>CAWUFW010000352.1:3600000-4200000 GCA_963921515.1 Calotriton arnoldi | reverse complement strand
CCTCATCAGCCAGGATAGCTTGAATCCAGTGGCACAGTGAGCCTGGGACCCACGTCTGAGCATACCCGGCGCACTTAGGGCGAGAAAGCGAAAGACACACAATTGATGGACGGAATGCAGAACAAATCAAAACATTCACCCCCCGTCAAGAGATCTGGGTTAAATCCATCATTCTTTTGCTAACCATGCCACCCCAGTTTAGACCTGGCCATATGCAAATCAGTCTTGACCCTGTGCCTCATGGGAACAGTCCAGCCCGAACTGCCAAGCCAGGCCCTCCCTGGACCGGAAACAAGCATCCTAGGACCGATTTTGGGGTTTCACCCCTCATCAGCCAGGATAGCTTGAATCCAGTGGCACAGTGAGTCCGGGACCCACGTCTGGGCATACCCGGTGCACTTAGGGCAAGAAAGCAAAAGACACACAATTGATGGAACCGGTCCTAGGATGCTTGTTTCCAGTCCAGGGAGGTCCTGGCCTGGCAGTTCGGGCTGGACTGTTCCCGTTGGGCGCAGGGTCAAGACTGATTTGCATACAGCTGGGTTCAAACTGGAATGGTATGGGGAGCAAAGAAACAATGGATTTAGGCCCAGATCTCTGTACTGGGGTGAATGTATGACATTGTTCTGCATTCTGTCCATCAATTGTTCTTTTTGCATTTGTCACCCCAAGTGGGACGAGTATGCCCAGACGTGGGTCCCGTGCACTTCTTGTCACTGGAGTCAAGGTAGCCTGGCTGATGAGGGGGTGAAACCCCAAAAACGGTCCTAGGATGCTTGTTTCCTGTCCAGGGAGGACCTGGCCTGGCAGTTTGTGCTGGACTGTTCCCATTGGGCGCAGGGTCAAGACTGATTTGCATATGGCTGGGTTCAAACTGGAATGGCATGGGGAGCCAAAAAACGATGGATTTAGGCCCAGATCTCTGTACTGAGGTGAATGTATGACATTGTTCTGCATTCTGTTCATCAATTGTTCTTTTTCCTTTACAAAAGTTAGCATTTTCTAATCCTAACAATTTGTGCCTTCTGCCAGTATCCTGGGTCACATGACTGGGATTAGATTAGCTGTTGACATTTGTGTATTCCTCCCAGACAGTGAGACAAAAATGTTGGCAGGATGAGCCATCCTGCCAGGATGATTGGGCCAGGGCTGTTCCCTGTGCCACTTACATTTCAAAGGCGTGCCCCCAGCACACTAGACTACTTGGACGACCCTTAACAAGGGAAAGAAAGTACTTTCCTGAACCAGAGGTGGGGGTAGTAACTGGGAGTCCCCCACGTCAAAGGCTGGCACCAGGTATAAATATAGGACCTTCTGAGCCACTCATCAGATCACTTCTGGACCTGTGGAAGACTCAGAAGAAGGACTGACTGCTTTGCTGCCCTGCTGCTGGAAGGTCTGTCCTGCTGCCCTGCTGCTGGAAGGACTGCCCTGCTGCCCTGCTGCTGGGAGGACTGCCCTGCTGCCTGACGGAGGAAGCCTGGACCTGCTAATTGAACTCAGGAACACCAGAGTGACTCCAAGGGTTAGCTCCAGGGACATATCAAGCTCCAGAGACTTCCCATGCATCTGCCCAGCAGTCCAGACCCAACTGGACCTGCCTGTGCCCGGCTGCTGGCCTCTATTGGAGATGTCCTGATCCCCAAGAGATGGTACCCAGGTCTTGGCCGCTTGGCTGGCATAAGAGTGCACTCATCCTTGCTCAGCTGAGGGTTCTTTCAAAACAGTTGCAGTGTGATGTAACTCAACCCAGGACCTTTCATCGCAGCACATCGCAAACTCCTGATCGGCGGCCACATCGGAAGCAATGGAGCATGATGCAATTCAACGCAGGACCTCGCACGTCCAGTCTTTTTATGCCATTTTTGTAAGCCGTGTTTTGGGTCTGTCATGTCTGTAAGGTCTATTGTTACCAATTCTTTCAAATGCACTCAGAATGTGCTTTGCTTCAGCTAGAGGCGTATCACTCTCTCACCTTATGCCATTGGCTTTTTATTGTATTATTCCACCTTCTCGGAAGTGCTTCCATTGGTATGTATGCAGACTGCTTCTCATCTGACAAGCAAGCTCAATCATCACACTGTTAGTCACATCCAGTACTTTACCTCCTATATCTCCCTCACAGAACACAATCCTTGTTTACTGCTTTTTCCCCCACAGGTAAAGCCAATAGGTCAGGCTTATATGTGCTAAAAAGCAATTATACCTGGAATGCATGCAAGGAGCCGAGTGGGTTAATACAATCATCCAAGCACTGACAGTCTCTTCCAATTCTCGGGGTGCTACAGTGTGGTATTGGTTCGAATGGTTTACCAACGTTTAGTTTGGTTTCCAGTCCGATCCCGAAGAAAGCAATCATGAGAGTGCGTGAACACAGTTTGACCTGTAATGGACCGGAGGACTGGGATGGGGCGAGTCACACGCTGTAAGTAGTTTGGCCAATCTGTATTTACGAAAGGAACTGGCGAGTTGAAATCACAGTGTTCCCAGCTCATGCATGCGTGTTCGATCTACTCCAAATTACAGTGTTGACTCAAGGGCTGAAACACGAATTCAAGCGCGTGACACGTTTGAGATAATAAAGCAGCCCTGATTTATCGCAGCTCTTGGGGTTTCTAACTCTGGCTTCAGATCAGTGACAAGCTCAAAATAAATTGTTCCCCCAGACTAGACCACTAATAAATTTCTTATTCTGCAGCGTCGTCACTGGTCAAGGGTACTCTGAAGTGAATCTGACACCGCAAGTGATCGTGGCGCCTGACAGCAACTGATTTTAACTTACGGAAAATAGGTTTCAGCTGCTAAGAAAGAGCTACTGAACTTCAGAGAGTCAAGAAAAGGAATTAATTGCACAAATTAAGGAACTCATTTGAAATGGTGCACATGTTGAGAAACATAAGAATTTGTAGATGCATGATGTTAGTTTTATCATCAGAAACCCATCCTTAGACTATATACTTTTTTTAAACATGCATAGGGTTTGTAACCACAATGAATGTGCTCACATTACATTACATTCACTACCCAAATCTAAGCACGAAAACAATGAATCGCATGTTCATCATGCTATCCTGCGATTTACAGTTTTTTTAAATTACAAAGACAATACATTCTCCATCTGCAATAATTTTGCGTTATTCTTTCTTGATATATGTCAGTGGATGAGTAAGCCGAAACAGCCAACTCTGAGGCCTGGTACTAGAGGTAGTTAGGTAAACAATGTAAACTGGATGAATCTCTTTGCCAAAGTGTCGAGCTCCCATTTGTTTTCATGATCTTTCCTTCAGGGACTCTTGAGTAGGTGAATGAAGAGGTTAGAGGCTTCAATAACCTCCTTCTACTGTGCAGCAAAGACATGCATGTGGCATGAGATGTCTTTTTTAAACGAAGATATATTCTTGGGTTCTTTGACATGTGAAACATCCTTATATGCATTTATAACTCAGTGGTTCTGCAGATGGAAACTCTTGATATAGTAGCCCGTATTCCACCGGGCCACTGAATCATACTGATGGTAATCATATATAATTATGGCAGAGAGTAAATTTCCCTTCTGGAACTGCATGTGAAGCTTACAGCACAGGAAAAGGAAATCAACTATTGGTCCCCAAGAGTAGGGAGAAGGGTCCGTGAGCCTCAGTTACCGATAAATTTGACACCAAAAAAGATTCTACTTTGGTAAGATGCCGAGCATGGTCAAAAGACAAAAGAACATTGTTAGAAATGGGATTTCTGGTTGGCTAGGGCTTGCGCCTAAGCCAGGCAGAAACCACCACTCTAGTCAGGGCAAGGGAGTTACACGCTGAAGATAACCCCTGCTCACCCCCTTGGTAGCTTGGCACGAGCAGTCAGGCTTATCCCAGAGGCAATGTGAAAAGCGTTTGCGCAACACACACACACACAGCAGCAACACACTAGGCACACTACAAAAGAAACTCCACACACAGGTTATATAAAAGATAGCCTTTGTATTATTCAAAACACATTAGAATTATAATCACACATATACACAGTGCCAACTGGCACTAGGCAATATTTACAGGGGATTATATACACATGACAGGGCCAATTGGGCCACTGTCAGAACCATCAGAATCAGGTAGTAAATATAAAACACCACCAGTAACTACTGGTACCATAATGACCTCAGTATTATCACATTAGGCATAAAACACATTAAGCCCAAACCTCATTAGCATAAACACATTACGCAATAGGCATCATCCTAAAACATCATAGCATGACATTAGGCATCACAAGCATAAACACATTATGCAATAAAACGCAGTGCACCACAGTACACTGACCAGGTGGATTCATCACCTTAGAAACTGACCCCAGGCCAACTGGCCTTTTACTGGGGCTCAAATGCCCTATGTCCAGATAGTCAGGGCGTAAGCTGTGGGCCTTCCACTGGCCCCTTGGCTGCCCAAGCAGCAGAAACACAGTGCGCAGATGCGCTGGGACGTGGGGTGCAACTCACCCCTTCCTTAAGAAGAGAAATGGCCCCCAAACGTAGCAGCTGCCTGTGCTCTCGCAGGGCAGCTGGGATTGGCACAAAGGAGAACTGGCACCACTGTGCCTCCTGGGTCCCCACTGGGACTCAACAATAAAAAGTACCCCAAAGTTGCAGCTGCCTACGCTCTCGCAGGGCAGCTGGGGTCAGCACAAAGGACACTGGCACCAATGTGTGTTGAGAGCAGCACTCTGGGACTCTGCAACTCAAACTGGCCCCCAAAAGGAAATCAGCCCGGACACCACAGTGCCCCAGGGAGCATCAACGCGACTCCAGACACCGACAATGTGCCTCGGGGGAGCCCCACTCACCGGGGCTCTTCTGGTGCCACTCACGGTGCCCGCAATACTTCGGATTCAGCCCCCACTCACCGGGGCTGCTCTGGTGTTCTCTGCTTCCTCCGGTCTCTCGGTCGTAGGCAGCAGACACGGACGCGACCCACTGGGAGCCCCCCTCACCGGGGCTCTCCTGGTCTCCTCCAACACGGTGGGGGTGGCACAGACACTGTGCCTCGGGCTCTTCCCGCTGCCAGGCTTTAGCTACAAGCGGGGCTCTCTCCAGCGCATGGGAGCCCCGCTCTTCCACCGGCCACAACTTCCGCTTCCTATACCCGCCCACGGTCAGGCGACTTGCCTGTCTTCCGGGTTGCCGCTGGCAAACGCGGCGGCCTCTTTTCTCCGGGGCAAAGTGCGGGGTGGGCTCCCGCCGAAAAATAAACACAAAATTGTGGGGTGGGCTCCCGCTCCAGAGACAGTGTACAGACGCGGGGTGGGCTCCGGCCTGCATTTAAAGCCAAATGTGGAGTAGGCTCCAATCAAAGGAGCACAAAGGGGTGGGCTCCCGTTTGGCCCCACAGCAGCACAGGGGGTCCCCACGCCAGGATTCCCCCAGCAGTCCTTGCAGCAGCACGCTGCCAGGCACCAGCGCTCCTCCTGAGCTGGCAACAAAAAGATAGCGCTCACAAGGTGCTAAGAGCCACAGCTCCAGCCAGCGAAGTTCATGGGGCACAAGGCTGGGCCCAGGGAGGCCAGCTCACAGGGCCCTCCAGCAGGGAGGCAGTCCCTTGTGGCGGTTCCTCCTGGAGCCCAGCAGCAGCAGGTCCCCTCAGCACAAGGAAGCACAACATTTTCATGGGGTCACAGCCCCAATATTTATACCCAGTTTTCCTTTGTCTGCCCTGAAACAGGGCTTGGGGGAACCAGTCTCAACTGGTTCTGGGGGGTGTAGAAGCACTTTGTGTACAGTGCTCACACCCTCCTTTGTGAGATGGGGGCTCTGCCATCAGACACACCACAGGGGGGCGGAGCCAGCATTCACCTAGGCAGGCACAGACCTATTCAGGGTCAGGGGACTACTCCACCCACTACTCCAAATGCAGATGCCCTATTCAGCCTAGCGCTGACTCACCCTCCCCCTCCTGGAGCCACACACACCTCACCAGCCCCTGTCACTCCAAAGCCAGACATGCAATCCACATCAGGCAGGCAGACAGATAGCACACAGAAATGCCAACTTCTAGAAGTGGCATTTCTAAAATAGTGATAATAAATCTGCGCACACCATTGCGTAGTATTTATTATTACTATTCCAACCATACCAAACTTGACCACGCTGCTCCTCTCATATCAGGAATTACCACTGAAACACTTATCAGGGAATCCCCAATGCATTCCTATGGGAGGGCAGCCTCACAGTAGTGAGAAACCAAAATGGCTGTTTGTCACTACCAGGACATGTCACACACTTAAGGTACATGTCCTACCTTTTACTCTACAATGCACCCTGCCCATAGGGCTAGCTAGGAGCCTACCTTAAGGGTGACTGACATGCAGTAAAAGGGGGTCACAGACATGGCACACACTTTAGGTGCCATGTCACAGCGGCAGTAGCACTGCGCGCACAGGCCCTGCAATGGCAGAGGCCTGAGACAGGTTTGCAAGGCTACTTTGGTGGGTGGCGCAATCAGCGCTGCAAGCCCACTAGTAGCATTTAATTTACCAGCCCCGGGTATCTGAGATACCACTTTACAAGGGACTGACAGGTAAATTAAATATGCCAAACAGGTGTAGACCAATCTTACCATATTTATCACAGAGAGCACACGCACTTTACACTGAACAGCAGTGCTAAAGTGCCCAGAGTCCTAAAACCACCAACACCATGTCAGGAGGCTAGGAGGAAGGCAAAAAGTTCAGGGATGACCCTGCAAAAAGGGCCAAGTCCAACACACATGGTACCCACTAAAAATGTCAATGAGCCTACAGCAGCGCATCTAGTGAGGCGGGTCCACTGTGGACTGAGAGATCCCCACCAGGAAGTCAGGAATCTGTAAATAGGGCAGGCAATCCTCACCAAGGGAGTTGACCTGGCTGCCCACCCTCCCAACGCCAACATACATAAGGGCCTTAGGGGATCATTTGCACCTTAGCAGGTAACTGGTCAGACTGCCAGGACAGTTGACTCTTTGGCTTCTATGCTGAATGACCTTTGACCATATTTTGAAATTCACTCCAGTCTAGTAGAATTCGAAACACCTCAAATGTAATTGCTTGTGTGCTTGTGTATCATTTACCATGAATACAGAACACTTTGCTGAGTGGGAACCTTGCTGTTTTGGCTCCACAAACTTTTTATTTTTAGAAATGAACTCCCAAAGTAGGTGCTACATTTTGAAAACCAAGAAAGCAATGGCCCTAACGCATAGGGAGTTATCTCCATACACATAGGCATCATTGATTAATTTCCCTGCACGGGAAAGACTTCCACCCCTTCTCAAATAGGCTAGGACAACTATTTCTATGATGTGGTCTCCCAGTGGTGGAGAGGCTCTGCCATTGGAAAACCTGTAGTTCTACCCTCTCTAAATAAGTCAAGGAAACCCAAGTTTCACAGGATGGGGAAGCACCAATTTATAGTGGTTCAAACACCCTGCCAAACTTTAAACAAACTCTTAAGAGGCTTTATAAATGATCCATCTGCAATGGACTGCAGCAAAAGAGATACATCAATCATTCATTGATCTTCTAAGTCTAGAAACATTAAAAAAAAACAACAACAAAAAAACTACAGGCCTGGGCGTCAAAGAGTTGCATAGTCTGTAATATATTGAAGGTATGACTTTATGGTTTGGAGCTTTTAAAGCATTTGTAGACCAAGCTTTCCACACAGTGCAAACTGTCTGGGTGTAAAAGACCCATTGAAGGCTTCACAAGAACTTACAGAAGCTTACAGCCTGCCCATTGCTTACCGTTGGTTGGCTTTATTGATTGCCATTTGCTTTCTTCTTGCATTCATTCATTCATTGTCCCAGCTTGCACATCTGGTGTTTGTTCTTCCTCAGGAGCATAACCTGTTTATCATCTCTCTGATTGGCTTGCTTCTATCTTTAGACTGCTCACTCCCTCGTATGCTTCTTGCCCTTTGTACTTCGGGTTGCCTTCTCTCTCCCTTGTGTTATTGGCCCCCACCGACCCCCCGTGTTGCTCTTCCTCATGTGCTACTGGAACAGGTTTAATGTCTGTTTTTCACTCTTCTAATGTTGCAGGCCAGATGTGGCTCACTGCCTTAAATAAACACCAGTATTGCACATGCTTCAATTCTATTGTCATCAATGTGTGTAATGTGCATGCATGAAACATACCACCTGTGCCTGAGAACATGCTGTGTTGGAAAGGAGATCAAGCACTCTTGAACCAACGTTGGGTGGTTGCTCATGTTTACAGCCGCCGCAGACAATAAAGCTGCAATCACAACAGAGAACTCAGTGGCCAACCACAGTAGCAACGTCTGCTGATTCTATGAGAATTAACAACTCCCACCACTCTCCCTTCCTCAGCGGAGGGACCGACTTCTTATGAGCACATCCCCCCATGAAAACCAAATGGTGTTTTGTACTGTTGCTCCTAATTCCCAAGCCAAGACCGTAATGCTTAAAGTAATGTGCCTCCTTTTCCCATTCTCTGTGTTGGTCTCCCTTGCGTGTGTGCTTCTCCCTCACCCGACGCCTTGTGTTTCTCTCTCTCTCTCTCTCTCTCTCTCTCTCTCTCTCTCTCTCTCATATGCTTCTCCCACCACGTTACTTGTTGCTTTCTCACTTGTGTGCTTCTCACCACCCCATGCTGCTTTCCCTCGTCTACTGCTTTTCCCCTCCAATGCCTACTCCTCGTAGCTTCTAAACCATCAGCTTACCGTTGCACCCACCCACACCTCCACCATCTTTTTCTTTTTATTATTATTATTTTTATGGGGAGGCGTGCACAAGGCAACAATGTGCTACCTTACCCTCCCCCCTAAAACAATTGCTTTTACTCTACTTCGATTTCTTTTTTTTAAATTTACCGATCCATCACATATCAGTAAATAAAACAAAAATATCTCCTATTTCATTTTGTATGCGCTTGTATGCGTAATGAGGCACGCATGCCTACAAAATGACTAGCCTGTTCTGGCCGCGTTATCACACTTTTTAGGTTGAGCATTCGAGACCTCTTGTATATACTGTAGTATATACTTATATGTGTATGTACTTTGTGGGCTCTGGAGATCAGCCCTAGGACTTGTCTGCTTCCGCTTAGGGTTTTTTTTTCTGTTCAACTGCCTCTATTTAACTGGCTTGATAGAAATGACCAGTGGAGGTCAGTAAAATACCAGAATTGCTTTCTGCTTGTTCAACTGCCTCTGTTTAACTGTCTTGACAGAAAACGACCAGCAGAGGTCAGTAAAATAGGAGAATCACTTTAGCATTCTCTAGATTCCAGTCATAGGAATTGTCTTCCACAAGCACCCGTAGACAATAATATTTTTTTCAAATCTTGTTTTTTCAGTGATATGACCACCGAAGGCCCTGATTTTATAATAAAAACAGAGCTTTGGACTATACCATTTCCAACTGAAAGGCAATATTTCTCTCCATGTTTTCCCATACCTGGCGTGTCACTCAGTTTGCTGCTTACTTTCCCTCCATGTTAAAGAACAGTAAATGTTTCAGCACCCAGGCTAATGTGCTGCATAGCTAAATACATATAATGCCCCAAAGGCGAGACCGATTGCATTGCAAATGCTTGTTTTTCATTCCTTTGCCCATGCTAGACAAAATCTTGCCGAAACCTCATTGCATCACCAAAAGTTATTGGCAAAGCCAACAGGTCCTAAGGTTTGCCAATGCTTATTAAACTGGCTGTTGCCCAGTTTTTGCACTTCAGAGTATTTCTTTCCTTCACTTCCTAAGCCGAAACACGGAAGCCTACCAATGTTCTTGGCAATTCTGTCTTCCTCGTTGTCCTGAGAAATTGTAAAATGTAAATCAGGACGTTTTCGCCTATTGCCTCAGACAGCCATTAATTTGGAATGTTTGTGTTGTAATTGAAATTTTAACCGTCTTAGAAATCGAAATGCAAAGATTCCAAAAAAGTGAAATCACGTTGAAAATTCCAGGCGACTCTAGATATTTTTTGACTCAGTCTCAAAGCAATAACTAAAATTTTGACTGAATCACTTTTTTTTAACATTTGTACCTCCTTCGGTACCCTACATTAAAGTTGCAGTGTAGAAAACGAAATCACGGAAGAATTTATTGGTGATGCTAAACTAGTGCTCTGAAGTAAGCGCACAGCTACAAGCAGAGCTTTAGAGAGCGTCCCAATACAACAATAAATAAAAAATTGTAAGTACAATGCCATTGCTAGAACTTAAAATATATCACGTAAAAATAATGTCAAATAAGCATCCAGCTTGAAAGCAACAAAAAGTTGTCATTTCCACTTGCCAACTGTATGACTTTTTTTTTACAGTAAAAGCATCTTTAGTGAAAAGTCATGTAGTATATGGCGCAAATTATCAATTGATGACAGTTACACCTTTCTTGACCTAGTGATGGTCTCCCATCTTTTTGACTATATACATCATCAGCGGTTTAAATTTTCTCCTTCTGACACAGTAATTTCGGAGGCCACGTTTTCCAGAAGCATTGTTCATCTTTTTTACTTTTATGTCCCATTTTTGTGCTATCTTCCTCACTTCTAAAATGTCACAACCATTTAAGTCTTATTTGACTTTCTGGATTGGACTCTGATTTTTTGTAACTTTTAATGTATAAGTTGTCCAGCATGAGCAAAGGATATATTACCCCCAGGTCCCTCCAGTCCTCGTCCCATTCATTACTTGTGGAGATAACCAAGGAAGACAGAGGCCAGAGGACCCACAGCCGCACAACCCCCCCGAGGGAGCAGAGGCAGGAAGAAGACAGGTCAGCCCCGGAAGTGCCCAAAGCCCTGATACCAACAACATATAGGACCAACAGCACACAACAGGCCAAACTCCCACCCTGCCGGAAGCACACAGGGCAGGAAAACAGTCCCCCAGACATAACCAGATGCCGAAGAACATGCAGCAGAGCACCACCAATGAAAACAAGGCACCCCTGGCCGAAAAGGAGGACCAATGACACACAAGGAGGAACAATGGTACACAGCCCCAGGAGGAGGAGGAAATGGAGACCCCAGAGGCACAACACCCAGCCTCCGAGCCACAGCGTCAAGCGCGGGTAAACCCAGCAGGAAGGCGGACAGGAACACCAACGGGCCAAGCCCAAAATGCCCAGACCAAGCACAAGGCGAACAATGTGCAAAGACATCACCCCCACAGCCGGGACACGAACCCCAGCCACAGAGAGACCAATGACACAGCGCCAAGGAAAACAGATGCCATAGCAAAGAAAGCCAGGGACTCCATGGCCAACCATATCCCACAGTGCTGGTTTCACAAAGAGCAAAAAAATGAAAGGGAAACCGCTACGCTGTACTCACCCGTCCGACAGACTCCCGACTGCATCGCCTGCCAAAATCATGGCCACACCAGCCAGCCCATGCATGCACCAAGTGCCAGAGTGCATGGGCAAAAGTACCAGGGCGGCACAAGAGAAAAGTAGGCCTTCCAGGTCAAGAGTCCAGCAGAGTGTCAGTCCTTGATGCAGCACAGCCCTGGCTCGAGACTATCAGTAGGGTGTAATCAGCCCTTTGTGTGGGAAACAATACACAGCCTATTCAGGTGTAAGTGTCAGCTACCTCCTCCCTTTCTGCTCAGGAAGAGCCATCAGAATGCAGATTAATATGCAGACACACCTAACCTTCCTGTGTTTGTGGCTGTCTAGAGAAATGCACAAAGTGCAGCTGTCACCCACCCCAGAAGTGTATTGGAGCCAGGCTGTAGGCACACAGAGCATTAAGAGTCGAGAAATGCTCACTTTCTAAAAGTGCCGTTTCTAAAATAGTAATGTTAAATTCAACTTTACCTGTAAAGAGGATTTATCAATACCATTCCAAAGATATAAAACATGTAGCAGCTTCTCCTTTCTAATCGGGAATTACAGCTTAAACGTGTATTAAGGAATTCCCAATGTCAACCTATGCAAGGAGTAAGCCTCAGAGTAGTGAAAAATGGATTTTGGTGTTTGTCACTGCCAGGACATGCAGAACCTAACAGAACATGTCCTATCTTTTACTTACACAGCACCATGCCCTATAGTCTACCTAGGGCCTACCTTAGGGGTGGCATGTGTAATAAAAGGGGAGTTTAAGGCTTGGCAAGTAAATGTAAAGTCAAAGTGACAGTAAACTGCATTCACAGGCCCTGCAATAGCAGGCCTGAGATAGGTTTGGAAGGCTAATTGGAAGGCAACTTGTGTGTGTGTGGCACAATCAGTGCTGCAGGCCCACAAGTAGCATTTAAGTTACAGGCCCTGGATGCATGGTATACTACTTTACAAGGGACTTACAAGTAAACCCAATATGTCAATTGTGTATACACCAATGTTACCATTGAGAGAAGCACGTGCACTTTAGCACCAGTCAGGAGTGGTAAGCCCAACAAAAAGAATCAGTTAAAAGAGGAGGTAAGCAGGCAAAATGTTTAGGGGAAGACCACCCTATGGATGACAGGTCGAACATTATAATTCATTTGACAGTAGAGGGTCTCCAAGAGGCACCCCAGAAGCAATAATGGAGGCACTAGTGAGATGCTAGATGGAAAAGGTTCAAGAGGATATTGATGATTTATATAGGCCAGATGTAGAATCATTTTAAATAATCTCACACAACTGTTGATGTCCCCAGAAATCTTAATTTTTCTCTTTCATGATGCTTTTTTTCTAGTACAATGAATTGTTGCAAGTCAGTGTCGTTTTTATTCCTACATGTGCTATTTGCTCTACGAATATATTTAAATTTGCTGAATCAATTGATAATGAGTGTTATTTAGGTTGGAATTGGTAACTGCATCCACCTTTCAAAGTTATAGTCAATCTCTATGGATCTCAGCCAACCCAGTCGTGAAGACGTTCCTCACTCTTGATTTTTATTTGAGATGTATTTTTGGCCCTATGCCCAACATTCAGCATGATAATTCTGTGCTGGGATTTATTTTGATTACTGCTCTTTAGCTTGTTTGAAATTATCGCTGGATTTGGATGGTGAATTCACAGGGGCTGGGATTCCCAGCCAGTGATGAGAACATGAACGTTTGGAAAACCCAGCAATTACTGCAACAATTTCAGGGCAGATACTTCAGTCTGGGAGAAAGAAACAAGCTTAACGATGTTAGTTGATGTAATGAAATTTAAATTAATGTCATTCGAAACCTGTAGATCCAGTTTTCTGTTTCTTGTACAAGCTACTTTTTAGGCTACTGTTTACAAATCCAACAACTACTTACATCCTGAATGACTGAAGGAATTCTCCTGAGTCTTCAAGTGTTTGCCAGATCCATGTTCTCTGGAATGCGGCTGAATTAATAGGGGACAAACAAATAATCAAAAATGGAACATTCAAACAGGTCACATTATCAAAACATATTAATAAAATGGTATTTGACAATGGATAGATAGTACACCAGTGGGGAGATATGAGAATTATTTAATATTTCTGTATGTATCAGCTATATTAAACTTCCAGGTTGCACACATTATTTCTGCTATTAAGTAAAGTGGGTGTGAAACAAACAAGGAGGGTTAAGAATATGTTGAGTGGGCTACCTCCAATCTAGAGGAATTTTAGTCAAAGTCTTCAAGGAAATTCTTAAATTGGAAACAGATACAATATTGTTATAGGTTGACACTGCTGCTGGGACATCAATGGGAACATGGAGAAGTTGTGTTAAGCCAAGAGAATGCTTTATTCAAAATATCAGTATTGGTTAGGATTCTCATTCTTATGCATGAAAAAGTGAGTCTGGCTGGACTAACATGAGTGGGACAGTTAACCGAATGGAAAATTGAAAATAAGTGCCTTGTATAATGCATTGCTTGTTGGCAATGAACATTTCAGCAAATGTGTGATTGATTCTTTGTACTCTGGGCAGACTATATTTAAGTATGAGGGTGTAGTGTTACATGGTATTGTTACTGGGACATGATATATTCAAGCCTGCTGTCTTCTTTCTGTAAATGCAAACAATAATATATGGGGACATACTTTTCTAATGATAAATGTTATGTTATTGAGAGTAAATTCTCCCTTCTGTCATCCTCAGCTTCCCCTGTCACACTCTGTCCTGCGTCCTGTATCCTTAGCAACTGTTCCAACCTTTTTGCCTATATGGTATTTAAACAAGTATTCATGAACAATTTGTTAATATTTGCATGATTTATTAGTTGCTTGATTATGGGGAAGTCTGAACTTGTCTCTGCTCAAGCAACTTGACGGAGGTAGGTTAGGATTAAAGAAAAAAGAAGTGAGGACCTTCTGTTAGATGGGAAACTTATGAGCTGGGTTAATTTTGTGTGGCCTTAAGGAAATGTTAACTGAACATTTATTACAAGTTCCCATTTTACAACATAAATCGGAACCACTTATTTAAATCCTTTTTTTGTGTGAGGTTTATCAGTTTTACGTGGGTCCTCTATCTAACGTTTTCCTTCTGGAAAGCACTGTTTGGTACTTCTTATGAAAAAAATAGTAGTGCATAACAACATCCACACCCTGCTTCAGTGTTCTACCACACTATTTAGTTTTAAGTATTGTGCAGCCCAAATAACATATAGAAGGTAAAGTATATCTTGGTAAGATTTACTATACTTAACATCTACGTCTAAAGGCTGACTTACAAATTGAAGAGAACTAAGAGGAGCGCTCAAACAATTGACTTCTCTTACTTTTTTGTACATGACATTGCTCTTCCTGATCCATTTCCAGTTGCTGGGAATATATGATATTTGAGATATTTCAATTTGGATGGCTACTTATCTCAGACTATGTAGATGGACTTAAATTGGTTTTCAGGTATTAGACTGAGCTTCTTTCCCTCCCCTTGTTTTTTGGAACATATGAGCCAGGAGATTCGACCTGCCACTTTCACCACTGTCATAAGGCATGTTTTTTTCCTTTGTGTATACCTGACTTTTTATTGGATGTAGTGTCAGCAGTTATGCCTGATGGGGGTGTAGCAGATACTTCTGCAAGAGATATGCCCAGCTTAAGTCCTGTGCAAAGAGTTTGTTACATACAGAGTTTCAATTGTACAATAGGGAATCAAGTTATGGTGATGTGAGATGAAGCCTAAGTGTTGGAGCACTGCAATATTACCAACAGCAGTTACCAGCAGTTGGGACACCAGGGATCAATAGATGCTCAATACTATAATATTTTTCCTTTAGTGTGCTTAATTGTTCCAGCGAACAAAATAATCAGATAGACGAGATGATCGAAATAGTGGAACAATAGGAGCCAATCTCAGCCAACCTCAACCCAACTGAGTATCACTCCTCCATCAAGACATGCTTCCCCATACCAGCTCACAAATCTCTCTTTCCAACCCTATCTCTGCCTTTACCCGAAGAGGGTCTAGTGAGGGAGTGCACTTGGGTTTCCACATATTTATGATTATTCCTGTATGTTTTCCTCCTTGCACTTCTCTCATTTTCTCTGCAGTCTAGACCATGGATGTAGCATAGGATAGTCTCAGCATTTGGGAAAGCTGGGCCAAGGGGCAGCAGTTATCTAAAATATGACCTTTTTGGTAGGGGTGGGCGGTGGACTCCACTCTGCTCGTGAAGTTCACTGAGTTTTTTCCACTTCGCACTCCGCTTGGAGCACAAACTTTGGTAAAGCTCTGCCACGTTTGCGTAGCGGAGTTTGCCGTCCTTCCACCCAACGATGTCATCATGTGCAGAGTTCCCTTCTGGCCGTGCCGCTCTAGCTGCTCTCCTCTCTTTGGTGTGAGGAGAGTGCAACGCTCTATCATCTGCTCCGTCTACACTGTACCAGCCCCTTCCCATCATTCTACGGTTGTGAGTAACGGCAGGCGGAGAGGAAACATGGGGCAGAGAGTCGTGGACTGGGCATTCAAAAACTGAGAGAAGAACAGGAGCCCTGGACCTTGCCTCATGGGGTACCACCTGCAGCTCATCCAGTAATTAATAGTCTAAGTAAAATCTGCAGCTGTGTCGGCAACTTTAATGATTAATGTTGTGCCGCCCTCAACAAACTTGTGAGGTTTTCACACACTAATCACGGTGCAGGGAAGCACTGGCTTCTGTGCATTTAATTTAATTACATTTTAATTGCTGGATGATACCCTACCTCTGCCACTGCTGCAGAGAGAAATGGAAGGGCTAGGACTAAGCACTGGACTGTGGTGGATAGGAGGTGAGGTGACACAGGCGAGCTGAGACACAGAAAAAAAGACTAGAACCAGGCATTGACCGGAGGCGGGACGGAGTAGATCTGATGAGGTGAGGACGTGAGGCCTAGGCTGGAGGGGGTGCAGAGGGCCGAAGGTGGGTTGAGGTGAGGGCTGTGCGCAGTCATGGAAGCAGCCCACTGAAGAGTAGACTGCAACAGGAGACATTCTGAATAATCACTTGAAGTGCGGGTGGGTGGAGTCCGCTGTGACTGCTTTGCTTTTGTGGCTCGGACCGTTTGCCCATGTTACCATTTGTTCCATTACCCCCACAGTTGGCATTTTTCTTTTTCTTTTTTTTTTTAATTATCTTTATTGGCATTTTGCTTCCACACAAGACAGATCACAATTACTTGTATACATTCTGTTGACCCATTCTTTTGCAGCATGAATCACACGTCTCCGCTAACTTCACAATGCATTGCTGACATTTGCACTTCCCTGGGGAGATTACATATACTAATTTGGGTTTCTGTGTGGTATTATTATTTCTCCCATTATACCAGTGCTGTGCATCATTATATGTAAATCCTATGTGATCCAGCCTTTTTTTTTTTTTATGTTAGGGCTGCGTCATTCAGGCGGGGATGTTGTATTTCCTTATGCCTATTGCCTTAAAACTGGCAATGAACAAACTTTATAACTCAACTGTTGCTGGAGAGGACTATGCATACCTATTTGAGAGTTCTTACAAGGGGGTGTTTGCTGGTGTCTAGTTCAAATCAGTGCAGTTCTAATCCGGGACCAGTCCTATTTTGTCTGAGGGGGTCTTAAATTTACGTTGATGAACATTCATCTCGGAGGGGGGGATTATATTCCCCTGTCAAACATGCTAGGTGTGGTCCAGGTGGGTCACTGTTAGCCGCTATAGTTTAGTCTGTCGAGTCCCCGCTACTTTAATCTGCACTGTTGGAGTGGCTCGGGTATTCCCAAGCAAATAGTGTGTCTTTCCATTGTTCTGCAATGGGGTGTTGTCTCAGTCCTTTTGCCTCTTCTCTATGCAGTGCTCTGCCCTCCGCCCCGGCTCAAGGAACTACATCTAGGTTCCAAACACTTATTTGTGGGCCTGTGGCAGACTTCCATACCATAGCTATTCTTCTTTTGGCCAATGCCAGGTCTATAAATCTATTCCCCACTTTACGCTTAGGTGGTCGGGGGAAGAGCCCCAACAAACAGTTTTCTACTGTGAGGTTGAGTGTATGTCCCAATGTGACAATAATCTTAGATAGTACTTCAGACCAGAATAAACGTAGCCCCTCGCAGCCCCAAGGAACTTTTCAGTGTCGTTCAAGAATTCACCAACCCACGCAGCGAAGCCACAGACATCACCCCATCCCAAGACCTCTGCGACAAGCTTGGAACCTATTTCCACCTCAAGATCAAAAACCTCTACGACAACTTCATCGACCATCCACCAGGCGCCACAGACGGCCCCCCGCCCCCCAGAAACACCAGGCAGCCCACCATCTCCAACTGTACACCGATCACGGCCGAAGACACCGCCTCGACCATGAAAAGCATTCACTCGGGGCCCCCACCGACCCCTGCCCCCCTCACATCTACCACAGAGCCACGGCCGCCATCGCACCCGAACTACAATGCACCATCAATACCACCTTCAAAACAGGCACCTTCCCAGATGACTGGAAGCACGCAGAAGTCAGACCCCTGCTCAAGAAGCCCACAGCTGACCCCACCGACCTCAAGAACTATCGGCCCATCTTGCTCCTCCCCTTCGCAGCCAAAGTTGCAGAGAAAACAGTCAACAGAAAACTGACACGATTCATTGAAGAGAACGCCGTCCTCAACCCGTACCAATCCGGATTCCGAAGCAACCACAGCACAGAGACCGCCCTACTCGCCGCCACAGACGACATCCGCACCCTCCTGGACCAAGGCCACTCCGCAGCCCTCATCCTACTCGACCTATCAGCGGCCTTCGACACTGTCTCCCACCGCACACTAGTCGCCAGACTACACGACGCAGGCATACAAGGAACAGCCCTGGACTGGATCCGATCATTCCTCACCGGAAGAAGCCAAAGGATCAGACTCCCACCCTTCCTCTCCGACCCCACGAAAATCACCTGCGGAGTCCCACAGGGTTCATCACTGAGCCCCACCCTCTTCAACATCTACATGGCCCCCCTCGCAGCCATCGTCCGACAACACGGCCTCAACATCGTATCCTACGCCGACAACACCCAGCTCATCCTCTCCCTCACCAAAGACCCCACCACTGCCAAACTCAACTTCCAGAAAGGAATGCAAGACGTCGCAGTCTGGATGACCAACAGCTGCCTGAAGCTCAACGCCGAGAAGACAGAAGTCCTCGTCCTCGGTACCACCCCTTCTGCATGGGACAGCACCTGGTGGCCGACTGCCCTCGGAAGCCCACCTACCCCCTCAGACCACGTCAAGATCCTCGGCATCGTACTCGACTCATCACTCACCATGAACCGACAGGTCAACGCCATCACCTCCAGCTGCTTCAACTCCCTCCGCATCCTCCGCAAGACCTTCAAGTGGATCCCCCCTGAGTCAAGGAAGACAGTCACCCACGCACTCATCACCAGCAGACTGGACTATGGAAACGCACTCTACGCCGGCATCAACAAGTCCCTACTCCGCAAACTCCAGACAATACAGAACACCGCCGCCAGACTCGTCCTAGGCATCCCCCGAAACGAACACATCAGCCAACACCTATGAAGTCTCCACTGGCTCCCCATGGAGAAAAGAGTCACTTTCAAAATCCTCACTCACGCTTACAAATGCCTACACAACAACGGACCCAAATACCTCAACAACAGAATCAACTTCCACGTACCCAAAAGAAACCTCCGATCTTCCAACCTCGCACTGGCCGAAACCCCGCGCATCCACAGAGCCAGAGCAGGTGGAAGATCCTTCTCTCACACTGCAGCCAAGACCTGGAACGAGCTTCCGGCAGACATCAGACGCGCCCCCTCCCGGAACACCTTCAGGAAGACCCTCAAGACCTGGCTCTTCGGGCTAAACAGATCTGCGGACCCCCCCCCCCTCAGCGCCTTGAGACCCTCACGGGTGAGTAGCTCGCTTACAATTCCCTGATTGATTGATTGATTGATGAAGTCCGCATCAGTTTGGCTGCATCTCGGGCAGCATCGTGGTTCCCCTCCATATGCGGTGAATAGGCCATGGGGTGTCATTGTCAGAACCCTACAACATCGTAGTCAGGTTAGTGGGTCTGTGAATACAGTATCAATACTGACTCCCCTTCAATTTAAGAGGAAAACACAGTTAACACAGAAGAGATACAAAAAGAACTTCAAGATGGCTGCAAAGAAGTAGAACACAGTGCAGCGTTCTAGTGTTGCAACTGTGAGAACTGGTTTGGAATGTTCGAAGGAGTCTCCTTTGGAACCTCGCACTTCACCTGAGATTCCTGAGAAGAATGACCCTTTCCCTGATCTCGGCGCGAAAGTTAGTCAGGGTAGTACGTCATGTGTCTCCCCGACGTTTTAGTTTAGTCGCGCTCGAGTTGGAGTTTCCTGGAGACTAGTGTCTCGACTGTGAAGTTCAAGTAAGGTTTCCTAGTTTCACTTTTAAGACCTGAGAGAGTCTGCGCTTCCTCTCAGTGTCAGTAGCTTGGAGTGTGCGCAGTGTTGAGGTTCGTGTTTAGCCCTGAATTTCGACGCTGAGTGTGCGTTAGTATTTGGTGCGCATTTGTATTCAGTGTTTATATGGACCTTGAGGCTCCAGCCCGTCTAACCGTTATGCCCGGCCGGCTCTTCACACCCTGCCGACCACCGCCAGCAATGCTCTCCTTTCTTCTGCTCAACTTCTTCCCCGTGAATGGAACTCTTGGCAAAAAATTTGAGAAGGTAAACCTTCAGCTGGAGTAATCTAGGACTGTATCTGACCCACGCTCCATCGTGGTCAGCTTGAACTTTTGAATTACACCCTGGTCTAATAAATAAAACAAATAATAAATCCGGTATTTGTAAAGTGCGAACAATTACTCCTAAGGGTGTCAAGGCGCTGGGGGCCGTAGGGAAGATTAAGCAAGCTATTGCCCAGACTCACATGGTGCTGGGATAACCTGCTGCCAGCGATCGAACTGTAAGCCCCCGTGTTCCGGAGACAGCCGCCCTGGCCGCTGCGTCACACCTCTTCTAGTGCGACCAGATATCCCTGGTTGGCGCTTTATACTTTTAGGCACTATATTGCAGTTTATTCTTTAAAAATGTATAACTCTGGTTCTACTTATTGGATGTTTGTCATTTTGATCTTGTTTTGTTAATTAAATTAAGCTCTATTCTTGTAAATTGGTGTGGGAATATTTTTGTGCGGTGTTTTCCCTGCTTAACTGTTTGAAGTGTCGCACAAATACTTTACACATTGCCTTCAAGGTAAGCCTGACTGCTCTGTGCCCAGCTACCAGAGGGTGAGCACAGGTTACTTTGGGGTTTGCTGGTGCCTTACCCTGACTAGGATTGTGGTTGCTGCTTGACCAGGACTCACACCCCAATCAACCAGAAACCTAATTTCTAACACATGTGTGTTGTGTGTGCAGTAAACAATGTCTAAATGCATATGGGCTGCATGGAGTCAGAGGAGGAAATGCAAGAAAAGCTACAGGCAGCTAGATATTAAGGGCTTTCTACTTTCTAGTATAGTATAGGATAAAGAACATGTACGTTAAACAACTAAATCACTTCACTGTAGTAATTGGTTGATTTAAAGATTTTATTGTATTCTATTTTGAATGTATTTTCTGCATAATGTTTAATGGTTAATGCGAGTTTCGTATTTTGCTAAGAATTCTACTAAGGCAATAAAATGAATATGAGAGATGTTTGAGATCTGGCTTGTGTTCTGAAGAACCCACGCCCAGCATTACAATGCCTGTGCTAAAGTGCTTTATGGGATGAGAAATAAGAGCAGTGTTGATACTAAGGGGGAGATTTACCATTTTTTCACTTAGCGCATTGCAGCAGCCACAAATGCTGCGCTGCGTGAAAAGGAAAGAGGAGGAGAGCGCCCAATTTACTAAAATAAGGCACTCTCCTCCCATCTCCCTTGCGCCAGAGTTGAAAATCAGCTGCTGTGCGCCACGCAGTCACCTTTGCGCCATGGTGCAAGGGTGTCTCCATGAGTCTAGCATAGGTTTTGTACTCGAAGGGAAACCTTCCAGTACAAAATACTATCCTTAGACTAACTTGAAGCCTTTTCCCACTTAGTATGTGTGCTGTACAGTGCCTCACACATGCAAAGTCGGAAAAGGTCGCCTTCCTTGCGCCTACTTTAAAAGGGGACAGTTTTCTCATGCTAAACCATGTTTACTTTGTTTAGCAAATTGGGTTTAGAGTGAGAAACCTTGGGTGGTTGCATGGGAATGCCCATGCTCCACCCATAGTACGCCCTCTTGGTGCTAAGCAATACAAAGCTATGCGCTACTTTGCATTACTTTCCCGTTATTTCCAGCACTAAACAATTTTAGCACTGGAAAGTAAATGGGGAAAAAAAGATTTTGCGCCGATTTGCATCACTTTTGTGACACAAAAACAGCATAAAATCTTAGTGAATCTCCCCCTAAAAGTATGCAGAATTAATGTATGACATGGTGTACAAGTCACGGTTTTAAACTACATGACATTTGTGAGAGAGTTTCACTCTTTGTGATTGATAAATGTATTTAAAGTTAGGAGGTGAGTGATAAGGAGGGTACACAATTGTAGCTTCAAGTGCGCAATACACCTTAAGTCAATGTAGTTTTGTGCTGCTTGTGATGGCATAATCCAGACGTGTCCAATGTAAATCCATGAGGGCAGGACTCATGTCAGAATTTACAATATAATAATTAAAACAGCTATTACTTTGTGACACTGATAAAAAATTATATAAATTCTAAAAGCAATAAAAGTGAAGTTATTATTTATTATATAGGCTCCTACAAGGCTTTTATCGGAACTGCTTCTTGGCAGAAAATGTAATCCATGCCAGCTACCGGAACGGAAATGAGAAAAAAAAGAGTTCTTGAGTGAAACTGTTCTAGTTTGCAACAGTAGGAACAGAAAAGTACAATTTCTTGCTTGAGGCATACACAATGTAACATTTAACTGACTGACTGAAGACTTTGACTCTCCCAATGAATTCGGATTTACTTTCCCAAGGGAAAAGATATGTGTTCAGAGATGTTGCTCTCGCATGTCCCCACGACCCAAGGGAGGGTTCATAACTGAAAGACTCGCCTCTCACCTTTATGGGAATAATGCTGAGACAAAGGACAGTGCTGAATAGAACCTAAACAGTGAATAACATTAAAATTATAGCAAACCTTGTTTCATGGATTACATTAAGAACTACAAAGCAGCTATGTGTTATTCACTGTGCCCTCGCCTCACCAATTTGTGTTCTAAACATTTATGTCTATAGTAGCAGTGCTTTAAATGGGCCGGTACTCACCGGTACTGAGTACCGGCACTTCTTAGATTTATCGCTCTGAGTACCGGCACTTCTCTACTGCCCTGGAGAGTACCGGTACTCATGAAAAGGTAGGCTCATTGGCAGTGCTGGTGAGCAGAAGTAGAACGTGTCTCTGGCAGCCAAGGCGCCGCTTCTGCAGCGCCTATCTGAGCCCCAGCTGAGCTATTCAGCAGGGCTCATTTGAATAATGTCCGAGTGCTCACCATCACGCTGTGCTTGACAGAGCAGGGTCCATTCAGGCCCTGTGCTGTCAATCACATTCACACTATCCTGTGCATTCGTGCAAGCACAGGAATCATGTCAGTCCCCTGGGAGTGGCAATCAGGCTACGGCCAGTCCGGCTCTGATGGCAATTAAAAAAGCCATGGTAGGTGAAGAGAAAAGATGGCTTTTAACATACCCGAGTCTTCTGTGTGTCTGCTATGTTTGTGTGTATGCCTGTTTTTGTAAGAAAAAAGTGAAAGAAAGAGAGAGAATCAAGACACTCTCAGGAGGTATTTTAAAGAAAATGTGTGGCACTTTGGACATGTCTGCTCTGCGACAAAGATTCATAAATAACGTAAAAGGGAGGGTTGGTGGGTGGGTGGGTGGATGAGTGAGTGGATGAGTGAGTGGATGGATGAGTGAGCAAGGGTGGATGTATAGATGGATGGATGGATGAGTGAAAGCATGCATGGGTGAAAGAGGGTGGATGATTGGATAAAAGGGCGGATGATGGGTGGATAAGTGAAAGTTTGGATGGATGAATGAAATGTAGGGAGGATGGATGAAAGGGTGGATGATGGATGAGTGAAAGGAGGGATTGAGTGAAAGGGTGGCTAGAATAAAGGAGTGAAAGGGTTGAGGGATGGATGAGCGAAAGGATTGATGGATGAGGGAAAGGGTGGATAAAGAGATGGATGAGTGAAAGGATGAATGGATAGGTTTGGAGATGGATGGATAGGTTTGGATATGAAGGGTGGATAGACGGAATGGTGAAAAACTGAATGATTGATGAAAGACTGAATAGACAATAGAATGTAAAGGTTAAATGGTGGACATCAGCAGGTAAATGGTAGGATGAAAGAATGAATGGATAGATTGATGGAAGAGACAAGAGATATCTTCTGGGGAGGGTCTTGATGAGTTGCTTCATTTGCTTGGTGCCATAAGAGCTTTGGTGCGACGTGGGGGTATTTTCAGTTTCTTCCTACTCGCGTACTCAAAAATATATAGTATTGTGCCAAACAGCAATTAACAGTATAACATTAAGAAGGTGCAACTACTGCAAAAAAAAGGAAATGTTAACGTATTATCGCATTTCTCTTTCATTTTGTGTAATGAGTTAACCTGCTTTGTTTATATAAACACATTTCTCATGTGTTTTGGTATGTGCTGCAACTAATATAGAAGTTGTTAAGTATCATCATGTCTTGCCCTTAGCCCCGCCCCTAGCCCCGCCCCCTCACTACACCTCTAGCTCATTTTAATGAGTACCTGCACTTATTTTTTCCCATTTAAAGCACTGTATAGTAGGATGGCAAAGTTCATGGGGCAAACTAATTTGAAAAGTGAAGTTCTCGCATGGTCATTCAGGCTCTGTTGAAGTTATGGCTGGTCTGGCCATAAGGGACACATGAACCCCCTTTGGTAGGTTAAGATTCAGGGGCTGCTTTGAGGGGTGAATGGACGGTGGGTTCATCAGCTTTCAAGCCTGGCAAACTGCCCACACGGAATACATACACATTTTGTGACAACACATATTTAATCTGGCTCCCCCAAATCCCGAGGGAAATGGTCAAACTCACTGGCTATACTCACAACACCATATGGGAAAGACACACATTTTCTAGTGCTGCTTTTAGCTCCCAGTCCCTCAGTGCTACTATTCCATGATCTGTGAAATGTTTGGAGACACTCAAAGGATGTTCTCAAAATTTCCAAAGTCTTCGACCTCATAGGTTCCACTAAATCTAGACCATCTACTGAGGTGCCATGAAGTGCAAGTTAGCAATTTATTTCATTATTTAAATCAATGAATTTACAGGTTCTCATTGTAAGTATGTCAGGAATACCGGACCAGCTGCACTAAGCATTTTAACTGTCTCAAATGCTCCACTTCGGAGTTTGTGACCTTTAAAATGCCTTTTCCTAAATACTAATCCCATTGTAGGAGTTAAAAAAGTTTCTCTGACTCCAAAAATGGGATTCCGAATGAACACAGATTCGGTATCTGGAAGGGGCATGTTGTAGGCATCCTTTCCAAATACTGAATCAGTATCAACATATCAATGTTTGTGACCAAAATCCGATCACAAAACATTGAATATTTACCAACACCTAAAAGGAGGTGGCAAAGCCTCCGCAACTTCCCCTTTGCGGATGTAAAAAACCTTAATCAAACTCCTAGTCAAACTTTTAAATAGAAAGCAAACTTATTTTTAAATGCAACCCGATTTGTTTTATGGAAATGGGCTGCATTTAAAACAAACAATACTTTATTTAAAAGCCCTGTGATGGCCTCAGAGGCATAGCTACCATTAGTGCAGCAGGTGCAGTGGCACCAGGGCTCAGAGTCCCAAGAGGGTCTTAGAGCCCTGATAATTGTAGTATTTTACTACTCCAAACAATAGTGAAATGGGTCATTTTCCTTGTTTGCACCAGGTCCATAGCATCTTTTCTACACAAAAGTGAATGGCCTCCAATCACAGTGAGTCCAATTTGCGATATTCATGAGGTAGGTCAGATTGTAACCCACCACAATTTGGATTTTTAAGAACAGACCTATTATTACATAGGTCGGTTCTTAAAAATCTTTACTGCAGCAAATATACTGGTCACAATTTGTGATCAGAATTTTACAACCAGATGTTCATACATACGGTCCACTGTTCGTTAATATTGCCCCAGGGAAAATCTGCTGCCCTATGATTCTGAACTTCCCGGCTTCAAATGAGGAATCATGGGTGGATGAATTTCAACTCACTGTCAGATATTGTTCCTTTTCCAACCTGATGCTCTTTTGCAAATTTTATCTGTTATCACTTGACCACATTCGGATGGTGAAAAATAATGGGTATTCAGCTCGAAATACCGGAGTGGCAAACAGCGTTTTATGATTGATCCCAGTCTTTCCAAGCAATTTATTATGAGGGACATTGTATATTTTCATTGGGGTGAAAATTCTAGTCCCAGTAAATACAACTTAGCAAGACCTTCTATATTATTACCTTGCTGAAAAAAGCTTTCCATGTGTGTTTATATGTTACTTTGAGGTGTGTGCTTTTTTAAAAAACTTGTCTACAAACATTGCAAAGTTCCTCTTTTCTCTTTTCTGTAGTCTGTAAAGTTTCCCAGTTTCCCTTCCCATTTCTCTGCATTGCGAGATCACTGTAATACAATCCAGCTAGAACCTAACTAAACTAAGCACAGCACTGAGAATACAATTATGACTGAAGCATATTTGTATCATAACCCGATGCTGGAAAAATGAATGCAGAAATGTTCTTTATAAATTTAAAATCTGAGAAGTTTTTTTGTGCACAATCGAAGCATCAAGGAGAAGACTGCAGTTTTCTGCATAGTATGTCTTAGAACAATAAAAGAAGAATATATGAATTAAGGTTCCAGCAAATGTCAGAATTTTCACTACGATGCACCACTGAAAACGTATATCAGTGGTAGCCAGACAGCAATAGAGATCGCAGTTTAACGACCCTCCTCCACTTTACCGTTGTGTTTCCCTTTTTCTTCTGAGACAGGGAGATGGCCTCCTTGTGGGGCAGTACAGGGTGCTTCATTGGTGCACACAAGCATAGTGCCGAACCAATGGCGGCATGTCATCAGAAGCTGTTCCTCGCCAAAATCAGCTGCAAAACTCTAATCCTTATTTGTATTGTTTTTATATTCTAATTAAATACATTTTTTTTAAATTGTAGCCATTGGCATCTATTCACAAAAAATATCCAGGGCAACGGAAGTGTCATCATTCGTTGATGACATCACAGGAAGTGGTATCATTTTACTTTTTGACCCTGATGATGTTAGAGAAGGTGTTGCCATATGACCATTGACATAATGACAGTAAGATAGCGACACCACAGAACAAAAAAAAAGCAACAATAAATGAAAGATTAACCATTAAGTGCAAGATAAATAAAATAATGTAACAGGTGTCTTAAGCAGATCCAAGTCTATTTTAGTATCATATATATATAATGTATATATATATTATAAATATATATATTTATATGTGTTCGTGTGGGAGGGCACATCAATACATTTGTATCTTGAATCTGCTTTGGAACCTTTAGTTTGTAAATCTATAAAATAATAAATGAATATATATATATATGTGTATATATATATATATATGTATATATATATTCACTGAAAAAACCATAGGTTTCAGGCACGTTATAGTTAGAAATTAGCATTTAAAAAACCTTAGAAATTCACTGAAAAAACCATAGGTTTTAGGGACAGTTATAGTTAGTTGGACATTTCACTCGTACAAAACCAGTGAAATTCCCCCGTTATAGTTAGTTCAGGTAACTATAACTCGCGCCCCCGCAATGCACTGCTGATGACGTCACATATTACATCACTCATGACATGGTCAGTGACATCACTGATGACATCACTGATGACATCTCAAATGACATCACTGATGACATCACTGATGACATCATCCAGTGACTGTGTGTTTCTGTAAAGTTTAAATATGTTTAATATATATAGGGAAAGGCGTATTGAAGAATGAGTGGGTGTATAAGTGTCTAAATGGATGATTTAGTAGGTGCGTGACTGACTCTATAAGTGAGTGATTAAACGTATGTTACTGAATGCATGGGTTAGTGACTAAACTGAGTGAATGTCTGTATCCGTCTGTCTGTTGGTGTATAAGCGGCCGCATGGGTTTGTGAATAGCTACATGAATGTGTATATGGGTTATGGATTGGTTGTCTGAGTATCTGTATGGGTGCCTGAGTGTTTGTGTGGGTGGGGTCTGTGTTTGACTCTGTGCATAGATGTGTGAGTGGGTGATTCACTGGGTGCATGGTTTCAAGAGTGCATCTGTGATGGACTGTATGGGTGGGTGAGTGTGTGTATGGGTGTGTTAGTGAGTGAATGTATATCTCAGTGGTACATGTGTGAGTAACTACATATGTGAAAGGCAGTATATATGTGTGTTGGAGTATATAAATGGCTATAAGTGAGAGTGTGTGATTGTGAGAGTGGCTATATGGATGAGTGTGTGCTTGTATCAGTGATTGTATAAGAGGGTAAGAATGTGCTAGTATTTGTATGAGTAAGTGAGCTGGTGTGTGTATAACTGTATAGGTGAGTAAATGGCAGTGTGAATAATTATTTGCGTGACTGACTAGGTGTGTGAGTACCTCTATGGATGAGTGGCGGTGTGTGAGTCTCTATATAGGAGTATGAGTGCATATGATAGTTCTGTACTGAGTGACCATAAGTATGAGTGACTGTACAGGTGAGTGAGTGGATGTGTGTGTAAACCTAAGAATCAGTGAGTGGGTATGTAGTTATTGGTGTTGGAGTGTCTATGGTTTTGAGAATAGCAGTCTGTAATTTAGAGTGGGTGTATCAAAGGTTATATTAGGGTGTGAGAAGATGCATCAAATTATCACATGGATGATGTCATCAGTGATGTCATCAGTGATGTCATTTGAGATGTCATCAGTGATGTCATCAGTGATGTCACTGACCATGTCATGAGTGATGTAATATGTGACGTCATCAGCAGTGCATTGCGGGGCGCGCGTTATAGTTACCTGAACTAACTATAACGGGGGAATTTCACTGGTTTTGTACGAGTGAAATGTCCAACTAACTATAACTGTCCCTAAAACCTATGGTTTTTTCAGTGAATTTCTAAGGTTTTTAAATGCTAATTTCTAACTATAACGTGCCTGAAACCTATGGTTTTTTCAGTGAATTTCAAAGGTTTTTTAAATGCAATTTTTTAACTATGCCTACAGAGGTAGGACATGTGAAGAAAGAAGAAAAAACGCACAGAAAGAAGCAAAAGAAATGCAGAAACAAGCAACAGAAGTCCACAAAGACAAAGAAAAGTGCAGGAAGAAGCAAGACATGTGCAGAAAGAACCAACAGAGGAGCAGAAAGAAGCCTTGTTGCAAAATCATCCTGTGCCCACAACTTTTTCAGACGGGTACTGGTGTTAACTGGCTCAGACTAACCAGGCCTAGAGCCAGTGCTATGCTAAAAGACACTTAGAATACAGTGAAAACACCTACATACAGTAGGGAACACTATGCGTTGGGGTACCCCTGTGATTAGCATGACCTCCTCTGTAAGTCCCTAGTACATAATAGGGCAGAGGGATTAAAACTAACTAACTAACTTGTCACATCAGGCCCTACGCCCTCTCTTCACCACTGTGCAAACACGCCCCATGGCGTGTTTTAAGTTTGGGATTAATTCCCCTTCAATCCTGAGGGCCCCTGGGGTCCAACTAGCCCACCAGGTACCTCCAGTAAGCACCACAGAGCTGCGTTACAGAGAGGTGGTCCGATGCCATGCCCCTTTTTACACCTCTCTGCAACGCAGCTCTGTTGCGCTTACTGGAGGTACCTGTTGGGCTAGTTGGACCCCAGGGGCCCTCAGGATTGAAGGGGAATTAATTCCCCAACTTAAAACGCGCCACGGGCATGTTTGCACACATATCTCCTCAGGCCCTGCCCCCTCCCTTCACCACTGTGCAAACGCGCCCTGTGGCGCGTTTTAAGTTGGGGGATTAAGTCCCCTTGAATCCTGAGGGTCCCTGGGGTCCAACTAGCCCACCATGTACCTCCAGTATGCGCCAGGAGGCTGCGTTGCAGAGAGGTGTTCAGAGGCCACGCCCTTTTACACCTCTCTGCAACGCAGCTCTGTGGCGCTACTGGGCGTGCCTGGTGGGCTACTTGGCCCCAGGGACCCTCAGGATTGAAGAGGAATTAATTCCCCAACTTCAAACGCGCCACAGGGCATGTTTGCACACATATCACCTCAGGCCCCGCCCCCTCCCTTCACCACTGTGCAAACGCGCCCGTGGTGCGTTTTAAGTTGGGGGATTAAGTCCCCTTGAATCATGAGGGTCCCTGTGGTCCAACTAGCCCACCAGGTACCTCCAGTAAGCCCCACAGAGCTGCGTTGCAGAGAGGTGTAAAAGGGCGTGGCCTCTGAACACCTCTCTGCAACGCAGCTCCCTAGCGCATACTGGAGGTTCCTGGAGGGCTACTAGCCCCCAGGGACCCCCAGTATTCAAGGGGAATTACTTCCCATCTTACAACGTGCCAGGGGCGTGTTTGCAGAGTGCTGCAGGGAGGGGGTTTTTATGGGAGGGGGCTGCGTGGCCCCCCTTCCCTCGGCCACTTTTGGCCCCGGGGACCCCATCCCCGGTGCCTGAGCATTTTCTTTTTTTTTTTTTTAAACGGGAAGGGGGCCGCGTGGCCACCCTTCCCTGGGCCCCTATTGGCCCCGGGGACCCCATCCCCCGGGGCATGCCCACTGTTTTAAAAAAAAAAAAATATTTGGAGGGGGGCGGCGTGGCCCCCCTCCTCAGGCCATTTAAGGCCCCGGGGACCCCATCTCCCGGGGCCGGCCTTTCTGTCCTTAAAAAAAAAAAAAAAAAAAAAAATGGGGGGGAGGGGGGCTGCGGGGCCCCCTCCCGGGCCACTAATGGCCCCGGGGACCCCATCCCCCAGGGCCTGGCCACTCGTTGGGGACCGTGGGGGTCCCCAATCCCCCACCGTCCCGCCGGCTCCCCGCGTCCTGCGGGAGCCGGCATTGCTTTTCCATAAGGGGAGCTGCTGACATGCAGCTCCCCTTATGGAAAAGCAATCTGCTTTGCTTCATTGAAGCGAGAGCAGGTTTCCCTGCTCTCGCTTCAATGAAGCAAAGCAAGTTTGCAATGACAGGGCGGGAGCCGCGCGGCTCCCGCCCTGCCATTGCAAACAGCAGTGTCCCGGGGGTAGGCACCCCGGGACACTGCAGGAGCCGGCCCTGGGGGGTGGCGGTCCCCAGGGCCATGGAGGGCTCCAGGAGGGGGGCCGCGCGGCCCCCCTCCCTTCATTAGTAAAGCCCCGGGGAGGTGGTGGTCCCCGGGGCTTCGGGGGTCCGAAACGGACCCCCACATTTCTTTTGTTAGTGCCCCGGGGAGGTGGCGGTCCCCGGGGCGTGTGGGGGGGCTAGAACCCCCCACACAGGTAATTTAATTTTTTTTAAAGAAGCCCCGGGGGGTGGCGGTCCCCGGGGCTGCGGGAGGGCTGAGTGCCCTCCCGCACAATTTAAAATTCAAAGCCCCGAGGGGTGGCGGTCCCCGGGGCTTGGGAGGGCCTTAGAGGCCCCCCAAACCATTTTTTTATTAACCCCCGCATGCCCCCTGGACTTGGCCCACCCGGGGGCCAAATAACAACGAAGCACGGGAGTCCGCGCTTCGTTTTTTTTTCCACTGCAGGATCCGCGCACCCTGCACGCATCCTGCTGGTTTTTTTTTTTAACATTTTTTGGGGCCCTGGGGGTCCTTGTGGGACCCCCTGAGCAGGCCTAGGGGGTCAGGGTGTTTCTACCCTGCCCCCTTTTTTCGTTTTGCGCACTTGTTTCTGTGCCTCGGTTCTACCGAGGAACAAGATGGCTGCCAAACTTCCTGGTTTGGAGTGTTGACAGCCAATTAGCATACAGCTCGTGATCGGGAGGGTGCGCTCAGGGTGCGCGGATCCACCGCGGCCATAGATATATATGTGATTTTACTTTTGATTTTCTCAGGAACTACTGAACGGATTTACACCATTTAACTAAAAGGCACGACTCTGAACCAAGGGCTACCTTTTTGCCAAATTTGGTGTAATTCCGTTCAGCAGTTCGGGCTGTAGCTGCGACTAAAGGTTCCTATGGAAAATTGCATGGGAAAACACGTTTTGGGACCCCCCTTTTTTCTCGGCCCCCACTTGACGAATCACCCCGAGACTTTCAGGATAGGAGCGGACCGGAGCGCCCCACGAGTTTTGAAAATTTTGTGAAGATTCGTCAACCGGCGCCAAAGTTATTGGGAATAGAATGTTGCGGATTTCCTATGGAAAATAGGTCCTAACTATAACTATCTACTGGCGACCGCCAGTAGATAATATATATATATATATGTATATGTATATATATATATATCCCCATCCACAATTGCTCCGATGAATGAGCCACAGACTCTGCAGGGCGGGTCAGTGAAGCGGGACCGGAGCTCCCCGTAAAACATCCAAACATCACCTCACTCATTCTTGGTAGTGAGGTACACTGACGCCTGCTGGAGGTTGTAGAAAAATGCTTTATTCATTGTGGAAAGCTGCACAGGTGAAAATAAAACCCAACGCGTTTCTCCTCATAAGAGGCTTGATCACGCGTAGAAGCTCTCTGCCTTTCCACTGTTCTCGTGCTTTCACACTGCAGTTCAGTAATTTCCCAGAGTACACTTGCCCACAGGTGTGTCCTTTTATTTCTTTCACGCCGACGGCAGCATGCTGAAACTTTATTAGTCCATTATCTTGAACATGCTGCAATTCTGTCTGACGCTAAAGACTGAAAGTAAGTGCAATGTTCGTTTTTTGACCTGTTCTTTCAAACTTTTCTTTCCACATCTCATTTTGTACACCTTCAGCCAGCAAGTAAAAATAAAATCTTGCATTCCCTTACCAGCACTCCTGATGATTTTCGTATGGAGTTCTTTCCGTTTTTGATCTTCTGGGAGGCTAGGTGAGCCAGGCTCATTGAAAATCAAACCCATCCACAATTGCTCCGATGAATGAGCCACAGACTCTGCAGGGCGGGTCAGTGAAGCGGGACCGTAGCTCCCCGTAAAACATCCAAACATTACCTCACTCATTCTTCGTAGTGAGGTACACTGACGCCTGCTGGAGGTTGTAGAAAAATGCTTTATTCATTGTGGAAAGCTGCACAGGTGAAAATAAAACCCAACGCGTTTCTCCTCATAAGAGGCTTGATCACGGGTAGAAGCTCTCTGCCTTTCCACTGTTCTCGTGCTTTCACACTGCAGTTCAGTAATTTCCCAGAGTACACTTGCCCACAGGTGTGTCCTTTTATTTCTTTCACGCCGATGGCAGCATGCTGAACTGCAGTGTGAAAGCAAGAGAACAGTGACCCGTGATCAAGCCTCTTATGAGGAGAAACGCGTTGGGTTTTATTTTCACCTGTGCAGCTTTCCACAATGAATAAAGCATTTTTCTACAACCTCCAGCAGGCGTCAGTGTACCTCACTACGAAGAATGAGTGAGGTAATGTTTGGATGTTTTACGGGGAGCTACGGTCCACTTCACTGACCCGCCCTGCAGAGTCTGTGGCTCATTCATCGGACGATTGTGGATGGGTTTGATTTTCAGTGAGCCCGGCTCACCTAGCCTCCCAGAAGATCAAAACGGAAAGAACTCCATACGAAAATCATCAGGAGTGCTGGTAAGGGAATGCAAGATTTTATTTTTACTTGCTGGCTGAAGGTGTACAAAATGAGATGTGGAAAGAAAAGTTTGAAAGAACAGGTCAAAAACGAACATTGTACTTACTTTCAGTCTTTAGCGTCAGACAGAAATTGCAGCATGTTCAAGATAATGGACTAATAAAGTTTCAGCATGCTGTCGTCGGCGTGAAAGAATAAAGGACACACCTGTGGACAAGTGTACTCTGGGAAATTACTGAACTGCAGTGTGAAAGCACGAGAACAGTGGAAAGGCAGAGAGCTTCTACCCGTGATCAAGCCTCTTATGAGGAGAAACGCGTTGGGTTTTATTTTCACCTGTGCAGCTTTCCACAATGAATAAAGCATTTTTCTACAACCTCCAGCAGGCGTCTGTGTACCTCACTACCAAGAATGAGTGAGGTGATGTTTGGATATATATATATATATATAAATATATATATATATATATATATATATATATATATATATATATATTTCCAAAATGTTGTCCAAAATTGAAGACGCACTCAGCAAAGGATGTTTCATCAGAAACTTTACTTTCAAACCGGCATTTCTTCCAAACATTTTCCATAGCTTGACGTGTTTCAGAGCTCCTGCTCTTTCATCAGAGGCTTGCTAACAGTCCACAGAAGCAGTAACACACCCTCTTCTACCCTCTGCATGCTAGTAAATAATTGCCCTCAGGTGGGCCTCCCAAGTGAGTTTCAGTGCTCGTTCATGCTGGGAGTTGTGGTATGTGTTGTGCACCATTATTTCCCTCCAATGGGATCTGTTGTCTTGTTGCAACTTTATTTAAAACATTTTCCTTGCCCTCCAGTGGGCCTCAGAATGTAAGTCCGGTTTGCATTTAAAAATCCCTTGTGCTGCTCCCAGGCTCAGTGTAATTCAAAGCCTTTCAGCCCCAAATACCTTTTTCTTGGTAGTGCAGTCTTCCACAGCAGGACTGCCATGATTTAGGTTTCCAAAATGTTGTCCAAAATTGAAGAGCACTCAGCAAAGGATGTTTAATCAGAAACTTCACTTTCAAACCAGCATTTCATTCCAAACATTTTCCATAGCCTGACGCGTTTCAGAGCTCCTGCTCTTTCATCAGAGGCTTGCTAACAGTCCACAGAAGCAGTAACACACCCTCTTCTCCCCTCTGCATGCTAGTAAGTAATTTCCCTCAGGTGGGCCTCCAAAGTGAGTTTCAGTGCTCCTGCATGCTGGGAGTTGTGGTATGTGTTGTGGACCATTATTTCCCTCCAGTGGGATCTGTGTTCTTGTTGCAACTTTATTTAAAACATTTTCCTTGCCCTCCAGTTATTATAGTGTGTAGTATATATATATATATATATATATATTACACACATTGGCATAATCCTCATGCACACTGCACACTGCAGGTGGCCCAACCACTTTTATCTGTGGCCACCCTGGGTGTCCCCAAAAAATCCTTTCCAGAGACACTGAGGATACAAACGAATGAAAATATCCCAGTTTTGGACGAGCAACAAAAAGTAAACAGGGCTCAATTCTCTTTAAATTAAGTGGCGGCTGGTAGGAAACAGTGGCAAAAGGGCAGCGGGGGAGGTGGGGGATTTAGAAAAACAAAAAAGAAAGAAAACTTACCTGCTGGTCGCTTGTCACCAGTCACCAGCCACCGCCTCTCCTACGTCGCAGGAAGCACCCAGGCTCCCAGACTCACCCAGCCAATCACCACGCTGCCTTACAGCAGCGTTGTGATTGGTCTGAGTGCTGCGGTTCGGCACTCAGAGAGGGACTGAGAGGCTGGGCATATTCTCCACCCAGGCTGTGCAATACAGCCGGTGGAGAACATGCAAAGTGCGCATGACTGTTTGGCCAGCCCAAGGCGTCCGGCCAAACCATCATGCCCACTTTAGAGTGTGCTCACCACTTCTTCCCCTGGCCCCTGCTCCGGCCAGTCCAGCCCGCCCCTCCCTGCACCTAAGCAGGAACGGAAAAATAAAATGATAATAATGTTCCGTTATTATCATTTTATTTTTGCTATGCACTGCTCTTAAAGCAGTGGGGCAACACTCCTCGCCTTAGCGGAGGAGCCACCTCTGTTAAAATTCGTGCCACTGCCTTTATGATCTCCCAGGCCAGGGGTTTCAAAGTCAGTGTCAGGGGTCGCAAGGAGCAAGGAACAAGCCAGGGGTTGCAGCTGGGACCCCTAAATGATGTCCATGATTATAGTCCAAGAATCAGTTAGCCACTGTTAATCGCTATATGTTACCTCTGAAAGAGTGACCCACAAAACACCCTGGCCCCCTCTCGATAGCCATGCTCCCTCAGATGCACTTTCATGGATGGAGAGGTATTGGGCTCAAGGGTTCACCTCCTCCCAAGGCCCGTCGCACTCCTGGTTCCCTCCTCTCACATAGTTAGTTTCTTTTGTAGGTTGGTAGGTCTGAATGTTTGTCACATTCAGTCTACATTATAAATATTATTTGGGTTCTCACAAAAACCCTGGCCCAGTGCTTAATTTGTAAAAGAATACGGCCTGAGTTCAAAGTTTTGCTTAGAGGCTCTTGATTGGCTCCTTTAAATGTTTTGGTGCTGAACACCAAGGCTGCTTCATAGTGGGGTGTGAGCAGGCCTCGAGCAGTGATGAGAGCAGATGGTGGCAATAGCTGTTAGTTGCAAAGGTTACTCCCATTACAGCAGCTACCTTTGTTGAATCTGGTGGGGCCAAGAGGAGTAATAACACCATAGCAGTGTTGTGAGCAGGTGTTGGGGACCTGTCACACAGCTCCCCAAGGCCTTTTCACAATCATGCTACCCTCCCTCACAAGGTGCATTACAGCAGCCAGCAAATGTCCCTCCTGTGCCCCGGTGTTCTGCTGACTCTATGCAACAAACAGCGAGTGCACAGTGTGTGTGTGTGTCTGTGTGTGTACGTGTGTGCGTGTGTGTGTGGTGTGTTTGTGTGTGTGTCAGTCAGTCTGTCTGTCTGTCTCTTAGGTAGAGCAGCTGCCTGTAAAGGAACAGGGCACTCTTTTCCCACTATAGTGCACCATGGCTTACAAATGTGTGACTTCATGGGTGATTACTAATTCATTTTTGTCTGTGGTGTTCCTTTGATGGTCACAGGTATGGGGGGCAAACACAAGTAGCATAACATATTTGACCAACCTTAGCTTAATAAAGCATTGTATTGGTCTGCAGTTTACCTGCAGTTTTTTGCAACCAGGGATGTAGCTTGCACACATCTTACTATATAAGCATGTCTGCCACAATTACAGTGAGCCACTGAGTTATCTTACACAGAATACAAATCTCTGACTCACGTTACATGCAATGCTCTACAGTAGACACCTCTTAATTTAGGATTCATACCTATGACTAAAGATTATGCACAGATCTCTCCAGCATGTGCATGAACTCTCTGAGCTACCTTACTATTATTAGATTTAGAATTATAGATGGGTAGCTGTGAATTACGGGGATGTTTTTCAACAAGGGGTTCTGAGTGACATCAAATAAACAATGAGAGCAAAGCTTGAGTTCTCAATGATGTCACTCAGAACCCCGGGGTGAAAAACATCCCCATAATTCACTTTTCCCCCCATCTATAATTGTATGTTATGAATACCCCCCCGCCCCCAGGTCATCTGCCTCTGCATTCAACTGCTACGCAAGGGCAGAGGAGTGAAGGGGAGCCATACATAACATGGACTCTCCACCCTGTCCCAAATGCAAAATAATACCTGTTCTCCTGCCACCCATCCCCACCACTCTGTGTGCCATTCTTCCTTCTATTTCAGAAGCTGTGCTCCCTGATTTCCAGAGTTGCTCTGACAGGCTTCTAGAGAGCCACCCAGACCAGGACAACTACAAACTGTTTACTGTTCTAGAAATCGAAGCACTTTGCAATCCACTAGATTAAGAACAACTACAAATTGTTTGTCTGACCTTGATGCATTCGCACTTTAACACCTTTTGATGAATACAATTGAACAGTGTAATTTTAAGAAGTTGTTTAATTGAATTTTAACATTGTTTTATCATTGCAAAGGTTTTAATTAATCATGCACAATAAACTTACTTACTTACTTAGAGAGCCCTGCCAGAGTAGGCTGCAATTCAAGGAGAGAAAGTGCCATAGTATGTTACGATGTAGCAACAGTGCTAAACAGCTTGATTGTCACATTTTCCACGTTGATAATGCCTTTAGGGGCAGAGTTCGTAAAGCTAATTCATAGGTACTTGCAAGCCATAGACTGACTGTGGTTGAGTTTGCTCCTCGTGATGCTGCTACTTACTTCTGCCTTTTCTCTCTTCCTAAGCCTGTGTGTGTGTCCCTTGAGTAAATATTTTCCATTTCCGCCACACAGCACAGATCCTGGTCAATTTGCAGGTAACCCGCCGCCATCTTGCATGTTCCTCCAGTAACGGTTTCTCTCAGTACCCCTCACAGATCCAAACTAAGGTACAGCACTCTTCCCCTTGCAGTGCTCCACTCGCTAGTAATAAAGAAACACGAAGAAACCGTTCTCATATTACTTCGAATTGTGTCAATGTGTATACTGTTGTGCCTGGGATGACATTTAGCCTGCCTGCGAAAATGCGGGCAGGTCCTATGTATTTTTTTATAGTATTATATAGCGCGAACTCGACCCGAAGGTATTGGAACGCTTTACATGAGCACCAATTACAAAACACTAGGACCAGGGGTGTAAGGTAAGCCCCTGCGGCGCAGGGGACTGACAACAATTCAAGGGGACCCGTTCACCTCAAGGCTAATGTATATTTGTCAGATATGGGCGACACAGGGGCCCATCACCACATGCTGCGGAGGTGGGGGGGGGAGTTTGGGGGGGGTACATCATTACACTTTTAGACTATAGGATTTTTTTCCAAATTTTGTTAACAAAATGTTGCTTAAAATGCAGTTCCCTTGCCAAATGTGCTTACTCTCGCTTTACTTGTTTGGTCCTTGTACTGCGTGATCGGTGTTTATGCCGCTCCACTTATAAATTTCATAGACACACTGTGCCAAACCCCCTCTTTTTATAAGATAGACTTCTGCTGAAAGGCACAGAAGCTGCACAGTGAGTCTGTGTTCAAGTCTCCAATCAAACTGGAAACTGTTACTGTAATACAGTGAAATGCAGTACAGCAGCTACAACTGAAGCAGATAATCTCACTTCCAGCCCCATACGACCACGTTGGGTACCAAACACTACTTTTGGGATGGGTCGATTCTGCGGCCCCACCGAAGGAGAGAAAGAGTCATAGTACATGCAACGGGTTAATTAGGGTACCCGGATGATTACTGGCAGGAGCTTTATTTATTTTGTTCTTTAGCTGGTGGCTATTGCCACTTGTAGCAGTGATGTCGTAAAGGATGTCTCTGCTTTTCTAAATATAACACAGCCAATTGGGGTATAAGGTTTACATTACATGAATGAGTTTCCTGGCGCGCTTCTGCCTCACTGAATTCACTGTCATCAGGCGCGCAACTCCCATTGGGCTCAAAGGGCTTCAGCCCCTCCCGTCGTGGGTGGCAGCCCGAGCTGAGACAGCTTCCCGGGCACACACACAGCCACACCCGAGTACTTCACAGGTCTTTAAAAGACCACTTACTTGTTAACGAGGCTTTGTTGTTCTTTCACGCCTTCTTAGAGCCGCTGCATCTTCACTCTGCCGATTGATGGAAGAGTCAGCCCCCCCCCCCCCGAAATTTTCTCTTAGCCCCCCCCCCCCCGAAATTTGGCTCTAGTTGCACCTCTGACTGTCATGGAGCTAACCATAGATGTATAGTATCATGGGGCAACGAGGTGCCCCACACTTTGTTGTTGCGCATCAATATGCGAAATGGTAAAGTTCCTGAGACAATAACATTGGGGGCCGATTCACAGAACTAACTTAAGACAAAATCCTAAACTTACTACCATTTTGGTATTCACAGAAGGCACTTACTCATTTTGGTATTCACAGAAGGCACTTACTTACTCATTTTGAGTAACTTACTCATTTTGAGTAACTTACTCATTTTGGTATTCACAGAAGGCCTTCTGTGAATACCAAAATGAGTAAGTTACTCAAAATGAGTAAGTTACTCAAAATGAGTAAGTAAGTGCCTTCTGTGAATACCAAAATGAGTAAGTGCCTTCTGTGAATACCAAAATGGTAGTAAGTTTAGGATTTTGTCTTAAGTTAGTTCTGTGAATCGGGCCCATGGTGGTTTAGATGTATGGGTTTCCACGAAACAAAAAATCAAATATGTGAAATAATGTAAGCTTGTTGTATGACTTAAGCTTGATAAGCAATGTTGCAACTGCAGTTATTTTATTACTGTTTTAGCCTTGAGAAAGTTGTGGGGAGACACCCCTCATACGACGAAACACATTTTGGCTAAAGCTTGCAAGATCGTTTGAAGAAGAGGTGGAAACACCGAAAAATAAATCTATGCCATCAAGAAATGTTTCTCTATTGTATTAAGCATACTGTTTTGTACACCCAGTGTTGACATAATCACGTGTGCCTCAAATTTGCCGTAATAGTCATTAAGTTTCTGAGCTGGAATGTTGCTGGTTTAGGGAATAAGAAATCCGATCATACATCGGGCAATTTTATTAAAGACCATGTTATTGTTGGGTTGCAGGAAACACTGGATGCAGTTAATTTCTTCCACATGGTCGGGTACATCTCGTTTTTTTGTCCAGCTGCAGCTTCTATCTCTGGTAGAGCTAGGGTTGGGATAACCGCCTTGATCTCCCTAGAGATCAATTGTAAAGCATCCCAAATCGATACTGGGTCACAGTATCTGCTAGAGGTCAATCTAGTTTTTAAAAAGTCCCCAAATATTTTATTGCTCATTTTTTGCAACTCAAACTCCCAGATAAAAGCAGCAGAGCATTTACTGGTTCGAAATGCCTTTTGAATGCTTATGCTGAAAAGCAACATCCTCCATATGCAGTGGTCTTACTAGGGGATTTTAACATCTACACTTGTTCTAACCCATATCAAATTGATGATAAGTGACCTTCTTAGCTCTATTTTGGCTGACCACAACCTGGTATTTACAGGTTTGCACAACAAGTGGCAGGGAGGCGTAGGAGCCATCCCTACATTTTTTAGGTAGAACAATCACATCCACTATTGATTACATTTTTATTTCTGCTTACCTAGTCGATTTTGTTAAACATTTGGAGGTTACTTGGAATCAGCATTATGATCACAACCTGCTGCATCTTAGTATAAAGTGGAGGCAAGAGAAGGAAGCATTGACTTAAAAAGGATCAGAGAATCAGGCGGTAAAGTCCACCGACCAAGGTCGCAGACTGAAATAGAATATGCAGGTCCCAGAGTCTTTTCTAGCTAACTTTACTACCACTAGTGGACAGGACATCAATATCTGTCTAGAGGCCACCTTTCACCCAGAGGCATTATTAACTGCCTATAATAGGGTCTGTAAACAAGCTGCAATGTTTTTAACCTACCTGGTTTTTAAGAACAGGAAATCTAATTGTAAATTGTTTTACCACAAATGCTCGGAGGCCCATCAGAATTTGTTGGAAGCCTTGAGAAAAACTCCTAGAATTAAAGTTAGCAATAAGTGAATGGAAGAATGAAATTAAAAAAGAAGCACTGGAACAACTTTTGCAAGCCAGTACCCTGTCATGTAGCACTAGTTTTTGGGAAATATTCAACCACCCTTATTTCGCAGGACACAATGTAGGAGTAGTAGATTGCCATATTGCTTCTGACAAGTGGGTGCAGCATTTTGACAGGATATACGGCCAGACTCTGCTGAAGCTTCAGTTACTAACAGGGAGAGCACTCTTGATAAACCCAACATGGAATTCCAGGTGGTGGAAGTAAATGAGGCAATTACATATTCGTCCAAAAACAAGGCCCTAGGCCCAGACGGTGTACCTGCTGAGTTATATAAATCAGATTCTTCCAGTTGGCCATAAATACTAACATCTTAAATGCTGCATTTAAAGTAGGTGTTCCCCATCATGGACCAGATCTCTAATCATACCTGTGCTTAAAAAATGGCAGTGAGATGACTCACAATACTAGAGGTCCATATCTCTTACAAATTTTGTGATCAAGGTTATGGGGGGGGGGGCATTCTTTCCAGTTTAACCAAGTGGTTGGAGGAAAACAATGTATTGTCAGACCTGCAGTATGGTTGTAGTCCAGGTCGGGGCACCCTTGATCAGTGCTTAAACCTACAGATGATAATAGGGAAATACACAGTTGCTAAGGGTGGAATGCTCCATATGGCCTTTATGGATCTCACTTTGGCTTTCGACAGAGTCAACAGAAAAGCTTTACGGGCAATCCTCCTTAATATGGAAGGTGATAGGGACACAGTGGACTTTCTGCACTAAGTACACAGGGACTTGACTGCTGTAGTAAGATATGATTGGGATGAGAGTTGTACCACCACTTTCAAGGTTCAGCGGGGGCTAAGGGAGGGGTGCATTTTGGCACCACTGCTGTTCATATTTTATATAAACATTTTGGGACCAACTTCATGTGCAGCATTCAAAGATATTCCCATGCGTGGGGTACAACCTAATCCCTTCTCTATTGTATGACGATGATGCAGTGTTGATAACGAAGACCGCCATTGACTTGCAGCAGCTCCTTAAGTCCTTTGTTGCCTTTATAAATAGTCTGGACTCAAGCACCAACTATAACAAATCGCATGTAATGGATATGGGCCCTAGGAGTTCGGGACGTGGGAAATATATTGCAGAGGGACATGAGAATACCAGGGTAAAGGCTTTTTTCCACCTCAGCATCTTATTTGATGAAAAAGGCTCTTGGGTCACACTGGTGACAGCTAAATTAAACTCACCGGCTAGGGTGGCCATCTCTTGTTTGATTTTGCCTCCAGACTGGGTGTGAAGCCCATCAAGGCTTTGGTAAAAATCTATCAATCTAAATGCATTTCCACAGTGAGCTATGACAGCAATATTTAGGGATACAGAGAGGCTGCAGAGCTTCAAGTAATATAAAAGAAGTTTATGAAGCATTCATTATCTGTTCCCCAATTCATTCCCTCCTATATCTTGCATGAAGAACTAGGAATAGGATATATAGCAGATCTGCTTACCCTGCGACACCTGCTGAGATGGCTTTCAGTATGGCTAAATACAGAGATGGGGCTGAATCGGGCCATTTTGAAGGACTGTATGAACCTGGGTAGGGGTGGTAGTATTCCCTGGCTAAGGTATATCAAATCTGCGATTGCAAAGCCCTGCACAACGAAGGACCAGCATATATCAGAAATGCATGACCTTCCACTAATCGACCAGACACCTACAATCCGCCTCCCTCTTCCTCGCAGACACCCCTCGGATGTGCCAGGGCAACAGCAGAGGATGCTCCTTCTCACACCTGGCAGCCAAAGCTTGGAACAACCTTCCCCTGCACCCCAGGAGTGCCCCATCGCTCTGACAATTCAGGAAAGGACTCAAGACTTGCCTGTTTGAATGAACAGGTCACCACGAAGCATTTAGCAACTCCAGTGCCTTGAGACCCTCATGGGTGATATGCAGTGCTTTATAAATGATTGATTGGTTGATTAAGGATGCCCAGATTTATTTAGGGTTCTGGAGCGGATCGTCTGTGCTGATTTACTATGGGTAAAGAGGCATCACATATCCATAGGCCAAGAAAAGAGAGAGATGAGGGAGATGAGCAAATCATCTGTACAGGCCTATGTCACATTGAAATCATGCACGCCCATCGAACCATACCTCTCAGTGGTCACAAATCAGCACCGTTGATTTCTGTTCACTAGATTTCGATTACATTTATTGTACTGCCTTTTAGCAGAGATTCGTGGTTGGAATAAAGTTGGAAACTTAGGAACATGTAGATGTGACTCCTCTGATCAAGACACTATGCATTTTGTAATGCTCTGTGAGCATTTTAGGGTCTTGCAACAATAGTATATTTCACCTCTACTGAAAGGGAAACAATTTACCCAAGTAAGACCTTCCAATGACCTTTTTACAAATGTCTAATAAATTTATGTGTTTTAATGTGGCGTGTTTTCTAACTGAGGCTGGGAGACTTAGAGATACATGGGCTATGTAAATGTTATGACAACTAGAGGTGGGCAGAAATCGCGGCGTTCCACTGAGCGGACATCCGTGAAGTTACATAAAAACACAGCAAGATTCCACAGAGTTCCACCAACGGGCAGAAATATGCATGTTGCACTGTTCGCGCTGCAATGTAGTGCCAATAGCACGAGCAGCACGGAAAAATCAGTGCGAGCAGCACCATGCGAGTAGAAAATCTAACACTTGTGAGAAAACCATGTGCGGGGAAGCCAAATCTCAATCACGCTTGTATTTCTGGAGCTTCGCGGGGCAAAACCCCGCCATGCGGTAAATTGCGGAATTTGTCCAGAACTCCGCAATACAAGAGTACCGTGAAGTCACCAAATTCCGCCAATTCTGCAGGCGAATTGAAACATTCCACCCAACCCTAATGACAACAGTGGTTTTTTTAGGCCACCAGAACTTAGTTGAATTGATTCTTTTATATTAACGGTGGATGAATTTATTTTTAATCCCTGTGTTTTAATCATCAATGTGTTTAGATTCTATTGTGAACCAATGATATTGTTATATATTTTATAATTTTATATATGATTAGGTATAGATTGTACTATGAATTTATGATATCATTAGCTGTTTTGTCAATGTTTAACGGGAGAAGTTGTACTGTTTTCAATTTGTCCAGTCTTTTACAGTCCTTGTATCTTTTATGGTTTTAAGTAACAGAATAAACAGTAATTGAAATTGAATTGATCACTCAAATGATTAAGCTATTGACCAAAGCTGCTGCTTCTTCATTGACATTTGTGTATGTTTGCTTCACCTTTTATAAATGGCCCTGCAGTAAGTGCAACAATGGAATGGCTTGGCTCATTGTTAAATCCTCCTTGCAGATGTCCTGTGTCAAAATCTCAAAAGGCAGTAACAATAGGGTTAGGTACTCCATTAACCTCAGTTTGTCAACCTCCATCACCATGGTATTTCTGGTTGCAACCCCTCTCCTTTGTAGTACATGATCATTAACAGAACTGTACTTCTCAAACAGGTGTTGCGGCGCTCCAACAGGTTGGGATCTCCTGTATGAAGGCTTTTAAAGGGGCTCTATTAGCAGGTTAAATGATTCTCACCCTGCTGCCGGGCTTTGAGGAAATGAATTGAGTGCAACTCCTGCTACATGCACAATTAAGTTGTTGCAATAAAGTAAACATAGGACTTAGAATTATCCACCGTCAGCCATGGCTTTGACAATGATCTCAGGGCTCTTCCCTGAGTCCAACCCTTTTTAATGTTTATATGGCCCCTTTGGCGGACTTGGTTGCCCTCTTCGGAGTCCATATTGTGTCTTACGCTGATGACACACAGTTAGTGGTGGCATTGAATCAAGCTGACAAGTCATCCACTGACCTCCACGCTTGTTTGGAGGAAGTGGCAAAATGGATGAGTTTGTCTCATCTTAAACTGAACGGTGCAAAAACCGAAATTATGATGCTTGGTAATTCTCAAAGTGTTAATCTGAATGCCCTTTGGCCATCTTGTATGGGTCCAGTTCCGGTTTTTAAATCAGAGTTAAAAAGCCTTGGTATCTGGCTGGACCAAGACCTGTCTTTCAAAATCCAAGCAAGGAAGACGGTCGCCTCTTGTTATGGTCAGCTAAAAATGATTCGTAAAATTTTGTCTGTGTTGCCTCACTCAGCAAAAAAACTAGTGATTCAAGCCCTGATCCTTTCTAAGATTGATTTTGGCAATGCTCTCTATCTGGGGGCCCCCAAGGCAGTGATTGGGCGACTTCAGATTGTCCAGAATTTTGCAGCAAGACTGCTTACCGGCACTAGCCGGCGATGCTCGGCGCAACCTGCATTGCGCTCTTTGCATTGGCTTCCTGTCCAGGAGAGGATACACTTTAAGGCTCTTTGCGTGGCCCACAAATCTTTGAGAGGGGAAGGACCTCCCATAATCAAGGATCTCATCTATCCATATAAAGCTCCTAGACACCTTCGCTCTAACTCTCTTCACTTGGCGAAAATTCCGAGAATCCAGAAAGCGAGAAAGGGAGGTAGGCTTTTTCATACAATGCCTCTAGGTTGTGGAATACCCTCCCACTTCATCTTCAAAGCGAAGTGAATTACCTTAGCTTCCGTAAACAGTTGAAAACTTGGCTATTTCCATAACCCCTTCTGTGTTTTTCCTTTTTAACGCCCGCTAGCGCTGGGATGCTCCCGGGTAACCATGCGCTCTATAAATCCTCATTCATTCATTCATTCAATGATACTGCCAACGTCAGTGACAAAGAATCCAATGCTGAGACCTCTGGGTTGAAGCCATTCATAGACTTTGTTATTCAATGTTGACATCTGTATGTGATTTCTCCATGGAGAACTTTGCAGCCGTTGCATGCAGCCAAATGACTTGAAAAGCATCAGTAATAGTGAGAATAGCAGCTAGCCTTTGCTTAACCCCCTTTAAGAAGATGCAATGAGAAGTGAGGCACATATACTCTGTGGCTTGATAACTGGTCCACGTGTTGGTCGTGAGTTGGCTGTACTGAGCAGTGCTCTTATCTATTGCTTCACTAACCAGTTCCAGCACTTGATGGTGCAGCGTTGCCAAGGCAAAAGTTGAAAAAATAAAGTCCAGCTTGGGACCTGTCTAGCTTGGGACCCTCCATTTCGGACAGATGGCCTCCACAAATTCAAGAAGCTCCTCCCAATCCACCAAAGAAAAAGGGAGGAGATCAAGCGCTAACATTTTAGACAGCTTTCCAATGTCATATATTTGATAGTGGGTTGTTGTGGCAGTTGTTTTTTTGTAACAATGGCACCACCTCAAGAGCTCTATGGGTCACATGTAGGCTGCTCTGATGCCTCGGGGTGGCTACAATATCCCTCATTTCCTGTGCCATGCAGAGGTCACTGCAGATGATGATTTCACACTGAGTGTTAAGGCTTCTTCACATGATGGTGCCATGTTCTTCTTCCTCATCACCAACTCTTCTGTTTGATGACTTCTTCTCTCTCAGCATCACCCATCATTTTCAGATGCTGTTCTCACAAACAATTGCGTTTCAGTTCTTCAGAAAGACCAGTTAGCCATCGGTACCATATTGCCCACCTAGCTGCCCATGACACACTGGTTTGCAGCAAATTGTGCAATCTGTAATGTGGTCCTCATGCAACATAAATGTTAAGAAGTCCCAAACAGTGGAGGAGAACTTTCTTAAAGAGCCAAAGCAAGAAGAGCTTTTTGTGGTGAAGCTAGGCAGTTGTAGCTGCCTTTGCCTAGGGTGGGCTGAAGATACAGTAAGATGGTGGTTGCTGCAGGCCTTGGATTCTTGAAAATAGAAAGCAGGTTGTGTTGGTGGTACATAAATTGGAGCAGGTTGAACAGAAGTGATCTGCACTTCCTCTGTCACTCTCAGCATGAACAATCACTGGTCCATCTTCCTCACTCCAAAGGTTTTCAGCAACCTTCCTTTTCCTTTGCCTCCCATGGCAGGGCTCGGGGTCCAATAAATGTCATGATCACCTGATAGGGGGCTTGGAGAAAATGAGGGAGTGCTCATTTTTCTCAGAGAAGAGAGTGAAGTCAATGTGTCCAATGGAAGAGCTGTCACAACTCCCTGCTCTTCTGCAGCAATATCAACTTCCTGTTCTGCTCCTACCTTGCTATTCAGTTTCCTGTGAAGATTCAGTTTGCTGCTGGGACAATTCAGATTCACTGCTCTCAGCTATGACAGCAGTCACTGAAAGGCTGAGATAAATCTGCTTCGGTTTTGGTGGTACCTTTGTTGATTCAGTGGGAATACTCTTCTCAGAGTCTTCATGCTCAGAAAAGGGTGCAGCAGGTATGCTGCTTTGCTGAAAAAAGGGCAAGGCCTTGATGGCAGTAGTGACAATATACGTCTTCTCCTCATTGTCTGGTTTCTTGGCAGGAGCTTCCCTCTTTGGAGAATACTTCTTTAATTCGGCTACTGTTAGTCAGTAGCACAAGCAGAAGTACTTAGCAGAGAGGTCTCTGGAATCTCGTGTCAGCTGATTTGCAGACTTCTCTTTGTCTCATTCAATATCCTCTTCTGCATTAAAAATAAGAAAGAGAGTGAGACTTGGCAAGACTTTTCAATGCAATACAGGTTGTTATCACAGTTTTCATCATCCTAACAATATTATAAAAATAGATTAAATTAATAAAAACATAGCTGGTGTCCCACAAAGGCTCATGGTGACCCTCTGGGTGCAAGAGGGATGCAAGCAACAATTTAATAAATTAATTAACATACAGTAAGTGTCCCTCCAGGGACCATTGGGCACCCATGGGAGTGGGAGGAGACAGGTAAAAATTGAAAGATCTATGTAAAAAAAGGATATAAGGTGCCCCCCTCCAGGGCCCATGGTCCCTCTATGGGAGGCAGGTGAACACTGAATAAATTAATATAAAAACACCTCAGGCCTGATTCACAAAGGTAACTTACACTTTTGAGTAAGTTTACACTTTTGAGTAAGTTTACTATTTTGGTATTCACAAACTGCTTTTCTGTAGTAACTTAAACTTTTGTAGTAACTTACACTTTTGTAGTTAGTCCAGCACTACACATGGGCATCCACTGGTACTGCAATGCCCTCACATAGAAAATGATGGAGGTAGGGACATACTACTAAAATGTAAGTTACTGCAAAAGTGCAGTTTGTGAATATAAAAAACTAGTCAACTTACTCAAAAGTGTAAGTCACTACAAAAGTGCAGTTTGTGAATAGCACATTGTAGTAAGTTATGTAGCACTACTGTCGGAGAAGATTGTTTACTGCAGTTTGTTTGTTGCTTGGCACGAATTTCACTGGACCACATTGTTGCATGCCTGGGCAGAAACTAATGACAGTAATGTTATGAAAGGGCAGATAATAAATCTAACAACATTTAGGCTGACTCTGTCTGGAAAGGAAATTAAATTGCACCTATCTTGTGCCCTACCACACTTGGGGCCGTATTACAGAAAGTGTTCCGGGCGCAATGGGCATTTTCACCCGCTTTGCGTGCCCCCGAGCACTTTAGTATTACAGAAGGGGCTGCAGATTCTTACGCAGTCCCTTCTGTAATACAGTTAGCCCTAGTGCATATGTAGCGCCAGTGCTATCAAGAGAGGGGGTTCCCTCATTTGAAAGGGAGCATGGCCCCATGCAAACAAGGGAATCACTTTGCCTCTGCGCCCACACCATATTACCATCGCATGGCTCACTGAAAGTGTGCCACAAAAAGGTGGTGCACTGTGAGCGCACACCCTAGGGATAAACCTCTCAAGGGATGAAAAGGGGTCCCATGGAACCCCCTAGACATCCCCCTGCAGGCGGGTGCAGTCACTCACTGCACCCACCTGCAAGGGATTCTCTAATCCCTTTTGAAAGTGCAGGCAGGTTCCTGCCGGCAGAGAGAAACACTGAGCAGCTTTTAAACAGCTGCTCCATATTTCTGTTGAATACACTGCCCTGGCGGCAGCATGCGTTCGTGCCTGCCCCGAGGGCAGTGAATTCTTCATAATAGGGCTCACTTTCCCTGTTTACGCCACGGCGCACCTTTAAACAGATGTGCCGGGTGCAAACAGGGAAATAGCACCCTTTCGGTAATATGGGCCTAGTTGAGCCTGACCTGAAATGAATAAGACAGACCTAGAACAGAGACTGACAAAGCACCGATAGACTCAAACGAACAAAAAAAAAAAATCTGTCTTATTCACTTTCACTTACACCTCATCACACAGACACAGGAGCACCCCATTGGCGAGAAGCCCGGGGCACGGAATAAGCTGTACCGGAATTACTGATATTAGTTCCCGTGAGGAGTCTCCTTCTGCACACAGATGCTGCACCCATAATCATGAATACATTTGGTCTTTAAGCAGGAAAATTCATCACATACACGTAGGAATCCCTGGAGGATTAGAACAATTACTCCTATTCCCTCATGTAGGTTCAGTGAGGGAGGGTCAGGACCTACTGTTTAATTAAGACCGTGAATTTTCCTAATGAGGCTTTTTTGAATGTATGAATTCTGGGTGGAGTTTGCCCCATTATTATCCCCCTCGACTGCTCTGTGAAAAGCCGGGTCTCGTGGCTCAGTGGACTAATGCATCCACTGCAGGGGCCTGTGTTCGACCTCATGGTCACAGGTTCAAAATCACTCAGCCTTTCATCCAACTGAGGTCGATAAAATGAGTACCGTTGGGTAACAATAAACATCTGTTATTCAGCGCCAAGATGCCCTGTTAGGGGTGAACGTGCGCGTTACGCATGTTATGTATGTACCTAATAGGTTTCTCTTTTAAGTGACTTTCATGTATTTGTTTTTTTATTTATCTATAAGATGGTTGAGCAAGTCTGCCAGACACGTCAACTGAGCTCACTCTTGACACCGTCCTTCTATGATCATACTGATGATGCATTATATAATAACATTACCACACTATTTCAGTTCCGTTTGGAATGATAGTGGTAGTACATGGTCTGGAACACGTCCATTCCATCCATGAAAATTATGTCTATTTATCTCCTCAGAAAGAACCTTCTAGAAAAACAAATGTTGAAACAAGTCGAAAACTCTAAACTAATACTGCAACAGGACTTAACTGCTTGCCACTGGTGATGATTTTTTCACATTCTCACCATGATTTCTCTAATGCTGCCCTCACTACTAACTTACCTATAACTCCCACAAAACCCTTGTCTATGTCAGAGGCAGTGAAAGCACTATGGCGTAGACTGATCATAATGGTTCACAGCATATTTCACCTTAAGCTGATCAAAGGTACCAACATCAGTAAACACTATAGTGCATGAAGAAAAGCACACTGAAGGCGCCACAAAAGAGCAAACTTTAAACTATTCAAATAGATCTGTAAAATATCTTCCACAACCCATGTGTCACCCTTGTCAGCCCCTCGCATCCTATTTATCTGCTTCCCAGTGAGATGCTGTAAGCCACTCAGAGAAGACCGTCACTTCCGTTTGTCAGTGCTGCTGATTCTGTCCATCTGTCCATGTCATTCCATGTGCGGTAATGCCAATCAGCAGCATCTGCAGAAAGGAGAGTTATCCTATGCATAACCGAGGGCGATGGCGTCTCTCCTGTTGTGGCCTGTGAAGGTGGCCTGTGCCCTAATCTGTGTCCAGGTGTCCTTTGTTTTCTCTTTGTCCTTGGTTGTAAATGTTCACAGGACATGAGGATTCCTAGCCATGCATCATCACTCAGCCTCATTTGGAAGCTGTCACCCTCCTTGGACTCACCCTCACCCTCCAAACAAGCAAAATGCCCCCCATTGACTTCAAAGGACCACCCACCCTCAGAACATTCCTCACAAACATGTTTCATCTTCACTGAAATGAATGGACTCAGCCTTCCAACCCATTCATCTCGTCCTCCTTGAAGACTCACAAGGTCGAGGGTACGTCATGCCATGTGTGCTCCCCAGACCACACCACAATATTAAACAAAGGTAACCACAGAGTGGCAACATTGGCAACTCCGTCACACGGCACTACTCGTACATCTATGTAGTGTGTGTCTGGCAGAGGAGCCAGCAGAACAGCGATAAGATCTAGTATGCATTCTAGATGGCATAGCTTGTTAAGGGCAATTTGAACAGCGATCGAAACTGCGCCTATAAGTTGAAGGTGCACCATATTAATTAAATACCAATGTTGTTATTCCCCAAGCTTTGTTTGAAAAGAGGGAGTACGTTTTATAGCCAACCAGCCATTACTTCTGGCATCATTTTCAAACGGAGAAAAGCTGACTAATGCCCTGGGTGTTTCTTCCAGGAGTTGCAGACCTGTGTCCTTGGAACTTTGGCAGGGTTTGGAAACTGCAATTATTGTTCTCACCGGAGAAGAAAGTTACCCACATCTCTAGGCCACTTGGAAGAAATATTTTGTAACAACAACCCTTTTTGCAACTGAAAGTGACTCACATCTTATTCAATTAATTGTTATTTCTTTCTAAAGTGGTGGTCTTGATTTCGAGCCAATGAGGATTTGCTGCTTTTAGCTTGAAAACTTTCAGAAAATACGCCAACTCGATTGCCTTACAACAGTGAATGGAGTTAAATCATTATTTCCAACAACATGTAAAATATCTGGTCTTGATCCTTCTCTATGACCATAACGTATGCTGAAATGACCCAGGGTTGTACACTATGTACATTTATGCGCAGGCTTTGTACAAATGCACACTGGGGAATAAGCAGCCTTAAAAAGTCACATGACAGGTGCAATAGTGTGCCTAGAAACCTGCACCTGATGTGGGTTTCCAGGCATGTAATTACATCTGTGTTGAGAAAATGAAAAAAGGGTAAAGGTATGTTCAGCTGGCGTTGTAGGTCACCAACCCTGCTTTCACACTTTTCCACGTGAATTGGGCTCAATGCGCTTATAGGCTCAACAGTAATTTTGGCCATTTTTAAACACAGGCAGAGGATAGCGTGCGCTCTGCTACTTTCTGTTGTGGTGAAAGTCCGAGATGATTACCTGTTCCAGTTTAGCATTAAATTATCGCCAATGCATTATTTTAGGGCTGAACTGCCACAGGAAATTCCACACTACGCTGCTAAACACCTACATGACCTTCATATGTCCCATACTTTTAATAGAAACTAATTTAATTCACGACCTTTTCTTAAAAAGTTTTTCCACTTATGGACAAATGAGCTGCCGCTGTTCATGTGCACATAATTGGCAAAGCCAATAGGTCTCGCCATTGGGACCTATTGGCTTGTCCAATGGTTTTAACCATGCTGTGCAGTATTTGCTTCAATGTAAATGCATTTTTCTTTTTTACATGTACTGTTGTTATGTGTTGTGTACTTAGTTGTGAATGATGGCGGAGGACTTTAAAATCTATTAGTGACAAAACTTTACATATCAATATAAATTCAAGAGTATCAGAAAAATACGGACATGTGAGAGGCAGACATAAATAATGGCAGTACATTCCATGAGTGCTCTATGACGTTAAGATTTTGTAGGAGTGAAAGATGTAGGAGAGTTTTTTCAGAATAGGGATGTGTCAGCAGTTGAAAAATTCAATGGTAACAAAATGATGTAGAAGAGAGATTGAGACATTATACTGTAGTCCTCTATTCGCTCCCTAAAACCTGGCTTGCCCCCTAAGGCTGCAGCAGAACTGTTATTGGGCACAAAAAAACATAATTCCAGGGTCCCATTATTACAAGCAAACCAGATGGCAACTAATAGAATATTGCTACTTCTTAAAAACTGGTTGCATGGTTTACAAAGTCCAAACCATAACATACCAAGTTATCTAAAAAAAACAATTAAAAAATCTTGAGGGTATTGAGAATCTACTGCAATAAAGATGGTTCTATCTGGAAATATCTTCCTTCAAAAATATCTCCACACCGTCATACTCCTTATTGGTCGGTGAGTCTAAGAGGTGGACTTCACACATATTTAACCCCTCCGCTGCTATGCCTTTTCCCTCCCAGTGCTAAGCCTTTTTTTGGCTAATTGGGAAGGTTCGGGCTTAGGCCTCCATAACGTTTTGTCCACATAAGGTATCCACAAAAACCTTTTTTTCTAACATCCTGGGGATTCTTAAGGACCCAGGGTTTGTAAATACCCCTGGAGGGAAACAAGAAATTAGCCAAAATACAGCTAAATGTGGGATTTTTAGGACAAAATAGGAGAAAGGTGCTGCAGAAGAAAGCATCTGTTTTTTCCCCCTGCAAATGGCATCAAGGAAGGGTTTGCAGTGCTAAAATCACCAGTTTCCCAGCTTTCAGGAACAGGCAGACTTGAATCAGAAACCAAAATTTTCAACACAGTTTTGGCATTTTACCGGGAGATAGACATTTTTCCTATTTTTTGTGCTTTCAAACTCCTTCCAGTTAGTGGTGGAAACAGGTCTAAAACCCATGGTGGATACTAGAAAGCTATATATTTCTGAAGAATAGACATCATTCTGAATTCAGCAAGGGGTCATTTGTGTGGATCCTTCAAGTTTTCCCTATTAAAAGTTAGGGCCTAATTATGAGTATGGCATTCCTGGGACTGCCGTACTCACTGTGGTGGTCCGACTGCCACCACACCGGTGGAACGACTTCCATATTATGATGATGGCGGCGGGACCGCCACCTCCACCGGGATCCAGGATCCCATGGCGGTGGTGGTGTGGAAAGCAGACAGGCACCGCCAAGCAGATTCCAACCTGCCTTTCCACCAAGCATTTCATGGTGGGGACCCGCCACAAAATGCTTGGCAGAAAGGCATTGAATGGGGCCACCAACAGGGCCCCCAGGCAAACCTGCCCATGGGAGTGTGTGTGGGGAGCATATGATGTGTCCCCCCAAAAGTGCATGGTCATGCATGCACTGTGTGGCATGCATGACATGGTGCATGCCACATCATGCACAAATGTGCTGTAGGCACTGTCACTGTGATGGTATGCTGTTTAGGCTCTCCTATGAGTCTAACATACCTGCCACAATCACACTGCCGCCGCACTCCCGCCCTGGATTCAACTCGGGAATCCTGTGGGTGAGTTCACCCTGAGCTTGGTGGTATTCCTGGGACTGCCACGGTGGTGGTCCTTCAGGAAGACCTCCAAACTCATTAAAAGGCCCTAAGTGTTGAAATAAAAAAAGATTGAAATTGAGTTGAAAAAAACAGCCAACTGTGTCTACGTTTTCATCTGTAACTTTTTCTTACTATGGCAGATTTTCAAAAGCAATATACCATTACATCTGCTGGACCCTTCTGGTTCCAGGATATATAGGGCTTGTAGGTTCTCCAAGAACGCAAGCTACCCAGAGCTAATAACTGAGGTGCATCTTCTCATGGTGTTTCATTGTGTACCGGGTATACAGCAATTCATATGGTAAAATATAAAGAGTGAAAAATAGGTATCAAAGAAACCTATGAATTTCTGAAATGGGCACAAGATATGAAGTTTAGAAGCAGTGGTTATTTGCACAGTTCTGAATCTGTGATTACCCATACTATATGTGAATTAGAGGGCATTTTTAAAAATGACTTTTTTGTTATACACTGTCTTACATTTGGAAGGAGCAAATGAAGGGAAAGACAATTGGTAATAACACTTGTTCTACTATTTTGTGTTCCTCTAAGTCTTCTGATAAAAATGGTACCTCACTTGTGTGAGTGGGCCTACAGCCCACAACAGGAAACAGCCCAAAACGCAACATGCCCACAGCACATTTTTCCACTGAAAACTGACCCTTTTTTTGCAATGTGCCAAGCAGTGGATTTTGGACCCTTGCTCAGCCTGCACTTAGGGAAACTTAGCAAACCTGTACATTTTCGAAAACTAGATACCTAAGGGAATCCAGAATGGGGTGAGTTGTGAGGCTCTCACCAGGTTGTGTTACCCAGATTCCCTTGTAATCCTCAAAATCTGACTAAAAAACACATTTTCCTCAAATTTCTATGATGGAAAGTTCTGGAGTCTGAGGGAAGCCACAAACTTCCTTCCACCCAGCGTACCCCCAAGTCTTCTAATAAAAATGGTACCTCACTTGTGTGGGTAGGCCTAGTGCCCGTGACAGGAAACAGCCCAAAACTCAATGTGGACACATCACATTTTTCCACTAGAAATTGACCCTTTTTTTATCAATGAGCCTCGCTGTGGATTTTGGGCCCTAGCTCAGTTGGCCCCTAACAAACCTGTACATTTGTTAAAACTAGCCACCTTGTGGAATCCAGGGTGGGGTGGCTTGCATGGATCTCACTTGGTTGTGGTACCCAGAATCCCTTGCAAACCTCAACATTTGCCTAAAGAACACATTTTCATTGCATTTCTGTGAGGAAAACTTCTGAAATCTGTGGGCAGCCTCAAATTTCCTACCTCCCAGCATTTTGCCAAGTATCCAAAGAAAAACTGTGCTCAGCCGGCACCTAGGGAAACCTACCAAACAAGCATCTTTTTGAAAACTAGAGACCCAGAGGAGTCCAAGGTGGGGTGACTTGCCAGGATTTTTTTACCCAGAATCCCCTGAAAATCTCAAACGTTTCCTAAAAAACACATTTTCCTTGCATTTCTGTGAGAAAAGTCCTGGAATCTGCAGGCAGCCACAAATGTCCTACCAGCCAGTGTTCCCTCAAGTCTCCCGAGAAAATGGTGCCTCACTTGTGAGGGTGGGCCAAGTGCCCGTGACAGGGACAGGCTGGGTGGTAGGATATTTGTGCCAACACAGTGTTCCCACAACTTTCCTGCACAGAAATGTGCGGAAAATGTGACGTTTTAGCTAAATTTGAGGTTTGCAGGGGATTCTGGGTGAGAAAATGTTGGGGATACATGCAAGCCACACCTCTCTGTACTCCCCGGGTCTAGTGTTCAGAAATCTCTGGGTTTAGTAGGTTTCCCTAGATGGCCGCTGAGCCCGTGACCAAAAATGCAGGTGCCCCCCTTGCAGAACCAGGTTGTTTCGTGATAATCATTTTGATGTTGCCACAATACGTTTTGGTCCCTTCCCTTTCGTGGGCACTTGGCCCACCCACACAAGTGAGGTAGCATTTTTATTGGGAGGAATGGGGGAATGCTGGGGGTAGGACATTTGTGCTGAACCAGTGATCCCACAACTTTTCCACAAAGAAATGTGAAGAAAAAATATGCTTTTGTCAAGAAATCTAATTTACAAAGACTTCTGGGTAAGTAAACCTTGTGGGGTCCACACAAAACATACTACTTATTATTCCCTTAGTGACCAGTTTCCAAAAAAGTGTGAGGGCAGAAGGTGTTCACTACAGAGAGAGTATGCACTGACATTAAAAAGCAAAAAAACACCAAAACATTATTGCACACCCATCCACTATTCAATCACAGGCATACTGTTTGGATTTGACACAAGCGTAAGTAAACGGCTCATAAAAAAAACTTTATTCACCAATGACTCGACGAAATACAACCTGCAAAAGTCATTGTTAATAACTTTAACATCAGAATAGAGAACCACTGACTTACAGCTCGTGAACTGTAAAGCCACGTTAAGGCACCAACTGCTTTACAGTCCATTCAACATCCTTTAATGCATCAGCCACAGAAAACCATTCACCCTGCCAGCTGCGGGCCCAACACAATACATCACTTACATTTACAAACTGCACCATTCAAGGGACCATCACTCTCATGTGCCAACAGGTCTAACTCACCAATCATAGCACCATACACCCAAACCTCAGACAACATATAAACACACCTCAGACAAGCCAATACACATACTGGCTACCATCCACCAACACACCGCCAAACCACACACACCACCAGTCAGATCCCAGTTCAGTCACAACAATCATACTGCCTGAAAGCTGGTGGAATGTGTGGACTGGCATTTCGGTGGCGGTCTGTGTGTGTGTAGTAACTTGCTCCAGGTCACAACAAACATATACTGGCAGCCAAATTCCAGTCCACTCACACCACCAGCCAAACAACAGTCCATGCACACTACCAGCTAAGCGGCAGTCCACGCACACTGCCAGACAAACACCATTCTGCACACACTGCCAAGCACCAGTCTACACAGCCCACCAGCCAAGAACCAGTCCATCCACACCAGCAGCCGAACACCAGTACACGCAGACCATTAGCCTAACTCCAATTCACACTCAGAAACGTATTTCCTAGTGTCTATTGGTTTTCTGCTCCCCTTGGGAGTAGATCAGACTAAAAAATGGCTGATCTTCCCCATGAAGGGGGAGGCAAAAAATGGGCAAAACACTTCCCCACTAAAGGGGAGCGGCCCTTGCCCAAGGGTCCACTCCCTAACATTGTATTAAATCTAAATCGCTGGTATCTAGTAGTTTTCTGTGCCCCTGGGGGCAGATTGGCCTACAAATATGGCTGAAGTGCCCATGAGGGACAGAAAATGGCCAAAATAATGCTCTGATAATGGGGAGAGACCCTTGCCCAAGGGGCTACTCCCTAGCATGTATTATATGTAAATACTTGGTATCTAGTGGTTTTCTGACAGATGAGCCTAAAAATAGGACGATGTGCCCCGGGGGAGGGAGGGGCAGAAAACAGCCAAAATGTTGGCCCAATAATGGGGAGCAACCTTTGCCAAAGGGGCCACTCCGTGACATGCATTATATCTAAATCTCTGGTGTCTAGTGGTTTTCTGCGCCACTTGGGGGCAGATCAGCCTAACAATATGGCTAATTTGACCCCGGTGGCAGAAAATGGCTAGAATGTTGCCCCAATAATGGGGAGCCACCCTTGCCCAAGGGGCCGCTCCCTGCAACCAAAAAATCATCCCTCTTGGCTAGTGGAGTGGATCCCTGCTTGGGGATCGTCTTCCTGAACGAAAGGTACCATTTGAAAGGGGAGATGCTCTTCTTTCCAATGATACCTCTCCAGTGTGTTTCTGTGCACGGGGACTGAAATATGCCCCCAAGCACTGAAGCAGTAACATTGAAATGAGAATTGGCTAATTTGACTTTCAATGTAATGACGTCAGCGCGCCATCTGCGCCGATCGTCATTACATTGCAAAAATATGTTTTGGGCTACTGGGGTAGCCCTTTCCCAGTTCCCGAGGCAAAAAAAGAAAAGGAAATCCCTCCGCTGTAAACAGCAGAAGTATTTCCTGCCTCATGTGTCAGGATAAAACATATATAAACATGGTAATGTGTGGGAACAAATTCAAGGATCACTCTAATGGAAAAAACATAAATTTATCTCTATTGCTGGGTGTCACCATCCCAACCAACGTCTATTTGTATAATTCTGGAATCATGAGCAAACACCAATTCCAAGTATCAGATGTTGTTTATCGGGAAAACAGACATTCAATGCATAAACGAAACATCACAACATATATAATATACTTGTAGAAAACCAAATAGACAAACTTATTTTCTCTTCCACACCGAATCAATTTTTATGTGGCTGCAATATTCCATAATCCATAGCAGTCCATACAGAAGGTAGTCCAGTACTGATACACACAAGAGAGAAACAGAAAGCCCTCAAACGTCGGTGGTGTGTATCCAAATCATATGCAAACTATGGTAATTAATCGGACTCCTGAATTCCAAAAAGTCAATGCGTTTCGGGCCATCTATTCGGGCCTCCTCAGGACAAGGGAAGAAGAAAAAGAACATTGATCATTACACAGGTTAAGGGTTTGCAATTACAAAGAATCTTTATTATGTTTTAAAAACTTCATTTAACTCAAGATTTAACAAAATATATCTAAACATATTGCAAGACTGTTAACACAAAATCACAAAATTGTTACTACTCAAGAAGCAATATCAAGTATATAAAAAAATTATTGTATATAAGACAACATACAAAATGTTGAAGCTAGCATGCTCTAGCTGCATATTAAAACCATAGCTTTTATAGTAATATTTTTATAAAGATAAGAAAGAGAAAGACAAAATGGAAGATTTAAATGAAGAAATGAAAAGGGTGCCAACATTAACAAAAGGGGAAACTTTCACATAAAAGCTAAAGTCAATTTTCACTGTAGCAATTCTGGCTGTTCCATAGAGAACACTGAGAAGTAATATTACATTTAATAATACTATCTGTGGTTAGGAACCCCCTAGAAATATCATTTTTAGACTCTATGTAATATTAAGAACCCAATTCACTGGTGAAGTTGTATTTATATTAGATATTATGAAAAAGGTACTTTTAGAAAGTTACTTTTTCCCCTACAGGCTAACTTGCATTAGCCTCCAACTGAAGCCGCATGAGTGCTTAGGCCCTGAATGAGATGTGAAAACTGCTTCCTGAGCAGAGACATAAGCTTGAGTGTGGAGAGGTGTTTCAGTTCCTATGGCAGGATGATAGTGCTAGGAACTTGATTAACTTCAAAGGGGTCTCCCATAGGACCCTTCTTTATTCCCCTAGTCAGCCAGGCTCCAATCCCCGCGGGAAGGGAGGTGCCCCCAGAAGTGACCACTGAGGAGGGTTAGCTCATTTCTCCAGCCACAAGCTCTGCACAAAGGGAGAAGGGTTTCATCATCTTGGACTTAGGCAGAGAGGGGCACTCTGGGATTGTTTGCAGCAGGACACACATGAAATGCTGCAAACGTCAGTGGGGTAACCCCTATGGGAACATTTACCTCATTGGTTAAGGAGTAGCCAGGCATCACCACCACCCACAAACGTGGTCTAGGAATAAACATGGCATCCTCAGTACCCTCCTTAGAACACTATTGGACCTGAGGAAGATCAGAAGAAGACTGACCCTGGTGTCGGAGAACTAAGAGGACTGGAGCTGCTCTTGCTTGTACCCAGGACAAAGAGTGAACTCCCAGGGTCAAAGGGCTGGCCTCCTGTTCAAGCTGCAGGGATACAACAAACTACAAAAGGCCTTTCCTCAAGATTTCCAGTGGACCAATTCCTAATGGTCCTGGCCTTGACCTTGCTGCCGTCCTCTGTTGGAGTGAGTCCTGACTCCCAAGTGCTGTTCCTGAGGTCCTGGGACCCTTGGCTGTGTTGCTGAACTTCTCTAATCACTTCTGTAAACCTGGGATATAGAATCTTTTTAGCACCAAATACCTCCAGAGGACCGGGGTAAACAAGCAAGCTGATCTGACTATGGTAAGTTGCCGCTTGGGCTAAAGATTCTTGTTTCTGCTGCTCAGAACTTTTCTATAGCAGCAAATCCAATTCAGTAAGACATCACTGAGAAGGTATCTGTGGAGCCCTCCTTGACTGCAGCCTGCAGCTTTACCCTGCTGGAAGACTATTAGCTCCAGAAAAGCGCCCAAGTCCTAATGAAGAAATCTTAACTGACGAAAGGCACAAAAAGTAACAGGTCGGCGAGAGGCCTTTCTTCAGCATGAAATTTGATTTTCTTGTGCATCAAGCTTTCCCACCAAAAACCAACTGGTTTACTGGGACCTCGTCCAATGGCTATCTCACCTCGTGGAGCCCTCCCAGGCTACAGACTGCTGCCTTGCCTTAGTGAGCATTTTGGACTTCCATTTTTTAGACTTAGGGGATCATTACGATGGCGGAGGGCCCTCCACCGACAGCCTGTTGGTGGCGGGCCCTCCGCCATCGTACTGCGGTTTTCCACCTGCCAGATTACAATGGCGGGAGGAAACGTGGCGGGCGGAAAGACTGACCACCACGGTTCCATCAGGCGGTCATATTTGGACCGCCTGTCGCAGCAGCCACATAGCCCAGCATTGCGGGATTATTTATTTATTTTTTTATAAAAAAAATTTTATATCCCTTTTCACCGGTCGTTTTGCGGCGGTCAACCCGCCATGAAACGGCAGGCAGAAACGGATTTTGGGGCCCGTAGCGGGCCACCCTTCATCCCTGGGCCTGGGGCAAGAGCACTGGAGGGCACCTATGGTGCCTCCCTATATTTCCCTGCACCATGTGGAAGGCACAGCATGGTGCCTGCTATGTAGTGCAGGGTAATGTTAAGAGTGCATTTTTAGCATTGCAGCGGGTGCTGCAGCTAGCAGCATCCACCGCAATGTTACCAACATTACTACGTATCATATAGCAATGTTAAATATGGCAGGTGCGACAGCCGTGGTGGCGGTCACATCGTAATAGCATATGTGGGACCACCACCTTATAGGTGGGCGGTCCACATCGCCGGGACAATGGCGGATGGACAGAAGTCCAACCACCATCGTAATCAGGCCCTAAGGGTCTGATTTAGACTTTTGGTGGACAGAGATAAATTTGTCGGTATGTCGGAGTGCCCTACTGAGGGCCCTCCGCCTGTCAATGTAGAGATGTGTGCTGGCCCAGCAGACATCTCTTAACATTGGCAGGAACTGTTGTGACTACGGTTCCTGTAAATGAATTAAAAGTTTGATGGATGGTACCATCAGTCAAACTTTTAACATGTTTTTATTTTCAAAAACAAAATCCCAAACTAGGATTTTGTTTTGGTAAATACAAAAAACTAACACCCCACATCTGAGGATTTGTTTCCCATAGTGTGAGAGTCATTATGCAGTTTTCACTGCCCCTTATCGCCATGTGTTCCCTGGCAGTAAGGGACAGTGAAAACAGGCCATATGACAGCCCATTCTCCATCGTGGATGCTCAAATTGCCAAATCTCTGATGACCCTTACTCCGTCAGGCTGTTGGAGGAGTATAACAGTGACGGAGATGGAGTAGTATCCGTTGCTGACATACTTAAGGTCTGCTTGTCTGTAAATCAGGCAAATGGTCCCTCCGTTTTGTGGAAAGGGTACTCTGTTGCCATTGCAGTTGGTGCTTGGTTCTGTTTGGAACAATGTTTATTTAAAAGATTAAAAAGCCATAGCTCAGGCACCTCATTTTTATTTTTAGTGATATTTAATTTATTAAAATGTACTCTATCTTCTCAAATTGTTTTTGGATTTTTCTTTTGCTGTGTTTTGACTTTATTACTGTTTTGGTACTGCATAAATACTTTACTCATTGTCCCTAAGTTAAGCCTGTCTGCTCTGTGCATAGCTACCAGGGGGTTGCGATCAGGTTGCTTTAGTAACTTTAGTGGTTCACCCTCACAAGGATTGTGTTTGTTGCTTAAGGTCAGTGTCACCTCCCATTAACTAACAACCTCATTTCTTACAGTGCTGCATTGCTCATCAGTGCCACAGGTCCCCAGGTAGAGCTAAGGACACTTCTGGCGACCTAGATCTCCGGTGATTTATAAATCCTCCTAGAATAATCTCATGTTGATCCGCAGCTATTTGGGGGAAATCTGTAGTAAAAGTAACAGCACAGGATGATGGAGGAGAATTGCATGGTGATCCCATGTTAGCTCTAGAATGGTCCTTGTTGCTTGCTATTTGCTTATGTCATATTGCTTTTGTCAAGGTTGGTGGGAATGTCCGAATGTGAAGGTAATTTGATAATATTACATAGAGGTAGATGCAAGTGAAGATGAGTAGATGTAATCTCACATGTTATTTCTGGGTTCACTGACATCAACAACTATCAACAACTAAAATATCCCCATACCACAATATCGAGTTATAAATATAGATGTCAAAAATATCGACATCCTATATTTATAATGGTAAATACAAAAATATCCCCCCAAAAATATCGATGTCATAAATATAGTTGTACAAAATATCATTTTATATAAATTGCTAGGCACGGCGATGGGCACCTCCTTCGCCCCCACCTACATGAACTTGTTCATGGGGTGGTGGGAAAAGGAGGTGGCCTGGGCTGAGGAAAACAACATGTATATGGAAAAGGTGGCACTGTGGACCAGATTCATTGATGATCTATTTATTTTATAGGAAGGCAGTGAAAGTGACCTGGAGCTTTTCCTGATCAAACTAAATGGCAATGATTGTAATCTGCGATTTACACACACATGGAGCGGCCAACAATGTAACTTCTTGGACGTTGAGTTGGAAGTCAAGGAAAAAGCATTAACAACAAGAATCCATAGAAAACCTACAGCAACTGACTCCATTCTACACGCGAACAGTGGCCATCCACATGCCCTCAAGTGGAGCATCCCATATAGCCAGATGTTGAGAGCAAGGAGAATTTGCTCAACGGAAGAACTGTACGATGAGGAGATGTGTGGACTGTTTAGAACCTTTAGAGAACGAGGATATCCACGACAGTTCTTGAGCATGCCAGAAGAAGATCTAAAGAAAAAACAAGGAAGCAGTCCCTTTACCCTCAAAGGACACAGGAAGAGAACAGCAAAACTGTAAAGAGACTCTTTCTAGAATACAATATGGCTCAGCATAGTATCAAGAAAATGTTAACAAAACATTGGTGTATTTTAAAGAATGATTAACACCTCGCTGAAATTCTTGAAAAGGCCCACAAATTACATCAAACAAAGTATGATCTCTGGGAGATATTTTGACATCAAGTCATTATATAAACAAAGGAAATCAACAAGGACTAGGATCATGGTTGGCGAGGAATCAGGATGGCTTCACGAAGTGCAACTCATGCAAAGCATGTTAATATGGTCTGAATAGCAGGAGTTACCATACAATGGAAGGTCGTACGGTGCCGATCAAAGAGAGAATAACATGCAACACGGAATTTGTCATCTATGTATTAAAATGTGGTTGTAACAAACTGCATATCGGCAGTAGGAAGAACAATTTGAAATTAATAATCCTGCAACACATGAGAGCAATTAAAAATGGGGATAAGAACTACCAAGTGGCTTGCCACTTTGACCAGACACATGATCGATCATTATCAATATTTTCGTACTGGGGTATAATACATGTCAGGGCTCACTCAAGAGGGGGGGGACCAGGAGAAGGAACTACGAAAACAAGAATCACGTCTTATATTATCGATTGAAACTGAGACACCGTGGGGCCATAAAAAGGATGCTGAATTGTTTGTCCATCTATGATATTGACAGCATTAAGATCAATTAGGACTGTGTATTTTCCAAAACATTAATTGTTTACAGGAATATGTAAGGAACCGATTGGCATACGTAGTTATTAATGGAACAGTGGTACAGCATCATGTGTTGGGGAAACAGCATGGATTTTAGAAAAATAATTAGGAACAAGGAAATTGATTAATGAGATATTTAGGAATAATCAAATGGTGTTACAAATTGAGGGGGTGACGATGATGATAATGGAGATCGTACTATGCACTTTGACTAATTTGCACTTTTCTCTATATGCTGCTCTTTTTCTTTTTAGATAGGGTAAAAAATTATCCTGCATGTTGCACTTTAACCAATTGGCACTTTTCTTAATATGCTGCTTTTTCTGAGGCAGGATAAAAAAATCTCTCTGCATGTTGCACTTTAACAAATTTGCACTTTTGATATTATGCTGCTAATGCTATACCGCTTACCCCTTGAGAAAAATAGTAAGATGAGAAGAAAGGACCTGAAGGGTAATTCCTTATTATATCCGGGGAGAAGTGTTTTACTTCATATGTATAGCAAATTGGAACTGCATTAGGAATCATTATCACCTCGCATTTTTAGATTTTTTTCACACTTTGAAACACATTTGCACTTTAATTGGAGGACGTATTGGAATGAAGTGAGTACGAAGAGACGAAATACCGCTAACAAAGCTGAAAGATTGTAGGTGAAATGATGAAGACGCTCCAATCTGGTAGGAACATAAACTTTATTTCAAGAGCATAGATATACAGCCAGCAGGGCAGCAGGGAAACCAGCAACTGCCACTCCCTAGCACACAAAGCTAATCCCACATTCTAAATGACCATTCCAAGTTCTCTCCCATCTAAAGACCCAACACATCTTCCCCCTTTTTTTTTTTAACAGAAACAACAACAACAAAAAGGTAATACATCAAATTGAACACAGCAGTTTTGTGATGAAGAAACCATGACAGGAAGTAATCCAGTAAGACATTGTGATCGTACTAAGACACGTAATCCTGTAACCATTGTGGCCGCACCCTCTCCCTGCAGGATCTAACAGACCCATGTTGGACAGGTGAGGACCCCTTTGTTTCAACACCATCACTGATGATATCTAATTTCTTTTGTATGGCCAACTTCTCCTTATTCCACCATTTGCCATCATCCAACTGAACTACACATCTTTTCACACATACAACTTTTTTTGGTCCCGAGAACCTTGAATGCCCCTTGGCAATGATTCCCGACAACTTGACTCGCACCAAATCCCCTTCTTTGACATGCAAAGGTTTACCACTCTTCTTGGAGATATACTTACTCTGTGCACACTCCCTTTTGATAGTCACGTCAGACAACTTATCACGCAATTCTATAGTACTGCACATCCAAGGACACACCAACCTATTCGCAGCTTGCCTCCCTTTCAACACAACAAAAGTAGACAAACCAGTGGAAACACACGGAGTAGTGCGTAAAGCCCAAAAAAGATCCTCCAATTCCTTACGCCATTCTAAACCACTGGCGATGGACAACTGTATGTTATCTTTAATCAACTCATCAGATTTAAACTGAACCCCGTTGTCCGTGACAATCTCCATGGGAGCACCCTCACGCATAAATAACTCATGTAAAAATTTAATCACCTCCACAGTGTTGGCACTGCGCACAAACTTCACCTCAGGCCAACGAGAACAGTAATCCACTAGAACAATACCATACCTCTGACCTTCACTTAGCACATTCATGGGACCAATAATATCCATTCCTAGTTTGACCCAAGGTTTCTCTGGATCTGGAACGTCTTCCACCGAACTGGGAACAGTAACCTGAGACTTGTCACTGAGAGCGCACACTAGACACTCCCTCACCCAATGCTCCACATCCTTGTCTAAGCCAGGCCACCAAAACGTATATCTGATCCTCCTTTTCATGGCCCTCATTCCCACATGGCCCTCATGAGCTAATTCCAAAAAATGTCTACGAATGGCTTGAGGAACAAGTAACACACTCGCCCTCCTAACTATGCCATCAGACACACTCAATTCTTCAAAAATATCTTTGTATGCCTTGCATGCATTCTTCACATTCCCTTTAGGCCACCCTACATCCAAATATGAGACTAATTCCTGCAACACCAGCTTCTTTCCATTCCTCTTCCTCAATGCAGCACTTCTCATCATCAGCTGTAGTACAAGCCACAATTCTCCATTCATCCTCTTGGTTAACCTTTTCTCCAATCATCAAAGGCAATCAGGATAAACAATCCGCAAAAATATTTTTCACCCCGGGGACATACACTAGATTGAATTGAAAATCTTGCATACAATAGTATCACTTAGCATTCCTTGGCGTGGCTTTACCAGCCCCTTTTGTGGTGAACAAGTTAAGTAACGGTTTATGATCCGTACGCAAAGTAAACTCCGTACCCCACAAGTACTGTCTAAAATGGTCTACACCCCACCAACACGCCAATGCTTCTCGTTTGATGACAGAGTATGTGCTTTCAGCCCCATGCAAAGCACGTGATGCAAAAGCCACAATTTCATCCTTGCCATTCCTAGTTTGCATGAGTACGGCACCCAATCCATGTTGACTAGCATCAGTTACAACCACACAAGGATCATGAGTGTCAAACGCTTTGAGAGGGATGGCACCTGCAACTGCACACTTCATTTCCTCAAACTCTTTGTTCACCTCATTAGACCAATCAAATTTGACATTATTTTTGAGAAGCATCCTCAATCCCTTGGTTTTTTCGGCACACAATGGTACAAAACGAGCATAGAACTCCAACATGCCAAAAAAACATCTTAATTGCTCCTTACATTTTGGAGCAGGAAACTTTTCAATGGCTTTGACCAAGGACTCCTTAGGCTCAACCCCCATAGCTGACAATTTGTGCCCTAAATAATCCACACCGGCCACACCAAACTTACATTTAGAAGACTTGAGGGTAGCCCCTTTCTCTTTGAGAATTGTTAACACTTGTGCTAATGTTTCATCATGCTCTCTTTCATTTGCACCATACACTAAGATGTCATCTTGGAAGCATCTAACGTTGTCCACATCCTTGAACATAGTTTCAATAACTCGTTGAAACACGGACGAGGCTGAGGACAATCCGAAGGGCATGCGCTTAAATCTGTAAGCCCCACAAGGTGTAACGAATGATGTCAAGTGACGCGAATCTTTGTGTAAAGAAATTTGGTGATATGCAGAGGACATATCAAGGGTAGAAAATACTTTAGCTCCTTTGACCATCGAAAGCATCTCAGTAATATTAGGCAAAGGATGCCTGTCAACCCAAATTCTCTCGTTCAAACTCTTAAGTCAATGCACATACTTAAAGATCCATTGGGCTTTCTCGCTAAAACTATTGGCGAAAGCCACTCTGGGCTTTCGATGGGCTCAATTATAATCTCTAAACACAGTTTTTCCAATTTTATTTTAAGTTCACCAATCATAGAAATAGGAACATGCCTCACCTTGTGTACCACAGGTTTAACCCCAGTTTTCAATTGAATTTGGTGGGTAAAGCCTTTGATTTTACCAAGTCTGTCTCCAAACACCTCAGGAAACACTTGTGTCCAAACACAATTTTCAACAGACATAAAGTGTGCAACGTCTTTTCGTAAGAGAACTTGTTCATGACTGTTGGGATCAAGCACAATTGACAAATTGCGCTGATCCAATCACCCCAATAAGTTTGATCCGTTCATTGCTACATACAGAGTGCTATTAGACACATTCCCTTTAAATTCAATGCATGCATCAAATTCACCTAACACCTCAATGGATTTACCTCCATAAGCCACAGGTTTGACTTTGGATTTCCTCAACTGTACACTATTCAATTTCCTCCATACCTCCACACCTATTAAAGTAAAGAGAGAACCTGAATCAGCCATCATGTTGATTGCAGTACCATTAACTAAAATGATACAGTGAGGTTTCCTGACAACTGATTCAGTCACAGAGGCAATTTCGTTACCCACATTCTCTTTTGAAATACTATCATTATAATTTTGACCTTCACCCACCATGCATACAACATTCCCCTCATCAGAATCAGAATGGTGAGTCTCAAAATTCTCATCAATAGTATTCACGGATTTAAGAACTTTCGCTCCCTTAGTGAACTTAACTCTACATACTTTCATGAAATGTCCTTTTTTTCTACATTTACCACACCACTTATCAAGAGCAGGACACAAGGGGGAATTCCCTAAATTAAATTTGCTGCCACAACGATAACATTCAAATGTTTTCTTCTTCTCTTCAGTTTTAGTCCAGATTTTCTTAGTCTTGTCTTGTGCAGACTGAACTTGAGTGCTGATATTCATTTGTTTCATAAATATTGCAGTAGACTCAATACCACTAGCCAATTCAATAGCTTTATCCAAGGTCAGCCTTTTTGCTGCTTGACTTTTCCACAACTTGATCACGAATGACTTCGTCTTCAAATGTTTTAAGCTCACACGTTGCAGCTAAAACCCTTAAGTCACTTACAAAAACTCTCAACCGTTTCACCAGGCATTTGGTGTCTTTTATAAAATTTATGGCGTTCCATAATGACATTCCTTTTCTTTTTGAAACGTAGATCCAAAACTTTTATAACAGATGCATACTCGTCAATAACGTCACCATCTCCCATAACAGGTGCAACTGGCAGATGTTTCAAAAATGTTCTGCCTTCTACACCAAGAGAATGACGTAAAATGGCATACTTCTTCTTTTGAGTGAACACTTCACCTTCAACAGCTTCTAAATAAGCTTCAAACCCCTCCTACTATTGCTCCCACTCAACTAGAGGTAACCTAGGAGATGATAGAAACGGAGCAGGAGGAATCAAAGATTGTTGCATATTTAAATTAAGCTATATGTATGTATAAACAGAGAATACAAAAAGTTCACTCTTGAGGTTGAAAGATAAATGCGAGTGTTAAAGAGCCTGTAAATCGCTGAACAAGTATGCAATTGGTATAATTTGACAAAAGGGTATTTATATGAAAAGACGTGCCAATCACCGTTAACTGCATGCCTACTGCTGAACAGATGTAAAAATTATTATTATTTTTTTTGCAGATAGGCTTTTTGCATAAAAGGCATGACTATCACCGTTAATAGTCTGCTGTCAAAAGCGTGCCTATCGCAGAATAAATGCGCAATGTTAATTTTGGACGATAGGCTATTTGCATACAAGGCGTGCCTATCGCCGTTAATTGCGTGCTGTCAAAAGCGTGCCTATCGCTGAATAGACGTGCAATGATAATTTTAGCAGATAGGCTATTTGCCTAACAGGCGCGCCTATCGCCACGATGTCAGATGCGTGCCGAAATACCAAACAGTCTAGGAAGTAAAGTAAGACTGTCTTAAAATGGCGGTTGTGCAAAACTAAATGCAGGCAACGTGCGTTCCAGAGCAAAGCAGTGTGAAACTGGTGGCTGCGAACGTGATAACGTGCAGGCAACGTTGTGTTCCAGTGAAGCTGCAGTTTGGAAAATGAGTTTGTTTCCCTCAAACAGCATGACTTACCGCAATGCCGAGTGCGAAATGCACATCGGACAAGCAGAATCCAAACCTCCGAAAGCAGGAGTGTGTAGCGGTATGTAGTCGTTGTAGAGCCGAAGCCGAAGTCCCACTTTAGGCGGGACACCCTGCTGGCGGAGTGAGAAGCTCTTCTGGTCCGGTCCTCGATCGTCGCCAATGGAAGTTTGTAGGTGAAAGGATGAAGACGCTCCAATCCGGTAGGAACATAAACTTTATTTCAAGAGCATAGATATACAGCCAGCAGGGCAGCAGGGAACCCAGCAACTGCTACACCCTAGAACACAAAGCTAATCCCACATTCTAAATGACCATTCCAAGTTCTCTCCCATCTAAAGACCCAACAAAAGCCTCGAGATCAGAATAAAAATTTGGGTAGAACGCACCGATATCTGAAAATTTAAGCAGAGGAAGAAAAAGTACTCAGTATGTATAGGAAAAGATACAAAAAAAATATCTTCTTAAAAAAATATATATATGTATATATAAAAATAAAAGAAATAAGAGAGAGAAAATAAGAAAAATGGAATCAATGAGAATGAAATAAAGGATAAAAAAAGTTTTTATATATATGAATGCATTTTTACAAACATGATGTTGTCAATTGAAAATGGTGGAAGATAAGAGCCAGCACATGAGTTCAAATGTATTGCTCTAGTTGTTTTTCAAGGGTCAGCAACATTGAGAAGGGACAGAGTATTAAATTGCCACAATGTAGAACCTAAAGTGACCCAGTAGAAGGCAATCCGCCGAAACGCGGCGGGACGCTGCTACCGCTTGGGGAACCGGACCGCATTGACCAGAATCCCGAGCTCTCCCAGGAGGGAGGAGCCACGCTGCTGACACTTGCCCAAAAGGCGCTGGAGACACCCGCAGCGCGGGACGCTGCTACCGCTTGGGGAACCGGACCGCATTGACCAGAATCCCGAGCTCTCCCAGGAGGGAGGAGCCACGCTGCTGACACTTGCCCAAAAGGCGCTGGAGACACCCGCAGCGCGGGACGCTGCTACTGCTTGGGGAACCGGACCGCATTGACCAGAATCCCGAGCTCTCCCAGGAGGGAGGAGCCACGCTGCTGACACTTGCCCAAAAGGCGCTGGAGACACCCGCAGCGTGGGACGCTGCTACCGCTTGGGGAACTGGACCGCATTGACCAGAATCCCGAGCTCTCCCAGGAGGGAGGAGCCACGCTGCTGACACTTGCCCAAAAGGCGCTGGAGACACCCGCAGCGCGGGACGCGCGCGGGCCTAGGGCGGGCCCGTCCTTGCCCGTCAGTGACTGGAAGAGGCTGGGCTGGGCCACCTCCCTAACGTCTGTACAGTAAGCCATTGTGGTATACAACGGTTTATTGTTAGAAGTGTGTTATTTGGAGGTCAGGGTTTAGCAACATGAGTAAACGGAAGGTGGGAGCAGGGGTCGTGGGTACGCTCGATGCCTTTCTCTCTAGGGCAGAATCAGCGCTAATGCATGAGATTCAAATCACTGAGCGCAGGTTGTCACTTGAGCCTCAAACATCCCTTTGCACACAGAGCTCTATAGGTCACCCCTCTCAATTGTTGACAAACTGCACCAATGATTTGGTATCGCATTCCAGCCAGTCTCCGACGATACAATTGGAACCAGTGCCACTTATTGCACCTACTCCTCTTAACCTGGACTGCTCTATTAATACATCCATGGTCATCACTAGGGGTAAGAAGCTCATTGGGGCTGTAGGTAGTGAACCGCCCTCGAAAAAAAGGAAAGGCCGAGGTGCATTGAAGCCAACCCCCCATCTTCTAGGGTAGCAAAATGTAAGGCAGTTACAAACGGCAATGGAAATAATGGGAGCCAACAGTCCAAAGATAAGGCAATCACAGTTATATGCTCCCCTACTAGTGCCGCCCATCTACCGCCAGTGTTTAATATGGACGAGCTTTGTTCACAGATAGAACTGAAATTGATAACTATGATTGACCCCTTGCTCAAGAAGCTGACCCTGATCGAAGATAGACTTAGCAAAATAGAGCAGGGCATTTTTGGTAGCCCCCCTGCTAATGCTAATGGGCCGACGTATGTTGGGTCTACAACCCAATCGGTGAGGGGAAACGCATCAGTACTAAAGGGATCCCTAGAAAATGCATGTTGTCCCCTATCATCAACAGCTAAACCACCAGTAACAACCTTGGAGGCCACCCAACCCGCCAACGCCAACGCCCCGCAGGTAGGAATGCTGTTGTCATCAATTTCGCATCAAGGGAAGAGTGGTTCTAGGGGACGGTTTCCCGAGCACCATGCTGCCAGTGCTGAGAACCATCACACTTTCCTTCATCTCCCCCCGGAATCCACTCCCTATACAGTTGTTCTGGTCAACGTTCCAATGCTCCCACCTAATGCACAGGAGCACTGGTCAACACTACGAAACAAGGCCTTATACATGCTGGGTAATAGGATTGGCCTAAAGGACCATCTTTTCTCCGAATTTAAAATGGTTCGTAGAGTCCCATGGGTTGGGAAATTCCATAAGTCCTCACCTGGTGATTGTGTAGTCCTAAGTTTCAGGTCGCCAAGACTGGTTCAGCACATACTAGAGAGGGCTGGTAATCGCTTCACTAAGGAGGATGATATAAACATATTTCCATTGGGTTTCTTTTATCAACCATCCAGCACCCTTGGGTGCAGCGAGATGAGGGGGCTATCCAGACCACATAGTCAACTAGACCGACCGGTGACCACAAGTAATCGATTCGAAATCCTTTCTTCTTTAGAGGATATAGATTGACTAGGCAATATAATAAACCCTCCTCTAATTGGAACATCAGTATCTATGGGCCAGATAGGGTCTGCTCTAGGACTGTGTATTCCTGACCCTAGTGTAATATCTGCATCTGCATCTGCGACCGGAAGTAAGGCTATTCACGCCAACAGCCCTGACACTGTAGGGGGTGTGTATCAATCCCAGACGAAACTTAGAACCGGGGTGGATAAGAACATATTATCCCATACATTTCTTGTAAGATCTCTCATCCCACCAAGTACTTCAAGTTTGGTAACTGTGGAAAATGATCACGTAATTAGCCCCGAAGCAAATAGCAGTAACGCCATCCAAGGGCAACCAAAAATGTATATGTCTATAGTCTCCTGGAATATCGCAGGTCTATCTTCCAAAACCACCTCAACAGAGTGGTCAACATACATCGATAGTCATGATGTCTGGATATTCCAGGAGACTTGGTCATTGGATAAAATATATCACTCTGGCTTTTTAAATTTTTCGAAGGCCGCCTTGGGAGGGCAGAGAGGGAGACCTATAGGCTTGTTGACTTGTTGGGTTAGACAGCAAGCGGGTATTTTGGTAAAGGAAGTATTCATTGATAGTCCGGACATCATGGCCATACGGATTATTGGGGAGCATGGACCTGATGTCTTGATTGTCAATGTTTATGCAAGAGGACAGCCGGGGGGCAGGGGATCAAGTGTGGTTACTGCCCTTGATACCTATTTGGAAAGTTAAAGGGGCAACTGTAACTTGATAATCGCAGGAGATTTTAATTGTTGTTTTGAGCCACTGGACCACGAAGATGGAAACCTTAGCGCAGAGGAGGACGCGCAGTGGAATATCCCGCAATTAGAACTATGTCCCATTAACAAATGGACAGAGGCTGCACTACAGTTAAAAGGGTTGTGTCTGGAAAGGGGACTAAGGGCAGTTAATGGGCGGACGCAGTCGGATTAGAAAGGTGCTTTTACCTTTGACAATGGCCTTCGTAGTAGCCGTATAGACTACATCCTTCTTAATGTAGAATACTGCCCATTTCTTGTGGATATGAAAGTGCAGGAGCGGACCGAAAGTGATCACAATCCGTTGGTCTTACAATTGTACGCTTCGACTTTTTCAAATCCAAATATCAGGGCAGTTGAATATGTAACAGCAGAGGCTATGCTCACTAACGATATGAGGAGAGTTCAATGGGTTAGGGTTATTGAAAATGAGGGTGCCCTGGAACAAATGAAGGAATTGGTTGCTTGTTCGACCGCCACCCTTCTTAACTGTGATTCCCAGAAGGATATTAATTCTATTATCCCCCAGGTCCACAATGACCTGTTCAAACAATTGAAACATTTTTTTATTAAAACTAGTCAACCAAGTAAAAAACCTTATGTAAAGGCGGCTTCCTGGTACAATAGTACATGCAGACAGACTTATAAGATTCTATCCAGGGCTATTAGATCCAAAGTTGTGGGTGATATCAAAAGGCTAGAGTAAGGTATAAGAAAGCCCAGCAACAAGCGAAGAAGGAATGGGATGAGAACCGCTGGCAAGATCTGGTCTCTGCCAGTAAGGAGAAAAATATGATCCAATTCTGGAAGCTTGTTAAATGGGGCAGTGGAGAATTAAATCAGACACCCACTAATTATGTTGCCCCTGAACAATGGGTTCTACATTATGAGGCTCAATTCTCTGCCACTAATGGCAGTGATGACTTACCGCTATGGCCTATCCCAACAACCACCCTGTGTTTCACTAGTTTAGAGGTCGAATCAGTGCTAAAAACGATCCCGAGAGGTAGGGCCCCCGGCCCCGATCGTATACCCGCAGATTTGTTTGTTCATGATAAGGACCACTGGGTATCTTACATTAGGCTATTGGCTAATGCTATAGCTAGCGGTGCTTCCATTCCTGAAACATGGTTAGGTGCCGAAATCATACCTATCTATAAAAAGGGCGACCGCTCACTACCAGGTAATTATTGGCCAATTAGTCTTATTGATTCCATTCAGAAGATTGTTGCTAGGCTAGTTCTTGGCAGAATCCAGGCCTGGATAGACGAAACAGAAATCTTGACACCTTTCCAGGCGGGGTTTCGCCCACATACCAGTACCTTAGATCAGGTTCTTAGATTTGTGCTTATCTATTGGCGGGTGGTCATCATAGGAGGGGGTGCAATCTATGCGGCTTTTATTGATTTAAAATCCGCATTTGATTTAGTCCCCCGCATAAAAATGTGGAGCGCTTTTGTGGATATGGGGATGCCACCGGAATTGTTGGCTATTTTAGTGAAACTGCACAATTCAAATTATGCACAAGTCCGCTGGGGAAAGCAGGGAAATGTTACTGAGAGGTTCTCGGTTTCCAAGGGGGTGCGCCAGGGGTGTGTATTAGCCCCAACCCTGTTTTCCCTGTACATAAATAGGGTTGTACAGTATTTTTCTACCTATCCCACAGATGCTCCAGTGTTAGCGGGTATGAAAATACCCTTTCTCATGTTCGCGGACGACACCTTGATAATATCCAAGACACGACAGGGCTTGCAGGCCACTCTGTCCCGCTTCGAGGTGTTCTGCCGCGACCATGAATTAGTGGTAAATGTGGAGAAAACAAAGTTTATGGTGCTCCACAAATCCAAAGCTATAACCGCGAGAGTGTATATGAACAATGTCCCTCTGGAACAGACTGATGTTTTTACCTATCTGGGCATAACACTAGGTAGGAAACTACAATGGAAACCCCAGATCGATATGCTGGCTTTAAAACATGCACAACTAGCTGGTGTATTGATAAAGGAGCAGAGGCTTTCTCAGACCAAACCCATTGCCCCGCCCTAAAGATTTATAACTTAAAAATCAGTACCTCAATATTATATGGTGCTGAACTTTGGGGCTTTGAGGATTTAACACCACTGGTATTAGCCCAAAATAAATTTGTTAGAACATTATTAGGCCTACCGCAATCCACTCCACTTATGCCTCTTTATCTTGATCTGGGTTGCTATAGTATTGAGGACTTAGCACGCTTCAGACCTATAGCATTCTGGAGAAGGCTCTGGACTACACCTGAGCTTTCTCTGTATGCTAAAGCTCTCCTTGAAGTTCGGGGGTTGGGCCGTCTATACAAGATCCCCTGGTTTAATAACATCAAGACCACCCTGGTTAATATGGGGATGAGCACCCTGTGGGAGGACCCAGCTGCCGCTCTATTTCCATCTAAAAAGAATTTTAAGGCAGCTTACTGGAGTATGGTCAAAACTAAGCGGTTCTCATCTATTATGAGGCCTACCCTGACTAGAGAATTCTTGGAGATCAAGCACGAGACCAAGTTTGAAACATATTGGGATGTCATTACCAGGCCAATAGACAGGAAACTGTATCACCAGTTCAGGGTAGGTTCACTTCCAATAAGAGCTTTTACTAGTAGTTGGCACTTGCCAACGGATGACAAATGTATTTCGTGCCCGGCCCAAATTGAGACACTAGCGCACATTATGTTTGTATGCCCAGCCTACGATCTACCTAGAACTAAATGGCTAAAACCTATTTGTATGAATTTGGGCACAAGACTGGCCATAGATGCCTTAAGGATCCTAAGGACAAACACCCAAGAATCCATAGTGGTAGCTGTGGCAAAATTTTTGAGCTGGATGTGGGTCATCCGTGCTAACAAGATGAGGGTACACTAATTTTTGACATTTTTATTCTCGAGGGTTGAGATAGTATGGAATGGGCCTGTTGAAAAATAAATTTCTGCCTAAGACCCCGAGATTCGGCAATTTAAGAGATGATTATTTGCCGACCCTCCATCTAAATTTGGTTCCTATATCTTGGGCTGATAATAGGAAAGAATTGCCCTGCTCAGTTTTCGTGTTTGTATGTATATTGCTTTTTATGGGCTTTTTTAAAGATGTTTTTTATTCTTATAATTCTGTTATTTTATGTAATAATGTTTTTAACTCTTTTGTAAATACATGTGGTTTTATATAAGCCTGGATGATTGTAGATTGTATATTATATTCCAAGTTTTTTAATTACCGATGTATTCTGTCTTTTATGATTTTGTAAATCGAAATAAAGACCTTATTGATTGATTGATTGATTGATTGACCCAGTAGAAGGCAATCCGCCGAAACGCGTCAGTCCATTCTGGTATGGAGCAAGGAATTGTGTATGCCTTATATATGGAGAATATAAGAATCCAGAAAACCAAATAAAGTACTAAAGATTTCACCTGGAGAAGTGTTGTAGTCTCTCGACTGTGTGCCACTGCATGTGGTGCTCGTGAGTAGAATGCCCAAGGGAACATATATATATATATATATATATTCACTTAAAAAACCATAGGTTTCAGGGGGTTATAGTTAGCTGGACATTTCACTCGTACAAAACCATAGAAATTCCACTGTTATAGTTAGTTCAGCTAACTATAACTCGCGCTCCCACAATGCACTGCTCATGACGTCACATATTACATCATTCATGGCATGGTCAGTGACATCACTGATGACATCACTGATGACATCTGAAATGACATCACTGATGACATCACTGATGACATCATCCACGTGAAAATCTGATGCACCTCCTCACAGTCTAATATAACATTTAATACACCCACTGTAAAATACAGACTACCATTTTTGAAACCATCGAGACACCAATACCAGTTACTACATACGCACTCTTTGATTCCTAGGTCTACACACACATCCACTCATTCACCCATACATTCACTTATACATGCAGTTACTCATCAATACAACACTATGATATGCACTCATACACCTATTCAGACACTCACACACCACCACTCATCCATGGAGTTACTCACACACCTAGTCAGTCATGCAAAGAATCAATCACACTCCCATTTACTCACCTATATAGTTATAAACACACCACCTCCCTAATTCATACAGATACTAATGCATAATTACTCTCTTATATAATCACTGATACAAGTACACACTCATCCATACAGCCACTCTCACAATCACTCACTCTCACATATACTCATTTATATACAGCATCACTCACATATACTGCCTTTTACATATGTAGTTACGCACACATGTACCACTGAGACATCCATTCACTCACCAACACACCCATACATACACACTCACCCACCCATACAGCTGTTTCCACATGCACTCTTGAACCCATACACCCATTGAATCAACCACTCACACATCAATGCACAGAGTCACACACCTCCAACCCACCCACACACACACTCAGTCTCCCATACAAATACTCAGGCAAACAATCAATAACCCATATAAACACTCATGTAGCTACTGACCAACCCATGTAGCAGCTTACACAACTCAAAAAATCAAGGAGGGGGAGAATGGACCACTTGTCCTGTGTAACCAGGGTCTCGGTAGCGTTTTGTAGTCCCCTTAAAAACCCTCATATATGTACACAGAGGTAGGCGGTATATCTTGGTTCTCCGCCTTAGTGTACTGTTACAGCATCATCATCGGGTTTTGTTTTTGCACATATGCTGTCCTCCACCTGGAGGGAGACCAACTGGTTTATCAGTAGGGTCCAGAGATGAAAAGAGGGCGTGCGTGTGCTCTTTGAGGTGGTGCAATTAAAATACCCTACATCACAGTGTCAGAGAATATTTATTGCAAAAATTTGTGAAGTGGGAAGTTAAAAACAGTGTGGTGCGTGAGTAGATCGTGTTACTAATCTACCGCACTATTCATGGTCTGGTGGTCAACATGTTTCAGCCTAGTGATAATTCTATAGGCTTTCGTCAGGATCGATTTGTGATAGAGAGCGTATTGTGGCTCCTATATTGGTGGTCAACTTACCACTCAAATTATTCGTGGTCAGATCAGTCGTATCTGTACCTTTTAATTGGTGTGCTGGGCTTCCTCGGGGCGCTTAAGAGCTAAAAGTAACCTGCTTCGGTTACTGCAAGCTGTTGGCTTGTTCTGGCTCTATGCACGGTGCCCCCCCACGTGCATAGAGCCAGAACAAGCCAACAGCTTGCAGTAACCGAAGCAGGTTACTTTTAGCTCTTAAGCGCCCGAGGAAGCCCAGCACACCAATTAAAAGGTACAGATACGACTGATCTGACCACGAACAATTTGAGTGGTAAGTTGACCACCAATATAGGAGCCACAATACGCTCTCTATCACAAATCGGTCCTGATGAAAGCCTATAGAATTATCACTAGGCTGAAACATGTTGACCACCAGACCATGAATAGTGCGGTAGATTAGTAACACAATCTACTCACGCACCACACTGTTTTTAACTTCCCACTTCACAAATTTTTGCAATAAATATTCTCTGACACTGTGATGTAGGGTATTTTAATTGCACCACCTCAAAGAGCACACGCACGCCCTTCTTTTCATCTCTGGACCCTACTGATAAACCAGTTGGTCTCCCTCCAGGTGGAGGACAGCATATGTGCAAAAACAAAACCCGATGATGATGCTGTAACAGTACACTAAGGCGGAGAACCAAGATATACCGCCTACCTCTGTGTACATATATGAGGGTTTTTAAGGGGACTACAAAACGCTACCGAGACCCTGGTTACACAGGACAAGTGGTCCATTCTCCCCCTCCTTGATTTTTTGAGTTAACCACTGGAAGCCGAATGGATCACAGCTTCTTTTTCCTTCACCTTGATTAATGCAGCTTACACAACAACAGACAGACTGATACACACATTCACACAGTTTAGTCACTAACCCATGCATTCAGTAACACACATTTAATCACTCACTTATACAATCAGTCACACACCTGAAAAAAACCCCATCCAGACACTTATACACTCACTCATTCTTCAATACATCTAAGAATATATGTAAAACATATTTAAAAATTACAGAAACACACAGTCACTGGATGATGTCATCAGTGATGTCATTTGAGATGTCATCAGTGATGTCATCAGTGATGTCACTGACCATGCCATGAATGATGTAATATGTGATGTCATGAGCAGTGCATTGCGGGGCGCGAGTTATAGTTAGCTGAACTAACTATAACAGTGGAATTTCTATGGTTTTGTACGAGTGAAATGTCCAGCTAACTATAACGCCCCTGAAACCTATGGTTTTTTCAGTGAATTTCAAAGGTTTTTTAAATGCTAATTTCTAACTATAACGTCTGTAAAACCTATGGTTTTTTCAGTGAATTTGAAAGGTTTTATAAATACTAATTTCTAACTACAATGTCCCTGAAACCTATATTGTTTTTAACTAAATTTAAAAAAGACGTGCATACTTTTTGTAGTGAAAAACTAACTGTAACAGTAGTCTGTTATAAGTTATAATTTAACAATGTTTAACACTTAATTAGCACTAATTAACATATAAGTGTGGAAAAAGTGTGACGGAGCAGCTATGATACCTGACTTCGAACAACAGCGTTCACAGTTCGATTCCCAGCTCCAGCGGCACGTTAGCCCACCACTATGTCACTGTGGGCAACACCTTGCTTAATCTTTCCGATGCCCCCGAGCGCCGGCACACCTTTCCAGGGTTAGCTGTACGCTTTACAAATGCTCGCATTTTTTAATTTAAAACCATAGTGATGAGAAATATTATCACGTTTTTTTTTCTTCTATTCTGATAGATCTTTTTTTTATGTCTTCTATTTAGAATTACGGCAATTAATAAATGTATTTACTCATGAGAATGGAAATGACACGGTTTTCCGGGTAACAGTTTTTAAGCTCTCCAACGTATGTACATATTAAGGACCTTATACGTGTTAGGTTCGAAATCGAAACTTTTTCCGCTTCACATTTTGTAACTTTTCCCAACACGTGCACAAGTTAAACAGTTAAAACGTGAGCACGTGTCAACTGTAAAACGTGACATCTAAATGGGTGGAGCCGCATCTTCCTTCCATAGACTACTCAATAACCAAAAAGTATATAAACCACACCCGTTGATTGATTAGTTTCGTTTTTGCGAGTTATTTACGCGTCTCCATTCAGTGATGCAGGTGCTCTTTTCTACAGTCGGATTCTTCTTTTGCAGCCACAAAACATAATCCTGAGTTGTAAGTTGTTTGATTATGGCATACTAGATATTTATAATACGTAGCTATTTGTCAATATTTAAACACTTGTATTTAGAAAAAAGTGTTATTGGTTGTTTTTGCCATTTATATGTAACGTCAGCAGCTTGTTTTCAGAAACAGACAGAATACAGCAAACATTGTTCCTGTTCTGGCTCCTTTGAGCTCATATAGTGTGACTTTGTATATTATAATATTGACACTGTACTTGACCTCAGAAGTGTTGGTGACCCGTCGGCGCGAAGACTAAAGATTTATATGTAACATCAGCAGCTTCTAGTTTGTAGTCTATTTCCCCCTTGACATCATATAGTGTGAGTATGTATATTATAATAACCACACATTATGATCTCAGAGGAGTTTGTGACCCGTTGGCGCGAAGACTAAAGATTTATATGTAACGTCAGCAGCTTCTGGTTTTTAGTCTATTTCTCCCTTGAGATCATATAGTGTGAGTATGTATATTGTAATATTAACATTTATACTGACCTCAGTGGAGTTTATGACCCGTCGACGCGAAGACTAAAGATTTATATTTAACGTCAGCACCTTCTCGTTCTTACTCTGTTTCTTTCTTGGGATCATATACTGTGAATATGTATATTATAATATTAACAGTCATTGTGATCTCAGAGCACTTTATGACCCGTTGGCGCGAAGATGAAAGATTTCGAAGTCCCGGAGAAAAGAAGCTCTCAACATACTCATCGCTGGAAAGTATTTCGTTATTGATCTTGTTTTGTATTGATGACTTCATTTTCATTTTCCTTTTTGTGTGCCATCAGTGACACTGTGTATATTGTAAGAGTGTGATATTTCCACACAACAGGAATTGGAGATTTGTCGCCGCCAGGAGTAAACCATCTGAAATACAGTTTACTGACCTTTATAACTTACTTGATCAGATATTTTTACAGTGACAATATTTTTGGAAATTGCAGTTTAAAAAAAATCGTTTCCATAGATACTTTCTTAGTGAATACCTTTGATAAACCCTACATTTCTGAATGTTTTTTTACTATTTCTATTTTTGTCTGTTGCGGTTCCTATTCACCTTCTCCCTATAGAATATATACGACCAGTAGTGTATATTATTATACTACTATCCTATATATTCTTAAAGGAGTACGTGATTTGTTAGCGGAGCAGTGAGCGACCTCTAAGCACTACGACCGAACTTTCCCGAATTCTACAGAATAGAAATTATAAAAAATGATAAAGCGTACATTTCTATGTAATATAAAGTGATTTGTGTTTAACTGTTTTTTACTTGTTATTGTTCTTGTGACCTGAGATGATGTAGTGCGGGAGTGTTTCTTGTAGCACTTCTTTTCTACTTTATCTAAAAGTAACTCATGCCCTCTTATATTATCAAGAATATGGGGCAACACTTTTACAAACTATAGCAGAAAAAAAGGGAGGGTGTGCCCACGCTTAAGGGATATTTTATGAATTGCGTTTTTATTTGTCACCCCTTTGATATATACAGCTTCAGTTTCCGAAGAAAGTATATTTGTAATTGCTTAATAAAAACTATTTCAAACCTAGACTGAAATTTTTGCTGCGCAACCACAGCTCCCCGTCAGAAAAGTAAACACCACATTATAACTAAACAGTGCTCCTGGGAAGTATCCCACCCGCAAACTTAATAAAAAGAAGACCGCAACACACTTTGTTATTTTCCCGCCGTGATTTGTACACCCCACGCCAATTATATAAATGGCCCTTAAAATATATAAAAAACTATTTTTACCTTCACAATCCCTCTCCACCACCTTGTGACCACTGTACAGAGTTAATAGTGTTCCTACCCTCCCCGCTACTACTTTCTTTTCCCGTACTCCATTGAAGTGCGTCACAAAATGGTTCACAACAGTGAACCGTTCCCAGCCAATAATGAGCAAACTTGTACTAGGAACACTTTAGCCAATAAAATGTCCATGGTGTTCCGCAGAGGGGAGGGAATCGCTGCCAACACTTCTACTTTCAATGGTTTACAGCCAATGAACATTAAGCTTGGGAAGGTCCTGCTTGGAACACGTTACCCAATCAGATGTCCCTGATGCTCCGCGGAGGGGGAGGGAATGGCTGGCAACACTTCTACTTTCAATGGTTTACAGCCAATGAACATTAAGCTTGGGAACGTCCTGCTTGGAACACGTCAGCCAATAAGATGTTCCTGCTACTCCGCGGACGGGGAGGAAATGGCTGGCAACACTTGTACTTTCAATGGTTCGCAGCCAATGAACATTAAGCTTGGGAAGGTCCTGCTTGGAACACGTCAGCCAATCAGATGTCCCTGCTACTCCGCGGACGGGGAGGAAATGGCTGGCAACACTTCTACTTTCAATGGTTCGCAGCCAATGAACATTAAGCTTGGGAAGGTCCTGCTTGGAACACGTCAGCCAATCAGATGTCCCTGCTACTCCGCGGACGGGGAGGAAATGGCTGGCAACACTTCTACTTTCAATGGTTCGCAGCCAATGAACATTGAGCTCGTTGTTGGAACACCTCAGCCAATTAAACGTTAATTTTGTTCCAGACACACGAACAGAACACGCCCTCCCACATAATATTAATTTTCGTCTAAGAAAGTGACACTGTCCGTGATAAAAGTGAACACCGCATTATAAGTAAACATTACTGCGCATTATATTAAAGGAAGGCTGCAATACGGCGCATTGTTATTTTCCCGACGGGATTTCCAGAGCCTACGCAACCTTGCCGCAATACCGCGCACCGTTGTTCTGCAGACGTGATTTCCAAGGCCTACGCAACATTCAAACTCCCTGCCTCTGCACCGTACAGACTGCTTAAACTAAGACCACAGTGTTCCTACTATACCCTCTTATACAATTTTTCTCTTTTGTTTCGCCCTACGCCTTTCAAGTCAGTCACAAAATGGCTGCCAACACTTCCTAGTTTCAACAGTTCGCAACCAATGAGCCGCACGCTCGTGCTCGTAACGCCTCAGCCAATCAGATGTCAGAATTCTCAAATATCGATATCTGTAAATTTTGATATTTCTCTAAAACTACTGAACGGACTTACCCCATTTAAACAAAAGCGTGCTTTCTGGACCAAGACCTTTCTCCCTGCCAAATTTGGCGTAATTCCGTTCAGCAGTTTGACCTGTAGCCTTGTCTAAAGTTTCCTATGGAAATTGCATGGAGAAAACACGTTTTGGGACCCCCCTTTTTTCTCAGCCCCCCCTTCACGAATCACCCCCAAACTTTCAGGATAGGAGCTCACCTGAAAAGAGGAACTTTTTGGAAAATTTCGTAAAGATTCGGCAAACGACGCCAAAGTTATAAGCACATCAAAAAATGCTTTTCCTATGGAAACTAGGTTCTAACTATAACTATCTACTGGCGACCGCCAGTAGATAATATATATGTAATAAATATTAAATATATTAAAGAATAAAATTAATTTAAAAAAAATTAGATTTAATATACATTTCAACAAATATAACAAATAAATCCAATTTTAAACCCACATATATAATAATTTATATATATATATATATATATATATATATATATATACTAATAATTTTAATGTATTTTATTATTTAAAAATCATATAAAAATGTAACAAATAAATATATATTTAATATATATATATATATATACATATACCAATAACATAAAATCTATTAAAAAACATTCTATTCTAAATTAAAACATTAAACTATCTCAAAATCTTGAAACTGATATTTCTCACTCCAGTCAGTGCAACAGTAGGGAAAGTGTTGGATAGCGGAGGGGTAAAAATTACTATTCCCACTCCAGTCATTGCAACAGTAGGGAAAGTGTTGGATACCGTAGGGGTCAAATTTACTATTCCCACTCCAATGAGTGCAACAGTAGGGAAAGTGTTGGATATCTGAGGGGTAAAAATTACTATTCCCACTCCAATGAGTGCAACAGTACGGAAGGTGTTGGATAGCGCAGGGATAAGAATTATTATTCCCACTCCAGTGAGTGCAACAGTAGGGAAAGTGTTGGATAGAGGAGGGCTAAAAATTACTATTCCCACTCCACTGAGTGCAACAGTAGGTAAAGTGTTGAATAGTGGAGGGAAAAAATTTACTATTCCCACTCCAGTCAGTGTATCAATAGGGAAATTGTTGGATTGCGCAGTGGTAAAATGTACTATTCCCACGCCAGCGAGTGCAACAGTAGGAAAAGTGTTGGATAGCTGAGGGATAAAATTTACTATTCACACTCCAGTGAGTGCAACGGTAGGGAAAGTGTTGGATCGCGGAGGGGTCAAATTTTCTATTCTCACTCCAGTCAGTTCAAAATTAAGAACAAACAAAATATCATCAACAAAATAAAAATATTTGTATATATATATATATATACTCGTGAGCAAGGCTGCGGACGCAGTCGAAACGCGTAGTGGATTAAACTTGGTTGCATTTGAACACTGGATTGTGTGTCTGTTATCCTGAGAGCGCATTGATTTGGACTGTCACGAGAGGATATATATATATATATATATATATATATATATATATATATATATTATTCCATCCTGACAGCGTCAATCAAACAGGCACCGACTCAGTGAGAATTTTGGCACAGATGGCGATTTATTCCAACAAAGGTCAGACGCATTATGGCGGCAAAACCGCCTTGTTCACTGCATAAAAAGCTCTGCCATTTTACACCTTAAATACATGTTTACCATTAACCCAAGGTTGCCGTAGCAACCGGAACCAACCATAGACATAGAAGCTAATCTACGGCTGTGTACCATGACAATGCAGAATAGAGCAAAAGAAAAAATATACAAAGATTTTATAGATAACGAAAATAAAACACACATTCTAATTCGAGTTTAAATATAACACTCAAATGTATCTCATAGTGAAAAAAACTGAAAAGTGTGTGCTGTCACTAGTTACCGACCTGCATACATGATTTGATCTTACTTTGAGCGGCACATAAAATCGCGTGCCATGGACATAGAAGTGACAAGTTAAATGAGATACACCTCCGTTTACTCCATATTTACAATAAAATCGTGTTGGCCTCATATACAGTGACGAAAAGAATAGCACTTGAAATAAAGGAAATTACATCCATCACTAATGTTGCCTTACTGGGAGTGAAGATAACCATCCCCAGGGCATCCAATAGCTGTGTCTCCCTGCGCTTGCGTGTAAACCCTGAACTGTGTCTAAGGTACAGCCTGCGTTGATGAAAGTAAAAATGTGCTTGTATTTCCCAAAAGTGGGATGGTGGTAGAGGAGAAAAAAAATATAGCTCATGTGGCTGAACTGTGAGGCGGTTGATGGAGAGAGGGAGGTGTCGCAGAAAGGTGCTGCCCCAGTGGGCTTGCGTTTCTAACGTGGATTGAATTTCCATGTATGATTACAACAATAAGACATAGATCAATTATAGTAGTATGTCGGGAAATGGGAAAAAAGTAAAAAATACCAAAATGATATTGGAAAAGAGAACTTCACGCTAGGAGGAATGGATCTCTATGGTATGTAGAAGAGCGCAGTCTAACTACAGGTGGACATTCAGCGCTTCATCGGCATTCATCCCTTGTGGGATTTTAGAGTTGAGGAGAATGATGTATCTCGATTCCAGTCTCCTCAATGCCAGTTGTCTGTTGCCTCCCCTTGGGTTCTTATATATATATATGTTGAAAATTAAAATACAAATATGTTTAATATTAAAAATAAAAACATATTATAATGTTAAATACATATCACAAATACCTACAAATATTATATTAAATAAAATAAATAACTAATTTTCAAACGAATAAATATTTTTATTTAGAAAATAATTATTACCAAAAACATTAATTTAAATTTAGTCTATTTACTTCCTACCTATAACACCACACAACTCACAACCCACATCTAAAATAAAAACAAAAGTATTTGCATAATTAACATAATTAATTATCAATTAAACAAATATTATTAATTAAAAAACAAATTAAAACACATCAAATGTAGTTAACTTCCCACCCTTTACACCAATAATCCCCACAACCCACACCGAAAATTAAACTGTAGAAAAAGGAATTAAACAATTAAAAACAAAAATTCAATTATATACCTAATAGTATTTAACAACTAATTATAAAGTAAGTAGAATTAATTTACTCCCCACCCTTTACCACTATAAACCCAAAACACACACACTAAAAAAAATAATTAAACTTTTACCTAATGAATTATCAATTAATTAATTTTAATTATCAACTAAATATTAATTAATTAAAAATAAATTTCTTCCCACCCTTTACTCCTAAAAACACCACAACCCACAACTAAAATTTATTACACAATTTCCATATTTAACTGTCAATTAATATTAATTAACAACTAATTATTGAATAATTAAAAATAAATTACTTTCCACCCTTTACCCTATAAACCCCACAACCAGCAACCTAAAATTAATTACACAATTACCATAATTAATTGTCAATTAATTAATTAATTAACAACTCATTAATAATTAATTAATTAAAAATAAATTACTTCCCACCCTTTATCCCTATAAACCCCACAACCCGTACCTAAAATTTACCCAAAAAAATTTAAAAGCACAATTAACATTATAAAATCTCAATTTAATAAATATTAATGAATAAAAAATATTTATTAATTTATTATAATTAATTCCCACCCTATTCACCTATAAACCCACAACCTGCTATGGAACTAAAAAACACAAAATGTACTTATAATAAAATTAATAACTACTAAAAATGTAACACATATATTAAAAAACATAAACAATACTTATACTGACATTATTGTCCCGATCTTTAAGAAGGGAGACAGGGATAACCTCATTGTTACCGCCCCATATCTCTGATCGACTCTACTGTTAAGGTCTTGGGTTGGGTTTTAATAAATAGGCTCTCTGAGTGGGCTAACAAAAATCAAATCATTTCGAAGGTCCAATATGGCTTCCGTATAGGCAAATCTACAGTAAATCAATGTCTGAATCTTTATCTTCTGATATCTAAATATACGACCGCCAAAGCGGGCCTTCTCTACTTAGGTTTTATGGACCTTACGGCAGCATTCAATGGAGTGAATCGTAATAAATTGTGGCTGCTTTTAGATGAGTTAGGAGTTGAGCCAGCAATAATATATGTTTTAATGACTCTTTACGCCCATACAACAGCAGCAGTTAGATTTACCCAAGAAGGGGGACTCACTGATAATTTTAAATGTTCTAGAGGGGTGCGGCAGGGGTGTATTCTTGCACCTTTTTTATTTACAGTATATATAAATGGGCTAGAATCTGCCCTGACATCCCTACAGGCTGATACTTCGAGAATAGGCAGTAGATCAGTGCTAGTTCTGCTGTATGCGGATGATGCTGTGCTCATAGCACGCACTCCCAGGGTGTTGCAAGTCCAAATTGATGGGTTTGTCTCCTTTATGAAAGGGTTGGATCTGTCCCCTAATTTTTCCAAATCCTTTGCAATGGAGCTAGGTTGTCGAGGGACTAGTTCAAAAACCTACAAGGCTGGCACTTTTAGTCTCACCAAGGTCCCGGCTTCCACATACCTCGGTGTCTTATTCGATGCCAAACTAAACTGGAAAAATTTGAAGGAGGAGAAGCTAAGGGACATGAACAAATCCCTGGGAGCTATTGAAAATTATGCCCATAGACTGGGCATATGGTCCCCAGGTGTGATTTTAAAATTCTATCAGTCATTTTGCCTTTCCAAGGTCCTGTATAGGAGTGAGATTTGGGGGTACATGGCAGCCGACAAATTACAGACGGCGCAAAATAAATTTTTAAGATGGATTTTGAAAGCCCTCCAGGGAATTCCCGCTTACTCTGAACATGAGGAACTAGGGGCCAAGTATATTACTGATTTAGTTGCAGTTAAGCCATTGTTGTGTTGGGTGACAAAAAACTGATCAAAGATTTGTTTTTAAAAAGAGCTATTGCAGAGTGTGAGGGCAGGGAGCTCAGTAAACCCATGGTAAGAGGACTTGCTCTAGTCAAATCAGTACAAGGCAATGAGACTTATTTCGCCATTTTAACTAGCGCCCATAATTGATTTTTAATTACTCGTTTTAGATTTAGGGCCCCGATTCTGATGCGTTTTGGAAAGCTTCCCAACCGAATGGGTTTGGGAATGGTTTTCAACCGAATCGGATCGGGAGAGTCCAAACGACCGAGTACGATGCATCCGGATGCTTCCAGATACGATTTGGTTGGACTCCCATTGACTGCAATGGGAGCCTTTGTTCCGACCGAATGCATAGGCTCTCATTGAAGAAAGGGATGGCTGGGGAAAATCAGGCACCCTGTGGCAGGCACCCCCTGGTTCCTGCCACACTGTGCATGGTTGGTAAGGGAAGACCCATGGGTACCCCCATGGGCCCGATGGGAAGGCTCCAGGTGCAGGGGGGCCCACTATGGGCCCCTAAAGTCTGATTCCGACTGCGGATTTGAGTTGGACGGCACGATTAGGAAAGGCTGTCCAAATCCAGCATTGTACTCGGTCGTTTGGAAACGCAGCCCGTAGAGACGTACAATTCTGCTCCGTACGGCTTGATCATTCCAAATGCCGTCCGGTTTGGATTGGGATATTCCTAACGCCTAACTCGCATCATACTCGGTCGGTTGGAAATCTTTCCGAGTCGGTTGGAAAGACACATTCCCGATCCGATTTGGACGTAGCAAATGCCGTTAGGAGGCCTTCCTAACCGCATCAGAATCAGGCCCTAAATATGTTCCATCATTTAGTGGCCTTTCCTTCAGGTTTTGTTTTACGTGTAGAAGATAGATGTCCCTGTGGCTGCGACAATAGGTCTCCACAGGATATTTTTCATTTTGTATTTTTAAGTAAATATTTTACCCATCCTAGGCAATTGTATCTTAAACCTTATTTAAAAGACCTGGATGCAGGCATGCTCATATCGCAGTGTTGCACTTGCAACTCTTGCCTAATGCATGTACACTTTTTGTTGTCACAAATTTTCTAAGAGCAGTATTAAGATCAAGAAACTTGAAACATGATTGAGATAGATAGGGACCCCTCCGATTTTGCACAGTGATGATATATTGTTTTAATGGATTTATTACTGACATTTTTTATCTATTGTATGTTTTATGGCTGTGATTACTGCTGAATAAGGATTATTATTATTATTATAACTTCTACAAAATAATACATCACATACATTTAGAATATATACTAAAACACATAACACTAATTAAAAAATTGATATTTTAAACAACTATATTTTTGCAAACGATATTAATGACTTCTATATTTTTAAAATTGATATTTCTTACCTTAAAGTCGATATTCTTGACCAAGATATTCTTGCTGTTGATATTTCTGTGTCACGATATTTCAAACCCGAAATTAGTGTCAGTCGACATTTCCAACTCTATATTTTGACTGAATACCTTATTTCTGTACACTTAGGGGCCTATTAGGATGGCGGAAGTACCGCCACCGCAGGGCCGGCGGTGGCAACCACCGGCCCTGCGGTGGCGGTCCTTCCGCCATCGAACTGATATTTCCCACCGCCAGATTAGGATGGCGGTGGGAACATGAATGCGTCCGCCGCGGACGCAAAGACCGCCCGCTGCCAGCAATCATCCCGATTGCCTGACGGACGGTCCAGGGAGCCCAAAATGGTGGCGGTGCCTAGCAGGCACCGTCCACCAGATTAGGATGCCAGCGTTAACCGGCCTTTCCATGGCGGCGATGCCGCCATGGAAAGGCATGCAGTGTTTTGCCACGGGCCCGTTGTGGGCCCCTGGGGGGGTGAGGGGGGGTGGGTGGCTGCACTTGGGGGGTACCTATGGTACCCCCAACATTGCCATGCTCAAGGTGGCAGGCACCGCGCGGTGCCTGCCACGTTGTGCATCGCAATGCAAAACATGGTAATTTAACATTGCGTACGGTGCTGCAGCCAGCAGCACCGTCCTGCAATGTTAACCTACCAGGATGCACCCGCCTGTGTGGTGGGCGCATCCTAATACGGCGGGCGGGACCAGCGCACCTATGGCAGACGGTCCCAGCTCCGCAGGGATGGCGGGCGGACATAAGTCCGCCCGCCATCCTAATAGGCCCCTAAATGTTAGGTGTTATGATGAGACTTGAAACTGTAAGTGTGTGTATAAATTGAATAATGAAAGTAGTTATAAAATGTACTAGATGATTATGTGTGTGATGTGCTAGTAGATGCATATTACACAGAGACTTGCAAGTTTGAATGTGACTTCATGGTGTTGCAACAGTGGTGTCTCCGGATGGTATATGTGGACAGCGATACAATTCACCATTCATCATTGACTCAACACTATCTAACCACTGTAATGCAGCATTCAAACTCGCAGCTCACCTGAAATTAACCAGTTACACTCCTGCAGACACTAGTCTCTGTTTAGTGTCCCCTGTGGGAGCCTGGATGGGGCCATTCTTCAGGGATAATATCTGCTTGTAAGCCCCATTACACTGCGATGTGCAACATGCAACAGGCTACAATGATCTTACACACTACTTCTGGGGAGTCCTGGAGCATATCCCGTATAACCAGGACATCTGAAGCGCAACTTAAGGATACCAATAGTGCCTCAATAATGGCTCGCTTATTTGTGTTTCATTTCTTATACTTCTGTTGATGTATTGTGGGGGTGAGGGTATGGGGTGAGAGGGCATACCCAGAATCGTTTGTAACAAAGACATGTGACATAAGTTAGTATGTGGTTACTGAGAGTGTTGTACACAATTTATACAGTCATGCATTCAGTTTTAGTGTTAAACAGGTGTGCATCTCTTTCAGTCCCCACTAGTTATTCTCAGGATGTCCCTGGATGCCCATCTGGGATTAAATAATAGAGCTAGCATGCAGCAAGGATACTCAACCTCCCCCTATTGCCTAGCACATGCAAATTTAGATAAATATCCAACCTCTCGGTCTGCCTCTTCTCTAAATGTAAGTGAAGTCCTATGAAACAATACTAGAGTATAGATACCATGTTTCTATTTGACTATTCCAGATTGTTTTGAAATACAAATGCCTCTCATGTGTCCTTAAATGCCTCGAGTAGCAGGGAGACACTGACCACCGACCCCTCATTAAGGTGAAGTACTCCACAATTCCTTGTGGAATTTCTTCCCTAAAAACTCTATTCAAGAGAGCGTTGGAAGGAAACATCCAAGTGCAAAATCCCTTGATTGTGAGTTCTACAGTTATCAAAAGCACCTCTGGCTAAATTTTTAAGAATGTCCCAGGGAGTTCGGTGGTCCCAGTACATCTATTAAAACCATATTTGGTTGTTAGCCAAAAATCTATACATGACTAGGCATTGTGCACCAATGAATACAATGTAAAATCTCTACAGTCAGGATATTTGTGACGCCATACGTCCACTAGTAAATTACTAGACATAATTATTTGTAGTGCCTTAGCTGCTCCGGAAAGGGAGAGGAAGGATACCATAGACTTATCTTTGCTCATGTCCAGGATAGTATTGAAATCCCCTCCCCACAGTACAGTCTAACTCTCTAGAGCAGAGGTCTTCAAACTGGGGGGCAGGCCCCCCAGGGAGGGGCCTTAAATGATCTGGCCAAGAGAAGCATCATGCTTAGTTTTATGTGTTAAAAACATGAGTGGCAGTAAGTCACCTTGTAATAGGCCATTACTAACAACTTTTGTCATTTATATCCTGACTGGGAGTGTGTGTGAAAAGGGGTAACAGGGCTTAACTGCAATGTTTAAATATGTTTAGACATATTTAAACATTGCCAATTTAGCAGAATAATTGGGGAAACATTCAGGAAGGGCCAGAGGATTCCTTTTTACGGGGGGCGCAGCATTAAGAAGTTTGAATGGAGCAAATGCAGGTTTATGTGAGTGGGTAGGATGTGGCGCCTGCAGCGGCTATACGCAAGTCTCTATGTAGTAATTGAAGACCACTGCTCTAGAGGGTAATGCATCTGCATTAACTAAAAAAAGGAAGGAGTATCTGTGTTCGGTTTTTATACACCGAAGAGAAGTGTGAAATATATGATAAGGGTAGACCCTCGGATTCCCTATTTTACTATGCATTAACACAAGGAGAGGGGAGACCCAGTTATTTGTGACAGTGTCTGTCTTGCCCGTATCCGAGACAAGTGAGCGTAATGCATCCAGGTAAATCGGCGCTTGCTTCACAATTTCTCAAACAGTAAACTTTCTCTGAGATGGTGTGCAAAATGAAACTATATATATATATATATATATATATATATATATATATATTCACTGAAAAAACCATAGGTTTTAGGGACAGTTATAGTTAGTTGGACATTGCACTCGTACAAAACCCGTGAAATTCCCCCGTTATAGTTAGTCCAGCTAACTATAACTCACGCCTTCATAATGCACTGCTGATGACGTCACATATTACATCACTCATGACATGGTCAGTGACATCACTGATGACATCACTGATGACATCTCAAATGACATCACTGATGACATCACTGATGACATCATCCAGTGACTGTGTGTTTCTGTAAAGTTTAAATATTTTTAATATATATAGGAAAAGACGTATTGAAGAATGAGTGGGTGTGTAAGTGTCTGTATGGATGATTTAGTAGGTGCGTGACTGACTGTATAAGTGAGTGATTTAACGTATCTTACTGAATGCATGGGTTAGTGACTAAACTGGGTGAATGTCTGTATCCGTCTGTCTGTTGCTTTGTAAGTGGCTGCATGTGTTTGAGAATAGCTACATGAGTGTCTATATGAGTTATTGAATGCTTGTGTGAGTATCTGTATGGGTGCCTGAGTGTTTGTGTGGGAGGGGTGTGTGCGACTCTGTGCATAGATGTGTGAGTGGGTGATTCACTGGGTGGATGGTTTCAAGAGTGCATCTGTGATAGACTGTATGGGTGGGTAAGTGTGTGTAAGAGTGTGTTAGTGAGTGAATGTATGTCCCAGTGGTACATGTGTGAGTAACTACATATGTGAAAGGCAGTATATATGTGTGTTGGAGTATATAAATAGCTATAAGCAAGAGTGACTGATTGTGATAGTGGCTGTATGGATGAGTGTGTGCTTGTATCAGTGATTGTATAAGAGCGTAAGAATGTGCTAGTATTTGTATGAGTAAGTGAGCTGGTGTGTGTATAACTGTATAGGTGAGTAAATGGTAGTGTGTTTAATTATTTGCATGACTGACTAGGTGTGTGAGTACCTCTATGGATGAGTGGCGGTGTTTGAGTGTCTATATAGGAGTATGAGTGCATATGATAGTCCTGTACTGAGTGACCGTAAATATGAGTGACTGTTCGGGTGAGTGAGTGGATGTGTGTGTGTAGACCTAAGAATCAGTGAGTGGGTATGTAGTTATTGGTGTTGGAGTGTCTATGGTTTTGCGAATGGCAGTCTGTACTTTAGAGTGGGTGTATCAAAGGTTATATTAGGGTGTGAGAAGATGCATGAAATTATCACATGGATGATGTCATCAGTGATGTCATCAGTGATGTCATTTGAGATGTCATCAGTGATGTCATCAGTGATGTCACTGACCATGTCATGAGTGATGTAATATGTGACGTCATCAGCAGTGCATTGCGGGGCGTGAGTTATAGTTAGCTGGACTAACTATAACGAGGGGAATTTCACGGGTTTTGTACGAGTGCAATGTCCAACTAACTATAACTGTCCCTAAAACCTATGGTTTTTTCAGTGAATTTCAAAGGTTTTTAAATGCTAATTTGTAACTATAACGTCCCTGAAACCTATGGTTTTTCAGTGAATTTCAAAGGTTTTTAAATGCTAATTTGTAACTATAACATGTCTGAAACCTACGGTTTTTCAGTGAATTTCAAAGGTTTTGTAAATGACAATTTTTAAATGTATTAATTGTTATATAAATTTTTAAAATACTGATTTACTACATTTTTAGAAACAATTTTTTTTTACATATTTTATTATTTAAATTACATTGTAATTACATTATACATTACATTACAAAAAATACTTTCTCAGAATGAATTACTTTAGTTTAAATACTTTGCACATAGGCAATAGACTTTTAAGTACAGTAGTTACAGTTGTTGCAATGTGCAACACATTTTCAAACACAATGCAACATTCAGCTCAATGTGAATTTCTAGTTAAATGCAATTAGTTACTTTATGGATTACTTTTCTAACCACAGGACTGGATCCTAGATTCAGTCCTGGCACATCTCCTGTAAACAGTTGAGTAAAGCGTTTTGGTTACAGTCGTGATTTTTAAGGAATATTATTGTACTTTAAAAGTTGACACTTAGAAACTTTTTCTCATAGAATCACCAATGTTATCCTATGGAAGGAAATTCACTTAGCAGGTAAAAACTGTTATCGTTACTTTTTCTTACTCAGTGTTGGATCCTGGATCCAGCACTGGTGCATCTCCTGTAAACAGTTGAATGAATGCGTTTAAGTCATACAGGCGATTTTTAAGGAATATTTGTAGTTTGTGAAAATCGACACTTTGAAAGTTTTCTGCTGAAAACCAGACAATGGATTCCTATGTTAGAAAATATAAGTTACTGGTAAGTACGGTTAAAATTACTTTTCAGGGTCAGTGCTGGGCTAAAAGATGCAGCACTGGGTTCTCTCCTGATAACAGGTGAGTAAATTGGAATTCGTACTTTGGTTGATTTTAGAGGAATATTATAAAGTTCCAAAACTCCACACTTAGAAGAATTTCCAAGTGAAACCAGTCAATGTTAGCCTATGAAGGAAATTCAAGTTACCGGTAAGTACGGTTAAAATTAATTTTGAGGATCAGTACTTGGCTGAAAGATGCAGCACTGAGGTCTCTCCTGATAACAGGTGAGTAAATCAGAATTCGGATTTCGGCTGATTTTAGAGGAATATTTTAAAGTTCCAAAAATCAACACTTAGAAACTTTTTCAGCAAAAAGCAGGCAATGATATCCTATGCAAGGAAATTCAAGTTACTGGTAAGTACGGCTAAAATTACTTTTGAGGATTAGTACTGGGCTGAAAGATGCAGCACTGAGGTCTCTCCTGATAACAGGTGAGTAAATCGGAAGTCGTATTTCGGCTGATTTTAGAGGAATATTTTAAAGTTCCAAAACTCCACACTTAGAAGAATTTCCAAGTGAAACCAGTCAATGTTAGCCTATGAAGGAAATTCAAGTTACCGGTAAGTACGGTTAAAATTACTTTTCAGGACCAGTACTGGGCTGAAAGATGCAGCACTGAGGTCTCTCCTGATAACAGGTGAGTAAATCGAATTCGTATTTCGGCTGATTTTAGAGGAATATTTTAAAGTTCCAAAACTCCACACTTAGAAGAATTTCAAAGTGAAACCAGTCAATGTTAGCCTATGGAAGGAAATTCAAGTTACTGGTAAGTACGGTTAAAATTACTTTTCAGGACCAGTACTGGGCTGAAAGATGCAGCACTGAGGTCTCTCCTGATAACAGGTGAGTAAATCGGAATTCGTATTTCGGCTGATTTTAGAGGAATATTTTAAAGTTCCAAAACTCCACACTTAGAAGAATTTCCAAGTGAAACCAGTCAATGTTAGCCTATGAAGGAAATTCAAGTTACCGGTAAGTACGGTTAAAATTACTTTTCAGGACCAGTACTGGGCTGAAAGATGCAGCACTGAGGTCTCTCCTGATAACAGGTGAGTAAATCGGAATTCGTATTTCGGCTGATTTTAGAGGAATATTTGCACAATGGTGAAGGGAGGGGCGGGGCCTCAGGTGACATCTGTGCAAACGCGCCCCGTTGCGCGTTTTAAGTTGGGGGATTAAGTCCCCTTGAATCCTGAGGGTCCCTAGGGGCCAACTAGCCCACCAGGAACCTCCAATATGCGCCAGGGGCTGCGTTGCAGAGACGTGTAGAGAGGCCACACCCCTTTTACACCTCTCTGCAACGCAGCTCTGTGCGCTTTCTGGATGTACCTGTTGGGCTAGTTGGCCCCAGAGACCCTCAGGATTGAAGGGATTTAATTCCCATCTTAAAACGCGCCACGGGGCCTGTTTGCACACATGTCACCTGAAGCCCGCCCCTCCCTTCACCACTGTGCAAACGCGCCCGTGGCGCGTTTTAAGTTGGGGGATTAAGTCCCCTTGAATCCTGAGGGTCCCCGAGTCCAACTAGCCCACCATATACCTCCAAAAGCGCCACAGAGCTGCGTTGCAGAGAGGTGTAAAAGGGCGTGGCCTCTGTACACCTCTCTGCAAGGCAGCCCCTGGCGCATACTGGAGGTACCTGGTGGGCTAGTTGTCCCAGAGACCCCCAGTATTCAAGGGGATTCGTTCCCCCTCTGCAAGCAGCGCCAGGGCGCGTTTGCAGAGTGGTGAAGGAAGGGGCGGGGCCTGCGGGCCCGATCGTTTTAAATAATTTTTATTTTCTCCCCTGAAGGGGGGCTGTGTGGCCCCCTTCCTTTTTTCTTTTTTGGGCCCTGGGGACCCCATCCCCCAGGGCCTTACCCCTTTTTAAAATTACCTTTAAAAAAAAAAACGGGAAGGGGGCCGCGTGGCCCCCTTCCCTTGGCCTGTATTGGCCCGGGGACCCCATCCCCCGGGGCATGGCCTCTATATTTTTTTTTTTTTGAGGGGGGCAGCGTGGCCCCCTCCTCTGGCCATTTTAAGGCCCCGGGGACCCCATCCCCCGGGGCCGGCCTTTCCTTTTTTAAAAAAATTTTTTGGCTCTTTTTTTGGGGAGGGGGCCGCGTGGCCCCCTCCCGGGCCTACTTGCCCCGGGGACCCCATCCCCGGGGCTGGCCCTCTCCGTTGGGGACTGTGGGGGGGTCCCCAATCCCCCACAGTCCCGCCGGCTCCCACGTCCCTTGGGAGCCGGCATTGCTGTTCCACATGGGGAGCAGCTGACATGCTGCTCCCCATGTGGAAAAGCAATCGCTTTGGATATTGGAAGAGAGAGCAGGTTTCCCTGCTCTCTCTTCCAATATCCAAAGCAGTTTGCTATGGCAGGACGGGAGCCGCGAGGCTCCGTCCCTGCCATAGCAAACTACAGTGTCCCGAGGGTAGGCACCCGGGACACTGCAGGAGCCGACCCTGGGGAGTGGTGGTCCCCAGGGCCATCAAGGGCTCCAGGAGGGGGCCGCGCGGCCCCCTCCCTACATCAGCACAGCCCGGGGAGGTGGTGGTCCCCGGGGCTTCGGGGGTCCAAAACGGACCCCCATTTTAATTTGTTAGTGCCCCGGGGAGGTGGCGGTCCCAGGGGCGTGTGGGAGGCTGGAGCCCCCACACAGGTTGTTTAATTTTTTTAAAAAAGCCCGGGGAGGTGGTGGTCCCCGGGGCTGCGGGAGGGCTCAGAGCCCTCCCGCACCGACCTTAAAAGAAAGCCCCGGGGGGTGGCGGTCCCCGGGGCTTGGGGAGCCCTTGAGGCCCCCCATACATAAAATAAACCCCCCCAGCATGTCCCCGGGACTTGGGCCACCCGGGGGCAAAATACAATCGAGCGCGGGAGACCGCGCTTCGATTTTTCGGCAGGATTCGCGCACCCTGAGCGCATCCTGCCGATTTTTTTTAAAAAAATGCTTTTTTTTGCCCAGGGGTCCTTGTGGGACCCCTGAGCAGGCCTAGGGGGTTAGGGTGTTTCTACCCTGCCCCCTTTGTGCGTTTGCACACTTGTTTCTTTTTTTTTTCTCGGCGGGATACGCGCACCCTAAGCGCATCCCGCCGATTTAAAAAAAATAATCTTTTCTGCCCAGGGGGTCCTTGTGGGACCCCTGAGCAGAGCCTAGAGGTCAGGGTGTTTCTACCCTGCCCCCTTTGCGCTTTGCGCACTTGTTTCTGTCCCTCGGTTCTACCGAGGGACAAAATAACTGCCAACACTTCCTGAATCGGAATGTTGACAGCCAGCTGACAACCAATTAGCATGCAGCTCGTGATCGGGACGGTGCGCGCAGGGTGCGCTGAGGGTACGCGTATCCGACGCGCCCATAGATATATATGTACTTTTACTTTTGATTTTCTCAGGAACTACTGAACGGATTTACACCATTTAAGCAAAAGGCACCAGTCTGAACCAAGGACTACCTCTTTGCCAAATTTGGTGTAATTCCGTTCAGCAGTTCGAGCTGTAGCTGCGACTAAAGGTTCCTATGGAAAAATGAATGGGGAAAACGCGTTTTGGGACCCCCTTTTTTCTCGGCCCCCGCTTCACGTATCACCCGAGACTTTCAGGGTAGGAGCGGAGCGGAGCGCTCCAACAAGTTGGAAACTTTCACGAAGATTCGTCAACCGGCGCCAACGTTATTTCAAATAGAATGTCGCGGATTTCCTATGGATAATAGGTTGTAACTATAACTATCTACTGGCGACCGCCAGTAGATATATATATGTATATATGTGTATATATATATTATCTACTGGCGGTCGCCAGTAGATAGTTATAGTTAGGACCTATTTTCCATAGGAAATCCGCGACATTCTATTTGAAATAACTCTTGCGTCGGTTGACGAATCTTCGTGAAATTTTCAAACTTTATGGCCCGCTCCGGTCCGCTCCTACCCTGAAAGTCTCAGGGTGATTCGTCAAGCGAGGGCCGAGAAAAGGGGGTCCCAAACGTGTTTCCCCATTCATTTCCCATAGGAAACTTTAGACACGGCTACAGCCCGAACTGCTGAACGGAATTACACCAAATTTGGCAAGAAGTAGTTCTTGGTTCAGAAAGAACCCTTTTTGTTAAATGGTGTAAATCCGTTCAGTAGTTGCGGAGAAATTAAAAAAATAAGAGTCAAAAAATCAATTTCCCATAGGAAACTTTATGCAAGGCTACAGCCCGAACTGCTGAACGGAATTACACCAAATTTGGCAAAGAGGTAGTTCTTGGTTCAAAAAGAACCCTTTTTGTTAAATGGTGTAAATCCGTTCAGTAGTTACTGAGAAAATCAAAAGTAAAAACACATATATATCTGGGCGGAGCCTAACCACACATGTCATCGTGAGATCTGATTGGCTGTCAGCACTTCATCCTGGAATTGCTGGCAGCCATCTTGGGACCAATATAAATGATAGTACCCCATTGAAATGCATTGTAGTGAATCGAAGATTTTGAGGGTTACCAAAAGGAGAACTATAAAGGGTGATAACAGACTTTAGTTACATTAGAATTCATTTGTTGATGGTACCATACTAATTTCAGGAATTGTGGTGTGTTCTAAGGTGATTTTACCCTGTGAAAAACCTTCTGCTGGGATATCATGAATCATGTTTGAGAGAAAACTATTTTCACATGCTTGTCCCATACAGTTTTGGAAGGTGCCCCAGAAGCTAAAATGAGAGCATATTTTCTGTAAATTCACATTATCTTTCTCAGTCATGTGAGAATGAAGTCTGACATTCTCAGTAAAACATGTACATCCAACAAGGGCAGAGACTGTCAGTTGATTCCTTTGTGTTCTACTGCAGCTTCCCAGAGTGTTCTAAAGAACAACTAGAGTGCTAACAGCCTTACTTATGACAAAAGTATGGCACACCTGAAGCCATCTTGATTGGAATAAACTGGTAACACTTAAAACATTTAATTTAAAAAGGAACAAAATGATGGGGTTCATCTTGTCATAGAAATTATGGTTAGTGCTCTGGAAAGAAAAATTAGGACATGTTTCAAGTGTGATCTCAAATATCTTCCTGTTATATTTCAACAGGAGCAGCCTGTCAGTTGATGCCTTTGTGTTCTACTGCAGCTTCCCAGAGTGTTCTAAAGAACAACTAGAGCGCTAACAGTCTTACTTATGACAAAAGTATGGCACACCTGAAGCCATCTTGATTGGAATAAACTGGTAACACTTAAAACATTTAATTTAAAAAGGAACAAAATGAGGGGTTCATTTTGCCATAGAAATTATGGTTAGTGCTGTAGAAAGAAAAATTAGGACATGTTTTAAGTGAGATCTCAAATATCTTCCTGTTATATTTCAACAGGAGCAGCCTGTCAGTTGATGCCTTTGTGTTCTACTGCAGCTTCCCAGAGTGTTCTAAAGAACAACTAGAGTGCTAACAGCCTTACTTATGACAAAAGTATGGCACACCTGAAGCCATCTTGATTGGAATAAACTGGTAACACTTAAAACATTTAATTTAAAAAGGAACAAAATGAGGGGGTTCATTTTGCCATAGAAATTATGGTTAGTGCTGCAAAAAGAAAATTTAGTGCATGTTTTAAGTGAGATCTCAAATCCTCTTCTATTTCATTAGAAAATTCTGACATGCAGACTGAAACAATCACTTTCAATACCAGCAGTAGACTTCCAGTTAACTCCTTGGTGAGCAGTAGCTTTACTACAGTGATCTAATGAACAACTAGAGTAATAACATTCTGAATTTATGGCAAATGTGTGACACATCTGAATGCCTTCTTGATGGAATCAAAGTAAAAAACTGAAAGCATTTCCTACTGAGGAGACTGCAGTAAATGAGGAAATTAGGAAACTTCATAACAAAGAAGTCTTCCAAGATGGCCACCAGTGAAAAAGAGCCCAAATGTAGCACAAATATTACCCAGATGTAGCCCACATATAGCCCAATGACAAAAGTGTGCAAAACACTTTTTATTTTTAGTTTTTTGCAGTTTTATGTAGTGCAGACTGGTCAGGTATTGGAGCGTTGCATCTTAAAACATGACCCCCTACACTACAAAAACACCACTGCACTACCCTAAACCCTAAAACACTACCCCAGCACGACCCCTACACTACACAAGCACCACTGCACTATCCTAAACCCTAAAACACTACCCCCAGCATGACCCCCTACACTACACAAACACCACTGCACTACCTAAACCCTAAAACACTACCCCAACACCACTGCACTAACCTAAATCCTAAAACACTACCCCCAGCACGACCCCTACACTACCCAAACACCACTGCACTACCCTAAAACATGACCCCCTACACTACACAAACACCACTGCACTACCCTAAACCCTAAAACACTACCCCCAGCACGACCCCCTACACTACACAAGCACCACTGCACTACCCTAAACCCTAAAACACTGCCCCCAGCACGACCCCCTACACTACACAAACACCACTGCACTACCTTAAACCCTAAAACACTACCCCCAGCACGACCCCCTACACTGCCCGAACACCACTGCACTGCCTAAACCCTGAAACACATACCCTAGCACGACCCCCTACACTGCCCGAACACCACTGCACTGCCCTAAACCCTGAAACACCACCCCCTTCACGACCCCCTACACTGCCCGAACACCACTGCACTGCCCTAAACCCTGAAACACCACCCCCAGCACGACCCCTACACTGCCCGAACACCACTGCACTGCCCTAAACCCTGAAACACTACCCCCAGCAAGACCTCCTACACTGCCCGAACACCACTGCACTGCCCTAAACCCTGAAACATCACCCCCAGCAAGACCCCCTACACTGCCCGAACACCACTGCCCTAAACCCTGAAACACCACCCCCAGCACGACCCCCTACACTGCCCGAACACCACTGCACTGCCCTAAACCCTGAAACACCACCCCCAGCACGACCCCTACACTGCCCGAACACCACTGCACTGCCCTAAACCCTGAAACACCACCCCCTGCACGACCCCCTACACTGCCCGAACACCACTGCACTGCCCTAAACCCTGAAACACCATCCCCAGCACGACCCCCTACACTGCCCGAACACCACTGCACTGCCCTAAACCCTGAAACACCACCCCCAGCACGACCCCTACACTGCCCGAACACCACTGCACTGCCCTAAACCCTGAAACACCACCCCCAGCATGACCCCCTACACTGCCCGAACACCACTGCACTGCCCTAAACCCTGAAACACCACCCCCAGCAAGACCCCTACACTGCCCGAACACCACTGCACTGCCTAAACCCTGAAACACCACCCCCAGCACGACCCCCTACACTGCCCGAACACCACTGCACTGCCCTAAACCCTGAAACACCACCCCCAGCACGACCCCTACACTGCCCGAACACCACTGCACTGCCCTAAACCCTGAAACACCACCCCCAGCACGACCCCTACACTGCCCGAACACCACTGCACTGCCCTAAACCCTGAAACACCAGCCCCAGCACGACCCCCTACACTGCCCGAACACCACTGCACTGCCCTAAACCCTGAAACACCACCCCCAGCACGACCCCCTACACTGCCCGAACACCACTGCACTGCCCTAAACCCTGAAACACCAGCCCCAGCACGACCCCGTACACTGCCCGAACACCACTGCACTGCCCTAAACCCTGAAACACCAGCCCCAGCACGACCGCCTACACTGCCCGAACACCACTGCACTGCCCTAAACCCTGAAACACCAGCCCCAGCAAGACCCCTACACTGCCCGAACACCACTGCACTGCCCTAAACCCTGAAACACCACCCCCAGCAAGACCCCCTACACTGCCCGAACACCACTGCACTGCCTAAAGCCTGAAACACCACCCCCAGCAAGACCACCTACACTGGCCGAACACCACTGCACTGCCCTAAACCCTGAAACACCACCCCCTGCACGACCCCTACACTGCCCAAACACCACTGCACTGCCCTAAACCCTGAAACACCACCCCCTGCACGACCCCCTACACTGCCCGAACACCACTGCACTGCCCTAAACCCTGAAACACCACCCCTCAGCACGACACCCTACACTGCCCGAACACCACTGCACTGCCCTAAACCCTGAAACACCACCCCCAGCACGACCCCCTACACTGCCCGAACACCACTGCACTGCCTAAACCCTGAAACACCACCCCTGCACGACCTCCTACACTGCCGGAACACCACTGCACTGCCCTAAACCCTGAAACACCACCCCCAGCACGACCCCCTACACTGCCCGAACACCACTGCACTGCCCTAAACCCTGAAACATCAACCCCAGCAAGACCCCCTACACTGCCTGAACACCACTGCCCTAAACCCTGAAACACCACCCCCTACACTGCCACGAACACCACTGCACTGCCCTAAACCCTGAAACACCACCTCCAGCAAAACCCCTACACTGCCTGAACACCATTGCTCTGCCCTAAATCCTGAAACACTAGCCCCAGCATGACCCCCTACACTGCCCAAACACCACTGCACTGCCTAAACCCTGAAACACCACCCCCAGCACGACCCCTACACTGCCCGAACACCACTGCACTGCCCTAAACCCTGAAACACCAGCCCCAGCAAGACCCCTACACTGCCCGAACACCACTGCACTGCCCTAGACTCTGAAACACCAGCCCCAGCAAGACCCCCTACACTGCCCGAACACCACTGCACTGCCCTAAACCCTGAAACACCAGCCCCAGCATGACCCCCTACACTGCCCGAACACCACTGCACTGCCCTAAACCCTGAAACACCAGCCCCAGCACGACCACCTACACTGCCCGAACACCACTGCACTGCCCTAAACCCTGAAACACCAGCCCCAGCACGACCCCCTACACTGCCCGAACACCACTGCACTGCCCTAAACCCTGAAACACCAGCCCCAGCACGACCCCCTACACTGCCCGAACACCACTGTACTGCCCTAAACCCTGAAACACCAGCCCCAGCACGACCCCCTACACTGCCCGAACACCACTGCACTGCCCTAAACCCTGAAACACCACCCCCTGCATGACCCCTACACTGCCCGAACACCACTGCACTGCCCTAAACCCTGAAACACCACCCCTGCAGCACCCCCTACACTGCCCGAACACCACTGCACTGCCCTAAACCCTGAAACACCACCCCCTGCACCGCCCCTACACTGCCCGAACACCACTGCACTGCCCTAAACCCTGAAACACCACCCCCAGCACGACCCCCTACACTGCTCGAACACCACTGCACTGCCCTAAACCCTGAAACACCACCCCCAGCACGACCCCCTACACTGCCCGAACACCACTGCACAGCCCTAAACCCTGAAACACCACCCCCTGCACGACCCCTACACTGCCCGAACACCACTGCACTGCCCTAAACCCTGAAACACCACCCCCAGCACGACCCCTACACTGCCCGAACACCACTGCACTGCCCTAAACCCTAAAACACCACCCCCAGCATTACCCCCTACACTGCCCAAACACCACTGCACTGCCCTAAACCCTAGAAACACTACCCCCAGCACGACCCCTACACTGCCCGAACACCACTGCACTGCCCTAAACCCTAAAACACTACCCCCAGCACGACCCCCTACACTACCCGAACACCACTGCACTGCCCTAAACCCTCAAACACTCCCCCAGCACGACCCCCTACACTACCCGAACACCACTGCACTGCCCTAAACCCTAAAACACTCCCCCAGCACGACCCCTACACTACCCGAACACCACTGCACTGCCCTAAACCCTAAAACACTCCCCCAGCACGACCCCTACACTACCCAAACACCACTGCACTGCCCTAAACCCTAAAACACTACCCCCAGCATGACCCCCTACACTACCCAAACACCAATGCACTACCCTAATCCCTAAAACACTACCCCTGCATGACCCCTACACTACCCTAAACCCTAAAACACTACCCCCGCATGACTCCCTACACTACCCAAAGACCACTGCACTACCCTAAACCCTAAAACACTACCCGCAGCCTCCTACACTACCCAAACACCACTGCACTACCCTAAACCCTAAAACACTCACGACCCCTACACTACCCAAACACCACTGCACTACCCTAAACCCTAAAACACTACCCCCAGCACGTACCCCTACACTACCCAAACACCACTGCACTACCCTAAACCCTAAAACACTACCCCCAGCACGACTCCCTACACTACCCAAACACCACTGCACTACCCTAAACCCTAAAACACAACCCCCAGCATGACTCCCTACACTACCCAAACACCACTGCACTACCCTAAACCCTAAAACACTACCCCCAGCACGACCCTCTTCACTACCTAAACACAACTGCACAATTTGTTACAGGCGTTGCAACGCAGGCCTGTGGTGCTTACTGGAAGTACCTAGTGGGCTAGTTGGGCCCCAGGGACCCTCAGGATTCAAGGTGACCTAATCCCCCAACCTAAAACGCACCACGGGGCGCGTTTGCACAGTGGTGAAGGGAGGGCGGGGCCTCAGGTGACATGTGCGCAAACACGCCCTGTGGTGCGTTTTAAGTTGGGGAATTAATTCCCTTTGAATCCTGAGGGACCCTGGGGGCCAACTAGCCCACCACGTACCTTCAGTAAGCACAACAGAGTTGCGTTGCAGAGAGGTGAAAAAGGTGCGTGGCCTCGGAACGCCTCTCTGCAACTCAGCTCTGTGGTCCTAACTGTAGGTACCTGGGGGCTAGTTGGGCCCCAGGGACCCTCAGAATTCAAGGGGACTTAATCCCGCAACTTAAAACGCGCCACGGGGTGCGTTTGCACACATGTCACCTCAGGCCCCCCTCCCTTCACCACTGTGCAAACGCGCCCTGTAGCGCGTTTTAAGAGGTAGTTTTAATCCCCCTGCCCTATTATGTACTAGGGACTTGCAGAGGAGGTCATGCTAATCACAGGGGTACCCCAACGCATAGTGTTCCCTAGTGTATGTAGGTGTTTTCACTGTATTCTAAGTGTCTTTTAGCATAGCACTGGCTCTGGTTAGTCAGAGTCAGTTACCACCAGTACCCGTCTGAAAAAGTTGTGGGCACAGGATGATTTTGCAACAAGGCCTCTTTCTGCTCCTCTGTTGGTTCTTTCTGCACATCTTTTGCTTCTTTCTGTGCGTTTTTCTTCTTTCTTCACATGTCCTACCTCTGTAGGCATAGTTAGAAACTAGCATTTAAAAAACCTTTGAAATTCACTTAAAAAATCATAGGTTTCAGGCACGTTATAGTTAGAAATTAGCATTTAAAAAACCTTTGAAATTCACTGAAAAAACCATAGGTTTCAGACACGTTATAGTTAGAAATTAGCATTTAAAAAACCTTTGAAATTCACTGAAAAAACCATAGGTTTTAGGGACAGTTATAGTTAGTTGGACATTTCACTCGTACAAAACCATAGAAATTCCCCGTTATAGTTAGTTCAGCTAACTATAACTCGCGCCCCGCAATGCACTGCTGATGACGTCACATATTACATCACTCATGACATGGTCAGTGACATCACTGATGACATCACTGATGACATCTCAAATGACATCACTGATGACATCATCCATGTGATAATTTCATGCATCTTCTCACACCCTAATATAACTTTTGATACACCCACTCTAAATTACAGACTGCCATTCTCAAAACCATAGACACTCCAACACCAAAAACTACATACCCACTCACTGATTCTTAGGTCTACACACACATCCACTCACTCACCCGTACAGTCACTCATACTTAGTCACTCAGTACAGGACTATCATATGCACTCATACACCTATATAAACACTCACACACCGCCACTCATCCATAGAGGTACTCACACACCTAGTCAGTCATGCAAAAACTTAATCACACACCCATTTACTCACCTATACAGTTATACACACACCAGCTCACTTACTCATACAAATACTAGCACATTCTTACACTCTTATACAATCACTGATACAAGTACACACTCATCCATACAGCCACTCTCACAATCACACACTCTCACTTATAGCCATTTATATACTCCAACACACATATATACTGCCTTTCACATATGTAGTTACTCACACATGTACCACTGAGATATACATTCAATCACTAACACACCCATACACACACTCACCCACCCATACAGTCCATCACAGATGCACTCTTGAAACCATGCACCCAGTGAATCACCAACTCACACATCTATGCACAGAGTCACACACACCCCACCCACACAAACACTCAGGCACCCATACAGATACTCAGACAATCAATCAATAACCCATGTAGACACTCATGTAGCTATTCAGAAAGCCATGCAGCCGCTTACAAACCAACAGACAGACGGATACAGACATTCACACAGTTTAGTCACTAACCCATGCATTCAGTAAGATACATTTAATCACTCACTTGTAGAGTCAGTCACTCACGTACTAAATCATCCATTCAGACACTTATACACCCACTCATTCTTCAATACGCCTTTCCCTATATATATTAAACATATTTAAACTTTACAGAAACACACAGTCACTGGATGATGTCATCAGTGATGTCATTTGAGATGTCATCAGTGATGTCATCAGTGATGTCACTGACCATGTCATGAGTGATGTAATATGTGACGTCATCAGCAGTGCATTGCGGGGCGTGAGTTATAGTTAGCTGAACTAACTATAACAGGGGAATTTCTATGGTTTTGTACGAGTGAAATGTCCAACTAACTATAACTGTCCCTAAAACCTATGTTTTTTTCAGTGAATATATATATATATATGTATATATATATATAGGGTTCTCACCCACAGGTACCACCTGTGGCATGCTTCATCATTTGACCCATTCACCCAGACACTGAACGTGAATGGGTGGGCTCGACCCATTTGTAAGTGGAGGTCTTTTATTGGTAGCAGTGAGTGAAGGCATGGTTGAGTGAGTGTGTTAAAATAGCCTTTAAATACTTTGTATCAAATGTATTATTCTGGGATCTAGGGCTAGGTCAAAATAGATAGAGGCAGTTTATTGTTCTGACCACATACCGGTGGAGGTATTTTGAGGGTCACACAAACACCAGAGTTCTTCAATGCAACCGAAAGAGTAATTCTTTCATTTCCTTTCCGGTCCCGATCATGTGACCAAAGCAAAGATCACATGACAAGGATCACATGAAAAGGATACATGAGGCATACAAAAAGAGAGAACAAACAGACCTTTCTCAACATGCAGGAACACAGGGAGACGCTACGAGCGCGAGCGGACGTGTACTCTTGATGAAGTAAGGCCTTTTCTCTCCTAATTGTACCTCCCATTTTTCTACACAGATTAGCTGAATTGCTCTGCTAATGCAGAAAGTACATTTTTTTTACAAGAAAATGACTTAAAATGAATTTATTCCTCCTAGTGTGTGACTACAGAGTCCGTCCTCCCCTGGTACCCCTATGATGTCTGTGGAAAAACAAGTCATGTATGTAATAGGTCTAGTATGTTTTTCTTCTAAATGTATTTTCCATAGTGCTACTTTAAATTTTAATTATGCTGAGTTTCTAGCTGTGGTGACAGCTATTTTAAGGCAAATACATGGTTTTCACCTAAATACTTATAGCCTATTTAATAATCTCACTATTGGGGGTGCTGCAACAAAGTACGAGCGCCCACAGATGCCTAATCATTCCCCCACTTTTTCTCTTTTCAGTTACAACCATACAAGGAAAATGTCCTATAAATATGGTCTGTATGGTAACATGCATGTTTATTACTATTTCATTGCACAGAAATCTCAAAAAGCAGTGTAAAAACGAGGTCCTGAAGAAAGCCTACTGACCCTTCACAGGCTATATAAAGGCTGAAACATGTCGACCTATCAGATGCCTGGGAACATTAATTCCTAAAAGCATCACGCTGATCTATTTTAACCTAGCCCTAGATCCCAGAATAATAAATTTGTTGCAAAGGATTTAAAGGCTATTTTAACACACTCACTCAACCCTGCCTTCACTCACTGCTACCACTCAAAGAGCTCCACTTACAAACGTGTTGAGCCCACTTATTCACGTTCAGTGTCTGGGTGAGGGTCCAATGATGAAGCATGCCACAGGTGGTACCTGTGGGTGAGGACCCTATATATAGATAGATATATATTTATATATAGATATATAAATAGCTTCATTTTTCACACCATCTCAGAGAAAGTTTACTGTCTGAGAAATTGTGAAGCAAGCACCGATTTACCTGGGAGTATTACGCTCACTTGTCTTGGATACAGGCAAGACAGACACTTTCACAAATAACTGGGTCTCCCCTCTCCTTGTGTTAATGTATCTGTGTTCGGCCCATATGCGTTTATCAATGTCAATCATTCATTTCCAATCATACCCTGCATTGTGATATATCCGGGGTCGAACTGGAACAGAAAATAGGCCTGGCACCAACATAAAAGTGGCCCGTAATAGTGAATCAGATAGCTAAAAAAGTGGTCCATGTTTGCAAATTGTGGCAGTTTTGCACTTGTAAAGAAACAGTGTATATGGATTTCGCAAGGTATAGAAAACTTCATGGTTTTGAGCTTATTGCAGGCAATGTTTGTTTTAATATCAGGGAAACAAAAAATAAATACTGGCCCCAGCAGATCATAAATCAGGCCCACAAGCAGCCAGAAAAGGGTCCACACATTGACCTGTCAGACCAGCCTATCAAGCACAGCCTGACTGCCCTAAAAGCCAGTCTGACCCTAGATACATTGGCCCTCTGTGCCAGAAATTGTGGCTAAGAGTCTGAAGTGGACCTTATTAGAATTGCCAGTCCACTACAGTGCGTATTGTACGATGCAAAGAATTTATGCGTGCCCCATTGCAAAGCAAAACAGGACTCTGTTTTATCTGTCAGATAGGTTCCCTGTAAGTATATAATACCTATCAAGTGTCTCTTCAAATATGTCAGCATCTGCCTGGATTTCTTGAGGCAGTTCAGCTCCCTATTGTTTTTTGTCACCAATTTTATTGTGTTTTTACTAATACATTGTATACCTATCAGAAGGGAATACGTAACATATTGGTATATCGTAGAGACTCCCACCAGTTCCCAGACCCCTTGGCACATCATTATCAGGGTTTTGCTCCATACCTTGAGCTTCAGGGTATAGATGTACACCAATAAGCCAGCCTGTCAATGAGATATACCTCGTTCAACAACGCTTTAGAAGTCACCGCCTCCCTTACTGTAAACACCAATGAATGGCGATATCAACCCTCCCACTAAACTGCATGGACTGTACTTCACAGTTATCAACAATTCCTCCAGTCCAGTTCATGCTTCAAAGCCCCCGTTGCCAGCCAAAACAAGGATTCATTTACCCCACCACCCTCCCACCCTTCAATTTTATTGGCAAACTTCACCTATCCCACCTTAGGCAATAATGACACATTGCAGATTATCTCCCTAATCCTATTGTCTGCTGGATAACGTTTATCACATATTTTCAATGCTCATGGTGTTGCATTCTCAACACATTACAATGTTCTCCACTATCAGTCTGATTCGGCATGTCCAGAAGACTAAAACGCTGATATAATTTTTTTCCTTATAATCCAGACCTTGAGATATTTCATACCCTGCTTCATCCAGGCTTTGCAGGGATGAACACGGTAGGTTCATCTTCAAAAATGACAAAACTGCCTTAGTATCCGTGAAGAAAACATGTTTCCTTTTATATTTCATTTGATGCTTAGAGGGATGTACCCTAGTGTATTCGATCCCCATCTTTTGTAGTTCCTTATTTGCTGAAAGAAAGGCCTTTTTGACTTCCTGAACTGTGATTGTGTAATCTGGGAATAAAGATAGGTTGGACACCCCATAATTGAAGTCATGCTTCTCACGTGCCAGTCTCAACAGGCATCTCGAGCCCAGTAATTGAGGAACCTGGCTATGATGGGACGGGGAAGTAGTTCCAAAGTTTGTTGACTTAGGGACCCTTGGGGTGCACAGGTTATTACAACACAAATGTGCCCCTAAACCCTCATTCTTAGCATGTGAGAGTTCCAAAAGTTTCTCAAGATGTTGTACAGTTTTTGTCTGAACCCCTAAATCATTTTCTAGGTCGGATATGCGCCTTTCGGCCCCATATCCTTTCCTCAAATGTATGCAGGTGATCTTGCATACGTTAATGAGTCAATTTTATGATCTATAGGCTGCAGGCTTTGTTTCATGTCTAGCAAGCGGAAATTAACATCCACATTCGGGTCCGATACTGGAACATTGATTCCATAGGTGTCCTCTCCTCCTCTCCTACCACACCTCTAGTTGATTTCCTAGACGCAAAAAAACATTTTGCTTGCTTTTGGTCAACTTTGCCCAATGTGCCACCCTCGTTGCCAGCCCTTAGCAGACCAGTGATTCAAGACTGAGGAGTGTACAGTGCCACCTTTTTATAAATAGCAACGTTCTATGCCCAGACACTCATCAGCCACCCGCATGCAAATGTGGTGTAATCCCACCTCTCTTGCCCGTTTACAGTCAAGGCCCATCCAAGTGCCAAAGAAGTTACAAACTTCCGGCTCCTGGACCTCTCTGCATTGAAGGGCCCTGGAGGAAGTGACAGCCATAGACTAGTCTTCCTTCGGCGTATTTGTGCCAAAACGAGGCCCAGGACAGGGGATAGGTAGGGCTAAGGAGAAGGGGGGGTGTAGTTAGAGGTATAAAGGAGTCAGGAGAGCCCGACCTTTTCCTGACTCCTAAGCACCACCAGGGTGGGGAGGGAAACTTCTAGGACCATCCTCCCACCCTACACAAGTTAAAGGAGTCGTGAGTAGACTTTTTGTCACAGCATTTGCTAGAATAAGACAAGTTGCAGGGGAGTAGGCGGTATTTTGGGGGGTGGAGAGTCACATGCGGGTGTATCCACCCCTCGGGAGGGATGAAGGGAGCACTGGCGAAGGAAGACGGTGTGCGGGATTCTTCGAACAGGGCAAAGAGTTTTCATTGGAGGATGTTTGGTAGGGGAAGTGAAGGCAAAGATTGGGGAATTAAAGGAGTTCAGTGAGTGAAAGTGGAAAGAATGAAACACAGTAAGGGGGAATTGGGGTAAATGTTTGGTGAGATGTGAAAAGTGTTCGGTGAGAAAGAGAATGACATATTAAAGATGTTTTTGACATTTTGTTAAATGTTATATTCAAGTTGATAAACTGTTTTTGCACACTTGTCCTAATAAATGGCCTTTAACGCTAAATGGTGCATGGTGAGTGATTATTGCATGAATCAGTCCTTGATGCCCACTGTCTCCACGAGATTTAGGTCACCAGAGCCCGCCCCAAAGCCCTCCTGCCTCCTAATGAAAGGACCATCAACATCCAAGGGAACAGGCGGCTACACCACTATCAGGACCACCAGTGCACAGCAATGTTCTTCACCTCCCATGGAAGGCTCCAGCCATGGGCAGCAACCGACAATGTGCCCCCAAGTGTCTGTTGGCGCTCTCTCTCTCTCTCTCTCTTTCTCTCTCTAACTTCTAACCCCCCTCCCTTCCGTCCCGAGCACTGGGCAAGGTGAGTGGTGGCACACATTTCTTCCACAGACACCGCCACAGCCATGCTGCCTACCAGGCCCCCATGCTGCTCACCAGCCTGGGGGCGCGCAGCGAGACATCACACCCAGGGCCCTCACTGCATCAGTAGACAGTAGTGCTCTGGGCCTGCCTCAAGGCTGTCCTTCTGTTCCCTCTCCCCTCCAGCACCGGGCATGGTGCAAGATAGACAGACTGCGCTAGTTTCTGACCCGAGTACCACTTGACTGTGTAGGCCACAGGTGCCCTAAATCTGACCCGTGAGGCAGGCCTCAGCAGCACATCCTCAGTATTAAACAACACTTAAAGCAAAGAAGTAACACATTTCAGCGCTCTCTTTTAAGGCAGGCAGATCCGGCAGTTTCTGTGGTGGCGATGAGTTATGAAGAAGAAAAGTGAAAGGATTGTGGGCGGAGGTGTGGAGCCACTCTAAAGAGTGGCCATCATGGCTGCAGCTCTTTGACGCCCACTATTTATAGTAAATATATATTTTTAATTGTGAAGCCACTAAGAATTGATTAAAATAAGACGTTAGCACTTCATCAGATAAAAAGAAAAACTTTTCAGCTTTTTTTAGGTAGCATTACCAATTAAAAACTGTTTTTTTCAGCATGAAGACAGAAGCTGCATAATGTGACGCCATGACTTCCCTGATATGAGCATAACCAGCTCACCTCAGCCACAGAGAAGTGCATGACGCAACTGCATCAATAAAAAACAAACATACTAGTAGATTGGGCATGGTCTAAAGCAGGGTTCTCCAAAGTCGGTCCTGGAGGGCCGGATCCATGCCAGATTTTTAAGATAACTACATTTATCTAAATGTGGACATGCTAAAATTTTGGCATGGATCCGGCCCTCCAGCACCGACTTTGGAGAACTCTGGTCTAAAACTTTCACAACTGCCAACAATCAGGAAAAAAATTACCCATGTAGAGAAGACCAAGGCCTGTGCCCTCTAGAGTTGGCATGGAGAATTTGAAGGAGTGGCACCCACACCACCTTCCTTAAATTATCGTTTTGGTCAGTTTTAAGCTAGTTTAACAGTTTCTCTAAGGATTTCACCTTTGACTTTAATATATCAGATGTGTATGCCTTACTACTGCCTGTAATGGTTCTGTTCAATATAGGTGTTGGGTTTTCCTAATTTTCTTTCTAGGGCTTGTTCCAACCACCTGCGAGTGTTGAGAGGTTCGGAGAACACACATCTGGGCCTCCTATTCATTCCCTTGTAAAGTTATTCAATGATTGTCGAGAGTGTAGTCTTGTAACGGTGACAGTTTTGAAGGAAGTATTAACAGTTTTCTAATAGAGCCCCTCTCTTAGGAGCTTGTTTTCTGTAATCGAATCTCAACATTTTGAGGCACAATTGGGAAAGCAATGCAATACTCTATCCACTACAACTTGAATTTATCTTGGATTTTTCTTTCGTCCCAAGGTGAAATTTGAGGAAGACGTGGTTCAACAGTTTAATGCAACCCAAACCTCAGCCTAAAACCACCATTAAAGTGCCATGGAATACGTTTCTAAAGAGTGTTTGACTTATTCCTTGGACTTTTTTTTAAAATTTTCGTGGCCAGCTATGTATTTGTTTGTTTTCTGTAGAGACAAGAAAGCCCCGAATCACACCAAAGCTCTTTGCAAGAGAAGAGCATATTTAATATGCTTTATGTTGAAAAGCATAAACATTATAGGCTGGTAACATCCTTGAGACACTAAAGAATGTCTTGCTCACTGATAGTCAAAATATTTAAATAATATTGTGAAAGAAGTGCGTACGCATACGTCACTGCAGTAAGAATCGTTTCTGTCTCAACCTTTTACAGATCAACATAATCAGCTCTGGGTTTAATTAGATTTGGGACAGATACGTGACCTAGCCTTCATCTCTTTCTTCTTCCCTTCATCAGCCAGCTTTGCCTATTGGTTTTTTCAAATACAGAGCTCAGAGAAGACAGTCGTCTGCTCAGGCCCAGGGCTACTGACGTCACCAGGGTGTATTTCCTAACATATGGCAACATTTATCGTGTCTTGTTCGTGATTTCAGTGAGAAAGCTCGACGCTTCTAAAAGTAACGAGAACTGGAGCTAAAAAGGAAACATGCCTTTTTTGTATCCTAATATTCTAAGGAAATATTTACTTTAGACGTCCCAATATTTCTGTTACCGAAATTCACTCCAATATATGCCAACAGAAATGTATGACACAAAGCGACTCTGGGTTTTTCGCCCAAAAGTAATAATATATTGAAACTACTTGTAAATGGAGGTTAATATGTTATCAGTCCCCCAGGTTTTGCTTTATTTTTTTTATAAAGTAAAGACACAAATATTTTGATGGGCTTACAAAACAACTCAAGCAATACTGTGTCTTTGCCGCACTATGGGGCATATTTACAGTAGAATGGAGAAGCGTGGCGTTAAGCAAACATTGTCAACGCCACGCTTCTCCATTCTGAAAACGGAGGGATGTGCCGTATTCACAAGAATGCGGCGCACCCCTGCGTTTCCCCCAGCGCTGGCACTGAGTTCAGCTGCCTAGCGCCAACGCAGGCACCCGTGCACCATAGTGCAAGGGTGTCTGCGTTGGGGGGAGATTGTTTATGTGCAGGAAGGTCCCCCTTTCTGCACATAAACAATCTTTAAATGCCATTTTATAACTTCTATGTGTGCTGCTTAATGCAGTACACATAGAAGTTGCAAAATGGCATTTTTTTTAAATGATTGTTTATGAGCAGGATGGGGGACCTTTCTGCACATAAACAATCATAGGCAATTTGCTGTTTCTATGTGTGCTGCGGCAGCACACATGGAATCAGCAAAAACTAGGAGAAATAAAGCATTTCTCCACGTTTCGCCTGTTTAAGACCAGGTTTTCCCTGGTCTTAATTTTGGCGCTGCCTCCTATTTACGCTGCCCTTGTAAATAGGGGTGTTATGTGAACAGTGGTTCTGCCACATCAATACATTTCATTTTGTACAACGTTACCAAAAGAAAAATTGAAGTTACATGTACTGTGGTTTCTTTGTTTGTATTGTTGATATATGTACAGTCACTTTCTATCCCTTTTATATGCCACTATTGTAGATAATCACCTATGTTTGTTGTGTAGGTTTGATAAGCGTCCAGTTATGTCATTATCTAAAAAACTAACGTTTTTTCAAGTTGATTGTCTTTTTGTTTAAACTATCAGTGTTGTGCGTTTGTATATCATTGTTGATCGTCCCACCCATGGGGGATACAAAATGAAATGTATTGATGTGGCAGAACCACTGTTCACATAACGTACCTATCCCCAGGTTCTGCACGTTACTGGGTTACCCCACTGAGATTATCAATCTTGTAAATAGGGGTAGCATCAAAATCAATGAGTGTTGCGGTGGAACGCCCACCACAGCATCCATTGCCCTCCCCTTTCACACTAAATGCAGCGTGAAAGGGTGCCTTCGTTAAGTCACGTTAAGTGGCTTAAGGCTGCCTTGTAAATAAGGCGAGGCCCCTATCGCCATCACAACGTCACTGAAAGTTACGTTGTGGTGGCAATAGGGGCTTGTAAATATGCCCCTATGTTTCCCTACGTATTTTGCCATTGTTCAGAGCAAAGCTCTGGGCTACTTTACCTCAATTGCACAGGCCATTCTTTGCAGTATCATTTGCATTGACTGACAGGTTTGTAATGTCGTTTCTTCTATCGTCTGACGTTGTAAATGCTGCTTTGCACTTGAACAGAACCACAGCAGCACAAAAAATATTAATTCAAGCCCGGCCTCCCTAAGCTCCACCTCTACAAACCCCTTCTCCTTGAGTTTGTCAGGTAGTTCTTTATGTCACCCAAAGGTCTCTGAAGATTCAGCTGTTAGCCATGATGAATTGCAGAAATCACGCAAACTTCAGTCCCACAATTTCTCAGGGAGGATGAAGTACTGTTAATGGGACAGCACCAGAACATCTCAACTGCACTGTTGTTCTTTCGATTCAGTAGTATCAGAGATTTTCATCTAGTATAGTATACTTTTAAGAGAGCTGTACACATAGCTGTGTGAAGTCTCAGCTAAGAAACCAGCATTTGAATGGGCAAGGACTATGGACTCTTTTTCACACTCAAGAGCAGGTGATGAATAGTGGTACTGTATTTCAGTATTTATATAGTGCTTACCTCCTCTACGTGGGGAGCTGAAGCACTTGCCTACATGGGTAGCACGATACACTGTGTAGGGTGTGTGGTTGAAAGAATGTTGTCTTTGTTTGATCCTATGTGGCAAATGTCTCCATGTAATGCGTGATGACCACCAAGGTGCGGTTATCGTGTTATGGGATGCAGCACATAGCAGTGTGGTGTGGGGTACACCATGCAGCATCAGTGGAAGATACTCTTGCACAGAAAATGTACAGGACGTGTAGCAGCAGAACAATTTTCAATAATAGATGGAGCAAGTAGCAGAGGCGGCAGCAGTGCAAGTCTCCCTCCCAATAACTGACAGGAACTGGTGCAGCAGAAGAGCAGAGTGACTCATAAGATAAGCTTCTTTTACCTAAAGGGGAGCATCAGTCACAAGTTTTACTCACACATAGTAGGTAAAGTAGAGGCAGATACAATGCTAGCATAGCTCACAATCATAGTGGGTCCTGGATAAGATGAGCCAGGCTGGGCTGGGAACATAAAGCATCCCCAAAAGTTGTGACACTACACTTGCAATATACTGAGTGAGCATCAGGACTGAGCCGACCACCAAGACGGTAATTTGAAGATCAAGGAGGGACCCCCTCAGACCCCTTGCAGGACAATGTTTGAATAAATGGGCCAAAATTATGCATTTGAACAAGCAGGTGCCTAGCTCTCAACCCAACTTACCTCCCTTTGGTGGGTCGTACAGGTCCAGTGGGAGTCCCACCCACCAGCCTCCATTTTTCACTCGCTTTGCTGTAGGGTGCTGGAGACTACAGCTGCAGTCCCAAACCTCTGGCACTGAGCAGCAGCCCTCTGATCAGACACCCTGATGGCTGTTCTACAGCAAAGTGATGACTAGAGCATCACGGAGCTCCTCTGTGAAAATACTGCTAATTTGAAGAAAAACAAATGGTATCGAGCTTGACATGATGCTGTAAATAGAGTGCTTGAAATATGTGCAGGGAGAAGAAATAATGTATTTTCAGGATTCGATATTTACGAATATCTGCCTGAATTGAGAATTGGCATTGACTTGACCACAATCTGTTATCTCTCCAGCCAAACCGTGGCAAAGATTGAGAGGCATGCAAATACTGCATGAAGGCACAGCATGGAAACAGCAGAGTAGCATGGGAGCAGCAGTGTGGGTGTGGGCTACCCCAAAGTTTTAGGCACTCCAAACTTTTTACCTCAACAAGAATGCCCACACTTACCTGAGTGGAGATGTTGTTAAACCTTAATTTCATGAGGCAATAGGTGCCCGCGCAAAGGCACCTCCCAAGGCATCAAAAATCAGAAAAATACAATATATATATATTTTTTTTAAACTTTATTTTCCATTTCCAAAAACAGATATCTCACAATTCACCTTTGTTATGTGCTGCCACACCACAATGTAATAGACAGCGTAGTTCCATGCAAAGAACACTACAATACTCTTTCTTTACATTAAACATCACCCTCCAACCTTCCTCTTCTCCCCGCCGGAAACAACTTAAGTACAAACGCTTGTGCAAGCAGCGATACATTATGATGCATTTATCAATAAGTACATTTATAATAACATTTCACCCTACCCCCATGGGGACCACTCCATCTGGGGGTTGCGAAGTAGGGAGGGAAGGCGTGTCCTTCAGGTAAGCTTTAAAGGGGCCCCATATATCTTTTGGGCGAGACACCGCTGGTAAGGTCTCAGCATATAAATCACTATTCGTGTTACAATATGCTATGCTCTGGAGCCACGCCTTAGTTATGGGTAGTGCTTTGCAGCCCCATTTAAGGACTATCTCGCGCTTAGCAAGCAAAAGAGCCATTGCCGTAAATTTCCGAACTGCTTTAGGAAAACCCAATACACAGCCCAATAATGCAGATTCTGGGGAGGGAGGCACCTCCATCTCTATCATTTTAGTGAGTTCATTGCAGACTGATCTCCAATAAGCTCAGATTTTAGCACAGTTCCAAACTAGGGGGCTCATCATGATGGCGGGCGGATCGCAATGAGATTTACCCACCGCCAGATTACAATGGCGGTGGGTAACGCGGCGGACGGAAAGTCCGTCCGCCGCTTTTCCGCCGGTCGGCAATAGTCACGATTGCCGGCTGGGCGGAAAAAGGCCACAATACGGTGGCGGTGCCTTGCAGGCACCGCCATCCATATCATGATGGCTGCGGTGGGTATGCCTTTCCATGGCGGAGACTCTGCCATTGAAAGGCATGCGGGAAATGACTTCGGGGGCCCGTTGCAGGCCCCCTGGGGGGGGGGGGTTGGGGGACTGCACTGGGGGGGTACCTATGGTACCCCCCGACATTGCCATGCACAAGGTGGCAGGCACCGCGGGGTGCCTGCCACGTTGTGCATCGCAATGCAAAACATGGGTTTTAACATTGCGTACGGTGCTACAGCCAGCAGCACCGTCCGCAATGTTAAACTACCGGGATACGCCCACCAGTGTTGCGGGCGCATCCTAATATGGCGGGCCAGACCGGCGCACCTATGGCGGATGGTCCCAGCTCCGCAAGGATGGCGGGCGGACAAAAGTCCACCCGCCATCCTAATAGGCCCCTAGATGTGTAAAGTCCGCGTGCGGGGCACCGCACTTTCTGCAAGCGTGTGAGCGGTTAGGGTTTATTTTATGTAGATTGTCTGGGGACATATAAGTCCTCCACAAAAACTTAAAATGTAATAATCTATGCTTACTATTTAGGGAAATGTCTTTAATTTGTGAACAGCAAAACTCCCAGCGTGTATCGGAAATGTGATGCCCCAAATCGTTCTCCCAAGCCTCCCGAACCCTAGTGTCCTTACCGGGAACAAGTAACATACATGCACGATACATTTTGGAGACCAGGCGCTCACTTCTGGGAGCGGAAATTACGGTGGTCAATGGGCCAAATTCCGCTGGATCCAATGGGAACTCAGTAATCGCCGCCATAAGCGCACTGCGTACTCGACTAAGTATGAATCGGTCCATGAATGCAGCCTCGCTAAATCTGTCCTCTTCCTCCCCGGCAAAAACATGGCCATCGGGAAATAGGTCACCCACTTTACTTATTTCAAATTTGATGAGCGTGCGCTGTACTATTTTCTCAGTCATAATGGGGACCCAAGGGTTGTTCAGTATCGGTATGTCTGGGGAGTATAATGTGGGCGCTGCTGTGACCCGGACCAGTTTTTGCCAGGCCCAGCTGGTGGCAGAGACAGTCTGGATATCTCTGGGGTCCCGTGGGAACCCCAGGGGCAGGATTGTATGCAAGGACGCAGGCAATACCAGGTCGGCCTCGGGCTTTGAGTATGGAAGTCTGGCGTCGGGATGATACCAGGAATGCGCAAAGCTGCACTGTGCCACTAGATAATATATTTGTAGATTCGGAACCCCAAATCCTCCCCTGTTATAGGGCAGTGTCATGGCATCCCAGTTAACCCTAGGTCTCCTGCCACCCCATGTTAACCTAATCAAATGAGTTCGGAGTGTGAGAAAGAAGCTATTGGGGAGTGGTATCGGAATATTATTAAAAAGATACAAGAATCTCGGCAGAGCAATCATTTTAATCAAGGCCACGCGCCCTGCAAGGGATAAGGGAAGGCGTAGCCATCTTTCAACTTGTTCTTCGGGAGTGTGTATCGCGGGGCCGTAGTTCAGTCTGATAATCTCATCTGGATCAATGTGTATGTGGATCCCCAAATATTGCGTCCTGTCTGAGCACCAGGTAAGTGGGAATTCGCAGGCCCATCGTTTAGTACTGAGAGTGATTGGAAATATCACAGATTTGCTCCAGTTGATTCCCAAGCCCGAGTGGGCACCAAAACGAATGATCTCCCTAATAAGAGGGTCAAGATTCTCCTCAGGGGTCTGCACATAAAGGATAATGTCGTCCGCATAAAGGGAAAGCAGTAAGGGGCCGGTATTAAACTTCAAACCTCTGTGGAGGTGGCGTTCTTGAAAGTGCCAGACCAAGGGGTCCATTGCTATAATAAAAAGCAACGGCGATAGGGGGCATCCCTGCCTAGTCCCCCGAGAGAGACCAAAGGAACGCGATAATGTGCCATTTAACCTAAGTCTAGCAGTGGGGTTTTAATATAATAACACCGTAAGGGCAATAAATCCCCTGGGCATGCCCATCTTGCGCATTACCGCCAGGAAAAAAGGCCTTTTTTGAGAGAGTCGAAGGCCTTTTCGGTGTCAAGTAGTATTGCCGCAGCTGGAACCTCCGGCGATATTCTATGCAGGACAGAGAATAGTGTCCATATATTAAGGGCGGTCGACCTATGAGGGATAAATCCCGATTGGGCTGGAGAAATTATGCGATCTAGTAATAGGGCTAAATGGAACGCTATCATTTTGGCCAGTATTTTGTAGTCTAAGTTGAGGAGCGAAAGGGATAGATGTGATCCACAGGAAAGCGGGTCTTTCCCCGGTTTGGGAAGTAAAATTATTACTGCTTCACGCAATGTGGGGGGCAGTTCGCCCCGTTTTAGGGCCTCACTGTAAACTTCCAGTAAATACGGGGCCAACAAATCCTTATAGGCTTTATAAAACTCACCCGTAAAGCCGTCCAACCCAGGGGCAGTGCAACCCTTTATGGCGTCTATTGCACTGGAGATCTCTTCTTTGGAAAAATGTTCCGCTAGGAACTCCTGCATGAACCTCTCCAGTCAGACCACCGTGATTTCAGATAGGTAAGCCCCCTGGGCCGAGTCGCTGCCGTCTCTGCGGGAGGTATACAGGTCTGCATAATATGATAAAAATTTGTCGCGTATGTCCGAAGTAGTCGTAAGGACCCTTCCCTCAGGGGACCGAATCTCGGTAATGTAGGAGCGCCTTTCCTGGGGTTTCAACAGTCGGGCCAAGGTCCGGCCAGGCCTATCTCCCTCACCATAACGGCGGGCTGTGCTATATTTAGTCAGGAAAAATGTCTCCCTTTCGGCCGCCTCCCTAAATTCCGTCAAGAGGGTCAAACGTATGGCATGGTTTACAGTGTCCGGCCGTGTGATCTGATCTCTGTCTAATGCCTCCAATTTACGTTCAATGGTCAATAGTGTGGCTCTAAGGTCTTTCAGTACCCCGGAGTGTTTCGAGATGCATACCCCTCGAATGTAAGCCTTAAAGGCCTCCCAAATCGTTGCCCAAGTGGTAACCGATCCTATATTTAGTTCAAACTAGTCTTCGATGGCAGTTTGGAGCTCCAAATGGAAGAGACTGTCTAGTAGTGCGCGACCAGGGAACCTCCACTGTCTCTCCACGCCCTCCGGTCTAGGAGCTAGTAGCTGCAATACCACGGGGGAGTGGTCAGAATACGTTCTAGGGAGCAGTTTGATAGATTTGTACCATGTAATCAAGTTGGAGGTGATTAGCCAGTAATCCAACCTAGTCCATGTGTCATACTGAGCGGCATAATGAGTGTAAGCGGGGGCAGACGAGTGCCTGTGTCGCCAAGCATCACACAGCCCAATAGAATCGCAAAGCTCAAATACAGCCTTCTGGGATCGTGGCTTGGTATCTGAGGAATCTGACGAGCTGTCCAGTTTGGGGTCCAACAGTAAATTAAAATCGCCCCCCCTGCAGATAAAGTCAGCGCCCATTTGCAAAATGTGGGAATGCTGATCATGGAAATATTTTGGGCAATCCACGTTAGGAGCGTATATATTCACAAATGTTATATGATGACCCATTAATTGCCCTGTCACTATGTTGTATTGCCCTTCCGTGTCGTTGTGCGCTTTATGGAGTTGAAATGGTAGCCTCTTGTGTACAAGGATCGCGGTGCCCCGTGCATATGTGCTGAATCTGGCAAAGTACCTATGTGGGCCCCAGGTCGTAGCAAACGAGGTGGTGTCTGTCCTAGGGAGGTGAGTCTCTTGCAAAAACGCTATGTCTATAATGTGACGTTGTAGATAGTGCATAACATTCCTCCTATTATTCAACCCCCTAATGTTCCAAGTGATAAGCTTTAGGTTGGAGTAGGTGGGTAAGTTATCTATTGTTGGCATATCGTTCTATGTGACACCGTTTTTGAAGTGGCAGCAACATTATTACAACAAGAAGTGCAGCTATGGAAACAGAATTGTAGCAAATGCAAACGTATGAAGAAAAACTCCCCTCCCGGCTCCCATCCCTGCTCTCCCTAATGCAGGGAACCACCCCATGTTTCATACATTTGTCTACCCCAAGCAAACAAATCAACCATGTTGAGAATTGCAATTCCAATCAAATTAGAACCATTTTACAGGTTTGGTGTGCTAAACACAGAGGGGGGTGGCGACGCCACTCCGGACACCCAACTTCATTCTTATCAACATGTAGTCCAATGCCAGTCTATGATCAGTACCAGTACCACAACATTCGTGAGAGATCTCGAGGCTTTAGATTTTGTGGTCACATCATTCAGTGGAGAAAAGCTCTACGCTGGCAACAGAGCCGCTGTGAGGGGGAGAGGATCTGTCCGTATCCCTATTTTGCTGAGAGCCCCCCCCTTGTAGCCTCTACAGAACTCCTGCACCGCTGAGGGAGATTCAAAGATTCGGGACCTTCCATCAATATCCACACGCAAGCGTGCCGGGTACAATAGGCCATATCGGAGTCCCAGGTTACGAAGCATGACTTTTACACCATTGTACTTACGTCTGGCTTCTTGCACCATGAGTGTGAAATCAGGATACAATGATAGCGCAGATCCCTGCCAGCGGAGTACGCCCTTCTCTCTAGCCAAGCGTTGCGCTGTATCTCTATCTCGGAAGTTCAATAGTCGCGCTATTATAGGCCGAGGAGGGCATCCAGGGGTTGGGCGGGGGCCTAGTGAACGGTGAGCATGCTCTACAACAAATGTCGAGGTAAAGGCTTCCCTGCTAAAGAGGTCGACTAAAAGTTTTTCCACAAATTGGTCCATGCGACCGAAATTGGAGGATTCCCGCACACCTAGAATACGAAGATTATTGCGCCTACTGCACGATTCCAAATCCTCATTTTTAATTGCCACATCTTTAAGGATTTTTTCCAGCCGTTCAAGTCTGCAAGCCGACTGAGCAGATCCATCCTTCAGGTCGGACACCCTACCCTCCACCGTGTCCAACCTCTTGTCGCGAATATAAATTTTTGCCCCTAGATTGTCTAAACGCTTATCTAAGGAGTCAAAGCGGCTATCTAAGGCTTTAAATCCGGCTCTTAACTCTTACAGCATGGAGCTGGAACATGTTGTCTGGTCTGCAGTGGGGATGGCGTCCGAGCCTCCAGGCGCCATGTTTGCATCCGTGATAGGGACCTTTTCTGCAGCCTTGGGAAATTGTAAGGTACGCTGCTTAGGGTCCTTGCGTCCCATGCCGCCACGACCACATCTGCCGGGAGAGTCTGCTGAACAACATGCTAAATGACCACCAGAACAATCAAGCAGGGGGTGCGTGGAGAAGCAAAGGCCTGGAGGCCGCAGGGACAACCACCTGTAAATAGCAATGTCCCATCAACTGCCTTCCACCAAGGTGTGGCACATCAGCAATTTTACACCACTCTTATAGCTCCTCTGTAGGTCACCAAGGGACCGCTACTTGCTGTGCACGCTTGACACAGGGACACCCAGTGGGCAGGGAGGACTCCGTGGGGCCTGGATAGACGGCCTGATGTAGTTGTAAGCTGCAGTTAGCCTCACAATGTACCTATAGGCGCCACACCGAGCAGGACGTCTCAACCTCAGTCTGCCTTCCAGCGCTTACACCGTGCACGTTTATGAAGGCAGGCACCCTGCTTTGAATGAGACCCCCCCACCTGGTTAGTGGAGTAGTAGAGGGCTAGTCGGAATGGGGGGGTGTTTGATTAGCACGTCATGTTGCTGTGCCCAGTTCAGCCAAAGAAAATTCACCGGGCACGGACGGGCTGGATTTTATTTCTTCTCTTGCGGGTTATCTGGATGCAGGCCCTTATTGCGCATTACTCATCCAATCATGACATGCCGGGAACACTCGCTGCTTTAACCTTCTGGCGAGGGGGCACAATCGCCTCTGGTCCCCCCCTCTGTGCCCGCCCGGCCGGGTGGCCGGATCCCAGGCTCTCCCGCGGCCCCTGACGCCGCAGGGCCTCCGGGTATCTAAGCCGGGCGGGCCATGTTGAGTGCGGTGATGCAGCACTCAATCACCAAAGTCACAGATCGAAGTGGGGGGGTGACACAGTGCAATGCAGCCCCACTCACCTCCGGGGGCACTCCGGCCCCGTGTGTGGATGACTCCGCCTCTCTGCAACGAAGGACTGGGGGGTCGGATGGCAAGGCCTCAAGCCGGGGACTCGATTGAGGTGCAAGGAAGTAGTCGTCTCCGCACGGCAATGTGCCCAGGGCCCAGTCAAGTTCGGTTTTTTCCCTTGAACGTCCCAAGTTGCAGAATCCAGCGACTCACATCCCCTTCAGGTGGGGCTCCCTGATATTCCCCGCTGTTACAAGGGCGGCATTGGAGCGGATAAATGTAGTTGTTCGTGGGTGTATCGGAAGAGCTTCAGAGCTGCACGGCCATCGCGGTCGGCAGCTTGGCCACGCCCCCGAAAAATACAATTTTTAACTAAATCTGCTTATTCATTAACCAAGTTCTAGATCAATAGAAAGTTTAAGTTTTTTTTTTTTTAACAAACTTCTAAAGTAAAGAGGTACAGAGTCATTGCCATGAAGGCTCTCAATAAAAAGGCAATACAGAGAAATTAAAATCAGAAACTAGTCTCCCAAGTGGTCAGTAAAATTCGGAGAATAATGACTAGCATAGCTAGTAGTACAGGAAAGCCTTCTGGCTTAACCCCAAAATCAAGGGATTTTATACATTATTTTCACAGATGAAATTAACTGAAACTGCGTAATCACTGTGGTGTGAGCAAATGTATAACTTCATCTACAATGCACAGTACATGTAAAATAAAGGTCATATTGGCTTAACTCCTAAGCACTCTGCCACTATATGAATAATTATTCTGCACTCTCTAATGCTAATGCTGTACCGAGGTGCTAGAACAAACTAGATAAATGAACCAAAGTGTGTTATATGAATGAATAGGGCACAATAAACGAGCGGAAGGACCTTGAAGTAACCGTTTCAGTTTTTGACTGAGCTGCAGAAAATTAATTGAGATCAGAATAAACAATGTCAGTGGAAATAAACAAGTACATCTCTTATTGACTGTGTGCTGCAGAATCTATGAGGAGAGACATGGGAGGGGAGGTAAGACATAAGCGACAAGGGTGACTTCCATTCTGTACAGATGGTGTCTATACCTAAATTGAGGCCTAGTTAATAAATATAAAAAAAAAAACTTTTAGACATCGTAGCAAATCTGTTTCAAAAGCAGCAGTGCTATATCAATGTATACATGTATAATCAAGTTTGAAAATACATTCTGTGTGTTGTTAATGATGCACAAAAATATAAATGCATAAAAATCTTTAACAGCAGTTCAAGCTTCCCCTACATGTGAAACATATTGAACATATGCAGCACATGTGCTCCCACATATACACACAGAATAGTTGCGGCAGCAAATTGTAAATTTTATTTGCACAGAGAACAGGCACATTAAGGGAGCTGCAGTACTGTAGTCTCCTCCAGATGCAAAACAGACATCTCACAGGCAGCAGCATTTCAAAAGTAACACATACAGAACAGGTGCATCATGGGAAGCAGCAGTTCACGTTTTTCTCATATGAAAAGGAAGCAGACGTGCAAGCTTCCATTCACAGGAGGCTCAACAATTTAGCAGAGTGCAGCATCAAGGGCAGGGTCACTAGGGAATGCATAAGCGAGTAAGCAAACATTGAGGCAAAAGGGTGCTCTGCCACCAATTTTAATTATAAAGGGCCCAGATGGCACATTTTAAAGTAGGTTATAATACAGTGTCATTATTTCTTCAGTACAGTCACTAGGCAGTCAGTCCAAGCTGATCAGCTGTAGACTTCATGAGACATATGACAGTGGCTGCATGTCTCCTGATTAGAAACTACCCGACCCAGTCAATGATACCGACTGTGTAGTTATGGTTAGGTAGAGTTACCATTGAAGAGTTATTTTTAGTTTTGTAAAGAACTGCACAAAACTGGGTTACTGGTTGAGGTGGTGAAACCCTACTCAAGCAGCATCCACAACTCTTGTCAGGGTGAAACACGAGCAAACCTCAAATTAACCTATGCTTAACCATCTGGTAGCTTGGCACAAAAGCAGTCAGGCTTAAATTAGAGGCAATGTGTAAAGTATGTATGCAGCACTTCAAACAGTAATAAGGTGAAAGTACAACACAAGTTAAATCCCACACCAATTTAGAAAAATAGAGTAAAATGTAATTATTTGAGACCAAAACAACAAAAATCCAATCAGGTAACATGCAATTTTAAATATTTAAGTGAAAACAGTGTTTACAAGCACAAAGCACCAAATGTGGTTATCTGGTCACGCCGGACCGGGAGAAAGCCACAAGTTCAGGCTGACAGTGATGGAGCGTAGGCCAGATATAGGGACCAAGTTAGGTTTGCTGAACAAAGTAGCTTAAATCCTGATTTACGGAACTTTGCAAAATCACGCATCAAGGATAAGTCGCACAGCAGTGGTTCTGAGGAAGCTGTGGAGCTGCGATGCAGAGTCATACATTGTCATTGAAGATGCTGTCCAGGAGGGACTTGTGATGCAAAGTCCTGCGTCTAGGTTGCATCGAGGATTTGTCGCACAGCGGCAATTCGGAAAAAGCTGCGGGGCTGCAATGCAAAGTCATGCATAATCGTCAAGGATGCTGTTGATGATGGGCTTGCAATACAGAGGCCTGCGTCGAGGATGCGTCATACAGCGGCAGTCCCAAGGAGACTGCGGTCTGTGATGCGAAGTCCAGTATCGGAGATGTGTTGCGCTGCAGTGATTTCGAAGCAGAGCTGCGAGGAGATGCATCGTGCTGTGTCCGTTCTTCCCACAGGACCACAGCTGGGCTGGAAGAGCACATTCAGAGCCATTCCAAGGGTCCAAGACTGCGGTGGCACCACTTGGGGGATAGCACTTACATCAGACAGAGACCAGGTTCTGGGTTCAAGGTTGGTTGTTGAAGCCTTTTCTGTCCTGATCAGGAGGCCAGCCAACAAGCCCTTGGAGTCACTCTGGTGGTCCTGGATTCAGGATGCAGGTCCAGGCCTTCTTACTCCAGAAGCAGGGCATCAGAGTAGCAGTCTTTCTTGCAGAGCATCACAGCAGTTCTTCTGAGTCTTCAACAGGTCCAGAGGTGTACTAAAGAGTTGGGTCTGAGGATCCATTATGTATACCTGGTGTCCACTTTGAAGTAGAAGGTGGTTCTGAAGGTTTCCACCCCCAGATGTATTTGGAATTTCTTGCCTCCCTGCCCTGGCACCAGCTTGTCTGCGGTCACAAAAGACTAGTATCAAACCTTTTTTGAGTGTGCTCAGGCAGAGCCTTTGTGATGTTCAAGTGTGGTAATTGAGAGCTCTTCCCATTCATCAAGTTAGAGATGGCCCATCCTGCCAACACCTATTCCCGCTTTGTGTCACTATCAGGGAGCAACACACAAAGACCAACTGCCAGTTACACCTGGTCCTGTGACTCAGGATACAGGCTGCATGCACCAAATGGTTAGGACAAGAAAATGCCAACCTTCTAAAAATGCCATTTTAAGAATTGTGACTTAAAATCCTACATTATCATTAAAGAGGGCTTTCAATTACAATTCTTTAGAAACCAAACTCAACCTCCCTACCTGCTCCCAATTGAATGTTATCATTTATTAAATATAATAAGTTAACCCAGTGTTATAGGAGAGGTAAGCCTCAAAGTAGTGAAAAACAAATGTAATGGTTTTACCCTACCAGGACATGTAAAACTTAAAAGTATATGTGGCTTTTCGTAAACAATTAAAGACAGCACTGTTTCCATAGTCCTCTGCTCTCCTCTGTGTCAGTCTCATAGCGCTGGGACGCCTAAGGGTAGCCATGCGCTCTATAAATGCCTTTCCATTCCATTCCATTCCATATGTCCAATTTCTCAAATACACATCACCCTGTCCTATTGGGTTATTTAGGGCCTACCCTGGGGTTGACTTATATGTATTAAAAAAGGAAGGGTTAGGTCTGGCAAAAGGTTTATTTTGCCAGGTCGAAATGGCAGTATAAAACTGCACACATGGCTGCAATGGCAAGCCTAAGAGATTTTTAAAAGGGCTACTTAAATGGTTGGCACAATCAGTGCTGCAGACCCACTAGCAGGGTTTAATTTACATGTCCTGGGTACATGTAGTACCATTTTACTAGGGATTTACAAGTAAATTAAATGTTCCAATTGAGTATAAGCCAATTACCATGTTTAAAGATGAGAACACAAGCACTTTAGCACTGGTAAGCAGTGGTAAAGTGTACAGAGTCCAAAAAGCCAACAAAAATGGATTTAGAAAACAGGAGGGTGAAGGCAAAAAGTATGGGGATGACCCTGCAGAAAGGGCAAAGTCTAACAATAACTTTGGTGTCATTCTGAACAAAACTTTCCAAAAAACTTTAATTTGATTTGGGTTTTGTATGACATGTTTTATGCAGCTCTGTCAAGAGGAGGGAAATAATAGGGGTAGCATACCTTGATCCCCTGGCTTATATGGGCTTTGGTCTACAGGCACTTCCTTGTCATAAAATAAAAGTTAAATAATACATTTTACTGCATGCTTTGCAACCCTGAAAGGGGGTTTGCGAACCTCAGGTTGGCTCCATGGTCTGCAAACTGTGAGTCGGGGCCCATGAACCCTTGGTGGAGGATCAACAAAGGTCCAAGAAACATGCTGGGGTTTCAGAAGCCAGGGTTCATGGACCTTGGAGCAGATACCTGGTATTGGCTCTGTTATCCTCACAGGAGGTCCAATAAAGGTAAACAAGTATGCAAGAGTTTGAAAAACCTGCAGCAAGATGTCTGACCCTTGAAAAAATGAAAATAATATGAATAATGATAACAAATAACGGGGCCATCTTCTGCTTGGCTGCCTAAAGGCCCTGTGTGGGGAGGGATGGCTGCCTGCTGTGGTTTGGCCTCAAAGTCAGACCAGGTTGCCCATTGGGGTTTGTCTACAATATTTTGGTAGTATGATATTTTAAACTTGATATTTTGACATACAACCACATGCAGAGACTTCCTGTGGGAGATGCCTGCATCATGGAATTGGTTCCAGACACAGACACTTGAGTGAGCGTGGTCACATACGCACAAGAACTTGAGCCCTAACCCTAGAAATGTTAGAACACATGGGTCTGTGACATCATTACTGTGTGTAAACTTGTAAGTTAAAAGCGGCTGCACACAGGGGTTTATGGAGTCAAACATTTACCAGAGCTTGCGCCTGTACTGTGGAAGTGATTTCAAACACAGGCTGAGCCTCACACTCTTGGCTCTTTGCGGGGGAGGGTGTTGAATTACAAATTAACAAAGAACAAGTATTGCACCCTGATTGAATACACACATGCACCAGCAGTTAGGAAGGCAGTTAGGTTTATTCCCAGGAGCTGATTGCACATAGAGGCTGGACTGAGTCTTCACCCCAAATGTGACTGCAGTGGCCGGTAAGTAATCAATGCGACAGGATTACTGTATTTTTAAGACTGACTTGGCCTTATCAAAAAAATACATATCAATGGCAAATAGCATCAAAATTGAACATAAGGCTATCCCTGGTCTCTTGCATTTGGCATTACATTGGAGTACGAAACACATACCATCACAGCACTACCTAGGTGATGCTACGAGTCTTGGAAAGACAACTAGTCCTTTTTCTGACACCATAGTACACTGTGTATCTTCTACAATCATTTCAAGCAACCTGTGGCATTGGGAGAGGTTTGTACACCAAGGGCCCTATTACGTAAAGGGTGCACCTTCAAACAGGTGCCTCGTGTGCGAACAGGGAAAGTGTGTCCTATTAGGTTGAATGCGTTGCCCTCAGGGCAGCTCCAAACTCGCGCTGCCCTGTGGGCAGTGCATTTAAGTGAAATACTGAGCGGATGCTTCAATGCTGCTCCATTTTTCACTGTGCAGGTGGCAACCCGCCTGCAGTTTAAAGAGGGGAGCGAGAGATCCCCTTGCAGGCGAGTGCAGCAAGTGACTGCACCCACCTTCAAGGGACTGTCTAGGGGATCCATAGGATCCTCTTGACCCCCCTTCAGAGGGCTGCCACCAGGGGGTGCACTGACAGTGCACCACCTTGTTGTGGAGCAATATCAGTGCGCCTCCTGACAGCTTCTTTACCTCTGCGCCTGCGTCCATTATATGATGCAGGCACAGAGGTAAAGAGATTCACTCCTTTGCATGGGGCTGCACCCCCATGCAAATGAGGGAACACCCTCTTGAGATAGCGCTAGCGCAACATGTGTGCCAGCACTATCTGTATTACAGAAGGGACCGCACAAGTGTGCGGGTACAAATGCCTGTTGCTCTGAGGGGGCACTTCTGTAATGATATTTTTGGTCTAATTGCCATGTGGTAGTACTTCACTGAGAATGCAGAGCATGTTTGTGTGCAGCGGATGAGCAAAATAATTCTGTCACCATTAAGCTTCAAATGACACCATTAATTAAAGGCTGTACGGGCTCCCAATCAGTATTTAGATTTGCTCATTAACTATATGTATACATTTACGTTTATTTCAGATAGCAGATACCCTGGAAAGATGGCTTGTTCCTTTTTTAGCTGAATGTCCCTCTTCTTTTACTTTACAGAAGACATCTTCCTTTCCTTTCAGCCTGGGGCAACTCAAGGTCGGCTTTAACTGTCCAGGAGTGGGAACTATTTTGATAAAATTAAAAAAATCATGGTAATATCGTTCCCAGTAGACCATCCCCACTTCAACCTCTTGTCTGGACACATTCGATGCTGGCAGAAGTGTGGCCTGAAATGGAGTTCTAACTATCAACATGGGTATCAAGATATGATATTAATGGCCTGCATGTCTTCAGCCAGAACCCTCATGTCCAGGAAAGGAAAGGGAAAACACCAAAAATAGTTCAAATGTAAAACAGATAAAGCCGCAGAAAGTGGGCGGTGTGGAGGCTAACCTGCCACTTTGAGTCGGATTTAACTTATGAGCAGTGCAAGTGAGTAAAATAAACAGAGAAACTCTGCATCCCAGCTACCCACCCTAAATAAAGCTAAAGAAAAGGTAGGGTGCACCAGAAACACAAACATTAGTGAATGTATACTTAGTCAAGTTGGCAGAACCGTGTCTTTGGAAGGGAAGATATCCCCACCCTTGCAAAGATGTAAGCCCTCTACCGAAGTATGACACAGACTTTGTTATTGATTAAGAATAAGATGAAAGAGACAAGAACAAGCAGAGCAGGAGTCAATTGGGCACACACAAATACCTATCAGCTGAAAGACAAGGTCAACATACAAAATAATACTGCTAAAACTGGCCATGCAATTAAAATCAATTCCAGATTGTAACAAAACTTACAAATAGAAGGAGAAAAAGAAATTGTGTGCATATTTTGGCGATGGAGGGAGTAGAGGAAAACCAATTGAGGCTTCATTTTGAAACTATTGGATGAACAGACACACCGAAGCAGACAGAGGCTACGTCCTGCTGAAATCATGCCCAGAGAATGGCCGCCTGCCAAGAGTTAATCGGCAGAGAATCCTGCTCCCAGAGTCAACAAACGCATCCTGCACCTGGACAGGGGAATAAACAGATATGGGAAAGCCGCAAGATATGGCTTTATCACGGCACCTGCCCTTGGACAACAGGAGGGAATTTGCTGATGCCAGAAGAGTTCTACAGTAGCAGACATCAGACACCTGTGGAGCTCTTCGCCTATCTCATTAACGGCTCGTATGAAAAGCAGACTGTTCCATGTGCCAGAGTCGAGGGGGGATGAGGTCCTTGTGGAACACGTGAGTAAAGTCTACCGAGAAGGGAATTTTAAAAAAACCTGGCTCATCAACTGAAAATGAAGAAGGGACGAACATGCAAGCTAACAAGAAGAACCATCTGCATGTGACACTCTTGCAGCGCAGATAAAGGTGACCAGAGTACAAAGGGAGTCTATGGTGAAGGATGAACGGAGACGACATTCTTTCCTTTCAGAATAGGAAAAGAAAACAAAGGAGTGGAGGTTCAAGGAGAGAGTGGAATACCTGACCACAAAACACACTTCATCCCTTGACACTTTCGTCAATAGAGGGCCAAGGCGTGAAAAAACACCATTATTCACATAAACCTAAATCCTCAAAATGGATAGTGACACAATAAAAATGCTCAGAGATCCCTGGATTCATAAATGGGCTTTCGTCTACCAGGAATCCCTTTGTAAATTCCTGGCCAGCATACCTAAGGTAAATTCATTTGTAAACGTACATATATAATCCACATTCATTTTGTGAATAGGCCCCTATATCTTTTTTGTCCAAGTCATGAAACCTTCTCACGCATAGATGTGATGCTCACTTCTCTACCAAATAAAAAGAACCCTTGAGTTGCACACAATTTTCAAAGAGTTCTCATTTCAGTTCTGATGTCCTGTTTGGCATACCACTGAGAGCATCCCCTAGTCAATGATCCAGAAATATAGACTTAGCACTTTTACTACTACCTACCATAGCATGTCTACCTGTGCATAGTTATGCCTTAAATTCAATTAATATTCATTTTACAAGTTGATGTACAAACAATTGTAATGATATGGTACAGACCAGTGGTTCTTAACCGTTTGCCTCCTGGGAACCTGCACTGAATCACTACTGCAAGCCAAGAACCCCAGCCTAAGCAATTTCAACTATGAGTACCTCAAAACAATACACATAAATACAGAAACAAGTGTAGATTGAACAAATACACACATTATGAAAGATTTTATTCACAAAAAAATTCAAAGATCAAAAATGTAATGGAATGTTGGAGCTCTTCAAAATTTTATTTTACTTCTTAAAGAAAAAACAATATGGTATACTCTAGCCGGTCACTTTGTTTTTTTTTGTTCCTAATGCATGTTCTTGTTGTCAGCGCAATTGGGCCACCAATCATTCATACTAGATTAGGTTTGCTATATTTGCCCTGCTCCCATAAATCAAGCTAAGGATATCAACTTAATGCTTAGCCTCCCAGTGCAAATGCCGTCAAATTTACAGAGCGTTTGAAAATTTTAATTGTACCTGTTGCTCATCTTTTTAAAGAAAAGGTATCGATTCATGCCCTTTTAGAATGTATCCCATTTGTCTGAATGCCGCAATGCATTTCGGGGAACCGTTTATCAGGGATCCATATTTAATCATATATTATCACTTGACACCTCTGGATGCTGGAATTTCTCAATTAGAGTAGTCCTCTAGAGGAGACTCTCATGCAGTATTACTCTGGCTGCAACATTGCAATGAGTCAAGGGGCTGACCATGATGCTGCAGCAAAAGGTCTGTACAATACTAAAGTATTGGCCAATGTGCAGTCATTCTCGAAGTTTGCACGTTTAATCAAAAGTAACTTGCATTTGTTTTCCTTCTGAAATTGGTGTGCAGTATCTTCGCGTGTACAATAGCCGCTTGTATTCTGTAAGCAACTAAATCTGAGTGCAAAATGTTCTTTTGTGACCTAGATCCTTGATTCTCACTTTGCAGGTATTTAGTTTACATCCCTTACCTTTAACTTAAGCTGGCATTATCTTGGTTTTCAGATGAAAGTTCCTCTTATTCAAGATGTCCTGAAGCCTACTTAAATTGTAATCAGATACTTATGCGGTCTTCTGTTTCGGATGTCCGTGGTGTCATCTCTAAGGTGCTTCTTGTGTTTCTCTACAAGGCTGCCTGCCAATGGTTAAGATTGTTCCTGCTTTTATCATGCATTGTTTGGCCTTGCTGGTGAATTGTGCTTTTCCTGACCTTAGCTTACTTCTCCATATTTCTACTTACGTATTACACTGATCTGGCATTGTTTGTGGTAATGCTCATGTCTGCTCCACTTGAGCAAATTTTGCACTGCTTGATCAAAACTCACAACTTCGGATGAGGTCGCCATTTTAAGATTTTAGTACATTCATCGATTTCTTGTTATTAAACTTTTGTTGAATATCATGCTCCCATTCTCTGTTCATTGTAAAGCACTATTTGTGTTATGTTATTATTGAAATGGTGTACAAAGTGGTTCACGTCATGTTATGTTATGCTGCATTGCACTAATTGTTTGTATAACATTTGCAATTTTTATGGCTTAGTTTGGCAATCAGCACTGACCGACCTCCTCGTAATCGGACCACGAGACCCAGGGCATGGATCTGGGGTCTGGAGGGTTGCACCAAGTGCACTCTATAGTCATCTAGTCGACAGGGGACTACAGTCCACATCCTGTGTGTAAGACCTGTCAGGCTTAAGGTGCTCTTCCCCCAAACCTTTTGACTTACTCCTCCGTATTTTTCCGATCTCGTTTTTGTTGGCCTTAGGACTCTGTGCACTTGACCACTGCTAACCAGTGTTAAAGTGTGTGTGCTCTCTCCTTAAAACATGATAACATTGGTTTCTCCCCAGTTGGCATATTTAATTTACTTATAAATCCCTAGTAAAGTGGGACTACATGTACCCAGGGCCTGTAAATTAAATGCTACTAGTGGGCCTGCTACACTTGTGCCACCCACTTAAGTATCCTTGCAAACCTGTCTCAGGCCTGCCATTGCAGCCTGTGCATGCAGTTTTAAACTGCCATTTTGTCCCGGCAAAATACACCTCTTGCCAGGGCCAAACCTTCCTTTTTAATATATATAAGTCACCCCTGAGGTAGAGTCTGAATAGCCCACAGGGCAGGGGCCAATATATTTAATAAAAAGTAGGACATGTACTTTTAAGTTTTACATGTCCTGATAGTGAAAAACTCCTACATTTGTTTTTCACTGTTGCACGATCTACCTCTTCCATAGAATAACATTGGAGTTACCTTATTACATTTAATAAGCTGTAACTTCCAAATGGTAGGAGCTAAACAGTTCATATTTGGTGTTTTGGGAATTGTAATGAAAAATCTTGGTTTATGGTAAAGGCAGATATTTGGTTTCAATTATGAAAATGCCACTTTTAGAAAGTTGTAATTTAAATAATAAAACAGCGGTGATGCACTCTATCTCCTAATAGTAAACCCAATATACCAACGAATCAAGGTTTCTCAAAATTGGTGTGCGCCCTCTGAGGTGGTTCCACCCAACCACCTATTCAACATTGAAAAAACAATTCTAAGACTTAAGTCTTAGACAGAGAGCGCACTACCTAATGTTCTCAAAAGTGAGTGTATCAGCACAATGTTAATCAATAACTTTTAACATCAAGTAAACACAAAATTAACAATGTTATCTAATGTACAAAAAAATCTTGCAATTTTCAGCAATAAAATAGTGGCTTCATTCAGCTCCGTGTCTTCAACATTCTTTATTCAAAGATGAAAACTTCAACAAACTCTCTTGTTGGTTCATAAATCAAATAATGCATTCTAACGTGGATTTCGTCACTCCCAATGCATTTCGAGTGTACAATCACCCTTCGTCAGGAAATCTACTAATAAACATATGTACAATAAAGGAACATAGTTGACTGTTGATCAAACAGTAGAGCATAAATTGGCCTAAAACATCCGGAATGGTTTCAGTGCATATCAAATGACCTAACCTCCCGGATGAGGCCATATATATCTTAGTAGCTTCTGTTGCACTATATGCTTTAGTTTCTGCCTTGTTATCAGTGAGGTGCAAAATATCTTCAAATGACATTCTGTGGTGCAACAAAATGCTGTCTTGGGTGAAAAATTGTGAAATTGTAATTTAAATAATAAAACAGCGGTGATGCACTCTATCTCCTAATAGTAAACCCAATATACCAACGAATCAAGGTTTCTCAAAATTGGTGTGCGCCCTCTGAGGTGGTTCCACCCAACCACCTATTCAACATTGAAAAAACAATTCTAAGACTTAAGTCTTAGACAGAGAGCGCACTACCTAATGTTCTCAAAAGTGAGTGTATCAGCACAATGTTAATCAATAACTTTTAACATCAAGTAAACACAAAATTAACAATGTTATCTAATGTACAAAAAAATCTTGCAATTTTCAGCAATAAAATAGTGGCTTCATTCAGCTCCGTGTCTTCAACATTCTTTATTCAAAGATGAAAACTTCAACAAACTCTCTTGTTGGTTCATAAATCAAATAATGCATTCTAACGTGGATTTCGTCACTCCCAATGCATTTCGGGTGTACAATCACCCTTCGTCAGGGGAAATCTACTAATAAACATATGTACAATAAAGGAACATAGTTGACTGTTGATCAAACAGTAGAGCATAAATTGGCCTAAAACATCCGGAATGGTTTCAGTGCATATCAAATGACCTAACCTCCCGGATGAGGCCATATATATCTTGTGCTTCTGTTGCACTATATGCTTTAGTTTCTGCCTTGTTATCAGTGAGGTGCAAAATATCTTCAAATGACATTCTGTGGTGCAACAAAATGCTGTCTTGGGTGAAAAATTGTGAAATTGTAATTTAAATAATAAAACAGCGGTGATGCACTCTATCTCCTAATAGTAAACCCAATATACCAACGAATCAAGGTTTCTCAAAATTGGTGTGCGCCCTCTGAGGTGGTTCCACCCAACCACCTATTCAACATTGAAAAAACAATTCTAGGACTTACGTCTTAGACAGAGAGTGCACTACCTAATGTACTCAAAAGTGAGTGTATCAACACAATGTTAATCAATAACTTTTAACATCAAGTAAACACAAAATTAACAATGTTATCTAATGTACAAAAAAATCTTGCAATTTTCATCAATAAAATAGTGGCTTCATTCAGCTCGGTGACGAAATCCACGTTAGAATGCATTATTTGATTTATGAACCAACAAGAGAGTTTGTTGAAGTTTTCATCTTTGAATAAAGAATGTTGAAGACACGGAGCTGAATGAAGCCACTATTTTATTGCTGAAAATTGCAAGATTTTTTGTACATTAGATAACATTGTTAATTTTGTGTTTACTTGATGTTAAAAGTTATTGATTAACATTGTGTTGATACACTCACTTTTGAGTACATTAGGTAGTGCGCTCTCTGCCTAAGACTTAAGTCCTAGAATTGTTTTTTCACTTTTAGAAAGTTGGCATTTTTCTGCCTTAGCTATTTAGTGCCTGCAGCCTGTCTCTGGGTCACATGACTGGGTGTAGTTGGCAGTTGGTCTTTGTATATTCCTCCTAGACAATAGAGAGCTTAGGTGTGCCTGCATGGGTCATCGTTGGCAGGATGGCAGGGCAGAGTTAGGCGCAGCCCCACTTACACATGAATAGGCTGTGTCCTGCCTTCACACAAAGGATTGCATACCCCTTGTAGTTTGTCTGGAGCTGGGGCAGGGGAGGCAGGAAACCTGTACACTTCAAGGGAAACCTCTAGAAGTTTCTCTAACTTCAAAGGAGGTACCACGTATAAATATTGGACCTCAGACACCAATTCTTCAGTACACTCATGGAAATGTGGATACTACAGTAAAAGGACTGCTATGTTGCTTTGCTACCAGAAGGACTGCCACTCTGCTGCCCTGCTACTCTGCTGCTCTGCTGCCTCCTGCCCTGCTTGCTGAGAAGGAAGATTGGACCTGCACCCTTCATTCCAGGCTTCAAGGATCAGCCAGCTGACCTCCTATTCTGATCTATAGGGACATAGCATACTCCAGAGGCTCCCTGCAACTGCCCAGCTGACCTGCTGCCTGGACATGCAACTTGACCTGCAACTGGACCTGTCTGAGCCCTGCTGCCTCTGCTGGAGTGAGTTTCTGACCCCTAAGTGGTATGCCTCAGGTCCTGGAACCCTGGTGTGGCCTCATTTGAGCTCCCGTTAAGTTTTGGGCTCTTCGAGAATGCGAACAGACCTGCTGGTACCAAATCTTTGCTGCTCGCGCATATCACCAATGTGAAGTTCTGGCATAAGCAACTTCTTGAGCTACAGCCTCGACCGCCACAGTGACTGCCAACTCGAAGCTCCAGTCACGACCGTCCGCTACGCTGATAGAATCTTTGCACTATGGCAACTACCATCTGCGAAGCGCGGCAGGCCCTTTGCGCTACTTTGAAGGCCATCTCTGATGCTCTCCCTTCTCCTCCCGGCCCCTCCCACCCTCCACAGTGAACAGAACCCTTTGTGCTGGACTGAGGAGGTAACTCTTTCAGCAGGCATAGCCTGGTTGGCATGAGCGACCCGCATTCCATCAAAGTCGGCCTGAAGTTGTAGCTTTCTCCCGATTTTATACGACCAGATAGCCATGATTTGCGCTTAGTGCTTTTAGGCACTATTTTAACTTAACTCTTAAAATTGCGTATTTCCGGTTCCAATCATTGGACTTTTGTAGTTTTGGTCTTGTTTTATTTATTAATTTCTACTCTACTTTTGTAAATTGGTGTGAGATTTTTCTTGTTGTGTTTTCACTGTGTTACTGTTTGAAGTGCTGCATAAATACTTCAAACATTGCCTCTAAGTTAAGCCTGACTGCTTTGTGCCAAGCTACCTGAGGGTTAAGTACTGGTTAATTTTGTGTTTCCTTGTGACTTTGCTATGACATGTATCATGGCTGCTTATGTATCAGCTACAAAAGCACTCCCACTTGACCTATGTCTAATTCACCATTGGCTTACTACAGCTCACTGGGCTCCCCTTTATTGCCTTGTCACAATATTCACAAAAGTTTATTTATTCAAATCCATTCTTTTTTTTTATTCAATTCAATTTATCAAAAGTTAAAAACAATTTTTTTGAGTACAAAAAACATGACTTTTTATAATTTATTTTGTTTTTTCATATACAGTATCATTGTTTGCAATTCATCATCTCAGCATTATAGCATTTCAACATATCAGCATTTTCGATTGGTATGCATTCCGTACTTAACTTGCAAAAGATAATAACCCGATATTGTAATCCACCTAGGCACCACAACTACCTCACATCACATCACACCCTAATCTAACATACTGATACACTCTTCACACACATACTTCATCCAGCTGTAAAGGCATACACTGTTGGATCATGAGTGAGAGTCCTTCACTGATTAATCATGATTGTGTTGCCAGCTGGATGTCCATAGTGTCGATGCACGTTTCGGTGGGTAAATTAATTCAAAGGCCACCTTCTTCAGGACCTCCCTTTGTTTATTTAATTCCTAACGGAGGGTGCTGGGGTATCTGCGAATAAAAGGGGGATACTTTAGATTGGGGGACGCCCAAACTTGCTTTAAAATACAGTGGAGACTGCTACTCATTTTGTGGAGCAAAGTTAACCAAAGTGTGAAAGAAAGAGGGAATAGAGGAGAGAAAAGAAAGGAAAAGAAAAGAAAAGTGGATAACATCATTCACCCTGACACCCTATGTGAAGGGGATTCTTGTGAGTCAAGCCATCTACTTGACTAACGTTCTAATTTTTAATGACAATGAGGAAAATTACCCCATTGTGAACTCCAACATGTAGTTCTTGTGGTGAAGAAGAAATACTAAATCAGTTTTCACCTTATATCCCTTTCTTTTCTTGTATCATGGCTGCTGCCTGAGTGGGGCTTCACCCTCCTCAACCAGTAATTCAGTTTCCTACACTGGTGTTCAGCGGTGGGATTTGGGCTTGTGTTTGTGCAGTGCCATACAGTAATGTTGTTTTACACTGCCATCCCATATAAATAATTTGAGCCCATATAATATATTTTTTTAATTCTCCTTGATTGGCTTCTTTTGCTTTTTTCAAATCTACTCTCATTTCCACTGGACTGTCTGAGACCATACTGCAGTAACAGAGTTTGAGCTGGCCAACCTGGGAAGTTACAATGTGGTTGAGCTCAAACAGTTCTGTAAGGAAAGGGGACTGCAAATAAAGAAGGACACCAAGAAGCTGGAGCTTCAGAAATCTCTGAGGGCCTGGACAGAGGTCCAAAAGTTGATAACAGCCACAGAGGATGGAAATGAGGATATTGATTTGGAGGAGCAGGATCAGGACCTGTACAGCAGCCCTGAAACACAGCCTTCAGGGGAGGAGGATGACCTATCTCCTGAGTTGGAACTTCCTGCCAGAGCAGGAAACAGTGTGTCCTCGCATAGCCTGTCCCCAGAAGAGTTGGCAGACAGGAAGGCAGAGAGGGAGTTCAGGCTACAGATTGCTAAACTTAAAATGGACGAAAACTTGTTTTGGTGTGACTGGCTCATGAAAGGCCCCCTACAAAGCTGGAACTTAAGGCAAAACAAACGGATTCCAGCAGCAATGGTGGCAACATACATAGTGTCTGAAGGCGACAAAAAGGTCTGCACACCTAAATATCTGGTGCCAAAATATGTGGTGGGAGATGACATAGTTAAATAGTTTTCTGCTTATGAGGTAACCCTGAGGGTGCACATGATCCCAGAGGAGCACTGGGGGAGTGGGGTGTGGAAACATATGCCTCTAGTGGGGAGGGACACACTGCTTACACTAGAAGTAGAGGATCAAACCAGGTATAACTCCGTGAAGGCAAATCGTATCTCTAAATTTGGGCTGACCCCTGAGAAGTACCATGGGAGGTTTAGGGACAGTCACAAACTCCCAAATTAGTCTTGGGTGGATTTCTTGGACTGCTCCAGCAAGGCACTGAATGGCTGGGTAAGGAGCATCAAGGCTAATGATTACAATGGGCTGTACAACTTTATTCTCAGGGAGCACATGCTCAGTACATGTTTCACAGAGCTGCACCAGGACCTCGTGGACAACAAGTCGACTGACCCCAGGAAGCTTGCTGGGGAGGTGAGCCCCTGAGTCAGAGTTTCCAAGAAGGTACATAGGGGTGACCCCCAAGAAGGGTGATTCAGGTTCACCCTAGCAGAGTGAGGGGGATATTAAAGATGACCCAGACAAGTCTCAGAGTAAGACGGTGTTGGAACTGGCACTTTCTGGTTGGATGAGGCGATGCCCCAGCCAGGCAGAACTTACTACTCCCATCATGGGTGGGTGTTTACACACACTGTATAACCTGCGCTCACCCTGGGTAGCTTGGCACTGAGCAGTCAGGCTTACCACAGAGGCAATGTAAAAACCAATGGCATAGAACTTACTCACGATGAATACCTTGAGCATCACAAAAGAGACTTCACACAAGATGTATGTAAACAACGTTTGTATTAAACACACATAATAATTAACAAAACATGAACATCATGCATTTCTGGGCATAAATCCCATTCAGAATTATTACTAGCAGTACTAGGCCTAGCCGTGTTCAAATGACAATAGCAATAAACACACATGGAAAAGATCTTAATATGCACCCCCCACCACCCTTATGCGGTGCAACAATTTGTCCACCCCTGGTCCACCCTAGCAATTATTATACTTTAATATCACACAGTTCGAGGGGGCACCCCGGACCACAACGAAATGAGATATATGTACGTAGACAAAAGTTTACCATGTTTCAGCAGCACTGTGGGCCGAGGCCGTGCGGGGAAAACCAATGTCAAACGCAGTGCTTTTCTGGCAAGAAATCAATGTATTGGGTAAACCGCCGTCCAGTGTCATGAATCACGGGCAGTTTCCCACTGTCACTCCCACACAAACACACTCGGCACTGCTACGCGGTGCAGTAGGATATCATACAAGTCTGTATGGAAGCACTCGCTCACATACACACTCAGCACCCTAATGCAGTGCAACTTATACCCAGCAGGTCAATTGGTTACACTCTGCAGACCCCGTGCTCCCAAGCCTCCCACCACCCTCCAACTCACCCCAACTATCCTACACCCACAGATTGGGGACACCCCTGTCATTCCCGGGCACTAGGCCGTACGCGGCTGTAGTCACTCTTAGTAAGGGTCCTACGAAGCAGGTGGGGGTAGGCAGCAAGGCCAATTAGGAGGCAGTCCGCAAAAGAGGTTTGCCAGCCACTCATGAAGTTCATACACAGGATGTGGAGCAGACACGGACCAGGGGCAATAGACGGTCATGCCAAAGGGGTCCCCAAGGGCCTTGTGGCACCAGCCCAGTCCTGCGAAGTACAGGGGGGTCATACAGTCTCTTGACCTGCTTTCGATAGTTCTCAGAGGTGTTACTCCAGCCCCGTAAATCACTTTCACCACCCAGGCCCAAGCCGGGCAATACTACCTCACAACACAGTGCCGTAGGGGAGGGCTGGGTGAGAAGAAGACAGTTAGTCCACTGCGCTGAGTGTGTAAATGAGGAAACAGTAGATGAATGGAGAATGTAAGTGCTCCCAGTTAAGACACAATCAAAGGGCTCTCTCTGTCCAAAGAAACCACCCACTGGTGGGACCTCCACAAGGGTGGCCATTGTGGCCTTAGGAGAAAGTAGTCATGTACCATGCCATGATCTCGCTTAGCTGGGAGATAGACTGAGAGGGTGAGCTTGTTATCCCTGAGTGTGAGAGTCATTACTTACGCCTTGTGAAAGTGAATGGGATCCCTGTCATTGTTGTGAGGGACACTGGGGCTAGCCAGACCATAATAGTGGATAGGTTAGTTTCTCCAGGGCATTACACCAGTCACCCAGACCCATGGGCAGGACTTTTTCCTGCCCCTTGTCCCTGGTATCCCTGGAGTGGGGCGGGGAAGTGACCCAGAGGAGGGTCAGAGTTAGTCCCCAGATGCCCACAAACTGTATTATGGGGAATGAGTTGCCACCATTGATGGAAGAGCTAGGATTGCTAACCGCCCAGGGACCCTGGAAGTTCAGACATCTGGGAGGGGGAAGAAGGACTCAACCCTGACCCCTACTAAGCCCCAGGGTACAGACCCTGAGCAGAGTGGTCAGTCTCAGGCTAACACCCCTGGACTGGTAGGGAAGAGATTGGCAAAAGGATTGGCCCCCTACTCAGAGAAACCTCAGAGGTCATAGATCCCTGAATGGCCTGGGGCCCGGCTCTTGACATTGACATCTGTCAGTGGCCTCTGATTACTGTCCTTACGGGCAGTGTTTTCCTTAGGTTGGGGCCAGAAGGCTGCTCCAAGGGCTGGAATGGGCCACATCAGTTTGTTGGCCATGGTGGTACTGTCTGACTACTGGGATGCATCTGTGAGCAAGTTAAGGTTAGGTGTCACAGAGATTAGGTCAACGGGTGAGTAGAAGGGTTCCCCATGGTTGGTTGAGTGGCTCAGGAGAGTGTAGACAGAGGGATTCAACTGAATTCAGAGGGGCATAGAACTGACAAGGGCCTCTGCTGCAGTGGAGCGCCATTGTCTATGTTCTAACGCCTAAGCAGGGAATCCCATCAAGGTATTGATTAGTCTCTCCTGGCTTTAGGCTGGAAGGGAGGTTGCTTTTGGACTTGGTCCTCACTGCAGGGTGACCCCTATACTTTTTGCCTTCACCCATTCTGTTTTTGCTTAATTTGTTTTTGTTGGCTCTAGGACTCTGTGCACTTTACCACTGCTAACCAGTGATAAAGTGATTGTGCTCTCTCCACTAAACATGGTAACATTGGCTTTAAAGAGTTATACAGCCCCTTGTAATCAGTCACTTCACTGCCCTTCACCCAAACATCCAGGGCCTTGCCAGAGTGATCCACATAGTCCACCCAGATCTATTGGGGCAGTTTCTGCCTGTCCCTAAACTTCTGCTTATGCCTCGCTGGGGTGAGCCTATGTTTCCTGGACAGAGCCTCTTTCATGAGGGGATACTTTATTTTGTCTCCTTACCCTAGGGCTAACAGGGCATACCTCTCTTCATTGGGAATATGGATCCAATGATTACCATCCCATTCTTCTTTAGGCCCTATATTCATCTCCATGGCAACCTCCTATGCCTTAAACCAGTTGTCTATGTCATCCCCCACAACAAAGTTAGGTACCAGATCCTTAGGGATGGGGCCTCTACTTTCTCCAGTGGGCACTGAGGTAATACTGCTGCCAACAATGCTGGACTCTGTGTGGCATCTGCTTGCACCTGTGGCATCTCACTGAAGTCATGGTTACTGAAGAATGTAATGTCACAATGCCTTTGCTGCAGCTTGCTTAGTATGAGTTGGAATGTTACCTTTTGAATTGTAACTGGAGTATGGATTGACCTGTTGCTCTGCCTGGATGGGATCTTCTTACTCTACAATAAACCTGCATCTTTCTACTTCTAACCTGCCTTGCGTGATCTTTCAACTTGAATCACAGGATCTTACACTGGCGTAGTCGGCAGGATCCTCTGGAAAGAAGATCCCAACCAGCTCCTTCATTTTAAGAGTATTTATTTCGTTTTGAAGCTCTTTAGCTTCCAACTACAAGGTACTGTTCAGTTTTATTACTTACAACAAGAGCCTTTCAACCCCACGCTATACTTCAGCCCTTCAGGAAATCCCCACTCTATGTGATTTTCTTCTGCCTTCACATCAGTTATTTGGGAGATCTATTCCTGTCACAGTGGTCCACATTTCTATCTGAAGCTGTGTTGCTGAAACGCTATTTCGTTTCTATGTCTCTGCAAGCTTATTGAATTCATTTTGAGTGTGGAGCCTGCTGGTTGCCTTCCTCTGCCATTGTTCTGCGCTCAGTGGAATTTTCAAATGCCTTCCCTGTAGTGAGAAACTACGTCATCACGCACCCGGCGTTGTGTTCAGCCGCCATCTTGTGTTTGGCGTTCAGGTGTTTCCAAGGTTACTGCCTAGCAACGTATCGTTGAGCAGGATTTTTCAACGGTGACGCCAACCACGAGTCTTGCGTGTCTTCTGTGATGCGCACACATGACTTTTAATTGCCGTTTTTCACTCAATTTAAGTTGAATTTGTTTCTGTGCCATCCAAGTTTTGTGCCTTTCAAGGAAGGATTCTCGCTGATTAGCACAGCCTCGCTGATTGGCACAGCTCATTGTTCTCGCTGATTAGCACCATCTCGCTGATTGGCACAGCTCTTTACCAAGTGCTCGAAACTTTTTGCCAAGTGCTCCATTTTCTTCTAGTTTCGATGCTGATCAGCACAGCTTCATTATTTACCAGTCATTGTTTCCACGCTAGTGAACACAATTAGTGCTTATCTTCTGTGAACACAGATAATACTACACGCTGATTAGCACAGCTTGCTATTTTAATGCTCATCATTTCCGCTGTTGGACACAGATATTCTGTAAAAAGCACTAGTGCTAAGTCTGTTTTTACGCTGATGGGCACAGCTTGCTATTGTAATGTTCATCAGTTACGCTGTCACTCATCATTTACGCTGATGGACACAGTTGTTCTGTAAAAAAAAAAAAAAGCACTAGTGTCAAATTTATTGTTTTAATATTTTATTTATTTATTTTTGTTCCTCTTGTTCTCTCTTCATCCACATAATGCAGAATGTCACAGCTCCTCCTTTTTTCTTAGTGTCACCTGAGGAGCCTCCCATAAAATGGCAGAAATGGAAGAAAGTCTTTGAACGTTATGCCAAGGTTTGCGGTACATCACTCAGTGCTGAACGAAGGTCTTCATTGCTATTACACTGTTTAGGGTCTGAGGGCCAAGAAGTTTATGATCATCTCCCTGAGTTGAATGACACTGAATCTCAAGGACTTAACGAGTTTGAAATTTGCATTAAAAAATTGGACAAACACTTCCCCTCAAAAGTTAGTACGATATTAGAGAGATATCAGTTTGCAAAGAGACTACAGACTGAAGGAGAGTCCATTGAGACTTATGTAACTCACTTGAGAAAGCTGGCGTCATCTTGTAAATTTGCGAATCTTCTTGATGAAAGGATCAGAGACCAATTTATGGTGGGTTGTAATATTGAGAGAGTCAGGGAAGAATTATGGATGCGTGACGAACCATCTCTTGATGAGGTGTTACAGGTGGCAACGCGTATTGAACACTCATTGAAGTGTGTTGAGATTATCAAAAAAGATAAGCAAACTGTTGTACAAGTGATAAGGGCAGATGTTAAGAAACCTGCAGGGAAAACAGAGGGAGCTGAACTTAAAAATAAGCCTATCATCAGAAAGTGTTATAGATGTGATAAGCCTGGGCACTTGGCAAACGATAAGAACTGTCCTGCCTTAAAAACAGTTTGTTCAAAGTGCAAAAGAAAGGGACACTTTGCTAGTGTGTGCAAGTCAAAGGTAACTTCCTCTACTAAGGTGAAATGTGTTGATGCTGAAGATATTTCAGAAGAAGATTTTGTGTGTGAGCAAATTGTTGTTCAAGTTGATGATTTGGGGAATAAGACAAGAACATGTCCTATTGACACTATTCTTGTAGAAGGAGAACCCACCAAAGTTCTTTTTGACTCTGGTGCAAAAATTACATTAATCTCCAAGTCTTTCCTTCTCAACAAGCTTGTCAACAGAGTTACATTACATAGGCCTGACATTAAGCCGCTAGCATATGGAGGTGAGCCTATATCTCTCCGAGGCTATTTCAATGGACTCATCGAGTACGAACAACGTTATACTTCTGGCAAAATATATGTTTCTGAGAAGGGTGACAGCATTATTAGTTGGTTTCACCAAGGTGATTTAGGTGTAATGCTTGACCCCAGTAGTGAGAGTCCCATTATTCTGAAAGATAGAAATAATGTTGTTCAGCAATATTCTTCCCTCTGCACTGTGTTTACTGATAACATAAGAGACAAATTTCCTAACGTTTTCAGGGAAGAACTTGGGGGCATATTATCAACGGCCAGCGATAATTATCGCTGGCTGTGCTTAGCGACGAATTTCCTATCGCAGGCTATCTCTGGAATTTATCGCCCTGGTAGCGCGTTATTAACAACGCGTTTCCCAGGGCGATAAAATTCCAGAGATAGCGAGGTTATCGCCGTTTTGCAGGGAACATCGCTGGTTTTCCAGCGATGTTCCCTGCAAACGGCGATAACTTCTGCTGATACGACCCTGTGGTCATATCAGCATAATCCGCCCCCTATGTCAAACATAGGTAAGTCAGGATTTTAGCAGACGTTACATTTTGGCGAAACGGCCGTTTCGCCAAAATCTAACGTATGCTAAAATCCTGTGGGCTACCTTGTAAATATCGCAATGTGAACATCAGCGATATTTGCAAGGTAGTCCATCCGGAGTACGCCAGTGACGCCCACTTTGCATCTCATTAGAGATGCAAAGGGAAGCGTTAGGGAAAAGGGTGCTAACATGTGATTATGCATGTTTGCACCCTCTTGTAAATAGGGCGATAGTTTTATCTCTGCTTTTTGGCTTTTAAGCCAAAAGCGGAGATAAAGCCCTTGTAAATATGCCCCATGGTTGTCTAAAATATTTTAAGCTTGAAATACGTTTGCGAGCCGGGGCTCAACCTTCGTGTTCCAAAGTAAGAAATGTACCTTTAGCCGTTAGAGAAGAAATGGAAAAGGAATTACAAAAACTTAAGGATGGAGGTATAATAGAGGAGGTGGAGAGTATGGAGTGGCTCGCCCCAGTAGTTGCAGCTCGAAAATCCAACGGAAGTCTTCGTCTCTGTGTGGATTTGAGGCAACTTAACAAAAGTGTCATAGTAGATCATTATCCACTACCCAACATTTCAGAACTGTTGGTTTTGCTAGAAGGTGCTAAGGTGTTCAGCACCATTGATCTCACCTCAGCTTGCCATCAGATTCTGCTGGACGAGGCCTCGAGAGATCTCACAGCTTTTGTAACCCCTTTTGGAACTTTCAGGTTCGTGAGGATGCCGTTTGGCCTTGTGTCGGCGGCATCCGTTTTTCAACGTGTTATGGAGAAAGTTCTTAAGGGTTGCAAAGGAGTGTGTGTTTATCAAGATGACATTTTTGTTTTTGGTAAGGATGAGCAACAACATGGTCATCGCCTGTTTGTGGTTTTAAGAAAGCTGGATGAGGCTAATTTGACCATTAAGGCTGAAAAGTGTCATTTTTGTGTCTCTACCATTAGTTATTTGGGTCACTCCATTTCAGGTGATGGAGTCTTACCCAAACCTGACTTAGTAGACACCATCACTCGCATGTGTGCACCAAGTTCGAGAGAAGAATTATTGAAATTTCTCGGCATGATAGAATATTATAACAAATTCATAGAGAAGTTTGCGGAACCATGTGCCAATATGAGACTGCTACTCAAAAAAGGGACTGAGTTCGTATGGAATGATGAGTGTGAACATGAATTCAATATTCTAAAACAAAGACTCAATTCAGCTCCTTGTCTTAAGAGTTTTGATCCTAGTAAAGTATTGTATATTACCACAGATGCTAGTCTTAAGGGTCTAGGAGCGGTACTTCAACAGCAGAGTGAAGATGATTTGTTAACTATCATGTTTGCTTCGCGTGGATTGAAAGTTGCTGAGTCACGCTACTCAGTCATCGAGCGTGAGGCTTTAGCTGTTTTCTGGGCCATAAAGAAATTTTAAAAGTTTTTATGGGGGACAAAATTCATTGTTAGGACAGACCACAAGCCCCTATGTGAAATTTTTACAAAAAATGGGATTGATGCTGTCTCCAGCAGGATTACCAAATGGGTGGTTGCCTTACAAGAATTCGACTTTGACATAAGGTACATACCTGGTGTTGAAAATGGGGTTGCTGAGACTCTATCCAGACTCATGGACACTGAGGATGAGACTGAGGCATCGGATGTTGATTGTGATGAAGATATTCATGTGTGCATTGTTGATGAAGAGATTGTCTCTCAGGATGAGTGGTGTAGGGAACTCTCCTCTGATTCTACCCTTACTGAAGTTATATCTCTCATTAATAAAGGGTGGCATTCAAAAAGACAAGCCTCAGAAGATAGTCAGAAATTTTGGGGAGTGAAGGATGAATTAAGTGTTTCTGGTGGGCTTCTGTGTCGAGGTACAAGATTGATTCCTCCCCTTAGCCTCCGCTCCAAGCTGGTTGATCTTTCTCATTTATCTCACCTTGGTATGTCTAAGACCAAGGAAAGGCTTAGAATGTCGTATTGGTGGCCTGGGATGGATCTGCTTGTTGAGAGACTTGTTAGAGATTGTGTGGAATGTTCTGTATGTGACAAATCTAAGATGGTGAGAGTACAACCCATGGTTGGTAATAAGGAAATTGCCAACTGGTTCATGGAAAGAAATAGCTCTGGATATTTTGGGGCCCATCTATGGGAATGGACAGCAGGTTTTTGTCATTGTTGCCATAGATATGTATTCTAGCTGGCCAGAAGTTTGCTTCACGAGTGGTATAGAGACTAAGAAAATAATTGAATTCTTAGTAAGTCTCATATCTAGAGAGGGTCTTCCTGATACCATTCTAACGGACAATGGTGTTCAATTGGTCTCTAAAGAGATGGAAGCATTCTTAAGTAAATGCGGTATAATGCACAAGAAGTGCTCACTTTACCACCCAGAGACCAATGGAATGATTGAACGCTTCAACCGTGTTTTAAAGGAGGTGATTACCTTAGCTAAGAGTTCTGGGTTGGATTGGAAAAAGGAAGTACTTAGGAAAGTGCACATGTATAGGTTGACTCCACATAGTACCACAGGTAAATCTCCCTTTGTTTTGTTTAAAGGCAGAACTCCGTGTACTTTAGTAGAACCACCTTGGGTGTGTGAACTAAAAAAAAAAGCTGGTGGAAGTTCTGACAGAGACTTGTGGCGTAAGAGAGAGATTGAGAAAGCTGCAGTGAGGAAGTCTCTGTTTGACTCTAGAAAAGCTGTTAAAAGTACCAAAGTGAACATTGGTGATTTGGTGGTTATCAAACAACCTGGTTTGAGTGGGAAGTTCTCTAAACCCATTAGGGTGATTAAGCTGTTAAACAATGCTGTTAAAACGCAAGATCATAGAATTTGGAACCTGGGAAGAGTCGTTCTGTACAAAGGTTTTGTAGATTCCAATGTAACAGGTAATGGTTCAACTCACTCTCCGATAGGTAACTCAAAGTTACCGGAAAGAGCTTCCAGGTTGTCCACAAGGGTTAAAGTCAAACCTTCATATTTGAAAGACTTTATACATTGAAGATTTGTTTCTTTCTGTGTTTGTTTTTTTGTTTGTTCTTTTGGGTTTTGCTTTTGTTGTTTGGTTTTATTACAGGAGGGAAGGTGTGTGGCATCTGCTTGCACCTGTGGCATCTCACTGAAGTCATGGTTACTGAAGAATGTAATGTCACAATGCCTTTGCTGCAGCTTGCTTAGTATGAGTTGGAATGTTACCTTTTGAATTGTAACTGGAGTATGGATTGACCTGTTGCTCTGCCTGGATGGGATCTTCTTACTCTATAATAAACCTGCATCTTTCTACTTCTAACTTGCCTTGCGTGATCCTTCAACTTGAATCACAGGATCTTACACTCTGCCAGCTTGGTTCTGATGTCCAGCTCCTTGAGACTGAACTCAGAGCCATTCTCCACTCCTCCATGACCAGTCTTTCCCTTGCAAAGGCTCTCTCAGCCTTCCTCTGCTTCCAGCTTCATCTTGGCCAGCAGCAGCTTAAGCTCACATTTCTCCTTCCTGTCCTCCAGCTCCTCTGGGGCAGGCACTGGCAGACACTGCTCCCTGCCCCATCCTGCGTAAACTCTGGGGGTGAGCTATGCTTATCCAGCTGCTCAGGATCCAGGTCTGGGTCCTCAATCTCCTCATCACTCAGGTTTGCCTCCCAGTCCTCATCATCCTCCTCTGGTGTGGGCTGCCACCTCTGGACTTCCTCAAAGGCTCTGAAGGCTACCTGGAGATCCAGTATGGTAGCCTTCCTGCCTGTCTTAAGCCCCATCTCCTTTCAGAGCTTCAGCAGCTCAGCCCTGCTGAGGGTGTCAATGTTGACCAGATCTATTACCATGTTAAAAAGAGGGAGCTGCTGGATGAAGTCACGGTGAAGATATCTATGATCAGACTTAGTCACTTTATTAGAAGTCAAAAATCTCCAGCGGGCGAGGCGGGAGGCTGTAGCCGACGAGAGTTCCACAAGGCCAGGTACCCCTTTGGAAAAGGACCACTAAAAGGATTTGCTGCTGCGGAGAAGAATGTAGCAGGAGCTACCACAAAGTCAGGCCGACCAGCGATGCCCCTTGGGCAGATAGATGAGCAGATTGGGCCTGGTCTTCTCTCGGTTCTCAGAGCCATATTTTGCCCACACATTTCTAAGTCCCAAGTTTTGGATTGTGGCTATCTGGGTACCTTTAGTGCCACCATCAAGGGTCCAGGAATGGAGGGGCACCACTTGAGGGGTTAGGACTCACTCAGGCTGGCTCCAGGTGCTGGTTCAAGATAGTGGGAGCCTTTTCTGTTCCTGGGTCTCTAAACAAGAGGCAAGCAAACTAGCCATTGGAGTAACTCTGGTTGTTCTGGGTTTAGGTGATGAGGCAGGGCTCAAGCAGCAGGCTGGCCTCTGAGGGTTCAAAGCAGGCTACAGGAAGCAAAGCAGTCTTCCAGGTGCAGCAAAGCAGTCCTGTAGAGTACACAGCAGGACACAGCAGCAGGCAGTTCTCCTGATAGTCCTTCTGCAAGTCCAGAAAGTGAACTGAAGAGTGGGTCTGAAGGTCCATTTTGTATACATGGTGCCTTCTTTGAAGTAGGAGAAGTTTCTAGAGAATTCCCTTTGAAGTGCTTGAGGTTTCCTGACTCCCCTGCCCTGACTCCAAGCTGGCTGTATGAACCATGCAGGAGTGGCAAGTCCCTCTCTTGCGCAGCTGTTGGGGAGAAATAAACAAAGTCCAACTGCCTACTTCACTCAGTCATGTGACCCAAGACAGGCTGCAGGCACCAAATAGGTTGAGGCAGGAAAATGACAACTTTCTAAAAGTGGCATTTGCAAAATTGTAACTTAAAATCAGACTGTACCGTTAAAGAGGATTTTTAAGTACAATTTCTCAGACACCAAGCATGAAATACTTATCTGTTATCTTATAAGAGAGATAGGCCTCACAGTGGTGAAAAACAAACTTAGGGGTTTTTCACTACCAGGACTTGATAGAACTTAAAAGTACATGTCCTAACTTTTAATTTCACTGCACCCTGCCCTATGGGCTTCCTAAGGCCTACCTTAAGGGTAATTTGTATGCAATAAAAGGAGAGTCTAAGGCTTGGCAAGGGAGTTATATTGCCAAGTCCAGTTGACAGTTTAAAACTGCATTCAGGGTACAATGGCAGGCCTGGGATATGTCTTAAGTAGGGGTGGGCGGAACTCGTGAAGTTTCACTACGGGAAATTATGCGGAGTTACATGAAAACTCTGCGAGATTCTGTGGAGTTCCACGAACTGGCAAAATTAGGCACATTGCGCTGCTCGCGCTGATTTTTAGCACCAGGAGTTCATTCCGTGCTGAAAAATATACGGTAATGGCCCACACGGCGTGCCAGAGGACGCTGCTTCTCTAGATGATTTTGCTGATGCTCTAGTAGATTTTCTACTCAAGCAGCAGCTTTCTGACCTTGAACGGTCACGACCGCCTGTACTGGGGAAATCTCACCGGGTGCCCTCCTAGCAACCGAAAATCATGCTAGAGGATGCCAACTCTCGCTCGCGTTAACTTACCGTTGGTGAGCCGCGCACGAGAAAAAACTGCGCCAGCCAGCGGTTCGCGGATTCTGGCCGCAACTCCACTGGCCAAGCAGAATGGGTGGAAAAATAAGTGCTGAAGGCCCACTAGTAGCATTTCATTTACAGGCCATAGTATATGGTATACCACTCTACATGTGACTTATAGGTACAGAGGTATAGAGCACGGGCCTAGAAAATATTTTAGGACACCTTCATCGTATCTAGATAAACTGTCAACACGTTGTTTCCCTTCCTAGCGTGCAACTACATCACTAGGCTTTCATCAGGATATTTGTGTACCTTCTATAAATTGTACTCTAGCCTATAATCTTACCTACGTGGGCTAGAAAAAAAATTGGAATTACATATCTGTCAGTATGATGATATTTCCGGGAATCAGTCCTGTAAGGAAAGAAAAAGAGGGACAAAACATGTGTTAAGTGACTGCTTCTATTATCATTGATGATGCAGCAGTGTACTTATGTTTAATACCATACACTGCCACACATGTGCTCAAGAATATTGCAAAGAAGGGGCTCATCTAAATTTGGGAAACCATGATCTACAACTAACTAGAAGATAGAAATATCTAAATGCTTTGTGTAGCATGGAATAGATTCTCTATTAATGAGGAAGACAGTCGGCTTGAATTGGCATGTGATAGGGGCGCATCGGGGGACGAGACCTCCGTGCACTTTAAGATGGCGCCCAGCTATGTACAGCCCGTAGAGGAGGTCAGCGGTGGAGATGCGACGGTCGGCGCGGGACTGACATCATCGGGGGGGGAACAGGAGTGAAAACGAGCCCGGTGTGCAGAAGAAAGGGCGCGAATCACGAGGAGGAGAGGGAGGTGCAGCGTTCGGGAGTGACTACAGCGGGAGCGTCGCAGGACACGAACCGAAGCCCCTGGGAGGAACCGTCAGGAGAGAAGACCCAGTGGAATCCTGAGGAAGGAGGAACAGAGCCGAAGAGGGAGGTTTCCCCAACGCCAGCTGTCTGCCTATCCCGACGTCCCCAGGAGAAGCAGGACGCCGAGATACCCCACGCTACGGTCCAGGAGGACCGTAGCTCCAAGCAAGTGCAGTTTTTACAATTCTGGAGGAGGTTAGCTGGGAGGGGAGGAAAAGGGGACTCTGCATGATAAATGGGCACAGTCTATGACTGCTCCCTCAACCCCCATTCCCTCACATACCGTGGTGATATGCTGCATAGGTGGAGGGACAGCACACTATCCATAGCCAAGTACTAAAAAGGACTGACTGGTGGTTGTTTTGTGTCTTCTGTTTTCTTTTGGGGACACCAGGCCCCCTTTGGGGAAATGACAAGGAGTAGAGGAACGCTGCCTGGAGAAGAAAGGATTCCCCAGTGATTGCTGAAAGCCAGAGACGTTTTATTTTGGTCATAGTCCTGCCTTGCTCCATTTTCCCTACGTATGAAGACTTGTGGGGCAGCTGTCTTCAATAAATCATCCTAGGTGTTTCAACACCTTTTCATAATCACGTGCTGACTGGTTTTTGCTTAGATAAGGACTGAACACTCCTGTCCTGGGAGGGGTATTATAGCACAGTGGTGTCAGAAGTGGGATAGTCGTCTGAGGCTTGAAGATGACGCAACCCGTGACCCCACAGGACATGATCACTCAGTTAGCTGAAGGGCAGAGACATCTACAATTAGTTCTGGAGCAACAGAACCAGAACGCACAGAAGGAAAGGGAATCTTTCCAGGCTAACCACTAATCAACAGGTGCAGGACACGGCTATTCTGCGCCTCACGGACGCCATTTCCAGCGCTAGGGTCCATCCAAATGTCCCTGGAAGTGTCCTTCAGAAATTTCAGGAGGGGGATGACCCGGATTATTTCTTTACCAACTTTGAAAGAGTGGCTACCACCGCCACTTGGCCTCCCGAGAGATGGGGGTCAGTACATAGCCCCGTTACTATCGGAAGAACTACAGGCCGCCTATCAAGCCGCCAACCCTGCTGGAGTTGCGCCCTATCAGGACATAAAAAAGGCCATTCTAGAGAGACTGGGTTGTGATCAAGAATATTATAGGGCCCGCTTTCGCAAGGAGAAATGGGGAACTGGAGACAATCCCTGGGCTCTCTTTTACCGGATTAGGGATTTAGGGAATCGCTGGCTTCAGCCCCATACTTCTTCGGTGGAGGAAGTTACTGAGAAAATATTCCTAGAACTACCTAGAGGCCCTACCAAGTAACACCAGAGCATGGGTAAAACAGCATCCAGGTCTAACTCAACAGTCCGCAATAGAGTTAGCCTGTGCCTATCATAGATCCCCAGACTTCAAAGCACAGACAGTGAGAGCCCCTATTCCTTTCTCTAAACCGCCTCCTAAAACACCAACAGGAGAAGGGGATAAATGACCCTTTCCCATTGCTAGACCTATTTCTAAGCCTCTTCCAAAACCTTCTCTGGTCCACATGGGACCACAATGTTTTCGTTGTGCGGAGTGGGGACACATAGCCCGGAACTGTCCCTTAGCCACAGATTACTCTGAACCTATGGAGGTAGGTTGGTCCCGAGGAAGGGTGTTAGTCACCGGAGCAACTAGACAGAGGTACAAGAAAACTGTTAGGATAAATGGCAGGCCAGTCGACGCCCTCCTAGATACAGGATGTCACCATACAGTGGTGGCAAAGGAGTTGATTTCGTTGGCAAAAGTATGCGAAGGGGAGACAGTACTAGTTTCCTGTGTACTTGGTGATGTCAGGTCCTATCCCCTAGCTGAGATATTGATAGAAATAGACGGGTACCCCCAAGTTAGAAAAGTAGGAGTGGTCCTGGGGCTGTCAGAAAACGTATTATTGGGCACTGACCTTCCTCACTTTCATGAGTATCTGACAGAACTAACAAAGCAATGCATTGAGGTGGAGTGGCTACAAGAGGCACCATTCTGCAGTGAATCCATACCAAGACCCAGAGATAAGGAAAAGAAAACCCGGAGTGAGAAAAGAAAAGATAGAGAGAACTACACCTATGCCTGCCAAGCTATGTCTTCATGTTTGCTCTCTTCCCCAGACCATGGAAACACTCCCGCCCGGAGCTTTCGAGCTGCCCAGAAAGATGACAGCACCCTACTGAATGCCTGGAATCAAGTACAGGAAGTCGACCCAGACAAGGTAGGCTCTTATTTTTTCATAAAAAAAGGACTGTTGTACAGAGCTAGTGGAGACCCTGGTAATAAAACTGAACAGCTACTGGTTCCGATAGCATTTAGAGAACAGGCCTTGCAGTTAGCACACAACCAAGCGGGAGGGGGTCATTATGGACAAGAGCTCACGCTGAGATACCTATTGGAAAAGTTTTATTGGCCAGGAGTGTATCAGGAAACCGCCAGATTCTGTGCGGCGTGTCCCAAGTGCCAATTGGTGAACCCCTCAAAAGACAGAAAGGTGCCTCTACAGCCTCTACCGATTATTGATCTTCCCTTCCAGCGAGTGGGTATGGATTTGGTAGGACCCTTAATACCTTCAGCCAGGGGACATCAATATATCTTGGTCCTGGTAGATTATGCCACCCGATACCCCGAGGCTATACCCCTCACTAGCATGACTACAATGGCAGTAGCTCAGGCTATGATCTCTTTTTTCTCCCGGGTGGGTTTTCCCTTAGAAATCCTAACCGACCAGGGAACTCCTTTCATGGCCAAACTAATGAAGGAGATCTGTAAGCTCCTGGGGGTGCATCAAATCCGGACGGCTGTGTACCACCCCCAGACGGACGGTCTGGTGGAAAGGTACAACTGGACAATCAAAACCATACTCAGGAAACGGATAGGAGACACAGAGAAAGACTGGGATCGTAAGCTACCTCTTGTCCTCTTTGCCATCAGAACGCACGAGCAAAAATCGACCGGGTTTAGTCCCTTTGAACTCCTGTTTGGACGTAAACCCCGTACTCTGTTAGAGATGGCTGCCGAACAATGGACCGAGGAGGAAGACAAAGGGAAACCCCTTTTAGGGTATATGCAAACCTTGAAGGAAACATTAGCCACCTTATGGGATACTGTCCACCAGAATATGGACAAAGCCCAAGCTAAACAGAAAGAACAGTATGACCGTACCAGCCGAATGAGGGAACTAGCCATAGGGGATAAGGTACTGATCCTTCTACCTTCTTCAGAAAAGAAGCTGTTGGCCACTTGGCAAGGACCATATACTGTGACACAGAAAGTTACTCCAGTCACCTACAGAGTAGCTGTCCCTTATACTCATAACCTAGGACAAACCTATCACATCAACCTCCTTAAGAAATGGGAGGAGTCTGTTGGCCCTTCCGAGGATAGGAACGGGGTAAAATCCGTGTGTCAGGTAAACCTCAATAAAACACTAGACATACATATGGAGTAGGAGGAGAGGACAAGAAAGAGACACCCCAAATGGGATCCAAGCTCTCACCCGAGCAGCAGCAGCAGTTGGGGCAGCTCTTGGACCAATATCCAGGATTAAGTTCAGGCAACCCAGGGCGAACAACCTTAGTAGCTCACGATATTATTACTCAAGAAGGGCAAGTAGACACCTGAAACCCTATAGGATACCCGAAGCCAGAAGGACAGCAGTAGAACAGGAGGTAGAGGCTATGCTCAGAGCTGATATAATTGAACCCTCTCAAAGCAATTGGCGCTCTCCAATTGTGTTGGTACCCAAACCGGATGGAAGTGTTTGTTTTTGCATAGATTTCCGCCAGGTAAATGCCCTCTCAAAATTCGACAACTACCCCATGCACCGCGTGGACGAGCTGATCGAGAGACTAGGCGAAGCCAAGGTTATGTCCACCATTGATCTGACTAAGGGCTATTGGCACATCCCTCTGACGCAATCCGCCAGAGAAAAGATGGCCTTTTCAACGCCCTCTGGGCTATACCAGTTCAAGGTGATGCCATTCAGCCTCCACAAAGCCCCGGCAACCTTCCAAAGGCTTATGGATGTCATATTACGAGCTCACCAAAGATATGCAGTCACATACTTAGACGATATAGTGGTCTATAGTCCGGATTGGGAAACCCACTTAGACCACCTTAGAAATATTTTTGATACATTGAGACAAGCTGGCCTTACCCTGAACCCGAAAAAGACCACCCTTGGAACACATCAGATAGAATATTTGGGGTACACCATAAGCGAAGGAACCATAAAACCACAACATAATAAATTAGAGGCTATCCAGACCATTCCCCAACCCACTACCCGGAAAGAAGTACGAGCCTTTCTTGGATTAGTAGGCTATTACCGCAGATTTATCCCTCAGTTTTCCGAGATAGCTAGTCCCCTCACAGACTTACTTAGGCACAAGCATACTAGGATAGAGTGGAATAACGCCCAGGAAGACAGCTTTTGTTCCCTAAAACACTTAAGGGTCGATTCCGATTCGGGCCGGAAAAAGCACCGACCGACTCGGAGCCGGAAAAATTACCGACCGACACGTACCAGTGGCGCCCGACACGCCAAGTACGATGCAAGCCGCGATAAATCCGACCGACACGTCAGGAAACCAAGCCGACCGACCGAGCCGCTCGGAAAATAGCAATCCGGCCGGAAAAACACGCGAATCCAACCGACCGACACGCACCCGGAACAAATCCGACCGAATCGTACCCGCCAACTCCAACCCGCAAAGTACGATGCAAGGCGCGAAAAACACGACCGAGTCGGACGGAGGACAAGCCGTACGACCGACATGCATACAAAACCGAGCCGAAGCAACACAATACACCGCGACCGACGCGTACGCAGCATACAAAACTGCACAAACACAGCGTGAACGAAACGGAGAACACCGTACGAGACCAATGCAGGGTCCGACTCGGTCACAAGAACGTTTCCAACATACACAAACAGCACAAAGGAAAAATCACACAAAAAAAGGCCAAACAAGCAATTAGCAAGCCAATAAATACTGGGGGGTGGGGACAGAGAACAAAGACACACCCACAACTCCACCTATATAAAGGACACAAATCACTACCATGAGCCTTTGCAAATGCCATTCCACTGCCAGCACCCAAGAGAAAGCAACCACACACCCACAGCTCACCCCTCACACAAGCCACACACCATCAGCACACCAACAAATACCTACCTCACATACACCCAGCAAAACACACACTCACACACCCTCACCTGCACACCAACACACACATCACTCACCATCACCACCCATCACCATGCCCCCAAGAAGAATCCCAAGTTCCTAGATTGTGAATTGGAAGTCCTGGTAGACGAGATCCTCAGGGTGGAGCCACAGCTGTTTGGCACTCTGGTCCAACAGACCCCCATGTCGCAGAAAACCAAGATGTGGGAGAGGATCATCAACAGGGTGAACGCCCAATCACCATGTCGGCGCACAAAGACGGACATCCAGAACAGGTGGTATGACGTGCGCAGGAGGGTACGGGACCTGCTGAAGATAGACTACATCAACAGCCAACAGACCGGCAGTGGCCCTCCTGCCAAGCCAATATACCTCAGGCCCTGGGAGGAGAAGGTGCGGGCCATCCTTCCGCCAGTGAGCGTATATGGACTAGAGAACATCCCAGAGCCTGGTGAGTACACAACAAATGTACACAATAAACTGCCACAAAACACACACATCACTGTCAAGGGAGAGTCAAACCATGCACACATAGCAATTACACAGCAACTAGAACAGAATCATCCCAAAATGTGTATGTCAGTCAGATAAACACAACACATGCCATCAAAAAGTCACATCCAACTGTGCCAACACATGTACAAACACAACCACAACTACAGCTAGGCAGTGGCACAAATAGAACTAACACACACATCCACACATGTAGCCACCACAACAACACCAACACACAGTGAAGACCACTCAAAGGAAGGAATTCTGTGTATGCTGGCCAAGTCAGTGTAGCCAATAGCATCATGGGAGTCGCAGTCACACATATTGCCCCCCACAACTGTCCCATCAACACCACCCTGAACCATGCTCACATCACAGGGAGTGGAGAAGGACTCACAAGATGGCTGACACTGGCTACTGCTGTGGGGAGCACAAGGCCCTGCTGGCAACTGTGCACCAACAAACAGCAGGACACCACTGACTGACATCCTGAGAGACAACTTACACTCCCTGCAATGCAAGCACGTTCCATGGTGGGATATCTGGCTGGCTGGGTGGGAAGGGGGACTTGCAGCACTGACCATAGTCACCAGCACCTCCCCTCACACCCCCCCAACACAAACTCCACAGTACCCACCTGGTAGAATGCAATGCCCTCCATCCCAACACAAGATCCCACAAAGCACCACCACCCTGGGTTATGTTGTGTGAAGCACAGGGACACTCTTGGGACTCTTAGCCAAACAACTGCCAGGACAACACTCCCAGCCATCCTGTCAGCACAGCCAGCCCACCCCACAGGGAAGCAGAGTCAAAAGGAAGGAAGCATGGGCATGCTGGGAAGGGGGGTGGAGGCAATAGCATGATGGGAGTCGTAGTCACAGACATTGCTCAGCCTCACAACTGTCCCATCAACACCACCCTGAACCATGCTCACATCACAGGGAGTGGAGAAGGACTCACAAGATGGCTGACACTGGCTACTGCTGTGGGGAGCACAAGGCCCTGCTGGCAACTGTGCACCAACAAACAGCAGGACACCACTGACTGACATCCTGAGAGACAACTTACACTCCCTGCAATGCAAGCACGTTCCATGGTGGGATATCTGGCTGGCTGGGTGGGAAGGGGGACTTGCAGCACTGACCATAGTCACCAGCACCCCCCTCACACCCCCCAACACAAACTCCACAGTACCCACCTGGTAGAATGCAATGCCCTCCATCCTAACACAAGATCCCACAAAGCACCACCACCCTGGGTTATGTTGTGTGAAGCACAGGGACACTCTTGGGACTCTTAGCCAAACAACTGCCAGGACAACACTCCCAGCCATCCTGTCAGCACAGCCAGCCCACCCCACAGGGAAGCAGAGTCAAAGGAAGGAAGCATGGGCATGCTGGGAAGGGGGGTGGAGGCAATAGCATGATGGGAGTCGTAGTCACAGACATTGCTCAGCCTCACAACTGTCCCATCAACACCACCCTGAACCATGCTCACATCACAGGGAGTGGAGAAGGACTCACAAGATGGCTGACACTGGCTACTGCTGTGGGGAGCACAAGGCCCTGCTGGCAACTGTGCACCAACAAACAGCAGGACACCACTGACTGACATCCTGAGAGACAACTTACACTCCCTGCAATGCAAGCACGTTCCATGGTGGGATAACTGACTGGGTGGGTGGGTGGGTGGGTGGGTGGGAAGGAGGTCTGGCGGTCAACCAAACACAATCAATGCAGACCATGTTCACACCCCAGAGAATACATAGAAATGCCCAAATAATGCAGGACAATGTGCCACACCAATATCAACCCCTGACTGTGACGACTTAGGACAATGCAATGTACAGGCCCGCACCCGAGGCACAGTCACAACTGTCAGGTGTGTCAACCACTGATGCCTGCAGAAACATGACATACATTGTTTGTGTCTCCCAAAAACAGGTGATGATAGGGACACAGCAGCAGACGCTGAGGAGTCCCAGTCCCAGGCTCAAGAGGATGCCGAGCTCACTGGCGTCGTACAGCCTCTGTCCTCCTCGGACGATGAAGAACAACCTGGCACATCCGGTGCAAGTCAACATGCTGCACCAGCAGGACCACCAGCTGCAGCACCAGCAGGTCCACCAGCTGCACCCCTGCACCCACCCCTCCAACGACTGTCACCACGAATACCATCCCTGCCGAAATGGACAGAATAAGGAACAACACCAGCGCAGTGACCCTGGACCAACCTGGGGCCATGGACACCACCACCACCACCACCCCCAAGGTGGACCAGGGTTATCTGTGCGTGCAACTGCACACACTGCACATGTCAGCAGGGGTGGTGGGAGGGGTGGGAGACAGAGGTCGCTGCTTGCAGACGTTGCTGGTGTGCATGAAGACCCACAACTGGTACGCATAGCTGATGCGTACCAGTCCAGCACCGGAGAGCTCAGCCAGGTAGTGGGGCTCCTCAGAGACATCAAACAGCAGCAGGCTGCCCATCATGCCCGCTTGGACTCCCACATGTCCCACGTGGAGTCACACATGTCACGTGTGGACTCCCACATGTCCCGCGTGGAGTCCAAGTGGGATGTACTACATGAGATGACGGCGGTGCACAGGGACATTTTACAATGCCTCCGCCAGATGAACAGCAACCAGTCCACACCTCCCTGTGTGCCAACAACATCTGGTACCGAACAAACTGCAACTGCCACAGGGAGGGAGGAGGACTCTGGCGGAGAGTCCCTGCACCGCAGCAGCCTGCACTTGAGGGCCCCCCAAGAAGAGGGGTCGTCCGAGGAGGGGAAAGTGAGAGGCTGATGGCCAAGCGCAACTCCCAGGAAGCCTGAACCTGTTCTGGATTTTCGCCTTTGTGCACAGACTGTTCACCCTGTTGATGGCAACACTACTCCCACACATTGCATGGGGAGTACAAGTTGGAACAATGTGTCAGACAACTGTGGCCCCGATACTGGGGATCCTGTCTACCTGGACTTTCTATTCATCTAGGAACTTGGGATTGCAAGATTCATGTACAGCACAATCCATCCTATGCACTATTATCACAGATGTATCACAATAAACACACTAATACACCATACTTGCCTCTGTCGTGATTCCAACGTGGGTGCTGTTATGGGGATGATGAACTGCAAAATTACACTGTGTATGCGAACTGCAACAGCAAGGACAACACAGGCATGTGAGTACAGGCAACGTGACACATATGAGGGAGACACACCACCAGGGCTACACAACACATACACACCTAGGCCATCTGACTCATTGCCTACACTGATGTTGCCAGGGAAGACGGTGCAATGCACAGACACCACACCCATTCCCAGTTGTAGTCAAGTAGCCCACAGGTGCAGTAAGCAAATGGCAGTCAAATGTGTGACCACAGACAACGCACATCACTAAGTGAAGCACAGGTTTATTACACAGTAGCAACATGCCGTAACCACTACAGATGCAAGGTAACCCCACCTGGTAGCGGGCACACAGTCAACAACTGTAGACAGAAGGAAGTCCATGGGTGTGGCGCACATCACCTGTAGGGACACAACAGCTACCAGCCTGGATGTGCAATCACGTCGTCGGTGGACACAGTTGACCAAACGAATCTGAAAGTACCCTGTGAAGGACAGAAATGACACACAGTCAAAAGCAATGCAGTACAGGACAGAACAGCAAAACTCATGCACAATACATGTTACAAGATACCCACCCAGAACCAAGTTAGCATGTCAACACTGTTGGGGAGTACAGCCCACCTGTCACCACACATCGCAACACACATCCTGTCAAGTAGCCCATGGACACACTCCAACAGCACCAGAGCACCACCCACACATCATGCCAACTCACATCATTCACATGACACCTCAGGATACTCACATTCAGCTAAAGAAGTTGGTGATGAGCTGTGTGTGGACATCACCATCACCATCATCATCATCATCGTCACTGGCATCGTGGTCCAGGCCAGGATCCTCCACAGGTGGCGGATGTTGGTCATCGTCATCCTGGATGAGAGGCAACTCCTTCCGCACTGCCAGGTTGTGGAGCATGCAGCAGACGATGATAATCTTGCACACTTTCGCAGGGGCATATGGGAGGGACCCTCCGGTCTTGTCTAGGCAGCGGAAGCGGCTCTTCAGGAGACCAAAGGTCCGCTCAATCACTCTCCTGGTCCGACCATGTGCCTCATTGTAGCGCATCTGGGCAGGTGTCACAGGGTTCCTGAGGGGTGTCAGCAACCACGGCATGTTGGGGTATCCCGAGTCACCTACGGACAGACAAGTGCACATCAGCTGACTTGGAAAAGTGGGCGGAATACTACAGATCAGATCACACACAATGGCACAAAGTCAGTACACACCGACAAGCCAGGCACGCTGGTTCTGCATCTGTGCCATCAACCTGGGGATGCGACTACTCCTCATCACAAAGGCATCGTGTGCTGAACCAGGGAAACGGGCACACACGTGTGTGATGGTCATGTCTGCAAGACACACCACCAGTGCATTGACCGAGTGGTAGTGCTTGCGGTTCCTGTAGGCCTGCTCCTGGGCCTGTGGTGGTACCAAAGCCACATGTGTCCCATCAATGGAGCCAATGACATGCGGCATCCTCCCCAGGGCATAAAAGTCACTCTTCACGTCAGTGAGTCAGTCGCAGTCTAGGGAAATAGATGTACCGGTTCAGGAAGAGCAACATTGCCGCCAAGAAATCGCGGAGCACACGGCTGAACATGGTCTGTGACATCCCACCAGCAGACGCCACAGTATGTTGGAAGGTACCGGTGGCAAAGAAGTGTAGGGCTGCCATCACCTTCACCTTGGGGGTCAGCGCTGTAGGATACGGCCGGCCAGGCTGCAAATGTGGGGACAACTGCACTGCAAAATCCTCAATCAGCTGCCTGGTGAAGCGGTACCGTCGGATGCTGTCCCGTTCCACCATCGTTGCCAGGTCTGGGAATGGCCGATGGACAGCAGGAGCCCTGCAGTGCAGAGGAGAAGTAAGCAAGATCGTCAGTCACCCCACATATGCGGCATTGAACACACTCAAGATCCCAACATACATCATCATGAGGCACAACTACATGAAGTGTGCAGTACCGGAACGACATGTATGGTACATACATGGCCAACATCTGTCAACACGGTCCTACAGGTGGCATCAATTTGTCCCAGGTTGGCCCATTGGATATCATGATGCTGTGTCACAGTCACCCCCCAGTGACATGTGAGGACAGATGTGCCCGAGGCACCACAGCTCAACGACAGGCACATTCCCAGGGACCCTGTAATGCCACATGGACACTGGCATCACCTGGAGTATCATGTGTACACCACAACAAAACAAACATGACCCCCACAGGTAGTGGCCACACTTGCCATGGCAGGAGAGCCATGGACGTCTGTGACACACACGCACAACATCAGAGTCCATGCACACACAACGTGGATGTGGAGACTGTCTCCCATTGTGCACATGAAATCAGAGACATTGTAAACACTACATGCACAAAGACTGTGGAGGGCCATCACTATTGTGCCACTGGGACACCCTGGCTCAAACATACCGTCCCACATGGGACTCACGGGGTATGTGACATGACATACACAAACACCACTGTGAAATGTGACCATGACACATGCACAGATATGAACAGTTGCACATCACAGTGGTCACGTACACGTAACACCCAGGATCCTGTCCCCATTAACACGTGCACAGCCTGGGGGTGGCTGCCCACAGGTGACACCCACAGGACAACATGTACACCAACATACACACAATAGGAAATGCAGCCTTACATGCCTTATGATAAGGTTTGGACAGGCTGTCGTGATGTAGGTGTGCCCCTCACTCCCTGGGAGCTATCTGTGGCTGGCACATGTCCATCTGAGACAGGCATGCTGACCTATGCCAGTCACATATACAGTGATGCGTTGAACAGCAATGGACCGATCGGTGCCTCCGGCCGGCCCATTGCTTTCAATGTGTCGGGTACGCGTTGTACCCCTGTGCGCGTTGAACAGCAATGGACCGATCGGTGCCTCCGGCCGGCCCATTGCATTCAATGTGTGCGAGTGCAGCGTTGTACCCCTGTGCGCGTTGAACAGCAATGGACCGATCGGTGCCTCCGGCCGGCCCATTGCATTCAATGTGTGCGGGTACGCGTTGTACCCCTGTGCGCGTTGAACAGCAATGGACCGATCGGTGCCTCCGGCCGGCCCATTGCATTCAATGTGTCGGGTACGCGTTGTACCCCTGTGCGCGTTGAACAGCAATGGACCGATCGGTGCCTCCGGCCGGCCCATTGCATTCAATGTGTGCGGGTACGCGTTGTACCCCTGTGCGCGTTGAACAGCAATGGACCGATCGGTGCCTCCGGCCGGCCCATTGCTTTCAATGTGTGCGGGTACGCGTTGTACCCCTGTGCGCGTTGAACAGCAATGGACCGATCGGTGCCTCCGGCCGGCCCATTGCTTTCAATGTGTGCGGGTACGCGTTGTACCCCTGTGCGCGTTGTACCTCAATGGACCGATCGGTGCGCACCCATTGACAATGGGCTTGCCTGGCAACGGACGCGTTTTCGAATTTCGAACGAGTCGGTTGCTGGAAAATCAGTTGGTCACCCACAACAATGTTGCAAAATCATGTATGTCATGAAGTTGAAGTTTTGAAGGATGCTGTGGGCGTGTTTTGGTGCTGCTATTCCATGGATTGGCCAGATTCAGAAGATGCAAACGACTTGGACCTATCACTTTGGACACAAGGGACAGTATCTGCCTCTCCAGCACATATATATTGCTGCCTGTTCCCCTGAGAGCCCACTTGCCTGCACTACATGCTCCAGGACGACATCTGCCACTGCACTGCTGCTGTCTCTGCCCCTCTGGACCCTGCAATGGCACGTACTGTGGAGAGAGCCCCAGCCTTCAGCCTTGAGGAGAACCAGGCCCTGCTGGACAGCCTACTTCCACAGTACAGCAAGCTGTATGGGACACCAGGGGAGCAGGTGAGTGTTCTGTGCACTGCCTTTCTGAATGTGCATTTTGTCTGACTAGCAAGGCTGAGAGTCAGCACACCACTGGCTAGCAGGCTCACTGAGTAGTTGTCACCCCCCATAGTGTGTAGTGACTTGCACTGGACAGGTATGGTGCAGTGACAGTGCTTCTGAACAGGGTTTTACTCCCCATGCAATGATACCATGTAGTGACTTCTGGAAAACTGTCCATGGGCAGCCGTGCACTGCCTGGGTACACCATGTGCCCCTGTGATTGCGACATGTATATGCAACTGTGTTATGCACGGATATGTTGCATGTGTAGTAATGGCCTTATCACTTTGTCATCCTGACAGGCTTCTGCCCATCGGAAGCATGAGATATGGAAGGACATCGTCCGGGCTGTCCGGTCCGTGGGGGTCTACAAGCGCCGGATCCGCAACTGCCAAAAGAGGTGGCAGGACCTTCGGGGCTGGACCCGGAGGATTGCACGGGTCCAGCTGAAGCTGTCGCCTCCTCGCAGGAGGGGCGGAACACGGACCCTGACCCCCCACATGCTCAGGATCCTGGCGGTGGTCTTTCCAGACCTGGATGGGCAGCTGAAGGCCAGAGAGCAGCAAGGAGGGGGTGAGTCAAAGACTGCACTGTGTACTCTGTCTAACATGCTATGTGCCCTCCTCGGGCCAGGTTGAACTGCCACAGTACAGCAGTCATGTTGTCCAGGAGCCATGTCCCTCTATTGTGCACTGCCCACTCCTCATCTGATACCCAGGTGTGGCCCTTACATGCAGGGAATTCTGTCACTTAGGACTGTGTCCTTGCAGTTTGCTTGACTCAAGGTGGGAGACAGCATCTGTTTCCCTGACTCTGTGGTGGGCATCATGGGTGGGTCCATTGCTTACACAATGCCTGTATTCTGACATGTATTCAGCGTGTTACTTTGATCTGTGGTCCAATTGCTGAGCTGATCCACCACATGTGGCTGGGGTACCTGGCACACACCCATGCTGCGGGTGGGAACAATGTTTGGGCCCCAGGAGTATGTATATGACGTGTGTCACACATACTTAGCCAGCTGCCTACAGTCCAGGGCTCATCCCTCATTCATGTGGGGCTGGACAGTCATGCCTACTCCAGGCCATACAATACACTCTGTACTCCCACTCCCGTGTATCAGCGGACACATTGTGCACAGTGATTTGACCCCTCAGGTGTCTGCCTCTGTGTCAGTGTGCTGTGGATTAGTCGCCAGGACTGCTGTGGAGTTTCTTGGTAGGGGCTCAGCATGCCACTGGAGATGTGACCATAGGAGACGATACTTGTGTGACACATAGGTGTCTGATCAGCTGCCCATGCAGAATGGGGCATGTAAATGTGAAGTTCAGGCAGCTGTTCCCCATGCACAGCAGAGTGTGAGGGGCTCAGGTTCAGAGGGTAGTGTCACAGGTCTCCCATATGTCCAATAGGTATGACCTGGACAGATGAGGGTTAAGAGGATGTGTTGTGGGGGGATGTACATGTGCACTTGTGCAGCTCCAGGACTTGCATTCCCCATGACCTACTATTGTGACACAGTGCAGAGTGTTGTTGTCTGGCTGCAAAGTCATACATCACTGAGACAGTGATGTATGACTTTGCAGTCATGCCTCCGCCATGGCATGTGTCTACTGATTGGTGATCCTGCAGGGGAGTGACATGTGCTACATGCACACCATAGTGGCGCTGGCTATCAGGACATGGGTGCATCATGGTGTCTGTCGCTGGTATGCATCACATGCATTTCCTATTTGACTCTGGGCATCCCTTACATCCGTAAACCTGTACTGACTCAGTGGCAAGAGCTGTGATGTGTCCACACCGTGTCCTCTGCACTGTCCAACTACTGTGTACTTGGTGCATGTGTCAACACTGGGGTGTTGCAATCCAACAGACACCAGACAGATGGGTGCAAGGCCATGTGGGATGTGAGTGCCATGCTTGGCATCAGACTGACAATTGACTTCTCCTGTTCAATTAGTGCACTTTTAGCAATGTACAACTAATGATGCCAGGGCTTGCTCTGTGATGTGCTGTGCTCACAGTGGTGTGTGCGTTATGTGCAGGTGACTGATGTCTGTCTGTTTCCCCATTGTTTGCAGATACATCCACGGCCATGGAAGGGGACAGCTCCACGGACCAGGAGGAGCCGGAGAGCCAGACTGGGTCAGCAGCCGAGGAGTGGTCGGAGGGACCCAGTGGCACGGAGGGCGAGGGGAGCCACACCGAGGAGTCCTCAGCAGCATCCACCTCAGCTGAGGACCAGAGCAACTCGGAGGATGACTCCCTTGTGGAGGCGGGTGTCAGCAGCCACCACACCCCAGCTAGTGTTGCTGTCCCCGCCACCACCAGCACCACCACCGCCCTCCCATCGGCTCCCATTCCCCAGGTCCGTGGAGGCTCCCATGTCCGGGAGCGTGTCTCCTTTGGGCCAGGCACCGCACCCCCTGCCCCTGTGTCCCCTGCTGCCCTGAGTGAGGAGTCTGTGTACCTCCTTCGCCAGCTCCATGTAGGGCAGACAGCCATGCTGAGTGTCCTCCATGCGCACACCGCGCTGTTGACTCAGCTGGTGTCGTTCATGGAGGGCATCTCATCGGGCATGTCTGACCTACAGAGGGGCAATAGGTCCATGGACTCCTCCCTGACGGCAGCAGTGTCCCTCCTCAAACGGTCCCTCACCCCTCCTGCCTCTGCTCCATCCACACTCCCCAGCACCTTACCCATCCCAGGCACACACACACCGGCACAGGCACACACCAGCACACACACATCCAGCACACTGACACACACGCCAATGACAAAACGCACACGCACGCACATTCAGGGGACTGAAGCCAGACTCACAGGGGATGGGGCCCTGGAACACACACACGCATCCACATGCACTGCGCAGTCCTCAGTTCCCCCTCCCTCCAAAGCACCCTCCCTTGCCTCACCTGCAACCCCAAAGTCACAGCAGCTCTTCCTCTGTGACCTCGGCCTCTTCCCCACCGATGAAGCTGCCCCAGCATCCCGGGGAAGAGGAAGCCCACCCACACGGAGCAGAGTGCCCCTCGCCCCCGGACACCCTCCCCCAGGCGCAGACGGACTGAGGCCCCCACCCGCAAGTCCCCCGGAGTGCTAAGAGCAAGACCCCGCCACCGCCCTGCAGCTCAGGCACAAGGTCTCCGTCCTCCATCCCTCAGGCCCCCACTGCACAGGTGCCCCCACCACACCCTGCCCCAGGTTCCCCCACCCACAGATATACCATCCCCAAGATGCTCCGGCCTTCTCCCCCTGCCACTTGCTCTCCCAGCACCACACCCCCCGCTGCGCTTGTCTGTGCCACTGATGTGGTGAGGGTGTCCTCCCCCTCTGTCCAACCCACCTTGCCTGTTCCCCATTCTCCTCCCCTGGAGGTAGGCACTGCAGTGGAGTCCACTACCGCCCTGTCTGACTTGGGCACTGCAGTGGCGGACCTGTCCACCCCATCTGCAGGGTCCACTGCAGTTGTGCCGGCACCCACGACATCTGAGTCATGCCCCCAGTTGTGCCGGCACACACCATGTCAGACACCTCCACTGCAGTTGTCAGTGGCTCTCCAGCACCCACCACCCCTTCCCTGACTCCCCCTGGTGAGCCCTGATCCTGTCCCTGCGGTGCCTGGCCTGCCCCCGGTTGCCCCTCCTAGTGGATTGTCCCTGGTATTGTGCAGGCATGCGTAGGGTGACATCTGCCAGTGTCACCCTGTTTGAACTTTGACAATGGACTGGCCATTGGCCTTTGCTCTAATTTCTTCTGGACGTCGTTATCAAACAACACATATGCTGAATAAAGCAACTTTCTTTTCTCTAGTGCTCATGCTTCAGATGTACATGTTGTTGGTGCAGCTAACCATGCCCTTGCTGCAGTGATGGTGATATCTGGTCTCATGATTATGAAGTGTTACTGTGCAGGAACCCATGTGGTCCAGGGGGAATGTGTCCTATCATGTGGTGTATCCATGTCATCAATAGCAGCATCTGAGGGTGTCATGTGTTCAGTATTTGGCAATGGGTTTCCTACTTACATTGGCAATTTCATATCTGTGGCTTCCACCCCTGCACATCTGTTGTGCCTGCCATCGTTGCATTTGTCTACTTCCCTGACCGTGTTGCCATCTCCAGTGGACATGCAGGTTTGGGCATCAATGGGGAGGGACTCATCCGTGTAGTCAGTGCAACATTGCTATACAAGTGTGTTGGATCTGTGCTGATGATTCCGTTGGCACATCCATGACCAGGCTGATGTGATGGGAGCCCTCATTTGGTGCTAATTGTTGATTGTGTGACCAAGTGCTCAGCTGACATGATGGGGCACTACTGAGGCAACATATGGCACAGCTTTCCTCACACAGGAGTGGAGTCCCCTCATGGCAGTGTGTACACGTGTGACATTGCCTGCGCCCAAGGTGTGTGTTGTATGTGCATGTCTGTGTGTTCACTTCCATTCATCTGCGCATGCTGTGATCCCTAGTGTTGTACCTGTTTGTGATGCTTGCTGACTTGAGCTATGTTCCCCCAAAGTCTTCTCCCTGTGTTCTCTGTGATGTGGGTGCATGGCACATTACTGGTCATCAGGGTGTCACCCATAGGTGTGTTTGCTGTCAGGGCAGAGTTTGTGTGCAGACGCAGATGGGTCACAGTCAGGTTTCCCTTTGGCACTTGTTGTTTGCCCCTGTCATGTGATTTCCAGTTTGTGTTATCTTTCAGTGATTGTGACACGTTGTGTGTGTGACTGCTGGCACTCCTTAGGGTCCGGGCTGCAATGTTGGTTGTTGTCTATGTGTGTTCTTTGTGGGTGACCTTGGCTTCTTCATTGGTGTGTGACTGTGGCTGGGATCCCATTGGTCGGTGTGGTATTGCCGTCATGTCCATGTACAGCGTAGTGTGCAGTGTGTCAGACATTCAGGAGTCTTGTTGAGTGTCCATGTGTGATGTGTTTCTACACCTTGGTTCCCACCCACCACCCTGGAATAGTCATGGGTGCATGTGCAATGTCACCAGTGCATGTGTACTTCACTGCTGCACATTGTTGGAGGTCGAGGGGTGTGGTCTTGAGTGTGTGCAGATGAGAGTTGTTGCCCGGCTAGTCCCCTGCCTCCATGTTGGCCTTGGCTTACTGGCCATGCTGATTGATTTGTGCTTGTGTAGGTGTGATGGTAGTTTGTTGCTCAGGACACCTGACTGTGGTTCACAGTGTGAACGACATTTAGCTTTGTCATCACAGTGGTATTTTTATTCAGCCCAGGGTCACCACATTGTGGGGGCCCTGGGGGTGGTGCTGTGGTGTGTCTGTGACTTGCTGTGTCAGTTGTTGTTCCTACGTGCCTGTGTGACATGTGTGTTTTGTGCTCCCTCTCACCTGTCAATGCCTGCTTGCCCACATAGGGGATTTGGATCCATGAGTTACCTTAGTGTGGCAGTGTATGCACATCTGTATGATTGGTATTCAGCTCTCCTCATGTGTTGTGTTGTTGCCTGGGGACACTGGCACCCCCACCCCTCACCTGCTGTGTATGATGACAGTGTTGGTCTGCCTGTTTGTGTTTGTGCATCTGCACCACTGCATTGGCATATCTTGGGTGTGCCATTGGCTGTATGTTGTTTGGTGTGTTTCCCCTGCTGTCCCTGGGACTCCTAGGTCATCGGTCAGCACAGTGATCATGGTTTGTGTGTCCCATTGCTGCCATGGTATGGTATCTGTTCACCTCACATCTGCTGTCTCCACAGGGTATCTGCATTTGTGTGCCCATTGGTGCAAATATGTGGTTCTGCATTCTGATGGTCACTTCTGTCATTGTGTCATTGATGACTGTTGACGGTCTCAGCCCCCATGGGTGTTGTTTGTCTGCACATGGCCAAAGGAATGTTTCATTTGCACTGCAGTATTTGGCTCCCCAATTTATGTTGCAATGGGACACATACACTACTTTGCCACAGATGAGTTTTTGGTTCTGTGACCAGGAATGATCCATGCAGTTTGGCAGTTGCAGCTCTTTCTTTGTCAACAATTACCTTTTGGTCACTGTGATGATGAGGGTGTAGACCCCATTGCCACAATGGTCAAAATGTGCTTCAACTATGGACCCCACACTTGCCTTTTGGTCACTGTGATGATGGGGGTTTAGTCCCCATTGCCACAATGGTCAAAATGTGCTTCAGCTATGGACCCCACACTTGCCTTTTGGTCACTGTGATGATGGGGGTTTAGACCCCATTGCCACAATGGTCAAAATGTGCTTCAGCTATGGACCCCACACTTGCCTTTTGGTCACTGTGATGATGGGGGTTTAGACCCCATTGCCACAATGGTCAAAATGTGCTTCAGCTATGGACCCCACACTTGCCTTTTGGTCACTGTGATGATGGGGGTTTAGACCCCATTGCCACAATGGTCAAAATGTGCTTCAGCTATGGACCCCACACTTACCTTTTGGTCACTGTGATGATGGGGGTTTAGGCCCCATTGCCACAATGGTCATGGGCTGCTTGCATTGTGGGTGCCACACACATATATGTGTGGCACATGTGCTAGGGGGTCACATTGTATGTTCAAAGTCATGTTCGGTGTTGTAGGCATTTGACACAGCCTGCTCACACGCTTGTCATGGTGGTGGGGGGATGTCTTAATCTTGCATTCCCTAGGTTGTGGTGTGCTTGTTGTGTCATGCATTGTCCATCCTATGAGTGGGGGTGGTAGTAGTGGTAGGCATCCAGCCCCCTGGCTAAGGGTGGTAGTAGTGGTGGGCATCCTGCCCCCTGGCTAAGGGTGGTAGTAGTGGTAGGCATCCTGCCCCCTGGGTGAGGGTGGTAGTAGTGGTGGGCATCCTGCCCCCTGGGTGAGGGTGGTAGTAGTGGTGGGCATCCTGCCCCCCTGGCTAAGGGTGGTAGTAGTGGTAGGCATCCTGCCCCCTGGCTAAGGGTGGTAGTAGTGGTAGGCATCCTGCCCCCCTGGCTAAGGGTGGTAGTAGTGGTAGGCATCCTGCCCCCCGTGGGTGAGGGTGGTAGTAGTGGTGGGCTTCCTGCCCCCTGGCTAAGGGTGGTAGTAGTGGTGGGCATCCTGCCCCCCTGGGTGAGGGTGGTAGTAGTGGTGGGCATCCTGCCCCCTGGCTAAGGGTGGTAGTAGTGGTAGGCATCCTGCCACCCTGGCTAAGGGTGGTAGTAGTGGTAGGCATCCTGCCCCCTGGCTAAGGGTGGTAGTAGTGGTAGGCATCCTGCCCCCTGGCTAAGGGTGGTAGTAGTGGTAGGCATCCTGCCCCCTGGCTAAGGGTGGTAGTAGTGGTAGGCATCCTGCCCCCTGGCTAAGGGTGGTAGTAGTGGTAGGCTTCCTGCCCCCTGGCTAAGGGTGGTAGTAGTGGTAGGCATCCTGCCCCCGTGGGTGAGGGTGGTAGTAGTGGTAGGCTTCCTGCCCCCTGGCTAAGGGTGGTAGTAGTGGTGGGCATCCTGCCCCCCTGGCTTAGGGTGGTAGTAGTGGTAGGCATCCAGCCCCCCCTGGGTTGGGGTGGTGGCGCGCATTCAGGCCCCTGTGTGCATATGTGGCATTGGTGATGGGCATCCCGCCCCTATGGTGCTGCTGTTGCTGGTGTAAGTATATTCAGATTCCCAGTGTATGTGTGTGATGTGTCGTGTACGTGTTGTATGTGTTTTGTGGTTGGTGTCTGGCTTACCTTCTGCGCCGTACGCATCCGTGCCTGTTCCGGTAGTAGATGTAGAATATTGGTATGATCGGGACGAAGGGATTCATGGTTGGTTCGTGTCGTTCGTCCTTCTCGTTGCTTCGACGTCGTCCTCGTCGCTTGGCTTCGTCCTCGTCGCTTCGCTTCGTCCTCGTCGCTTCGCGTCGTCCTCGTCGGTGCCGTGTTCGTCTCGTAGCCGTGGATCGTGTTGTGGCGCGATTCGGAGCTTATGTGCGCCTCTCCCGGATGCTTTGACGTGCCGTGCGTAGCGACGGGTTCGGCGCGTACGGAAAGCGCATCGTACTTGTCCGGCCGGACGGGGCTGCATTTTCCCTTCCGTGCGACTCGATTCGGCGTTTCCGGATTCGCCTCGGTCGGAGAACAGGACCTGGTTTGGGTGAGTACGGCTCGGCCGGAATTTTTGCTGTTGTGCGCATCGTACTTGCTCGTTCGGTGTGCTGTACGGATCGGTCGGGAAACTGGCTTTCGCATGGCTTTTTTCCCGACCGAATAGTATTGGGTGCGCCTCCGACCGAGATCGGAATCGGCCCCTTAATGTGTAATGCACCTGTTTTGAACTGTCCGGACTTTAGAAAATCATTTGTGTTACAAACGGATGCCTCTGATAGAGGACTAGGAGCAGTATTGTCCCAACCAGATTCACAGGGGCTGCTACGGCCGGTGTTGTTCCTGAGTAGGAAGCTGTTTCCAAGAGAAACCCGGTATGCCACTATGGAAAAAGAATGCCTAGCCATAAAATGGGCCATGGAGTCTTTACAGTATTACTTACTGGGGCATCCCTTCTTTCTTTTAACGGACCATGCTCCCCTGATTTGGTTAGCCACACATAAGGATACCAATGCCAAAGTACTTCGATGGTTCTTAGTCTTACAGCCCTTTTCCTTTCAGACTATGCATATCCCAGGAAAGATACAAGGCAACGTGGACTACCTCTCCCGCTTCCCTGTATCAGAATGGCCCGATCATCCATCACGGGAAGAAAGGCAGTGTGATAGGGTCGCATCGGGGGACGAGACCTCCGTGCACTTTAAGATGGCGCCCAGCTATGTACAGCCCGTAGAGGAGGTCAGCGGTGGAGATGCGACGGTCAGCGCGGGACTGACGTCATCGGGGGAAACAGGAGTGAAAACGAGCCCGGTGTGCAGAAGAAAGGGTGCGAATCACAAGGAGGAGAGGGAGGTGCAGCGTTCGGGAGTGACTACAGCGGGAGCGTCGCAGGACACGAACCGAAGCACCTGGGAGGAACCGTCAGGAGAGAAGACCCGGTGGAATCCTGAGGAAGGAGGAACAGAGCCGAAGAGGGAGGTTTCCTCAACGCCAGCTGTCTGCGTATCCGGACGTCCCCAGGAGAAGCAGGATGCAGAGATACCCCACGCTACGGTCCAGGAGGACCGTAGCTCCAAGCAAGTGCAGTTTTTACAATTCTGGAGGAGGTTAGCTGGGAGGGGAGGAAAAGGGGACTCTGCATGATAAATGGGCACAGTCTATGACCGCTCCCTCAACCCCCATTCCCACACATACCGTGGTGATATGCTGCATAGGTGGAGGAACAGCACACTATCCATAGCCAAGTACTAAACAGGACTGACTGGTGGTTGTTTTGTGTCTTCTGTTTTCTTTTGGGGACACCGGGCCCCCTTTGGGGAAACGACAAGGAGTAGAGGAACGCTGCCTGGAGAAGAAAGTATTCTCCAGTGATTGCTGAAAGCCAGAGACGTTTTATTTTGGTCATAGTCCTGCCTTGCTCCATTTTCCCTACGTATGAAGACTTGTGGGGCAGCTGTCTTCAATAAATCATCCTAGGTGTTTCAACACCTTTTCATAATCACGTGCTGACTGGTTTTTGCTTAGATAAGGACTGAACACTCCTGTCCTGGGAGGGGTATTATAGCACATGGCACTTATTACTGATTTAGAACTGTCATCCTTAGGGTGGTCTTCCTGCAACGTTTTGCCTGCTTACCTCCACTTTTTGCTGTATCTTTTCATTGGCCTCAGGACTCTGAGCACTTTACCACTGCTGACCAGTGCTAAAGTCACGTGCTTCTGCCCTAAACATTATGACATTGGTGTATACATGATTGGCATATTTAGTTTACTTATAAGTCCCTTGTAAAGTGGTGTACCATATACCCAGAGCCCGTAATCTAAATGCTACTAGTGGGCCTGCAGCACAGGTTGTGCCACCTACACAAGTAGCTTTTCAAACCTGTCTCAGGCCTACCATTGCAAGGTCTGTGGGTGCAGTTTACTGGCACATTGACTTGGCATTTAAAATCACTTACCAACCCTTAAACTCCCCTTTTATTACACATAGGTCACCCCCAAGGTAGGCCCTAGGTAGCCCTAAGGGCAGGGTGCAGTGTAAGTAAAATGTAGGACATGTACTTCGAAGTTCTACATGTCCTGGTAGTGCAAACAGCTTCATTCATTTATCACTACTGTGATGCCTACTCCTCTTGTAGGCTAGCATTGGCAATTCCTTAAGACACTTTTAAGCTGTAATTCATGATTATAAAGGAGTAGCTGAATCATGTTTCATATAATATTCATATGTTTCATCCCCTCTATCTTTCTCTGATGTCTATACTTGGTATCTGTAACTGAAGTAATTATGTAATTTTTAACTTGCTGATCCTCATGTAAAGTGCTCTGATACCTACGGGTCTAGCCAGCGCTATATAAAACTTTGCAAATAAATAAAACTTTGCAAATAAAAAACTTTGCAAATAAATATCTTTGGAATGATAGTCATAAATCCTCTTTATTGGTAAAGTTGGATTTAACATTACTATTTCAGAAATGCCACTTTTAGAGAGTGGACATTTCTCTGCTCTTAACTTAGCTCTGTGTGCCTGCAATACACGTCTGGGCTGGGTAACAGCTACACATTGTGCATTCCCTCTTGACAACCACACACACAGGAAGGATGGGTGTGACAGAGGGATCATCTGCATTCTGATAGCCTTCCTGGACAGGAAAGGGGAGGGGGCTGACACAAACCTCTGAATAGGCTGTCCCCACACAAAAGACTGACTACCCCCTACAGATAGTCTGACAGGCAGGGTTTGGATAAAAGGGACCTGTGCACTTCAAGGAGCTGTTTTGAAGTCACCCTTACTTCAAAGGCACATTTGGGTATAAGTACTGGGGCTCCGACCCTACCAGATCAGTACATTACAGGACCTGTGCAGAACTCTGCCAGAAGAAAGGACTGCTGTGCTACAAGGATTGCCACTCTGCTTGACTGACTGTTCTAAGTTAGTGCTTCACTGCTGTGCTGTGCTGCCCTGCTGCCTGCTGATCTCTGCCCTGTTGAGGACAAGGACTGGACCCATCTCACTTGAACCCAGAGCGACTCCAAGGGCTTGCTGGCTTGCCTCCTGATTTCTGAAGTCTCAGCGTCATAAAAGACTTCTTGCTACTCTGCTGGTGCTGCTGGACTCTGCCTCCATGAGTCCTAGCCTTGCCTGAGGTGCCCCCTCCAATCCTGGGCCTCAGAAGTGTGTTTTGCTACAAAACCGACGCATCACCACTGCGCATATAGGAACCGATGCAGTGCCCTTCCATGCCAATGCAGTACCGATCCAAAGACATCCCTGTGTGGCTCAACCATGACGTGGCAGAGATCCGAGGTCCCGACTGCGAGGCGTGACTTCAACATATCGGCCCAACTGCGTGAATCAGAACCGACGCATCGTACTCTCGACAACAACGCTTTGCTACATCCAAGGTATTTTGTCAGCGGGACCTGTTTGAGTCCTGTAGCCTGCCTGCCCTTCATAGCATTCGGTCTGAACTTTGGATTTACCTCGGTCTAGTGTGACCTCACGTAACCCTTTAGTGCTACTGGCTTCTAAGCACTATTTTGGTTTCTCCTTTAAAAATTCATAACTCCGGTTCTACTTATTGGATTTGTCGTTTTTTGTCTTGATTTACTCAGATTAATATTCTCTATTTTTCAAAACCTGCATTGAGTCTAATGTGGTTTATTCATTGTGTTGCTGTGTGTGTGTTACACAAATACTTTATGTTGTTTTAACCCCTTCGCTGCGGGGGTAATTCCCCCGCGGGTGTGGGCGGGCGGGGGGGTGAATGCGGCGCCGCGGTGCTCGTGACGAGACCAGCTCGTCATGAGTCACAGTGGAGCTGTGCTCATGACGAGCTGGTCTCGTCACAAACCCGCCCATTCATTAATTCTCCCGCACAGGCGGGGAATTAATCACGCGTGGGCGGTGCGCACCTGTTATGACGAGACCAGCTCGTCATGAGCACAGCTCCACTGTGACTCATGACGAGCTGGTCTCGTCATAAGCACCGAAGGGGTTAAGTATCAATGGGAGAGTGAGGACTAAAGAGCTAGTCCGTATCCCCAAGGTTATTATATGTATCAAAGAGAACTAGTCTTTTTTGCGTGATAAAAAACTCAGAACTGTATGAAGGGAAAGAAAAAACTAATTTCTTTTTATGAAGCCCTCACCCACCAACCTAGTTGGTGGCATGCTTCATCATCGGGCCCACCCGGTGACACCGAATGTGTCCCGAGTGTGCTACAACGCCTGTGTTACAGCGGAGCTGGTATATTGCTGAGTGTGCAGTGATGGTGAAGTGAAAGTGAAAAGTTAAAAACTGTCCAATGGCCCCAATACCCAGAGGGTTTACCTTTAATATATGGGCCCCTGGCAGTATTAAAAAATAAGGCAGGGGATGTGGATGGAGTAATAGTTAGGAACTCCTACATCCAGTGGGTGGTCTACATGTTTCAGCCAGGCCTTTCATTATAAACTGGCTTTCCTCAGGACCTTAAATATGTGTGAAAATGTGAGATCTACACTAAAATACGTGTTATTGACCTAAAATGTGTTGCACGCGCTAAGGTGCACTATGTGCGAGAAGGGGTTTCCCTCTCGAAGCATTCCTGTACATAAAACATACAAGACGAACAAACATACAGATACTGTTATTAGCACAGTTAGCAATATCACGTCAATACAGATGATCGTTGTGTCCGTGAGAGTAACGGAAAAAGCGGCAAGGTGAGACTGTGGTGATGGTACAAAGTGATGATTACCGGTATATGCGCTACTGTTTGTGGTAGACTATATCGCGAAATCACACTGAAAAGGAGAATTAAAAATTAAAAATTAATTATTGTTATTCTCACGCTAGCGATTTGCAGCGAGTGCCCCATGAGATTCCGGCAGGGGTTCTGACTCTGTGGAGAAAGAAACACAAAGGCCCAATAGCCCTTTGTAGGAGCTGTGGGGAAAGAGGTCTTACCCGGTTAGTGAGTGAGCGATTCCTTCGATTCTACTTACTACATCGTTGGTCAAGACCCTCATGAAAACCTGTTGTGCTGCGTCGGATCTCCGTGGATAGTAGACCCGGGTTGGCGAGGCTGTTAAATACCTATCGCGAGCGTTCAGGTGTATCCAATGATCAGGAACCTGTGAATAGCGTCTGTAAGTGAAGAGGAAAGGCACAAACATAGACAACAGACTTGACAGAGGGCGTGGTAACGTATGTGCGCGTTGTGGCCAGTCGTCATAACAATATTCAGTGATTGGCGCCCCAGAGTGAGATACCTGGCATTGGCAGGGAAAAATAGTGTCAGACAACAAAAACTTACAAGAAGAAGGGGGGAGCATGAGCGTATTGTGGCCGCTCGACCTGGCACTCGCGGGGGACAAAAATAATTAAATGACAGAAGGGCAAAGGAGCCGATCGTCTAATTGGAAAATTACACATTTCCCCAGGATACTGATGTATTAAAGCCAGACTCGCTTGTATATAGAGGTTTATGTTTATATGTTCCGGGTGCCGAAACCCCGATCAGACATATCAGCGCATGTGTGTTAAAAAGAGGGACATTAAGGTTATGGCGACCAAGTGTGTGTGTGTGTGTGTGTGTAAAATACTTTACACATTGCCTCTTTAGATCAGCCTAACTGCTCTGTGCCTAGCTACTAGATGGTGAGCACAGGTTATTTTTTAGTGGGTATCTAGCTTACCCTGACTAGGACTGTGGTCCCTATTTGGACATGGTGCATACCTCTGCCTACTAGGGACACAATTTGTAACAGACTAAATAATTATACAAAATGTATATCTCAAGAAAATTTGCAGCTCTCATTAGTTTAATAATACTCGTTAGGACTTCTGTATTACAAAGTTCATTGTGATTCTTAGAGGATAGTAACGAAGTTATTCTTAGAGCCAGGGCCACCCAATAGTTTGAGATTGTGAGACATGAAAATGGGAAATTAAGTTCTTTATGAACCCTTTTTTAAGTTAGTGGTCTTTGTTCTTATTGAAGAAAAAATACACACGGATTGTTTCGACTTGGGGGTCACCCAATAATCTGGTCATGAGATATGTTTATAAGAGATAGATGGTTGGCCCAGTCTTATTAGGGTTGTGTAACATTCTAATTCTTATCATATTGGTCAGTAAGAGCCTATGAGTGTATCCCCTGTTAAATACCTGTTTGTTGGTATACTGCCACTCTCCACACCCATGACGGTCCTCCTAGTGTCTGCATAGACAGAAACCCGGATGAGGTTCCTATTTTGGCACCATACATATCCCTTCTACATCAATGGCATTTTATTGCGTAACTGTGCTCTGTATTGCGATGTTAGGATGTCAGCATACCATACCTGTGCCTGGCGTGCAAATGGTTTCAACACACATCAATGCACTACGTGGCATAATGTGAAGATGCCACATGCATGTTGCATATTGCTACATATATGCTTTGCAAAAGGGCACTGTGTCCATGTGATCTAATGCTGGACCATAGCCATAATCTGCAATTTGCTAATGGGCACCTCTTTGAAGCTGTGAAGTTATGTAAACTGTATATACCAATCAGCCAGGAGAATGTTTTTGCGATTTTTGATTATGATGAAATTTCAATAGCATAGTTATTTGGTGGTTTTAGTTATATCTCCACCATTTATATTCATTTATCACAAGTATCTCCTTTAAAAAATAGTACAAGAAGCACATAAATCACTACATGGTGAAGAATCTAGGGCCCACTTCATCCTCTTATGAAAACATTAAAGTAGGCATGATTATTCAGTGATAAACAACAGGACACTTCATGGAACAATGCAAGGGACACATGATGTGTTCTCTAATAAGGAATGTAGACCAATTGAGTCCTGATATTAAATGTAGATAATCTATTTTTTTCAGAGGATTACTTCCCATTCACTTCTTGAGACTGATGTTCAGTAAAGTATCATATTGCTAGGGACACCATGAGGGATTGCTAGTTGATTATTGGGGATAGATTATTTTATGTTTTATCACTTAATTGATCACTTTATAAGTCTATCCCTGGCATGGTTTGAGAATGTGGTCATAATAAAAAAGGTAAAACGCCCTCTAACTGCAAGATAGCATGTAGGCATATATCCCCTATTGTGTAAGAGTGTTATTGTATCTCATGGTTCAGACTAACTTCCTCTGTAGCCAAACTAAGGATCCATGCATTCCCAGTGAAAAAGCCAGAGGTTAATATAACTTTACAGTTAGGTGAATTTGTCACTGAAAACATTAATGTTTTGAACTAAAAAACATACAGAAATTCACCAGTTATAGTTAGCAACGCTAACTGTAACTTGCACCTCCGCCATGCACCACTTATGAACTCACATATGACATCACTCATAACATGTTCGATGACATCATTTATAACATCACTGGCGACATCTCGAATGACATTATTGATGACATCATTGATGATCTCATCCAATGTGTGTGCTTGTTTGTTTTACAGTTTAAAAAGTGGAGGGTAACTACCATATTACTTTTCTACGTAATTTTGTACAGCTTAGGTCCAGCTAATAAGTGGATGTGTTTACAAAACGCATGTGCTCCTCATGCACCATAGCTGTGTAAAGGAATTGAACACGTTATAAATGTTTGCATTCAAGAGTAAATCTGTGTGCAATTGACAGTTGACTTGTATTCACTATGCTCCACCGAACTTTTTGGTTCTGCAGAAAACATTTCCAACAGGAGACAGATTTTACGTAGTAGATACTAACTTTTGTAAGCAGCCTTCAGTTATTAAAGAGAATCGTGTCAGCATGATAATTTATACTAACAAAGCAAAGTGTGTGCACCAGGTACTAACCTGTGTACGCATGCTTGTTTTGCTTCAGAAGATGGCTATCTGTAAAGTTTTCCCCACAGTATGAAGGCTGCAGGTAGTATGATCTTTAGCACCTTCAGATCTTGGTTATTTTTTTAGCAAATAGTGTCTTTTTTCACAACTGTATCATGGAATGTTCACTTTTTTTAGTAGATTCTTTTGAATACTTTGTTTTGTATTGCTCATGAGGGTTTTAGTGTTTAAAAAACAATGTGGTATAGAATGAACTCTCTCCATAGAGTAAAGATTGTTTAGAGTACTCAGTTCTCTCCATTTCTTGTTGTAGGTTCGGAGTGTGATTCATGGGCTTGATACAGATAAAAGCTGTCTGTAGTAGGGCATTTGTTTTGGAAATGGCATTCACTATTTTGGCTTTCTCTGAACAGTTGTATACAGATTGAACCCTGTACTCAATGAGGGTTTCCCATATATCTGTGGTTGATTGTTAATGTGAACTGTGCTACCTGTAAAGTACATGCTATAGGGTCAAAGTTGCACATTATGCTTGTTTTTAACTCCTAAGAGAGTTGTTTCTGTGTTGGTAGTGATGAAGCCTGATCTTCTCCTGAGCTATTTTGTACTTACTGCTGGACCTCTAATGCCATAGTAATTTATACAGCAATTGGCGGGGAAAAAAGCTTGGATGAAGTCATGAGTGATGTCATGAGTGATGTCATCAATGATGTCATCAATGATGTCAGTGAAGTCATAGAAAATGTCATGAGTAATATCATCTGTGAGGTCATAAGCAGTGCATGGCAGGGAGGGCAAGTTATAGATAGCGCTGCAGGAGCGAGATGGCCCAAGAAAAATAATGCTCCCTGGGCCAATCAGAATGCTCTATTTTTAAATTGCCGCTCCCGCAAGAGTCTCAGAAACTCTCGCGAGCCCAACTGCCAAAATATACAATTATTTTTCATCCTTAAATGAAAGCTACGGAACAGATTTACAACAAAAAGCACAATCTGTGGCCCAAGATCTAGTTTCCTGCCAAATTTGGTATAACTCTGTTTTGCAGTTCATGCTGTAGCCTTGGCTAAAGAAGTCTATGGAAAATGCATGCGGATTTTGCGCTTTGGGACCCCCCATTTTTTGCCCCCCCACGCTTGACGGATCACCACGAAACTTTCCAGGAAGAAGCTGAGGTGGATCAACATTTTTGGGGAAAGTTTAGTGAAGATTCGTTAAACGGGGCCAAAGTTATTAGCAAACAAAAAAATGCTGTGTCTATGGAAAAGTAGACCTAACTATAACTACCTTGTGGCAACCACCACTAGGTAAAATATAAATATATCACATGTACTGCCTGACCTTGTGGATGCCAGAGACCAGATCTAGCCCCTAGGATGCACCCCAGACCAATCAAGAAGAAGAAGCATTTCACTGAGGAGGAGACATAACGTGTAGCAAACTTTGTAGTGGATCACTTCACACACCCATAGTGGAGCAGAAAAGGTGTCCATGTAGTAGGAGCTCAAATAATCTGTGAATACATTGTGGGTGGAGGTATGCACTTTGGGGTGTAAAGGAGAAATGTCAAGATGAGTGGAGGTGAATGAAGGAGAAGTTTCCAAGTTACAACTGGCAATGGCTCTTCCTGGTGGCAGTCCCAGGTCCTGCCTCAATATCACGCCCGATGAACATATCTTCTTAACAATGCACCCTGGCTTGCTATGTGGCTTTCCTGTTCCAGCGAATTCCAAAATCAGGCTAGGTAAGAAATAAAACCCCTCTATCTTTCAACTACATCATAACACTTTACTGTCAGTAGTCACATGTCCCACACATTTAACTTATATAAAGGTTCTCCCCTTTCAAGTGAAAAATTAATATACTTACTTGTCGTTTTCTAACTCTCCTTTACACAGTCCTCATCTCTAATGCATTAGTTGTGACAGCTGGACCATCAGAAGCCACAAATTTCAATGTGTGACTAAGATGCCCCTGCAGTTCAATGCATTCCTACCATGCAGCCAGGTATACCTCACTGCTATCAATGTCATAGCTACACTCTAGATAAATGTATATCTTTGATTGTCATAGCACAGCACTTCCATTAATATATCTTGTATGTACATGCTGAGACTATGTACTCACCACATACTTAAATTGCAAGTCACTAAGCCTAAATATGCTCATTTAATTTTGCAGGTCCACTGGTGTCAGGCCCTGTGCCACCTGTCATCACCTCTGCTGCTGCTGCACTGACTATGCAAACATGTGGCTTTGCCACAGACACTAGACGGATGACAGAGCCAGTTAAGTCTGCTGCCATATAAACTGCGATTTGTCTGAGCATACTTCCCTCTGCATAAGTGTGAGGAGACTGAAAATGTGATTCTATAACACAGTAAGAACCCCATAATCAGCGTATCAGCATGTCTTACTAACTGGCCTAATAAGACTAATGTCTGTATCCTTATGTCACAAATTGCTACCTTCAATCGTGCTGCTTCACTTGTAATTATATGTATATATCTCCTGCCACTCACTTAATTCACCCATGTCCCCACTGCAGTCAATCATAGTGATACATCCTTTGTCACAATACCTGCCACTCTTCATGTCATGTCAATGTCTGCTTCTAACTAACACCATTCTCCCAGTAGTTGTCACTCAAGAGAAGAGTTTGTGGATGTTTATTTATGGTGTAACACTAATATGTTTCCATGGCCTGACACAAATTGTGTTGTGATATTTCAAAACTCTGTACGTGGCTCTCAACTACTGCAGTGATACCATGGCTCCTGGTATCATTACCAGAACCCATCTATGAGGCCACAGCAGTGACATCCTACCATGTGTCAGCCAGGAAGGTCTCTGACCATAATACATATGCTACTAGCAATATCTGTTTGCAAGTCATTAACCCTCATTTTTAATTCTAGGACATTAGTTTATCTATCAATTTCTACATGTGAAAGGAATATGCCATACACCGCTTTTACATTTATCAGCATGGACATAATTTGCCACACCTATCCCAGTTGCTCTCAGTCACACGATCAGAGTTCTAAGGCTTTTGATTATTCTTTTCTGCAACTGCTGCATCAAGGGCCACAAGTTTTAATCCGTCATTAAGGGCAGTTGATGAGCAGTGGACATTAAAGGGATCTCTGTTTTAGTAGCACGTAAATATCCTTAGATACGAATGTAGTGTCACCTGTGCCTTAAAGTTAATGTACAACATGTCTTGTTTTTGCCTCTACATCCTCTCAAATGAACAAGTAAAAATATAATTACTTTAGTTTGACACATGTAAAAAGAAAATAATTGCCTGCTGCTCCTCCCAGAAAACTGGTTACCTTCCAGTGTAATTTTAAACTAGTACATAATTCCTCGGAGAGAAAATATATAAACAAAGTCCATCAGTGTTGCAGCTTCAGATAACAATTGTCCGATTTTTGATACAATTCCACTTTCTGGTAGTATTCTGTCAATCATTTTCACTAATATTGCATAACTCAAAAAAGTAGACATCCAGCCAACATGTTTTGCAATATAATCACTTTTTCAGGGCTTTCAATTAATATAAAAGATAGACACATTTAAAACCAAATCCATAGCTAAAAATCTGAATTAATTGTTTACATAAATTTCCATTCCCAACATTTTAATTACCATAAATCTCAACATTAAATAATGAGGATTTTCATATACTTTTAATTAATGATTGTGTTCAATTACTCAATAAAGGTTTGTTAAACTTGGATTATTGGTGTTTTACGCAGGTATAAACATATTAGAAAATGTTAGAATTGGATCGGTGTGTATGGATTCAGTGAGGAACGGTCAAAGATGCTCATTGGTCACTGGAGGTGGGAATGGTTTGAATTTTAATTTTGGTAGTTGAATTACAGGTATTCAAGGAAAGGGAGTGAGAGTGGCCTCTTGCTATTGGAATTATATCAGATCTGGTCTGTGGTGTTGCAGTAAAGAGGAGGCATCTTGCTGGGTGAATCAAGAAGGCTTTTTGGATATTGTTTCTATGGTTTGTTTTGCTGATCCTTTGCACCATATTGTTTGACTTTAGATACTCTTATCATGGGACATTGATGACTTCTTTGGAAACTTTGGATTTGGATCGCGTGTTCCTTTGCGGTCAATTATGTATAGTTGTTTCAAAAGAAAACTCATGATTAAGTTAGTATGTTTGTCGTTTTCTGAATTTGAGATATATATATATTAAGGCAATAATATTGTGAGGTCCGGTCTACTGTTTTTAAGTAGAATTGTGAAGGAGATCTGAGGGGTTGGGTATAAGTGACACATTTGTGAAATCAGGTACGTAATTTTAGAATGTTACAATTTAGTGATGGTTGAGTAACAATTGTGATGTCTGTGATACTTACAAAGACATGAATTGGGAGCAATTCTAGTCATGTTATGCCAAAGGCATCTGCATCTGCATATGGTCATTTTACAAGCAAACCCATACATCATTCCAGTTTTATTCCATCTTTGAGTGGAATGATTGTTGTCTTCCACTTGCGTATGATACTGTAACTATAAGGTGGCACACTGAAGAGGCGTGTGACCTCTGGAAGTCTCCTGACTAGGGTTCGAGACCCCAGTGCTATGATACTGTAACTATAAGGTGGCACACTGAAGAGACGTGTGACCTCTGGAAGTCTCCTGACTAGGGTTCGAGACCCTAGTGGAGATGTTGACTTTTGATGCGTGATCTTTGATAAATTAATGTACATATAAAATATAACATGCATATGAGAATTCTGTTGCTTTTGGAATGGATTTGGATTTCCAGAAGAAGAAGATGATCATTATCATTGGTAGAATAATGGGTAAATACTAGTAAATAATTGTTTTATGAAAACAATGTATGATAGAACTATTTTTGATATCTCATATACCAATGATAGGTGTACAATAATTGTGATCTATATGAAATCTATTAAGATACAGGTTGGGAGCATTGCCAGTTATTTAAGGATAAGTATAGTGACAACTGAATAACACTTTCTAAGATTCTTACACACCAAGCAATTGGTTTTCATTTACTCTTAACAAATACATTGTAATATTATATGTGAAACACATTATTGGATCAAATTGATATCTGATAAGCATATTGAATAGATTTCTTAAATTATATGATTCTGGATTAGTTTGAGTTGTAGATAGTGAGATTAAGCTAGGAACAGAATTAGGAGGCATAAGCAATGTGTATATTAGATTTTGGTTTGGGAATTTGTATATTAGATAGGGAATGTTTATGATCCTCACTTATAATAAGTATAATTATACATTTTATTTGAAATGTCATCATGGAGCTTTTATGTTTCGTAACACAATGGGATTCAACAATATTATGAGATATTTTTAAATTTAAGGAACTTCACAACATTAAAACATGTTATATTGTCAGCAATTTGTTTAAAGGATTGAACATGCAAAAATTAAGAATAGCTTTTAAATTCAAATAATTCTTTTCTCTTGAAAGTGTGAGAAGATAATAGAAAATATACATATCTCTGTAATGTTGAGATTAACAACAATTAAGATTCTCCCATCTAAGGCACTCTTCCTGATGCAAGTCCCAAGGAACCAGCAAAATAGCAACAGATGCTTGTGCTGGATACAAAGGACTTTCCTCCAGCCAACCCTTAACCTGCAGATACCTCAGGGCAGGAACCTAAGTTGCGTCCCCGATTCCAAACTTCCACCCACGTGTATCTCTGGTCTTCTCTCCATCATCTCACGAAAAGGAATCTCCAGATGAGGGTGACTTCTCCCCACTGAGCATACCTTTACTCTCCCAAAACCTCCCAGACATCCAGGTAGCACTATCATACAGCCACGCATAGGTAGGGAGATTGCCAATGGACAAATGCTATCCTGTTGAAAGATCAGTTCTATCAACAATGGGCCTCTGTGTGTGTGGGATATTTGTGGTGGACTTTGATGGTTGGTACAGTTGATGTGCTGCACCATGCAGGTGACCCCTTCCTACGCAATCTTATTCAGCTCGACTGTTTCAGCAAGCTTGATATAACACAATCTGGACTTGATCTAGGGTGGTAATTTCTACTTTTCACCATCAAGTGGTACCAAGTTAAGGGACCCATAACTTGGACATATTCAATTATTTCTGATGCCATTCATATTTTGCCTGTACTGGTGATGACCCACATATACTTCCAAATGATCAAAACGCTATCAGATTTTATTTTGACTGATTTACAAAGATTAGCTGGGTTCTTTGTCCTACAACTCTACCTTCTGTGTAGATGTACACCATACATGGATTGTTCTACACTCAATACTTTTTCAAAGAATATCCCTTTATTAATAATTATATGGTAATTACTACTCCAAATTGGTTCTAAAAGCACACCAAAGCGGAAAATAGTTGTTTCTATTCAATTCCATTATCATGCACCTCAAACAAGCCCTCTGATAGAGGTGTCTGTTTCAAGCGTCCAGTGCACAACCTGATTTTCAAACCAATGAGGGGACATTCCCCCTAACTTGTGGCACTGAACAGCAACTTAGGGGGTCATTACGATGGCGGGCGGAAAAGCATCAGGACCGCCATGGTAGCAGGAATCAACCGTCCGCTTGTACCGCGGGAAAACCGGCGGTCCGATTAGGATCAACCGCCAGAAAAAGCCGACCGCGGCGGAACGATGCCAAGAAAGACCGCCATTAGCGTGCGGAGCAGGTGAAAATCCATCCGCGGCGGTCAGATTAGCAGCGGAAAAAGCCCAAACCGCCGCATGGCCAGCGGATTGACCGCACGTGAAATTAGGATACCATTGATCGCAACCAGTGATGAATGGGAGAGCCGGCGGAAGGGCGGTCGTATACCCACCGCCGCGGCCGCTCCAGAAAAATCATGGCGGCCGACCAAAAAAAAGACACAACATGCCCACCAAGTGTACCCAGCAACCTGGCTCATCCTCAAAAAACACCTAATACATCACAATGAAACATCCCCATGGCAAGTAAAAAAAACTACAAATCTCAGGTCAACCCACACAACACACCTGACATCAATACTCCATTTTGACACACCCACATAGCTGAGTATAAAACAAGCCCCTTCCCTGACCACAATCCTTTGCAATACTCCACCACTGAAGGAACCAAGCCGACAGCACAAAGAAGAGGAAAACCACCACACACACACACCACTTACATCACCACCACCACACTCACACCTGCACTTCCAACCCCTTTGCACATCACACACCATGGCACAGAAGAAAATGCCCAAATTCAATGACAATGAGTTGTCAGTCATGGTAGATGAGGTAATCAGAGTAGAACCACAATTGTTTGGAAGCATGGTCCAACAGACACCATTAGCCACCAAAACACTAATGTGGGAAAGGATAGTCCGCAAGGTCAATGCAGTAGGGACTGTTCCACTCACCAAGAGGGAGATCATGAAGCGGTGGCATGACCTCAAGAAAAAGGTGAAAGAGAGGAACAACAAGAACCGTGAGCTGGCTCAGAGGACTGGCGGTGGCCCTCCCATTACACCAAGAACATTCACCGCATGGGAGGAGAGGGTGCTTGCCATACTGCATCCAGAGAGTCTCACAGGAGTATCCGGGGGAGTGGAGGCTGGTAATTAACAACAAATGTCTACCATCATACTGCTATGTACTGTCTTGCACAACTACAAAGCTACACCTCCTAGGCCCAAATGCATTCATGTGCACCACACACCCCCCAACACATGTCTCACAGATCTAACATTCACTTCCTCTGAATCACCCCAAAGGTAGCTAGCAACATTCCCAGGGTTGCATGTGTACAGGCAGCCAGCACCACAACTCCCACCAGGCCCCTTTGTCCCACAGCTGAGCAAGATGGAGCACTCCCCCACACCCAGAAGCATGTGGCAGCAATTGCATTGATCACCTCCACCTAACAGGTAGGTAGCCATCTTAACAGGGAGGGGTGTTTGTGGGTGGAAAGCCAGAACTACAACTCCCACCAGGCACCCTTGTCCCACAGCTGAGCAGCAAGATGGAGCACTCCCCCACACCCAGAAGCATGTGGCAGCCATTGCATTGATCACCTCCACCTAACAGGTAGGTAGCCATCTTAACAGGGAGGGGTGTTTGTGGGTGGAAAGCCAGCACTACAACTCCCACCAGGCACCCTTGTCCCACAGCTGAGCAAGATGGAGCACTCCCCCACACCCAGAAGCATGTGGCAGCCATTGCATTGATCACCTCCACCTAACAGGTAGGTTGCCATATTAACAGGTAGGGGTGTTTGTGGGTGGAAAGCCAGCACTACAACTCCCACCAGGCACCCTTGTCCCACAGCTGAGCAAGATGGAGCACTCCCCCACACCCAGAAGCATGTGGCAGCCATTGCATTGATCACCTCCACCTAACAGGTAGGTAGCCATCTTAACAGGGAGGGGTGTTTGTGGGTGGAAAGCCAGCACTACAACTCCCACCAGGCCCCCTTGTCCCACAGCTGAGCAAGATGGAGCACTCCCCCACACCCAGAAGCATGTGGCAGGCATTGCATTGATCATCTCCACCTAACAGGTAGGTAGCCATCTTAACAGGGAGGAGTGTTTGTGGGTGGAAAGCCAGCACTACAACTCCCACCAGGCCCCCTTGTCCCACAGCTGAGCAAGATGGAGCACTCCCCCACACCCAGAAGCATGTGGAAGCCATAGCATTGATCACCTCCACCTAACAGGTAGGTAGCCATCTTAACAGGGAAGGGTGTTTGTGGGTGGAAAGCCAGCACTACAACTCCCACCAGGCACCCTTGTCCCACAGCTGAGCAAGATGGAGCACTCCCCCACACCCAGAAGCATGTGGCAGCAATTCCCCTCAACTGTGTCACAGAACAGGGAGGCAGATAGTGCATGCAACCTGCCATTCCTCTCAAAAAGCATGGAGCCATATGACCACACCAGCCCTCACATCCCACCCAACTTGGCATAGATTCAATAGCCACTTCCAGTGTGCAGACAGCTTAGCGTATGTAACTGTCACAGAAATTAAAGTTTGACTCACCAAATCACATGTTGAAGAAATACAGGGCACAATCATGCACAGCAGTGAATGCTATGTGTAAGTGCCATGGTGGCAGAGCATCAAGGCCAATATGAAAACAAAACAAGCATGGTCATTACTAAAAATAAAGCAAAGAACATGATATGACAGAGGGATGCATGAGATAACAATGGCTAGTACATGCTCAGAATAAAGATCTTCCATGCAGAGTAAACAACAAAGATGCCTCACATAAAGTTGTTGTGCTGCTAGTCGTTAGATGACGACATGTCCTTGTAATCACACAATCTGTATGTGGAGCATGGTATCTATTGACATGTCACACCATGGACAAGTAATGTAGGTCCCTACACATCATGTCATGATGCCCAGTACCGTGCAGCCAATCAAAGTGATCTCAATGTAAACTGTGTGGTGTATAACAACATGTAACATCCAAACATCTAACACCAAGCTTGTGGGTTGCACTTCAATGACCATTTCTTCTCTGTTCTACAGGTGACCAAGAATTGACTGCTGCAGATGACAACACCAACCTGCAGAGCGAGTCTCCACCCCCGGAACATGGACTCTCGGATGCAGACTCCCTAAATTCCTCGGATGCGGACACAGAACCTGGCCCATCAGGCCTGCCAGTGCGCAGCAGGTCCCAGGCCCCCACTGTCCTCACCACCACCACCTCAGCAACAACAACTGCGCTGACCCCTTTTGTAACGACCTGTGCGGCCTCCACCACCACCACCATCACCAGTGCTGCCTTCAACACTATCCCTGCCTCAGAGGACACCCACACCACCCCACAATCTGAGGAGGGCAGGGAGAGTCAGCGGGTGCATCGAGTGGTGACGCCACAGGTCCGGGACAGCAGGGCAGGTGGGAGAGCAACTGTGCGACAGAATCAACAGGACACCGGGACCGAAGCCCTGGCCAACATCGCCAGAGTCCTTGGGGCATACGAACAAGCCCAGGGACACACGGGCCAGGCTCTGGAAGAATCGCGTGCGCTCCGCCTGCTGCTGAGGTCCAGACATGCGTATGGGCCAAATCGTGGACCTCTTGGGCCAGTTTGTGGGTGTTCTGAGGGACAGGCCTGCGGCACAAAGGACAGCTCAACCTCCCTCCAGTGGCCCGCAGGATGACAGTCTGGAACAGGATGAGTCCTCAGACACCTCTGAGCCCGCAGCAGAGGCCCCCCCTGCCAAACGCTCAAGGGGCTGTCCGAGGAAAATCAAGGGAGGATCACATGGCAAAGCACCAGCCAAATGCCAGTCAAAGAGCCAGCCATGATGGCACCTCTCTTCACCTTGCTATTGACTTTGTTGACTATCCTTACCCACACTGCCATGTTGATGGCAGGCATCTGTTGGACTGTGTCACCACATCAATGTGATGACTACTCTATTGTCTCGTCTACCATCACTGACAACTCATTGATTCACTTCCTACCTATTTGTAAATAATCACTTCCCTGTCACATATACTTATTGTAAATAAACACTCTTCACACACCTATGTTTTTGTGTCAGCTCCATGTTTATCACAGGATGTACAATCTTGACTCAGATTACAATGTACCAGGTGCACTGATTGTTGTGAGGCATTGAGAGGCTGAAGGGACCTAGGAAAACACAAGAGAACAACATTCAGGCGATGGCATCCCACCCATTACACAACACTTGTCATCAAGGTACTCAAACCTGCACACATTACAATGAGCAACGATATCGACATAGACATCATGTAGCTGTGCATAACTACCCTGTCCCAGAAACATCAGCCCTCAGCACAGAGCCAACAACAGGCAGCTGTCACAAAGCTCCCCTGGGCATTTCCTACAACAACAAAAACAGCATACAATGGCACCGTTGTGCAATGTCACTCACCTTCAAGGGAAGTAGCGGTTGATGAGCTGTTGGCGCAGGTCGACACCTTCCTCCTCTCCACTATCCTCCTCACTGGACATGTGTGGGTTTGCAGGCGGGGGCATCTGCTGCTCATCATCGTCCAGGATCAGGGGGATCTCTTTGCGCAGGGCAAGGTTGTGGAGCATGCAGCATGCAACTACGATCTGACACACCTTTAGGGGAGAGTACATCAGTGCACATCCGGTCCTGTCCAGGCACCGAAATCGAGACTTAAGAAGACCAAAAGTATGCTCCACCACACGACGTGTCCTCCCATGGGCCTCATTGTAGCGGACTTCACCCGGGGTCCTGGGATTCCGCAGTGGGCTCAGCAACCAAGGCCGGTTGGGATATGCAGAGTCAACTAGGTGTGAGATACACAGACCAACTTTGTAATAAAACTGTAGTAGAGGACAGCATGTCACACATACAGCACACTACTTGACTCTGTGTACTCACCCACAATCCACGCACGCTCTGGATGCAGATTTGCCATCAGCTGTGGTACGATGCGGTTACGCAGGATGTAGGAGTCATGGGCTGATCCTGGAAATTTGGCACAGACATGGGAGATTATCATATCCGCCTGGCATACGACTTGCACATTGATGGAATGGGTATGCTTCCTGTTCCTGTAGATGTGCTCCCGTGCCTGTGGTGGAACCAGGCCAACATGTGTGCAGTCAATGGCACCAACAACATTAGGGATGTGGGCAAGGTCATAAAAATCTCCCTTCACAGCTGCCAACTCATGTCTCCTGGGGAAATGGATGTAGCTGTCCTTGTAGTTCATCATAGAGGACAGGACATCACGTAGCACCATGCTAAACATTGGTTGTGACATCCCACCTGCGCTGGCCACCGTGTACTGGAATGATCCAGTTGCAAAAAAATGCAGGGCCGCCATCACCTTACATGTTGGTGTCAGAGCAGTTGGATAGGTTCGGCGAGGCCTCAGATGGGGCTCCAACTGAGCACATAGGTCCAGAAGGGTAGGTCGATCCAAACGGAATTTACGGATGACGTCCTCATCCTCCATGTCCGCAAGCACCGTGAATGGACGAAAAAGATTTGGTCACCTCCTAGGTGAGAGGAAAAGGGACACATGTCAATTCAATTCCACTCTGAGATGGGCACAACATCTTAGGTTTTGACTGACACAGCGCCAACAATGACTGGCATGAAACTACAGCTTACACCACAAGTGACATGTAGGGACACCTTGATCTAAACTAGTTGTACACTTGTCCAGTATTCACACAGTGAGTACCCCACCAAACAGATTCAGACTATGTGAATGTCAAAAGGTACATTTCAACATCTTGTGTCACCAGCCCTGAGAGTAGTTGACACAGCACATGTGTGAAACAGCAACACTGCTGGCTTCGACGTAGCTGTTGTATCTGCTGCACCCTCTTGCGTAAGTCCGACAGGGCACATATTAACAACACAATGAGCACAGTGTGCGCACAATGATCAAGTATGTACAGGAGCTCAGCAATGTACACAGTGAAATAGGCACATCATGTAGCCAGACCTTCATTACTGTGTGTTGCTTTGCCATCTCACACATTGACATGTGTACATCTTTGAGAGTCCATCACACCACAGATCTGTGCATATGCACAACAATATCATAAGTGATATGTGAGGGAGTACACGCCAATGCATGTAATCCTGTGCACTGACATGGTATGTGTAGTCATCAGCGAGTCAAATGTAACACTAGCATTGGTTTGCACTAACTGGTGGCATGACTCATAGTAAGTGTCTACTGTTCAATGTTGGGAACTGGACATTGCCATTGCTACAGCATGATCTGTCCATAGGTGCCATAAGCGTGCACCGCCACCACAATCACGGCCATAGGCACCAATGCCAAGCGGCCAAATCGCGGTAGCGACCGCCTGGGCCCCGCGGTATGTCACCGCCAATGCCCATGCCCCTACAGCCAATGGGAACCGCAATCGCGGTAGTGATATACACATTTGAAAATCGCGGTAGGCGTGCTCCGCCACCACAATCACAGCCATAGGCACCAATGTCAAGCAGCCAAATTGCGGTAGCGACCGCCTGGGCCCCGCGGTGTGTCACCGCCAATGCCCATGCCCCTACAGCCAATGGGAACCGCAATCGCGGTAGAGATATACACATTTGAAAATTGCAGTAGGCGTGCTCTGCCACCACAATCACGGCCATAGGCACCAATGCCAAGCGGCCAAATCGCGGTAGCGACCGCCTGGGCCTCATGGTGTGTCACCGCCAATGCCCATGCCCCTACAGCCAATGGGAACCGCAATCGCGGTAGTGATATACACATTTGAAAATCGCGGTAGGCGTGCTCCGCCACCACAATCACGGCCATGGGCACCATTGCCAAGCGGCCAAATCGCGGTAGCGACGGCCTGGGCCCTGCGGTGTGTCAGCGCCAATGCCCATGCCCTTACAGCCAATGGGAACCGCAATCGCGGTAGTGATATACACATTTGAAAATCGCGGTAGGCGTGCTCCACCAGCGCGGGGCCGGTCATTGGATGCAATTGAAAGATGCACGATTGCGGTAGCGACCGCCTGGGGCCCCGCGGTGTGTCACCGCCTATGCCCATGCCCTTACAGCCAAAGGGAGCCGCAATCACGGTAGCCAAATGCACTTTTGAAAATCGCGGTAGGCGTGCTCCGCCACTGCGGGGCTGATCATTGGATGCATTTGAAAAAAGCTGACCTGGAACACCAATTGCAGCATCTGAGTACCACTGAAACAACCCCAGGGGGCTATATATGTGTGGGAGAGAGCCACACATGTCCACTGCTTCCAGACACTGCTGCCTGACACTCTTCACCACCAACTGCTGCTGTTCCTGTCTCCTGGACCCAGTGATGGCGAGAACTGAGAACATCAGGGCCCGTCCCTTCACCACAGAGGAGCTGGAGGTCCTTGTGGAGGAGGTGCTCTCACAGTATGGGAGGCTCTATGGTGCTCCAGATGTAATGGTAAGTGTCTCAGAGTGGAAGTGAGAGTGCAGGGAGTGCACACATGAAGTTGATCTGCTGCAGTATGTGCCTGAGAGTGTGGGTTTGTGTGATACCCTGCCTAGCATGCTGACTTAAGGAAAATGGGGTTTGTCGCCTATGTAACACATTTCCAGGGCTGCATTTCAGAATGGGAGGGACATGCAGTGTTATTGCAGCCATACAGTGGCACTGCAAGTTTGGAAAGTGGAAGTCAGGACAGACATTATGTGTACTGACTCGCATGTGTAGGCACTGTTTGCACTCTCCTATTGTACATGCATGTGACTGTTATGATGGCCCACGTTAAACCTCAGTGTGAGACACTCTGGCCTGCACAGTTACTGCCCAAATTGACAGGGACCCATCACTGAATGGACAGAGTGAGACATATGTGTTGTCTGTCTCCCTATTCTTCCATGAGCTATCTTAGGCCTGTGGATTGCACAAGACAGACCTTGTGAGAAGGGTGTGAGAATGTCAGATCATGTCCCTAAATGTGACCGCCATGACACAGTGAGCCATTCACAGCCCAAGGACATTGAGGGGTGTGCATTGTTGGACAGAGTGATTCTGCCACAGAACATCATTTACAATGTGATGTCTGTCTTGCTCCCTCACAAACTGCATTGCAGATGTGGGCCTCCTTCACATTGCTTTCTGTGCTGGCATTCTGCATGAGATGTGCAGGTACTGTGCCCATCCTCATATCTGCAGGCATTTGGGTACGATTGTCTTATGCTAATGTACTACGTGTCATGCTGTATGGCCCCTGCTAAGCATGTCTGAATAGCTGTGCTAATTTTGTGCATGCTCCTGTACTGAGACACAATGGTACATAACCCATTGTTACTGATATTTCCTCCTCTTGTCTCCCATGCCTGCAGCTCAAAGTCCACCAGCGTAAGGCCATATGGAGGGCCATTGCACACAAGATGCGGGCTCTGGGTGTCTACAACCGACGGCACACACACTGTCACAAGAGGTGGGATGACATCTGCCGGCTGCGCAAGAACGTGGCAGAGATGATGCTGGGGCTGCTCCCTCGGAATGGCAGGTTGGCGAGCAGGAGCATGACACCACTAATGGCCCGCATCTTGGCAGTGACACAGCCAGAGCTGGATGGACACTTGAGGGCCCATCAGCAGCAAGTTGGGGGTGAGTATTCTGCGAAGGGTGACTTTTGGGGGGTGTGACTGCATGTGTCCCAACCCTGAGCCAGTGCAGAGCTCTGGGATGTTCCTAGTGTGATGCAATTGCTTGTAAGTGGCCTCTGTGTTGAGTGCAGCTGTCATGCATTTGCGGTACATGTACTTTCTCATGTGTTTCATTTAATGGCCCTTGACATTGCATGCTGAGATGTAGCCTTATGGCATCTGCTGCATTAGTTGAGTCATGGACATCACTGGGCAGTGAGCGGCAGTGTGCCTCAACTTAGTGTGCTTTCGTCGATGTGTGCAGTGCCTGACCTCAAACTTGTGGGAATTACACATCTGACACCAATGTGCAACAGTAGTTGTGCTTCAAAGCACAACATGGTGGATGGCAGGAGCTCATGGCCATTGCAAGTGGACATTTTGGAGTCTGTATCTGTGTTGTCTCCTTAAAGTGACTCCATATGTGACTGTGACAACAGGTTGAGATGTACATCTTTTTCACCTACAGGCATGTGGGTATGCTTACAGGGATCTGTATGTCAGGTTACATGGAGGCACGGGCAAGTTATTTGGCTGTTTGAACATCTCATGGGTCATCAATGCCAAGTATGCATGTTCCCATGCATCTTCATATTTTTGCATTGTGGCTGCACATGCAGACTGCACAGGGGTGTGTTCAACATGGGGCTATCATCATCTTGTTTTGTGCTTTCTTTGCATATGATGTTTGTGAGTATGGCACTAAACTTAACCTACGTCTCAGTCTCTTGCAGCATCTACAGAGGGCACAGAAGGACAGGGTACGGACACTGGGGATGAGGCATCTTGCTCGACGGCAACACATGAGCTCACTAACACTGATGTGACCAGCGCCTCGGAGGGGGACCGGAGTGCCCTTGAAGAATCACACCCGGAAACACCAACCTCAACGTCATCTGGCGCCAGTGGTGACTCCTCGATGTTGTCGGACACAGGGAGTGGGAAATATGCCTCTTCTTCCACCACACATCGTCCAGTGCCCACCCTCCCGGCTAGTTCCACTAGTGCTGCCCGTGCCCGCATCAGTAAGAGGGGTAGAGTGTTCTTCCCCCAGGCACTGCTGCCCCTGCCCCTGTCTCCCCTGCTGCCCTCAGTGTTGAGGCGGTGGAGCTTTTGCGCCAGCTGTGTGTTGGTCAGACTACTCTACTGAATGCCTTCCTTGATCATGAAAAGAAGTTGACACAGGTAGTTGCCTTCATGGAGGGCATTCATTCTGAAGTGGGTGGGTGACACAGGACGGTCCAGTCTTTGTCCTCCACAGTGACGGCAGCCATTCAGCTGGCACAGGCTCAGGGTCCAGCTCCAGTCCCTTCGGCAACCACCCTGGCAGTGGCCACATCTGACGAGAGTGGCCACACACCACAGCCCTCAGGCTCAAAGTACTCCACTCGAAGCACAACACAGCAGCACTCCAAGCGGACCAGAGCGCAGACACCATCCCCAAAACCAAAAGAAGTCACACAGGAACGCAAAGCCAAAAGCCCTTCGGGTGACACTCAGGGGCATCAAGCCAAGAAGCAGGCCTCAGGCTCACATGCATCCAAATCAGTCCAATCCAAAGACACTTCCGTCCCAAGACCTGCTCCCAAAGACAGGCAAAAAGTTGCTATGCCTGCTGTGAAGCAGGTGCCTGCAAAGAGTCTGCAGAAACGGCTCTCTAAGGCAGGTTCACCCACAACCTCAACTCCCGCCCACACCCCTGTGAAGCTGGGACAGGAGGGCACTGTGGGGGGTTCACCTGATCAACAGGGGATGGAGGGTAAAAGGCAAGGCCAGGCCAACCGTACCACCAGACCCAGCAGATCACCAGAGGGAGGGCCACCACCTGCACCTGAAGCACCTTTGGTGGGGAGTGAGGCTGTTGTGCCCGCCCCACTTCACACTCCTACCAAGACAATTCTTCAGTATAGAATCCCCAAGAAGTGGAAAGGCAGCCCTGAACATTCTCCCTCACACACTGTGTCTCATGGCAGCATGTCTCCGCCTCCCCGTGCCACCATGCCACCCGGTCCAAGCAGCCCTCTGTCTCACAAAGCCACTGATGCCTATACCTCAGCTGCTCCTCCCTCTCCCAGGTCTGGTCCGCCAATGGTCCCTGACAATCAGCCACCTCCCAGTTCAACTGACAGCCAAGTCTGAGGCAAAGTCCCCCTCCCAAAGCCATCTCTCCCACAGCGGTGCCTGGACTGCCAATCTGTATCCTCAGAGCTGTGGTGATTCCCATGGCAGTGTACGGTGTCACCCATTCCCTCTGCAGGTTCAGATGCACACATGTCCCTCCTTTGCACTATGGACTGGCTACTGGCCTTGCTGTTTGTAACTTTGGATGCCCATTCCCTGTGCAGGTTCAGATGAACACATGCCCCTCCTTTGCACTATGGACTGGCCACTGGCCTTGCTGTTTGTAACTTTGGATGCCCATTCCCTGTGCAGGTTCTCATGCACACATGTCCCTCCTTTGAACTATGGACTGGCCACTGGCCTTGCTGTTTGTAACTTTGGATGCCCATTCCCTGTGCAGGTTCGCATGCACACATGTCCCTCCTTTGCACTATGGACTGGCCACTGGCCTTGCTGTTTGTAACTTTGGATGCCCATTCCCTGTGCAGGTTCTCATGCACACATGTCCCTCCTTTGAACTTTGGACTGGCCACTGGCCTTGCTGTTTGTAACTTTGGATGCCCATTCCCTCTGCAGGTTTGCATGCACACATGTCCCTCCTTTGCACTATGGACTAGCCACTGGCCTTGCTGTTTGTAACTTTGGATGCCCATTCCCTGTGCAGATTCGCATGCACACATGTCCCTCCTTTGCACTATGGACTGGCCACTGGCCTTGCTGTTTGTAACTTTGGATGCCCATTCCCTGTGCAGGTTCTCATGCACACGTCCCTCCTTTGAACTTTGGACTGGCCATTGGCCTTGCTGTTTGTAACTTTGGATGCCCATTCCCTGTGCAGGTTCGCATGCACACATGTCCCTCCTTTGCACTATGGACTGGCCACTGGCCTTGCTGTTTGTAACTTTGGATGCCCATTCCCTGTGCAGGTTCTCATGCACACATGCCCCTCCTTTGAACTATGGACTGGCCACTGGCCTTGCTGTTGTCTACTTTTGATGCCTATCTTGGTGATATGTAATAAAGACAGTTACTCCTGTTGTCTGCTTTGTCAGTGTCCTTGCTAAATAAAAGTGTTTTCGGTATGTGTATGGTTGCATGTGATAAATGCTCTGTATGCCACCATCACATTGCCAATTGCTTCTTAACAAGGATACTTTGACGGTGGACTATTGTTTCTGCACCTCACACTAGTTTCAAATAGATCAGGTTCCTTGCGCAACAAGCCCTTGCACCAGCCGTCGGGTGATGCCTCTGTACGTCAGATCCTAAGCAGTTGGGGGGTTGGGCGTGCGCAGGTGATGAAGTCCAAGAAGTCAATGTTGAGTTTTTCAAATGAGTCTTTATTTTCAATTAGTTAGTTCTCACAGAGTTTGTAGACTTTATGGTCAGCCAACGCGTTTCGTTCTCAAGACGAGAACTTCGTCAGGGCTCGGTAGGCGAGTATCGTTCCTTTCATGTGAAAAGTAAAAGGTGAGAATTCCGCACTTCACAGGTATACTAGGTAAAATTGGCCTAGCTTCAACGTCACCTTTAATGCAGGATTCGAATAAGCGATCCCTTAATTGGGCCTGTGTTCCAGGTTGGTAATCTGGAAACACTCCGGATATCGCAGGGCCTCTGTTGGCCTATGTAATAAATCTGTAGTTACGAGTTCTCCTGCCAGAATGAGCAAGGACCGGTTTTGGCGCCAAGCTGATTTTTAAAGGGAAAGTCCACTGACCGAGGCTGTCACTGACGTTGCTAATTGGCATCGTCATTACGTAATGAAACGTGATGGGATTGATGAGACGCAGAATTGGTTGTTCTAAAAACCCGAAAATGGACAGAGTACCCTAACACATGTGTGGTGGCCATATCAGTGATGTGTTTAAAATTATCAAGGAAACCGGAAAGGAAGAAGAAAGTGATAGAAATCGGTGAATAGTCTGAAAATCAAGTTCAACAGTATAAAGTGTAAAGCGAAAAAGGATGGTGCATTTAAAAACCATTATATCAACAGGCCGCATCAATTTTATGTTATGTCTATAAATTAACATCAAAAAGGAACAGAGAGTAAATGTTTTGGATAATTACTAGAAAAATGTCTCAATAACCGGCAGGGTTTGTATTTCTAAAAGGCAGGAGCCTTGTGGGATATGAGTGAGAAAAGAGGTCAGATGAGATGCTGTTGAGAAATTTATTACTAAGGGAAGATTAACAGTGCTCGAATATTTGTGTCTTAATAGACTTTGGGGCCGATTCCGATCTCGGCCGGTAGGGCTCCGAATCGGATTCGGCATAACCGGATCCGATTCGGAGCCCCATTTCCCGACCGATTCGTACGCGCGTCCGGACGAGCGAGTACGATGCGAATTCGCCGACCGACTCGTTCGGGCGTCCCAATTGCTCCGACCGACTCGTTCCCGGGTCTAACCGCACCGACCGACTCGCTCGGACCACGACTCGCACCGCGCAATGGAGACGTTCCCCGGCCGGGTAAGTACGATGCGCGCCGCGAGCAGATCCGACTGACACGCGCCGTCCGGCTCGAAAGAGCAGTCGGAGCCGTGCTCGGGGGTCCATGTCGGACCCCCTGTACGCGCGTAGCCGCGCGAGTCGCACATAGGGGGACCCATGGGTCCCCCTACCTGTGCGTGTAAGGCGCGAGTCGCTTCGCCGCGTACCCGCTGTAGGGGCGCCCTTGTTCGCCTCGCACCCATTGAGGCAATGGGAGCCCGCGTACGCGTTGTACGACCGGCTCCCATTGACTTCAATGGGAGTCCGATCGACTCGAGTATGATAGCATACGGACGCATCGTACTCGTTCGGTCGGGCTGCACGGGTCCGATTCGGTCGGAAATCTCTCCGGGTCCGGCTCGGTCGGAGAGATTTCCGGCCCGAATCGGAATCGCCCCCTTTATGTCTGAATACAAACACTTGCTTATAGTTTCATTCACAAGCTTCACGTCTGAGTGCAACCACATACACATTTGGGATTTCAGGTGCATCAATGATGGTTAAAGACAATGTGATTACTGAAAACCCACCATATCAAGATACAAACAGTCGGTATTGTTCTCGTTTACAATTAATACATTTCTGTACAATACTGCAGAATACAGATGATACAATCCTAGTGCATCCCTTTTCCCTAATCTAATAATACATGTTATGTAATAGGGCATATTATCATACATCGTAGTGACACGTAACTGAATCAAAGTTTGTGAACAGCAGTGTTGATGTATGGTCATCTTGTGATGGCCTGTCTTCCTAGTCACATGGGTACATTTAGATGTGTGCACTTGTGTGGTCATGACGTGTGAAGGGGTGATTTTGTTGTTAGTGTTGATGTGTGTGTGCCCCTGCAATGCCTACTGCACACATCTATGACACAGAAGCTGAGTGCCTCTTTGTTTCAATTGTCTGCCATGTGTTTCAGATTGTGGGCACATGTGGGAGTTGTAGGTTGGGCAGTGTGCAATGTGTTGTTGTGTCCTTGCACTCCTGGGGGACACCTACTTGTTGTTGCTGCCAGTTGTGAGTATGCAGAGTGTGTGACAGGCAAGTCTGTGTTGTGTTTTGTTGATCAGCCATGTGTCTTGTTACTGTTTGTGCACACTGTACAGAACTGCTCAGCCACACTGACAATATTTGTGAGTTTTCTCATTCATTGCTGTCACTTGACCCATTTTCGGCTCCAGTATGGTATGTGGTATGTGGAGTTATGCCATCCCCCATATGTGCTTCTGATGCCTACACATTGTGAGTGACTCCTCTATGTGTTTGTGTTCTGTACACTGCTCACCTGTCCACTACTGAAGTACACACCACTTCAGTCTCATGTCTTCCACCCCATGGCTTGCCAGTGTGTGAGCCTCCCCACCACTTCATAGTGTGACACTATGCTGTGTGAGGCTGATCTGTGTCCAGGACCAATGTGCTACTCAGGACAGTTTGCAAATTAGTTATGTGTTCTTTCCTTGTACTTGTTTGCTGTCATGGTTGCCCATGGGCAGTGCAGATGTTTAGGCTGCACAGTCCTCTGGTCATGTTGTTTGCACCTGGATGTCCCTGAGTTGTGGATCTGTGGAGGATGGCTAAGTTGTATGTGTGTTTGTTGAGGTAGTGCTACACTTCCTGAGTGTGATGTTATGTTTGTGCTGTGAGGATTTGTGTTGTGGGAGTTCATGGTGTGGCACTCAGATGTGTGTGCTACTGATTTGGTTGTTGTTCACACACTGCTTGGTGTGCATGCAGTGTTGTCAGTGTATGTTGCCTTGTACTTGCTTGTTGTGCATCCCCCTGATGTGCAGCTGAGTTTGCATTGTGATGGATTGGTCTGTGCATCTGTCGTGGTTTTGTTGTGAATGTATGCAGTGTTTGGCCTGCGTTGGCTCTTTGTACTGACTGATGCTATGTGTGTGTGATGTTCTATTTGCATGACATTGTGTGTGAGTGGTTGTTGCTGTGTGATACATTCAGATGTGTATTGCAGGTGTGGTGTGCATTACTTGTGTGTCTGTCACATGCAGCAAGGAGGATTATTGTTGCTGGGCTTGTTGTCAGTGCACATTGGTGGTTAGTCCTCCTATTTTTGACCTGTCACTTTTCAGGGTTGTGCCTGTGCATGCTTCTGGTACAATATGGCACCTTGTCCACTTCATGGGTGGTGAGGTGTCTGTGTCAGTGTTAGCTGATTGTCCCATTGATCCCAGTTAGTGTTCATGGTAGTTTTTGATGATGCACCTCTTGTTTGTGTTCAGGTTTGGTGTCTGTGCATTGGTCCTGAGTGACAATGTTGTGTATTCCTGTTCTGTCTAGGGTCACATTGCCTTTCCACTGTTTTGATGCCCATGTGTGGGCTTGTTGTACTTCTGTGTATGTTGTTTGTGAGCTTTGTGTTTGGCTATTGTTTTGGTATCTGCATTGGTTCAGGCATCCCTGTGTGTTAGTGTGATGTTTGTGGGTGCACCACAGGGAGTGTGATTGGTTGTCATTGAACTCACAGGACACCATTTTGCCCTTCATGTGTGCTTCTCACAGGTGTTGAGTGCTGCAGGTATGAGGTGGGTAGAGAATGGGTATGTGTGAAGGTCCTAGTTGTGTTTGACAGTCAAGGAGTGTGACAATGGGCCGTGTGTGGGTTTGTACTGATGATGTACACATGTCAAGTCAGTTGAGACAGATGTGTGGCTGGTCACTGTATGACTTCAGACACTTCCTATCATTTCTGTGGCTATGCATGGCTTGCCTTGATGTGTCCCCGAGTTGTTGCACAGAGGTCTGTTTGGTTTAATTTCACTCACTGTGCCACCCATGTCTGATTTGATGGCCTAAGGGTGTTGTGATATGTTCCTTCTCTTGCATGTGATGGACAGATGCTATGTGGCTTGCTCCATGCTTTTCCAGCACTGTCCACTTCACTTTTGGCTGTGCCATTGATTTGTCCTCCATTGCTGCTGACCTATGGTGTGTGTATGTGGCTGTGTGTCAGTGTGGGGTGTTGGTGAGTGACTTGACAGGCAGTGTGGACAGTTCAGTGGATGTTCTTCTGCAGTGTGAGTCTTAATTTTATAATTAGACTCAGTTTGCTTCACATGAGTGGGAGGTAGGTGTGAGGAGGAGGGTTGTCCAGCCCCTGAGCTTCTGTGCAGGGTGTTCCTCTTCACCCCCCACCTTCCAAGACAGGCGCCCTGGTCCTTTGGTGTGTGAGGTGCAAGGTCTGGCTACACCTGGGAGATGAATTGTGCAGGGGGGGCACAGGAGGAGCACACAGCATGTGCCCCAAATGGGTGTGAGTAGCGTAGTGTGGGAAGGGTGGAGGTGGAGCCCTGTGAATCTTTGTGGACTGCCCATGCCTGGCGTTGGCCCTGCCTACTACATTTTGCGCATGTTTTCCTGCGTCTTCACCGCTGCGGTGACGTGACCGGGACATTGCAGTGATTTCGCGGTTGATCGGTGACCCGGATGCGGAGGGGTAATTTCCTAACAGGTGGGACATGTGTGGGTACACTTGGGGATGTGTTCCTGTCTCCACCAGAGAGTCTGATGTGGACAGGAACCGTATATCAGCACAGGAGTTGTGTGTTGTGGTTGTGTGCGGAGTTCTGTCATTGCATACCTGCGGCGTTGTTCACGACGGTCCATTATTTGCTGCTGGTGTATGAGGTACAGCACCGGAATGGCTTGGAGAGCTGGATCCATTGCGGTCCGGACCGGGTGGAGGGGACCGGGAGTCTGGTTTCGCGCTCCGCAGTAGTGCTTCCGCCGTCTCTGGATTGGTGGTTTCTCCGCTGCGGTGTGCTGGGTTGTTTGTGGCATCGTAATTTGTACGGCGGACGGGACATCATTCCGCACGGCGGTGGGTCTCTATTGGCTCCCACCGCCGCGGTGGCGTGTGCAAAATTCTGGCGGTTCACGTCCATATTACATGGGCTATGTTTGCCCATTGTAATATGGCAGGCGCGAGGACCGCTGCTGGAGTGCAGAAAAGGTCATTTTCCGCCACCACCAGCACCGCAGTTGTGCCTCCGCCCGCCATCGTAATGACCCCCTAAGTAATTGTGTTAATCCCTGGCTCCCATTTTCTGTAACAGTGGGGTTTCTTTTCTTTAAGATTTAACTCGCCGATAGATAAACATCATGCTTTGGTAGACAAATAGAAAATGTTCATTGCAGAGTTCCAAACTATTTTTGATAGGCCATATACCTCAGAAATTGTTAGGGATTTACGTATAGATTAATGTATTATTAGCGATTCCATGACATTCTTACTCTGACCTTCGAGCAGAGGATATCCAAATTACTGTATTCTTTTAGGTTTTACTGAATAAATAAAATACACTTGTCAGGTGGTGGCTCTTTCAAGTATGACCGTCAACATTATGGTTTAGTCATAAAATTAGTTCAAGGGTAAAGGAAGAGAGGAGAAAGGGAGAAAATGTGAACCATAGAGGACAGTCTTCAGTAAAGAAACAAAGCTTACCCATGTTCTTGAGACACCAGGATAAGCTCATTTGTGGATCATACAGGGTGTTCTGGCCCAAGAAGAAAGAGTATTTTGCAAGACACTCAGGGCCTAATTACAATGTTGCTCAGTAAGTCTCTGACTGCTGGTCAGAGGCTTTCCAACCCACATTGTAGGTTTAAACTCCGACCGCCGTATTACAATGACGGCGGTCAGAGTTTAAACCGGCCAGGGAATCCGACTGGGTTCGGATGGGCTCAAGGAGCCCGTCAGCCAGTTGGAAAGGCCTCAAAATCCCTTACGGGCGGTGTTTCTGCCCTCTGGATTATGATGGGACTTTCCGACAGCAGGGGGCCCCTTCCTCCCTGGCCCTCCGCATGTGGCTCTTGGGGGCACCTATGGTGCCCCTCTTCACATCCCTGCACCATGTGGCAGGCTCCGCAAGGTGCCTCCCACACGGTGCAGGAATGTTTAAAAACTTCAATTTTTCAATGGGAGCTTGTGCTGCGTGCGGTTTCGGCACGCCACACAAGCTCACATTGAAAAATTGAAGTTTGCGACCGCACCATGTGAGGTTGCATTCTAATTGCAGTGTCGGAACCGCCGACCTGAGGTCAGTCGGTTCCCCATCCGCAGCGATGTCAGTAGGAGGCATCTTCGACCGACATCGTAATGAGGGCCTCAGTTTCTCATGCATTGGATTCTAAGATCCATAAGGCTTTTGAACTTTTGAAGAAACGTTTTACGCAGCTTTTACATTAATCTCCGTGGCTCATGCCTTAAGATATGGCATACAAAGCCTGTTGCTCCAAAAAGGCCCAATTACTCCTGAAACGGATGCTGAGGCTTATTTCCCATATAAATTAACTAACTGTACATAGATGAATAACTCCGTAATCTATAAATAATTCTTAGCAATTAATGATTATTTTGACACCTCTTTGATCGAGCTTTTCACACTGTAATCATGATTGCCCGTAACTAGGTGTTTTTCAAAATAGTTACAGGCATGAGTCAAAGGCAGATAGGGGTTTTATTTATTTACCAGATTTGGCATTTGTGTAACATTCTCCCCATACACTTTCATATACATTTTTTTACAAAGGGACAAATATTATTTGCTCTTTATATGAGTGAAGCAATATTTCCAAGCGCTACATAAGTAATTATTCTGTAGATGTTTCCTGATACTTCCGCGCCAAGACCTAAGTCACCATGAGAATCATGGTCTAATGTTTCCTGGACTACTGCTCTATTGCCCAGCAAACAGAGACAACTTGCCATGTTATCTGGCATCATGATTCTGTATTTGCATCGTGTTATAGGGTCAGGATATCTTGCACCAAAGGCACATCCGATGGAAAACACGTTTACAGTCGATTGCTTTCACAGCAAATCTGTGCCTGACGTATTCTTGCACACAGAAACACTTCTGTCAGGACCATAGAGGCTTTATAAACTTTTCTACGCCTCACTTATGGCATCTCTTTATCTTCTGAACTGCTAAAGTTTCTATTCCAAGCATTTTCAAATTGCACAGGTTTAACAATATAATCATCACAGATAGAGGGTCCGAGGGTTGGAGGCCAGCTAGCAATCTAGAAACTACTCTCCACATTCAGAGGGGAAGTGAGAAAAACAACCAAACTTTCAGTGAGCACTTCTGTTGTTTTTCTTATAAACCTGGATGTCTCTTCTCCGTTTTTCTAAGTTTGCTTATAAAAACTCTGTCCTTTCGACTTTGGTACAGGCGCCTTCCTATATATCTCGGGCCTACCATCACAGAATGAAACCTATATGTTTGGCACCCAATTCTGAGGTTCTCAGGATATTGTCACTCTGACTTTGTCACACATATAGAACCATGCTTACTCACAGCCACCAACATTTCCGTAAAGTACAAGGGGATGCTAAGAATTATGCTACCAATAGGGCTGGATCCTTATGAAGCAAGGGAGGTTGGACCTCTCGTGAACAAACGTACCTCATATTGCTAAAATGTGTTAGTGATTTTAGACCAATGTAATGAATTACATCGTCTAATGTGAATCAATCACATACATCCAATCACTATTTCAGAATATTGTATTATACACAGGGCCAATGGAATTATAAGATTGAGTGGCCAATGCATTTTCACATAATTATGGATTTGCCTCATTTGCCACATAATTCATCATCTGCTCCATAATCTGCAGATTTTACCGAACAAAGGGGGTTATTAGGATGGCGGGCGGATCGCCACCGCAGGCCCGGCGGTGGCGATCCGCCCGCCATCCCAACCCGATTTACCCCCGCCATATTATGACGGCGGGGGTATCGCGGCGGACGCAAAGTGCGTCCGCCGCTTTTGCCGGCCGTGCGGACTTGGGCCTTAATATGGTGGCGGTGCCTAGCAGGCACCGCCATCCATATTAGTATGTGTGTTTGTAAAGGCCTTTCCATGGCGGTGATGCCGCCATGGAAAGGCTGTCTGGGAATTGCTTTGGGGGCAGTTGCAGGCTCCCGGGAGGGTGGTGGGGTGGGGTGCTGCACTTGGGGAGTACCTATGGTACCCCCTACATTGCCATGCACAACGTGGCAGGCACCGCGCGGTGCCTGCCACGTTGTGCATGGCAATGCACTAACATGGCACTTTGGCATTGCGGCGGCACCCGCCGCAATGTCAAATTGCGAGAATGCGACCGCCAGGGTGGCGGTCTCATCCTAATTAGCGGTGCGGGACCGCCGCACGTCTGGCGGCCGGTCCCAGCACCACTAGGGTGGTGGGCGGACTAAAGTCCGCCCACCATCCTAATAACCCCCAAAATGCGTTCCTAGCTCAAACAGTTGAAAAGTTACAAAAAATGTAGCAACACGTGTTGCAGTGCAGCAAAAGGCCCTTATCACAGGTTGACTGGTCAACTTTTTTTTCTTTATGGGAGACATCCATTACAATGCAGGCATTACAACGCAATGCCTTTACAACGCATCCATTACAACGCACACCATTACATAGCATGCCATTACAACGCACATACCTTTACAACGCATGCCATTACAACGCATGCTATTACAACGCTTGCCATTCCAACGCATTGGCAAGTATAGTATGGTAAGTATTTGTTAGTTTGTGGTAGTCTATTTTAATTAATACTCAGTTATTATAATCAATTATAGTTTATATTTATTAAAAGGGAGATTAATATTATATAAATAGTAAATAATATTTAAAAAGGTTGTGGTAGTTTATTTTAAGACTCAGGTATGAAAATGTATAAAAGAGTGGGAACATGGCGGCTACACGTTAGCTGCTAGCGCCCGGAGCTCTGCGCCAGCCACTATGGTCCCGGGGAGTGAAAGCAGCTGGTGATTAATCGGAGGAGGAGCAGGGGCTGTTACCTGAATGCCGTCAGCTCTGCTAGAGCGTCTCCTCGCTGCCCTTGCTGTTCGTACCGCTGCCGGGGCTTGTTGATGCGGCGCGGCTCTTCTGTGAAGCCGCGAGCAGGGAGACGCAGGGCTCTCACTGGGGACGCCGCGCTTGCTGGAGGATGTGCGAGAAGGAGCAGGAAAGCTTTTCTTTTCTTCCAGCTTTTGCCGACTTGAGTCGGTGTCACTATCTTGTGGCGCGGCTCTTTTCACGGCTCTTTTACCGGGGCTGTTGCGGAGGAGAAGGACTTTTGAGCATAGGACGCCGTGAAGCCAGGGATGTGAAGAGAGGAGGCGGGGAACTGTTTTCCTGCGCCTCCCCGCCTGTTGGAAGCCGCGCTGGAGCTCAGGAGGGGGCGTAAGGCAGTAGCACGGGGCCTCCTTAGAGGGGGCAATAAAGCCAATATCACCGTTTTTTTTTTTCGTGGAAAGGACTTGGATCACGGTCACGAGCAGGAGCAAAGGCAGGAGCAGGAGGAAAGCGGAGTCAGTGGTAAGGTTGGAGAGGAGGGGGAGGAGGCTGCTGGTGATTTAAATAGGAGTATTGAAGAGGTGGTAGGGGTAAAGAGGTTAGTTCCCTTATTAGTACAGCATTTTGGGAAACAACAGACTCCCCTTGATTTATTTGAGGTCACCTCTTCTACCGCTGGAAGCCCACAGATAGAAGTTGGGACAGGACAAAAGGAACCAACAAGAGGGGCCACAAGGGGCCCTAAAAAAGTTATTGCCAGCAGTAAGAAGGGTAAAAAGTGCACTAAAACTACTTCTGGAAAAATAAATATTGGTAAGGATCCTCCTGAGGCCGCGGCATCTCGATTCCTTCCTGTTACCGAGCTCGCTTCTCCTGGTGGAGTACAGGCCTCTTCCATCGAAAGAACCAAGTTTACTGGTGGTGACACCGCTTTTCAGGTCTACCAGGTGAAAGGGAAGTCTATTAAACCTAGGAAGCCAAAAAGTAAGGCGCTTAGTACTGCGGCTAAAGTGACTCCATCGTTACGTTCCTATTTTAAGGTTCAGCCAGAAGTGTTGGTTATCGGTACACGACCTGGACCTCTGGGTCAGTGTCCAGCAAGTTTAATTACTCCTACACCTCTATCTACGCAACTGGTCGTTTCCTCAGATATAGCTCCTGTGACAGGGATGGAGACTGTAGTTGAATCAGGGAAAGCCACAGATATAGCCTTACCAATGGATCCAGCCTCCCAAGTAACAGGCTTGGCCTCCCAATTTAAGGATTTGGGGACACCTCCAGGGAATATGAGCGCTCCTAGAGATGAATCGATCATCATCGCTACAAGTTCAGTACAACCAATATTAGGAGCATCTGATAACAACACTGTAGATCTACCAGAAAGGGGATCACAGCCAGTACAGCCAGTTTCTCCTTTACCCGCGGGTTTGGAGAATCTCTTTGTTGCATTAACGGAGGACATAAAAAAAGGATTTGCAGCATCTACAGCTAATCAAGGGGAGATCAGGAATTACTGCGAATCCCTGGAAAAAAAAGTTGACCTTATAAATTCCAGAACCGTTACTTTAGAGAATGCAGTGGGTAATATGAAAGAAGATCTGGGCCAGGCAAAGTCAGAAATTGCATTTTTAAAATCGGAACATCGGGAACTCAGAGACAGAGTGGAGAAATTAGAGAACAACGCATGAAGGAATAATTTTCGTTTACTGAATGTACCAGAAGGAAGCGAAGGATCTGATATTCGGTCCTACGTAGTTTCTCTACTTAAGTCCTCATTACAGCTTGAAGTCTCTGAGGAAGAACTTAGCCGAGATATTCAGAGGGTACATAGGGATCCTTTTCGGAGGAACCCTAATAGACCCAAACCCAGAAAAATCCTCATTAATTTCCTCACATTTGCTTTGAAGGATAAGATCTTAAATTTAGCACTGAAATCTAAATCAGTGCGGGAAAAGGACTTTGCGTTTGAGATTCGGTCGGACCTCTCAAGCTGTACTTTGGAGAGGCAATGGGAGTTGGGCAAGAGACTCGATGTGTTCAAAAAGCTAGGGGCGGTAGCCCAATTAAAATTCCCGGCCTTTTTAAAAGTGATGCATAATAATAAAATGTATAATATAAGGTCGGCACAGGAAGCAGACGAGCTGTTGCACAGCCTAAGTAAAGGGGATCAATAGCTAGCTTAATTTTAATTACAGCGTACTACAGTGGAGTTAGTGAAGTGATATCTCTCCCATATAGAGATGTGAATAGCAATGAGAGTTTCTTTATTTTGAGAAGCTGTCTGGAGGTGTGAGGAGTGCTCTTTTCTCTTCCTGGTTGCTTTTAGTATAGTTAGGTCCCCCCATCCTTCTCTTACTCTTTGAATTTTATTTAATTTCTCTCTGGGTGTTTTGTTTTGGTGGTGTTTTTATTAAGGTGGGGGTGGCGCAGATATCTCTGGGACGCAATTGCCTGGACTTCATCTGTCCAGATAATTGGGGTACGGGTTCCCAGTAAGGGGGGGGAGGGCTGGGTGGAGGCACAGGATTGGGGTTGGGGTTGGGTGTAGCAGGGAAAAAAAATTAAAAAATCCTCATTCGCCGTTTTTTTGTCTGGGTTATACTCATGTCAGGGCTTGGTTGAGAGTTTTGGAGCTAGGCTGGACTGATCGCTGGTATTGGTTACCTTATATCCAGTACTTAGTTTTAAGGCTGGGTTTTTCGATGGATACAGTATGAGTCCTATACAGATTTTATCATGGAATATTAACGGCCTGCGAACCAGACCAAGAAGAGATAGGATAGTACAGTATTTCCAAGATTCAATGGCTCAGGTTTTGATCCTTCAGGAAACACATCTCCTAAAGGAGGAGGTATGTTCCCTTCTTAAAAATAAAAATTGGGTAGGTTCATACGTCTGCACGAATCAGACAGTTAATGTTAGAGGAGTCCTTATAATTTTCAAAAAATCAGCTCAAGCTTATGTTTTACAGCAATTGGTTGACCCAGGTGGCAGATGGATCATCGTTAAAGTTAAGATGATGGAGAACCTGTATACGCTGGTCGGCTACTACGGACCCAATCAAGATGATCCCTCAATTCTTAAAACCATCTTTTCCCATCTATTAGATTTTCCTGAGCCAATAATTATGGCCGGAGATTTTAATATAGTTCTAAATCCCGGCCTGGATAAGTCTCCAGATAGCAAGGCTGCAGTACCCTTAAAATCTCGTGTTTTTCTTCTAGAGGCAATGCAGCAATTTGCTCTTTTAGATATATGGAGGGAAAGATCAGGCTTACAGCAGGGGGTATCATTCAGAAATTACAAATATCGGCATCAATCGAGAATTGATTACATCCTGATAAGTAACTCGCTCAGGGATAGAGTTAACGATATTACCTATTTGGCCAATCATCTTTCTGACCACTCAGGGGTCCTTTTACGCCTGGAGAGTCCATCTGTAGGGCTTATTCGTTCATGGTCATTTGATCGCTCTTTACTCCTGATAGAGGAAGAAAAAGCTTTTTGTTACAAGAAACTGAATGGTTCTTTGAAGTAAATTTAGAGTCAACATCAATATTAAATGTGTGGGACTCTTTCAAAGCTTTCCTGCGGGGTCAGATCACAAGTAGGGCAAGTTTTAGGAATAAAAAATATAAAGACGAGGTATATTGCATTGAGGGGAGGTTGAAAGATCTAGAAGCTGATACATCTTTATTAGCCTCGCCTGAAGCCCAGCATGAGTGGAAAGTTAAATGGGATGACTTAAAAGGGCAACTAGAAAGTATACTGCAGTCCAGGCTTATACGTAGATGGGAGGCCAGTAAAATCGCCCATTTTGAATATGGAGAAGGTGCAGGCAAACTTCTCGCCTGGTAAGCTAAGTCCGACCGGGCAAGGAATTACATTAAGGAGATTATCAGCGGGAATGAGACCTTCCGCTTGGATGGGGAAATTAGCCTCGCCTTTCAGAGCTATTTCGAGGAGATATACTGTGAGGACAAAAGCCTAGATGTCACTAGCGTTCAAAATTGGTTAAGGGATATCCCCCTTCCCTCGTTAGGACAGGACCAACAGCAATATTTAGACCAAGCCTTTACTCAAACTGAGGTTAGAGAAGCCATCCAACGCTCCAAGTCCGGGAAAGCTGCGGGACCTGATGGCCTTCCAGCAGAAATTTATAAGTTGTTGGGAGAAAAGATCATCCCCGTCTTAACGCAGCTGTTCAATCATGTGCTGGAGGCTGGTTTAGGGCTCCCAGCCTCTTGGAACGATGCTTTAATAATTTTGATATTAAAACCCGGGAAACCTCCGTCTAGTTGTGGTTCATATAGACCCATCTCGCTGCTAAATGTAGATTATAAAGTTTTTACTTCCATTTTGGCAGCGAGATTGGGTCTTATCGTGGGGGATGTACTTCATACGGATCAGAAAGGTTTTGTAAGGAATAGGCAACTCTCTGATTTCACATATAATCTTATTGGGGCCATAGATCTTGCCTCTACTTATTCCCTCCCTTTGGCCGCCATGACTTTGGATGCAACCAAGGCCTTCGACAGAGTAAATTGGATTTACCTGTCGGAGGCCTTGCAGAAATTTAACTTAGGGGAAGATTTCGCCATATGGTACATTTGATCTACCAGAATCCCACGGCTAGACTGCTGGTTAATGGGAGGATTACTGACTCCTTTAAGATCACAAGAGGCACCAGACAGGGCTGCCCACTCTCCCCTCTTCTGTTCGATCTTTACATTGAGCCTTTTGCCCAACGGCTCAGGGCGGACCCTAATGTAGCGCCATTTAAGTATGGGGAGTGGGAGAGGAAGGTAGCCCTGTATGCCGATGATATCTTGGTTTTCTCCGCGGACCTACAGGCAGCGTTTCCAGCAGTTATTAGTTTGGCCCGGGAGTTTGGCTTTGTCTCTGGCTATGAGATCAATGCTACAAAAACCGAAATCATGACTTGGAACCTGTCGGAGACACAGCAGGGCTACCAACCTAGCTCCAAAATGAGATATCTGGGAGTTCAGGTGGTGCAGGACATCACAAAAATAGCTGAGACCAACTTAGCTATGGTGGCAGGGGAGTGTAGAGTGCTTATGAAATCTTGGGCTTGTCTTCCATTATCAATCTTGGGAAGAACTAATTTGGTCAAGATGTCGATACTCCCAAAGATTTCTTTTCTTTTTAATTGTATCCCTCTTTATTTTGAAAAATCCACGATTGCGAAGCTTCAGAGTGACATTAATTCCTTCATCTAGGCATCTAAGGCATCCAGGATTGCCTGGAAGAAGCTGAGGCGGAGAAGAGAAAAAGGTGGCCTAGCCCTGCCAGACCTTCAACTATATGCTTGGGCGTTCCAACTGTCACATTCACGCATGCTATTGAGAATGCCCGTAGACACTGGGGCTGGAGGGATGTTTTTGGCCATGCTAAGGGGTGTTAGACTACCAGAGAACGGGTTTCTGTTTAAATTTGGGGATCCGAAGTTTAAAAAAAAAATTAGGCTGAAGGTTCTTCACGGGATAGCTAAAACTTGGGCCCAAGTTAGGGGGGCGGTGGGGCTTGACTATTTTTCTAGTTTAGCTCCCCTTTGGGACTCTCCTGGAACCCCAGAGTGTTTAAGAGATAGTTTGGCACACCCCTTGAGGAATGCAGGGTTACTGGTTTGGGGAGACCTCCTTGTTGGAGGTATACTTACCCCCTGGGAACATCTCCAGGATAGGGTTGGGGGAGGACTTTCTCGGTTTAAGCATTATCAACTTGCAAGCTGGGTCCAATCTCATCCGCGGAAGCATGCCTTGGGATCCGGAAGTATTTTAGAACATCAGCTCGTGACTAAATCCCCAGGGAAGAAAGAAGTCTCCCTTTGGTATCAAACCCTGTTGGAGGAAGTAGATGGTGAATTTAAGCTTGCTGATGAACTTTGGGGGGGGTTTTTGCCCACACAGGACTGTGCGAAATTATGGCAGAAATCATGTAAGATCCTATACGAAGTTGTGAAACCAGCTTGGCTAAGAAGAAATCACTTGTTCACCATCCATAGGGCTTACTATACTCCCCACAAATTGTCTAAAATTTCAGTTGGGCCTCCAGTCAGCTGTAAAAAGTGTGGCCTGGTTTCCGCTTCAGATATTCACATGTTTATGGAATGCCCTTCTCTTGCTACTTTTTGGCAGGAGGTCGGGGATTTTTTGACAAGTGCTTTAGGCTGTGCCATTAATATAGATCTGCCTCTAATAATATTTGGTCTCGCAGACAACATCACTGGGCTTGCTGAAATCTTGCTTTTTTATTCTGTTTTGTTAGCTAGGAGGCAAATCTGTATAAGGTGGACGGAATCTAGTCCTCCCACTTTTGCGGACTGGCAGTCATCAGTTTTAGCAGTCTCCAAATTGGATTTGGCCAGACAGGAAAGCAGAAAAAAGAAGGAATTTTAGAATCTTTTGAAACTTAGGGGCCGATTCCGATCTCGGCCGGTAGGGCTCCGAATCGGATTCGGCTTTACCGGATCCGATTCGGAGCTCTGTTTCCCGACCGAACCGTACGCGGGTCCGGCCGAGCGAGTACGATGCGAATTCGCCGACCGACTCGTCCGGGCGTCCCGACTGCTCCGACCGACTCGTTCCCGGCTCGAACCGCACCGACCGAGTCGCTCGGACTCGACTCGCAGCGTGCAATGGAGACGTTCCCCGGCCGGGTAAGTACGATGCGCGCCGCGAGCAGTCCGACCGAGCCGCGCACTCCGGCTCGAAAGAGCTGTCGGAGCCGTACTTTGGGGGTCCGTGTCGGTACCCCCTGTACGCGTAGCCGCGCGAGTCGCACACAGGGGGGACCCATGGGTCCCCCCTACCTGTGCATGTACGGCGCGAATCGCTTCGCCGCGTACCCGCTGTAGGGGGCGCCCTTGTCCGACTCGCACCCATTGAGTCAATGGGAGCCCGCGTACGCGTTGTACGACCGGCTCCCATTGACTTCAATGGGAGTCCGACCGACTCGGGTCCGATGGCATACGTGCGCATCGTACTCGTTCGGTCGGACTGCACGGGTCCGATTCGGTCGGAAATCTCTCCGGGTCCGGCTCGGTCGGAGAAATTTCCGGCCCGAATCGGAATTGACCCCTTAGATGGGATTCTCAGAGGTAGATGTGAAGTCGTGGTGCTTTTTTTTTATATTTATTTATTTATTTTCTTCCCTTGAGTCCTATGATTATGCTGTCAACACTCTTTGGGCTAAACCGCACGTTGCCAGGTATGGTGGCGGTTAACCCGCAAGAGTCTACCAGCCCTTGAGCTTGGCAGAAGAGGTATCTCAGTGGTTCCTTTAATTGATACCTTGGGCAGGTCTGGTACTAGTAGGCGGGGCCCCATTCCAACATTCCAACAGCCTACTTTCCTCAGTGTTATGAGAGTGAGTACAGGCGCCCAGGGTGGACATTAAAGTGAGATGGACGGCGAATGAGGACAAAAAAAAAAATTTAAAAGAGTATGTATTTAAAAAATATAAGAAAATATTTTTGGGGAACAAATAAAATTAAAAGGGTGGTTTATATTATATAAATATTAAATAATTAAAAAAATTGTTGTGGTCATTTTTTTTAATACTCAGGTATTACCATTAATAATGTTTAAAAAATTATTAGATTTAAAGGTTTGTGCTATATTAATATTATAAGGGAGATGTGTATTATATAAATATTAATTAAATTAAAAAAGGTTGTGGTAATTTAATTTAATACTCGTATTAAAATGAATACTAGAGTGTGTTTTACAAAAATATTAGAATTAAATGTTTGGGATAATAGTGATAATAAAAGGGAGATTTATATTATATTTAAATTAAATAATTTAAAATAAGGTTGTGGTAATTTATTTTAATACTCAGGTATTAAAATTAATACTGGAGTATATATAAAAATAAAAGTTAGAATTAAAACTTTGTGATACTAATAGTGTTAAAGGGGAAAAGAAATTAAGTTTATTTTAAAAAGTTTTATTAATTGCTAAAAAACTAAAAATATTGCTTATTATCTGATTAATTCAAAGTTTAAAAAAAAATAAGAAGTTAGAAAAAATTATTATTAATTAGGAAATTATTTATACAAATTAATATTCAGATTTAAAATAAAAAGAGTAAATAAAATGTTAAATAGACTTTTAAATATTATAGAGTTAAAAATATAAAATTTAATAATTTTTAAAAACAGTAATAATTGTGTAAAAAGAATCTATATAATGTAAACAGAATATAATAATTTAATAACATTTAAAATTAAGAAAGAAAGACCAGACGTAAATTATTATTTAAAGGATTTTATTAACATTTGTATAAATATTATGTATTCAAAATAAAATATACAAAATATTGAAAAAATAGTTTATTCTTCATAATATTTTACAAAAATAAACAGATATTTTTATGTACATTAACATTTTTTTTTTAAAAAATTCAAAATTTTCCCACGCTTTTCCATTGAAGTCAATGGGAGAAAATGTCCCTTTTTCATTTTTTCAGAAAGACATGACGTTGCCGCGTTAACGTAACTTTCGTCATTACGAGGATCGTCGCGCTACGGATCAGATGCAAGGGAGAGCTCCGTCAAGGTAAGACAAATTTAAATTATTAAAATACATAGATTAGTGGTAATGTTTATTGTAAGGAGAGAGGAGGGAGGTAGATAGATTTAGTAAATGTGTTTTTGCTAATTTTAATGTGTGTTAACCAACTAATTCACTCCATAACAGGTTGCAGTAGTAGGCCCAGGTCGGGTCTCATTCTTTTGTAACCCTTTTTGTTTAATAAAGTTTATAAAAATATCTACATTAAAAACTTTAATAAACAAAAGTAATTTGAAAGGTATCTTTTTTTGTTTTTCCGACGGGTTTTTAAAAAAAAAAAAAAGATTTTGGCGTTGTCGCGGTTAGATGTATTTTTAATATGATTGAAAAAAAGATCTTTTTTGGAAATTAGAAGATCGGATATTTTTACATCCATTGCTTATTGGTTTTTAGATTTTGGAAGTGCCACTAATTTTTTCGAGATGGAGTTTCGGCGATGGATTTTGGAACTTGGAATGGATTTGGAATTGTTTTCGAAATAGAATGGATTGCTTCGTTGGATTTTGTGGCATTTTTTGCAGAAAATCAACACTTTTTCGGGATTTTTTTTTGGGTGCGTTTTTTTAGGTATGCACAGATATTATTTTTTAAAGTAATGTGCACATTTAAAAAGATTAATTTGGGACGTGGAGTTTCCAAAAGGAATGTTGATTATTAGCAATGGATTAAAGAAAGACAAAGGACTCTTGGTGAAAAATTGGATACTACGTAAGTCCAAGAGTTGAAAAAAGAAGACATCTGAAGGTAAGGAGACCGGACTTTTAAAAATATTTTTAATTGTTAAAAAAAAAAATAAGGCAAGTAAGAAGATAGTGTAGGTTGGAAATGGAGGATGTGTGCAAGATTATCAAGGTAGTCTGAAGCCACCATCAACGTAAGCTGTTGAATTGCACCCAATAGTCTCTCAGACATTTCCTTTGTTCTTTTTGATATACGTGGGTTCAGACTACCTGTTAATGATTGTGACATTCTCATTTCTTGGAAACTTTGCTCCTTCCTCAAAATTTCCAAGAAATGATAGAAATTAGGATGAGGTTTGCCAATTGATTTATTGAAGGAGTTGTGCCATCCCTCTATGGCATTGTTTGTTTTTGCTCCTCCCTCTAAGCAGGTCGAGTAGCAGTTCCACGACTTCACATGGAAACGTGGTTTCCTCCTGCGACCCGACCTGCTTAGATGGCCAATCCATGTGTCTTCAAAGTAACTTAGGGGCCTATTATGATGGCGGTCGGATGTCCACCGCCGGCGGTGCCCGCCGGACCGGCGGTGGACATCCGCCTGCGATCGCAAGCCAGAAAACCGCCGGTCAGATTAGGATGGCGGTGATGACCGCGGCGGTGGGAAATTCCGACTGCCGCTTTTCTGCCGGTTGCCATCCGCACTCCTGCCTGGCGGACGGAGCAGGACCGGGATAATGGTGGTGGTGCGGAGCAGGCACCGCCGGCAGGATTATGATGCCGGCCGTAGCCAGCCTTTCCTCAGCGGTCAGTCCGCCATGGAAAGGCATGCGGAGATTGTCTTCCGGGGGCCCGTTGCGGGCCCCCAAAGCGTTGGGGGGGTGTGGGTGCACAGGGGGGGTACCCATGGTCCCCCCCCTACATTTCCCTGTACCAGGTGGCAGGCACTGTGCAGTGCCTGCCACGCAGTGCAGGGAAATGCAGGACATGCTCCTTTCGGCATCGCGCGGTGCTGCGGGCAGCAGCAACCGCCGCAATGTTAAGGCCCGCGATCAGACCGCCGCGGTCGGATTTCGACCGCGGGTCATCGTAATTCGACCGGCGGTGCTGTCGCGGGCCATGCGGGCGGTCTTTTCCCGCTACCATGGCGGTCGGGGTGGTTTTCCGACCGCCATCGTAATAGGCCCCTTAGAATGGGTGCCAATTTATCTTTGTTTGAGGTAAAGTATTCTGATTCTGTAATTGAAGTGTAGTACTCGTCTACACTATCAGGAGGAACAAAGCAAAGGGCTGTTAGTTTTTTAGTTCAAACTGTAGTTTGCTATCTGATATATAATCCTCAACTAAGGATGTTTTTTGAATTTTTCCCCAATAAGCCTGAGAAAAGTGGAAAAAACATCCTTGAATTTGGGTATCCGTGTACAATTTGGTAATAGTATTAATCATAGGTAATTCAAAGTCAATTAGTACTTTTCTAGGACTTTTGTTTGATGTTTTAGCTTTTATCACTGACAATAATTCAGTGTATGTTGAGGATTGTTTATCAGGGAGTAAACTGTAAACTAAGGGAACTACTGTATTGTTAATATATGCGTGAATAGTGTATATTTGGGTGACTGGATGGGGCGTGGATTTAAATGTCCCATCCATCATCCAAATATCACTGTTCTCCAACCTTACAAGATTATGGGGTGTGCTAAAGATTAGTATTCTTTTTTTAGGGTTTTTGTTGTCATGCAAAAGAAATGGTTCATTAGTAACTGTTACAGAGAGTTCATGTGGAATGTTTATGTCAGAAAAGGTTTGGGATGTTACTCTTTGTGGGTTACTTGCCTGTTTTTTACGTTGAACAATTCTTCTCAGATTAGGAATTGCGGGCATACTACTTGCAACATGTTGTGGAATGTGTTGGGCTACCTCCCTCAAAACTGCACCACAGGGTTCATTGGAGGTGGATGCAGTATCTTTAATTTCTTTAATTGTTTCTCTACCCTCAATCTCGATTGCAGAGGCAGAGTGGTTATGTTCTGTGGTTCTTAAAACAGAGTCACCAAGAGTAACCGCTCTGCCTGTGCAATGGGATGAGTAGTATTGCACACACCTCCAATGACACCAGGGCTCAGTTAGTCTCTCCTTACAATAAACATACCCACTATGTTTTAGCAGACGGTTACCCCGGCTGGAGGTGACGTATTTGACATCTTGATTAGATGACATTTTCTGTTATGGATTGAAATAGAAAAAAAAATGTGTTCGTTTATTTTTAATTTATTGTGTTTATCTGTTTTGAAGAAAAAATATACAGTACAATATCTGGATTTTTTTATAGTTTAAAGTTAATGCTGTTTGAAGTTATATTTAATGTTTTAACCATGTTGCATTTCTAATTTTGCTGATATGTTCTTTGAAAAAATGCTTTATTGTGAGAGAAAAATGGTGAAGTTGTTTTATTGTTAAATATTTCTAGATTCTTACCTTTTTAAAGATGTTTCTTGATGCTTTTAGTTTGGATGACAGTTTTGTTTATTAGTTGGGTCTGAAAGAGAAAAGATATTATGCGTTTTATCACTCTTATGTTATTTTAATAAAGTTTTCTAGGGAGAGAAATATGGTTACGTTATTTTATTGTTTATTCTTTTTTTAATCTTACCTTTTTTTGAAGCTTTTTCTTGAGGTTTTGGGCTTTGTAGACCAGTTCGAATTTTATTGTGGTCTGAAATAGTAAAAAAAAAATGTTGTTTAGGTGTTGGTGATATTAGGAAATATTTAACCTGAAATAGAATTAAATCATTTTTGGTTATGGACGAACAGGTGAAAGTTTGGCTTTTTTACAATAGTCGTTGTCTTTTCAGAGAAAAAATTCATTTGTGATGATTTTGCAATATAATTTATGAGAAGAATGAGATATTTATTTACATTAGAAAAGTATTATTACAGTTGAATTGGTATTTTTTGGGAGAAGAGCATTTTGTTGGATTGGAACAGGATTTATTTGTTTTTCTGTTCAAAAACTTTATTGACCTTTTTATTTGTTGAAAAAATTACCTTGGTATGTTTCTTGTTTTGTTGCTTAACTTTAAGAAAGGTAGAGACGTTTATAGTTGTCCAATCTGGAAAAAAAAAAATAACATTGTTTTAAAAATGTAAATGTCATTTAATTCTATTTAGCAACCTGTTTTTAACTTACAATATCATTGTTTTTGTGGTTTTTCATGTTTAATTTTCAATATAATTTACCTTTTTTTATAATTTTCTGATGGTCTTCAGTTGCTTCTTTTCTTAGAAAATCTATGGTTTTTTTCAGCTGTTTAGGGTTGATGTTGTTACATGTCGGAGTAGGAATAGTAATTTTGCCCCCACCACTATCCAGCACTTTCCCTGAGGCAGGCACCTGTCGTAGTAGGAATAGTACATTTGCCCCCACCACCATCCAACACTTTCCCTGAGACAAGCACATGTCGGAGTAGGAATAGTAATTTTGCCCCACCACCATCCAGCTCTTTCCCTGAGGCAAGCACATGTCAGAGTAGGAATAGTAATTTTGCCCCCACCACCATCCAGCACTTTCCCTGAGGCAAGCACATGTCGGAGTAGGAATAGTAAATTTGCCCCATCACCATCTAGCACTTTCCCTGAGGCAAGCACTTGTCAGAGTAGGAATAGTAATTTTGCCCCCACTACCATCCAGCACTTTCCCTGAGGCAAGCACATGTCAGAGTACGAATAGTAATTTTGCCCCCACCACCATCCAGCACTTTCCCTGAGGCAAGCACATGTTATGTTATGTTAGGTAATTTTATATAGCGCTCAGCTGCCTCAGCGAAGAGGCGTCCCGGCGCTGGTAGCAGTGTCAGAGGGAAGCTAGAGACTAAACCACAGGGAACAGGTAGGTTTACGAAAGGATAGCAAGCAATCCAGGCAGCGGATCTGAATAGGGAGGGATTTCCACAATTTAGAGGCTAAGTACCGGAAGGACCGGCCCCCAGCTCTGAGGCGCTTGACCCGAGGGACCGTAGCCAAGAATTGCTCAGCAGAGCGTAGCTGACGGGTAGGTACATAGGGGATCAGTAAATTAGCTAGGATCTCAGGGGATGAAAGCTTGAGTATTTTAAAGGTCAGGCATAATGCTTTGAATACGATCCTTTTGGCCATGGGTAACCAATGTAGACGGCGCAATGCATCCGTCGCGGAATAAGTTCTAGGGAGCCTCAACAAGACTCGGGCGGCTGCATTCTGAACTCGCTGAAGACGAGTCACTTCTGCCTTGTTAGCGCCTAACATAAGTGAGTTGGAATAGTCCAGTCTGGATAAAATAGTTGCCTGGACTATCAACTGACGAGTAGGAGGATCGAAGAAACCCAACATGGGCCTCAATCCCCGGAGTAGGCCAAAGCAGGTGCCTGCAACCTTCTTGGTGTGCTCTTGAAACCCAAGGGTGGAATCGAGCCAGACCCCAAGATTTTTCACCACCGACTTAGGGGTGGGGGCAGAGCCCAAGGTTGCTGGCCACCAATGCATGCTCCAGAGCCCCTTATCTCTCCCCACCAACAGCACTTCTGACTTGTTAGCGTTGAGTTGAAGGCAGTTGGTGGTCATCCAGTGCGCGACCGCAGCTAGGCCGCTCCGACATTGGGAGGCACCCCGCGTAGGATCATCGGAGAGAGCAACCACCAGCTGCGTGTCGTCAGCATACGAGACCATGGTCAAGCCATGGTCCCTTGCCACCGCAGCGAGGGGTTGAACGTACAGGTTGAACAAAATGGGACTCAATGCCGAGCCCTGAGGGACCCCCTGCTTAATGGAATGGGCGTGGGAGAGAAAGGGGGGGGCAGTGACCTGGAATGTTCTCTCAGACAGGAAAGATCTAAACCAATCCAAGGCCAGGCCTACCACCCCAGCCTCCTCTAAGCGACGTAAGAGGATCCGGTGAGAAACCGTATCAAAAGCGGCGCTTAGATCGAGCAATATCAGGGCTGCGGTATGTCCCTCATCCAGAATAGTCTGCAGATGTTCGCTCACCGCTAAGAGCGCAGTCTCGGTGCTGTGACCAGGGCGAAAGCCATTCTGGGAGCGATCCAAGACACCAGTATTGTTCAGGAAGCCTGAAAGAATTATATTGGTATGAGCCTCGGCAACTTTAGCAGCCCAGGGCAGTAGAGATATGGGACGGAAGCTTTCCGGCTTAGTTGGATCCAGCGAGGGTTTTTTCAGCAAGGGAACCACCCTTGCTTGCTTCCAAAGCAGAGGCACCACAGCGGTGGTAAAAGAGGAATTGATAACCTGACGCAAAGGCGTAAGTAATACAGGCAGAGAGTCCCTAAATTGGGCAGGCCTCATCGGATCCATAGGGGAGCCAGATTTGACCTTCTTGCTCAGGGTGAGTAACTCATCCTGGGAAATAGGGGGAATGGCTGCCAAGGTGAGAGTGGGGAGAGGAGCAGGTAAAGCCACGGGATCAATAGAAGATATAGGAAAGGATTTGTAGATGACTTCCACCTTCTTAACAAAGAAGGTGGCCAAATCCTCACATTGTTGCTCAGACGTGATCACCGGGGTAGAGGGATTTTTCCTGTTTTTGAGGTCACTCAATATTTTAAAAATACTTTTAGCGGGGTTCTTACTGGACTTGATCTCATTAGTGAAGTAAGCCGCTCGTGCCAAATGTATGGCCTTGTGGTAGTGCTTGATCGCATCCTGGTATGACTTCTTAGCCTCAAGGTCGTAATCCCTTCTCCAGACCCGTTCTAGCTTTTTACAGGTACTGCGCAGAGCGGCCAGAGAGTCATTAAACCAAGGATTGGAACTCGAGCAACGACCCTTGGACCATTTGGCAGGAATGAGAGTGTCTAAGGCGAGTAGGATCCAGTCGCAGAATGCTTTATACGCTCGGTCAGGATCGTTGGCTGGGATAGGGGGCAGAATGCCAAAATGGCATGCAGATCCTCCAGTTTAAGTTTATGCCAGCAACGTCTAAAGGTGGCCTTAGGATCGGCTCTGGGCACTGGCTCAGATAGCGGGAAGGAAATGGAGACCAAAAAATGGTCGGACCAACACACTGGGCTGGGTGTCTTGACCAGAAGAGAAGGGATGTTAGAAAAAACAGGGTCAAGCAAGTGCCCAGCAATATGAGTAGGACCATCCACAAGCTGTCTTAATTGGCAAGCATCAAAGTCGGCGAGCAAGCTGCTGATATCAGGATCAGAGAGACGGTCAAAGTGTAAATTTAAATCACCAATGAGACTAAAATTAGTGGCTGTCAGCGCCAAGGAACCCGCAGCCTCAATAATAGCTGATTTAAATTCCGAGACCGGCCCCGGAGGGCGGTAGACTAACAGACCAGTCAAAGTAGAGTGGGCGCTAAAAGAAATTACAAAACGAGCGCATTCGCACCCGGCCACATCCTCCTTGACAAATGAGCAGCGATGACGGGACTTAAAGATGACAGCTATGCCCCCACCTCTAGACTCCCTATTTACAGTTATAATACTGAAACCCGGGGGGAGAGCTAAGCCCGGTTCAGCCACCATAGCATCAGTCAGCCAGGTTTCAGTTAGAAAGAACACATCAGGTGATTCATCCTGTATTAAATCAAAGATCTCCATGTAATGCTTAGCCAGGGAGCGGACATTGAGGTATAGGATTTTCATAGAGGGTCTTGGTGTAGACAAGGGACGATAAAGGGGCATAGCGGGGCAGGAGTCATAGCCACAGTTGAAACAACAGAAAGGCCCTTCCACAGCGTCCAACAAAGGCTGTGAGCACAAACGTACCCGCTGGCCGATGGACATCAGAAGTTCCCTGGTATAAATGGGCACACCAGACTTCGGACCGCCAGCATTTCTGGCATCTGGCAACGTCCAGGCGTGGACGGGCGCAGACGGGCTTGCCTTTGGTGCGCCTTCGGCGCGCCGCCGGCGCTCCCGCGCCATGGGCAGCCTAAATAGTGTGTCAGGAACAAAGGGGGTGGAAAGACTAGACCGCTTCCCCTGACACGATGGCGGCAGTGAAACGGTGACCGGAAGTGGAATTACGCCGGCTGGTTCAATGCAGTACTCCCTCCACAACAATCAGCCCGCTAATGGCTGTGGTGGACCGGGGAGGTGCAAAGACCAAGCAACACACCGTCACTACAAGTAAGTACAAATTGAATAAAATGCAATTCGAGCAATAGTTTAGTTGTTAGAAGTGCGCAGCTAAAACAATCTTCCTTTTTTTAAAATGCACTCAAGTTAGGGCATAATGCAGGCAGCGCGCAAAGCAAAGTGAAGCCGTCCGCTTCTACCAACAACTGCTAGTTCATCAAGTCGGAGTAGGAACAGTAAATTTGCCCCATCACCATCTAGCACTTTCCCTGAGGCAAGCACATGTCGGAGTAGGAATAGTAATTTTGCCCCCACCACCATCCAGCTCTTTCCCTGAGGCAAGCACATGTCAGAGTAGGAATAGTAATTTTGCCCCCACCACCATCCAGCACTTTCCCTGAGGCAAGCACATGTCGGAGTAGGAATAGTAAATTTGCCCCATCACCATCTAGCACTTTCCCTGAGGAAAGCACTCGTCGGAGTAGGAATAGTAATTTGGCCCCCACCACCATCCAACACTTTCCCTGAGGCAAGCACCTGTCGGAGTAGGAATAGTAATTTTGCTCCCACCACCATCCAGCTCTTTCCCTGAGGCAAGCACCTGTCGGAGTAGGAATAGTCATTTTGCACCCACCACCATCAGCACTTTCCCTGAGGTATGCACATTTCGGAGTAGGAATAGTAAATTTGCACACTACACCATGAAGCATTTTCCCTGATGCAAGCATCTGTCGTTGTTGGAATAGTAATTTTACCCCCACCACTATCCAGCATTTTCCCTCAAGCAAGCAGATATCTGAGTAGGAATAGTAATTTTGCCCCTACTACTATCCTGCACTTTCCCGGATGCAAGCACCTGTCTGAGTAGGAATAGTAATTTTGCCCCCATCCACTAGCCTGCTTTTACTTATAGGTATGCACTTGTTGCAATAGGAATAGTTAATTGGCCCTCAGAACTATTCTTTTTTTTATGTTTATTTCCGTGTAAGTTTAGTAATTTGCTCCCAGTATTATATTGTGTTTTCACAGAGACAAACACATGCTGGAGTTGTATTAGTAGTGTTGACCAAACATTATCCAGCATTTTCCCAGAGGATAGTACATATTGGAGTAAGAGTAGTAGTTTTACAACTAACACCATTCTGCATTTTACTCGCAGCAAACATTTGTTTGACTAGTAATATTAATTTTAAACTTGCCAATATTCTACTCTGTTTTAATGTTAATAAATGTCTGTTTAATTATAGTTAATAGGTCCACTCTCCCATTCTGCATTTTATTTATTTAATGTCGTTTGTTAAAAAACTAATTTGCAGTTTTGGCTTTAATATTTGTATATTTTTTAACATTCGTGCATTTAGGGGCCTATTACGATGGCGGTTGGATGTCCACCGCCGGGCCGGCGGTGGTGCCCGCCGGACCGGCAGTGGACAGCCGACCGCGATCGCAAGCCAGAAATCCGCCGGTCAAATTAGGATGGCGGTGGTGACCGCGGCGGTGGGAAATTCCGACTGCTGCTTTTCCACCGGTTGCCATCCGCACTCCTGCCTGGCAGACGGAGCAGGACCGAGATAATGGTGGCAGTGCAGAGCAGGCTCCGCCGGCAGGATTATGATGCCGGCTGTAGCCAGCCTTTCCTCAGCGGTCAGACCGCCATGGAAAGGCATGCGGTGATTGTCTTCCGGGGGCCCGTTGCGGGCCCCCAATATTTTGTGGGGGGTGTGGGTGCACGGGGGGGTACCCATGGTCCCCCCCTACATTTTCCTGTACCAGGTGGCAGGCACTGTGCAGTGCCTGCCACGCAGTGCAGGGAAATGCAGGACATGCGCATTTGGACATTGCTGCGGTGCTGCGTGCAGCAGCGACCGCCGCAATGTTAAAGCCCGCGATCAGACCGCTGCGGTCGGATTTCGACAGTGGACCATCGTAATGCGACCGGCGGTTGAGTCGCGGGCCATGCGGGCGGTCTTTTACCACTACCATGGCGGTCGGGGAGGTTTTCCGGCCGCCATCGTAATAGGCCCCTTAGACTGGTTAAAATTGTTAAATAGTAAAAAACAAAAAGTTTGTTTTACTCACATAGAATAATTTTTCATTCACTGTGTTTTCAACTGTGTTTTAAGCAAGTTTTCTTTTTTTCACAAATATGCTGTAAAATATTGTAAATGGTATATGTGGTTAAAATCATGCTTTGATTTAGTTTGTTAATTTATTACATTTAATATGGGTACACTTACTTGGTCCTATTGATGGCACTGTTTGATGTCGAGTTTTTCCTGGCAGGCAAAACGCGTGGGGTGTGTCTGGTAGTCAGTTAACCACTGTTTTTAAAATGGTGGATGGCTGCCTTTATACGTTTTTTTGTGGTGTATGATAATTGAAAAGAAAATATGGTTTGGGCATATTTTTTGTCGTCTTTTAATGCTGTGAAAAAGTATAATTATTTTTGGGGATTTATAAATGTTCGTTATTTTTTTAACATATTTATTGTCCGCCATTTTGGCGACCTGCGGGTCAAGGTGAATTCATAGAAAGTGTTGTAGGACTTTCGTTTTCGTGTAGTTTAAAATGGTGGATTATTTGTTTTGTTTTCAATTAGTTTTGTTTTATTGGCGTTTAATTATGTTTTATATTTTCTTTTTATATTGGTAGATATTTTGGCAAATTACATTGTGTTAATGTTCGTTTTTTGTGGTGTTCGTCTTTTTTAAAATATGTTTGAAAAATGTATATGATGTGTATTTTATTAAATTGTTTGTTTCAAAATTATATTGTAATGTATTTAGTAGCATTATAGTGTATTTTGTGAGAAAAATATATGTTTATTTTTATAAATTAAAATAATGATTTTTTTTTAGGGATATTAATTTTCTTTTTTTTATTTGAGTGCACAAGAATTTTTTTAAATACACAGGTATTCATCTTAATACTCAAGTATTAATTTTAAATACCCATGTATTAATACAATACCCCACCCAAATCCCCTATTTTCCCTGTATCCCGTTCCAGAGGTTAGTATATTATTTATTATTGGGAAAAAAAATGAGAATTAATTTTAGTAATCCAGTATTAATTTTAATACTTTGTATTAATTTTAAATGCGCGTGTATTAATACACTTCCCCACCCAAAACCTCTATTTTCCCTGCATCCCATCCCAGTGGTTAGTATAAAATTTTTTTTTTTTTTTAAAGATACACGAGTATTAATTTTAGTAATCCAGTATTCATTTTAATACTTTGTATTCATTTTAAATGCCCGTGTATTAATACACCCAAAACCCCTATTTTCCCTGCATCCCTTCCCAAGGGTTTATTATACTTTTTTTTTTTAAATGCGTTGTAATTGTATGCGTTGTAAAAACAAGCGATGTAATGGTAGTTGCGTTGTAAAATCTGCGTTGTAAAAGCATGCGTTGTAATGGCTTGCGTTGTAACGCCATATATTCTTCTTTATTGCTCTATTTGCCTATTTTGGGGTATTAAACTGGTACTAACAAGGTGCAACCTGTGCCCAGGCAGTGTTAACAAGTGTAAAAAATAATGAATAACACTATCACCAAATGCGCCACATTACGCCACATAATTTGTCTTTTCTTGCAGCATAATTTAGCCAACTCTGACACATAATTTCGCCCTCCCCTCCCGCATAATTCAAGTGGCCCTGATTATACGTTATACGTACAGGAGCAAAAAAACTGTATTTTCCATACTCCATTGTTACAGAAATTCAAACATGATGCATAGTTTCTTAAAACGTGATTTAACAAAAAAATCTGAACATTTAAAGTAAAGGATAAAAAATGCAAAGGTGTCCTTCACTGTTGTGAGTGATCAATATGAATAAACTATTAGAATCAAATGAATTTCAATTCAGTATCAGATATATGCAGTGGGTTAATCTGCACCAGTCCGAAAAATATGGATACAAGTGGGGATACAATTTCAAGTGCTGAACCAGTCATCGGGACTCCACTGTCAATGCCTCTGGTCAAGTATGGGACCACTGAATTCTTGGTAAAGGTAAACCTAAAACAATATGATTATCTGGTTACCCTGTGGTGGAAATTCTCTCAGTTTTGGTCCCAATTCCTTGGCAATGCTGTCAAGTAAAACAGGACTAAAAACAAAAGAACCATTCTTAAAAGAGTTATGCCACCAGACACAGAAGACCAAAGTCTACCACCCTAGTGTCCAGCTTCTAATACCCTCCGCTAATCGTCTCCACGTCCATGTTCTCACAGAGAAATTCATCATAGATATTTAGGTCCCTATTAGCTGGGAAAAGTAACCAATCCGCTGAAAGTCAACTTGGCCAGACTGTCCCACTTTCATATCCATGTCTCTCTCATAAACCCAGTGGTACTCTCAAGCAACTACCAAGAACCCTAGGCACCCCTCTTGTGACAGCCACACCCCCAAGAAGAGTCTGAGGTCTTTCAGCTTCTGGATCTCCATCACAGAGGGGTTGTCATGCAATAACTGGTGGACTGGGAGGGGTATGGTCCGAAGATTATCCATGGGTATTAGAAAAAGACATATATTTGTTTCCTGTTTGGTAGTGTATTTCATTCTTTCATCGCCACAACCCTGCATCACATGGAGGGTAGAGAGCTTATAGGAATGCTTTCTGCTAGTGTTTCTAGGGCCCTATTGTTCCTGATTCTCCCGCTTCTTACCACTGAACCAAAGGGGTTTCTATTTCACCCTGTTCCGTTTCTCTTGGTAGTTTTGGCAACTCCAGAGGTCTGCGTGATGTGGATGGATATTTCATCATCCACCGAGGCAGAGGACAGGTTACAAGAAAAGGCCTCATGCCCCGCTCTGGGAAGAATCTCGTGTTCAGACCACTCGGGGAATGAAAACACACTCCAAAAGCAGACCTACCAGGGTGCTCTGTACAAGGATCCTAGTCCACGATGGCCGCACACTGGGGAAAGATATTCCAATGCAAGATGGCCACTCACTGCTCATGGGGTGCTCAGTGGCAAAAGATAAGGAGGGAGACTGGATTCACTTCATGAGCCCTTCGGCCACCATGGCTGCAGGCACTCGGGAATCTGACTTCAGAGATGTAGCCACAACTTCACTCCTGAGGGAACCACCAGGCCAAGGCTGAGATCGGATGCGTTCCACGTGCACCGTTTACATGATATTTCTGAGGTCTGCATAAGAGGAGATTTTTTTTTTTTCCTGGGGGGCGGGGGGACGATTTTATATGGCACGAACTCGACCACGAAGGTATCAGAGCGCTTTACATGAGCACCAGTTGCGTTACAGATGGACACATTCATTTTGTTAAGCAGGATGTGGTCCGTCGGCTAGACTGCCGACTTTGGTGCTGGAAACCAGGGTTCGAGCCTCGGGGTCGCGTCCGCATCCTGTGATTCTGGGCAAATCACTTAGGGGCCGATTCCGATTCGGGCCGGAAATCTCTCCGACCGAGCCGGACTCTGAGAGATTCCCGACCGAATCGGACTCTGGCAGCCCGACCGAACGAGTACGATGCGCACGTATGCCATCGGACTCGAGTCGGTCGGACTCCCATTGAAGTCAATGGGAGCCGGTCGTACAACGCGTACGCGGGCTCCCATTGCCTCAATGGGTGCGAGGCGGCCAAGGGCGCCCCCTACAGCGTGTACGCAGCGAAGCGACTCGCGCCGTACACGCACAGGTAGGGGGGACCCATGGGTCCCCCCTGTGTGCGACTCGCGCGGCTATGCATACAGGGGGGTCCGACACGGACCCCCAAAGTACGGCTCCGACTGCTCTTTCGAGCCGGAGTGCGCGGCTCGGTCGGACTGCTCGCGGCGCGCATCGTACTTACCCGGCCGGGGAACGTCTCCATTGCGCGGTGCGAGTCGAGTCCGAGCGAGTCCTCGGTGCGGTTTGAGCCGGGAACGAGTCGGTCGGAGCGGTCGGGACGCCCGGACAAGTCGGTCGGCGAATTCGCATCGTACTCGCTCGCCCGGACGCGCGAACGAATCGGTCGGGAAATAGGGCTCCGAATCGGATCCGGTTAAGCCGAATCCGATTCGGAGCCCTACCGGCCGAGATCGGAATCGGCCCCTTAATCTCCCCGTGCCTGAATGTGTAATGTAAATACGGTGCTCATTTAAAGCGCTCCAATACCTTCGGGTCGAGTTCGCGCTATATAAATATGCAACAACAAAAATAAAAAAAGTCATTTGCCCAGAATCACAGGATGTTGAACGTCCCTGCCGAGACGCGAACCCGATTCCCCAGCTTTGAGGTCGACAGCTTTAGTCCACATCCTCTACCCATTATCTACCCCATTACCCTGCAGACTTGGGTTCCTCCACAGATCAAGAATTGTTCACAGTCCATAAGCGTAGCCTGAGTATTTTTTCTTGAAGACTTCCACAATACTAAAGTTATGCCATAGCTTCCACATGGCCTTCTGTTTTGTGTGACATATTCATCCAGTGCTTGCTTTTTATCCAACGTGCAGCTTGCGCTTAGGGATTTGTGTCTGCATTTCCCACTAAATGTATGGACTTCTAGTCCCAGCATGCACAGTGCAGTTTAGAATAAAGTCAGGACTGGCTGATGTAGGTCATACCTGAAACTGATTCATTTAGCAGCTCTCGTTGTCACTTAATGCGCATGTAATGTACAAACACACCTGATTCTACCCGTTTTGCAGCAACTTGAGGGTGAAAGACAGGCCTGTGAATTTTAATGTAACAAACTGGAATTCCATGAGGACACTTTTCACAGTAGATCACAAAGCAAGCAAGGACCTTCCATTGTCCTTCTTCGTCAAATGTCAGCACATTGCATCTCGATTGTCTAGTTACTTTGCTAATAAAAGACGAAATGTAAAAAGAACCAAAAAATGCAGCCTCAATCAACTTATATGAGTAACTCTATTACATGTATGTACAAAAGCTTGCTTCCGCAATGTTAGATGCCCTAAATATAGCAGGTATCCCCAGACGTGGTCCCCATGCCCACTATGCCATAGGAGTTCAGATCCCCTAACTGATTAGGTCAAAATAGGCCGAAACCGGTCTGTGGTTTCTTCTGGAGGGAACCGGGCCGGGTAAATTGTGGTTAACTGTTTCTGCAGGAGCAAGACCATGACCCCATAAGACAGAAGCTGAAGCTCACTGATGAGGCCCAAATAGACGGAAATTGGTGTTGTGACTCCTCCGCCAGTGGCATAACACATGCCCCTGCAGCCCCCCGCTTAGCCGGGGGCCTCCAAGTTCCAGGGGGCCCCCTCAGCAGAGTACTCTGCCTGGAGAGCTCCTTAATGAGTCTGGAGGGGGCCCCTCCATGTACCTTGCAGGGGGGCCCCCTCATGTTTTGTTATGCCAGAGTCCTCCACAATTGCGGAGGAGCGTCGCACCACTAGCTCAGAGCCAGCAAATGAAAAATATAACGATATTTTAATATTGTTTTATTTTTCACTTGTCGTCTCAGAACCAGAGTATGCAGGGAGGGCCAAGCCGAGGCATCGGCGGGGGGATGAGGAGTGCTATATGCACTTCTAAGTGCACATGTGTGATTGGCCAGGCATCTCAGGATGGCCAAACACGCATGTGCACTTAGGTTTCTACAGTCAGGCTGCATTGAGCAGCCGGGCTGGAGAAACCCCACAAACTCCCTGAACTTAGCGGAGCTTCTTCTCATCCCGCTCAGACCAATCGCCGCGCTGCTCTCATAGAAGTGCAGCGTGAGTATTGCACAGGGAGTCTGTGACGCTGCCCCAGTGCCTGCTGGGACAAGGAAGTTCACTGAGGCGCGATGCGACGCTGGAGGCAGCTGGCAGTTAAGGTAAGTGTTTTTTTCTTTTTTAATTATTACCTCCCCCTGCGCGTTTCTCCTCCCAAGCTCCCCCCCCCCCGGTGCCCCCTCCACCTGCCCAACCCCATCGTAATTGTGTCAGCCGTCACTGGTGTAGAGTTAATTGGGTTTTTGGTCTGAAGAAGACCAGGCCTAGAAGTTCAGCGTGCATGTGAACCTTTGGGTGGAACTGAGGACTCATCTATCACCAGAATCTGGTACACTGGCTGAGTGGAGTAATTCATCGATTAAGGTGATGTGGTGTAACCTTGAGGTCACAGCCTCCAATCCTTGAGAGTCCAGTGAGCCTTTCATCCTTCTCAGGTCATTGAAATTAGTTCCATCAAGTTGTGTAATCATTAACACCTTTTATCAGTGCTAAGAGATTAACCTACTCGTTAATTCTGCTATAGTAAGTGTACTTTTTATTACTGACACCAGAAACCAGGTGCCAGGTTACGTTAAACACCAGAATGGCGATGACTTGAAACTAAGCTCCATTAAGCACCTTGCACTATATTGTAAGGCTGTGTCACGTTGCTCTGTTTAATTTTGTGTTGGATGGTGATGTTTTGTTGTTGCAACAGTTAATGTTTGTATGTTGGCTCTAGACAGAAGTACAAAAGTTCATTTTAGCTTCTGCAAAACAACAATACAGACTTCATAACAAAATGGAGCAAATGAGCAGACCCAAACTGAATGTTGTATGTGCTCAAGAGAACATGGGGCCGATCATCAAGCTCTGGGCAGTTTATTTGATACAATCCCAACTTCATCTTCAGATAGCATCATCTGTGTGCCTCGGTGTCTGGGGCTGATCAAGGCATTGCAGCAAAGATGAAAAATTAAGTGAGCCTTTCCTTGTATGATGTTTTCTTATCTTATTTACCTGGATGATACAAATATTTGTGACAAATATTGCACATTCGGAGTGCTCTCTACTCCTCTGGTTCCATCGGATATGCACAGAAGTGAGGAGTCGACACAGGCACTTTCTTTCCCTCTGTATGCATCTGCAGCTGTGCACGAGGTGAGTGGACAGTGACAGGCTCTCTGTTGCTGCTGTCGCACATTCCCAGATGTCCACCCCGCTGCAGCTGCCCAATGACCAGGCACCACAAGAATGAATGGGATGCTCCCTCATTGGCTGCCTACAGCACAGGCTGCTGGGAAAGGGTCTTACATCACTTAAACTAGCCGGGATAGGCGAGCACCTGCCTATGCTATAGTCTTACTCCACCTGCCTTGCCACACTCGGAAAACTAGGACAGTGATGTGTCCCGAATTAGTGTTGGGCACCAGGTGACCAAGGTTAAAACCAGCACAATGCAGATAAACCAGCACTTTTGGTCACCCTACTCCTTTGTTTTGAAGTTTTATATGGCGCGAACTCGACCCGAAGGTTTTGGAGGCTTTATATGAGCACCAGTTACGGGGAGAGTAAGTGATTTACCCAGAATCACAGGATGTTGAGCCCATGCAAGATTCGAACCTGGTTCCCCAGATCCATGGTCGACTGCTCTGGCCATTACACCACATTCTCCTTAATGAAAAGAAAAATGCTGACAGCTAGCAATCAAACCCTTTGACTAATAGGATGGTCCCCATCACTCCAAACTCAGTCTTACCCATGCACCCCAAAAACACGTGACACAGAGCAGTCGTCAAACATCACTGTCTTCACTCACTTGACACGTGCATTTAGGCCTACTTGTGTCGATGCTTTTAATAGCTGCCCTGTGGCCCCATGTACTGCCTTACACCATCACCCATTAATGTTCATGTAGTATTGTGTCAGACCATATTAGAAGCCATCTTTAAAGAACAAAATGTTGAAATGGCTTTGAGTTGTCAACCGGGCGTCATGTATAAAATATGCTTTTTTCTGCTAGAAATATTGTCAGCTCGTTCAGCCTTGGCACCCAGCAGCAGAGTCTCGGTTTCACGCAGATAAGCTGGGAGAAGCCTTGCACGCAGACCTTCGTCTCCGAGTCAACCCTACTCGTGATGAAGGCCGCGGTTGGCGATAAAAAGGGAAACTGTGCTTCAACTTTCACGAAGCAGCTCTCCCCCCTGCTCAAATGTTCTTGGCGATTGACGTAGGAGAAAGGAAAAACAAGAGATAATCTCCCATCCTCCGTCCCTCCAAGGGGGCTGGTTCCGGCCAGGCCCTTCCAATTGGCCGGGCATCGCCGACCCTACGCCGCGAGAGGGCCCTCCCCGATGAGGGCCCGTTACTCTACAATGTTTCGCAGTTTGTGAAAGGGCCTTTCATGCACCAATCCCGCAGGTGCAGGCAGGACCTTGGCCGGAAGCAGGCTGATTACTGGTCGAGAAAACAGCTACACTGTATTGTTAATCCCGGCTCAAGGTCCTGCCGGGGCATAAATGGAGGAGGCGGAGGCAGCCCCTCGCCACTGCACCTTCCTCCCTGCCAGGTAAGCCTCGCTGCGCTTGAGTTACCGGCTCGCACGCCGATTCCGCTCTAGGAAAACACGCTTAATTAGCACGTTGTCCTCAGGTTTGCTTTTTACGCCAAAATAATGAGCAGGTGTTTTCAATCTTCTTATGCTGAAATGTGACGTTTTATGAATGCAAATGTCTAATATCTATTGTGCACCTTCCTTGATAATAGGAACTACGTCAGCTATGTAAATGTGCCTTTGTTTTAATATTTTAACTGCACGTTAAGGTTTTATTCTGAATTTTGGGATGTGTTTATGTTGATAATAGGAATCACGTCAGCTATTTAAATATGTATTTGTTTGATATTTTAACTGCACGTTAATGTTTTATTGCAAATTGTGAAATGTGTTTGTTTCTATTTTGGGTGCGGGGAACCTACAGAATAAGCAAAAACAAAAAAAGTTATTTCACTTGCGTCAGGTGCCAGTGTCTCATTGGGAATGCGTCAGTACTGCTGGTGTGCTCGTTTATTTCCGGGTCAGCGGTCGAAACGCTGATTACTCGTCGTTCGATTTTCCTATGCATATACCTCTTTGAGAATTGGGTCTAAAGAGGCATAGGGCATGGGGAAATTGGGCGAATGGGGTCCTCTTCTGTCGCTCTACGAATTGATGGCTGTCAACGGAATCTGCAACGCTGTTACTTAACATGTAATAGTAAACGTGACATGTAAAATGCATGCTAGCTAATTAACCGTGTGAGAACATCCTATTGAAAATACCGTTGTTTTCGTTTATATTGATAGTGTGAGAACCCAAACATGTTTCTTCTCTCAATCTCATGCGTCATTTAAGCGTTGTTTTCATGTGTCTTTAGATACTCACCACGTCACAAATATTAACGATTTTTGGTCCTAGGACTGTTGTCTTTGTTTGCTGTATTTTGGCAAATTGGACGTTTGTGCTTTTTTTTTTTTTTTCTTTATAAAGAGAAAAATATTCTCTTTTCTACAGTTGGCTTAGTAAATACATACGGGTAGCCTAATGCTTACAGCTTGCTGGAAATGTGCGAGCAACACTGGTAAAATGTTCGGCCCCTTTCAGTTATGAGGGAGTTTCGCGATTTTATTAAAATAAGTGGCAAAACATTTTGTTTAGACGTGTCAAATATTTAAGTGCGGCCAGAATTAATGAAATGTTCGTGTGAGTACTTACTGGAAATGTCTGACAGCTTTCTTTTCCTTTTCAAACCCTGTTTTCCCTCAACTACTCCTTGGGATGGGATACCTACACTGTGATGGCCGTAGTACGACTAGATCACAAACGAGGTAAGCCAACAAACGGTGTATTTTGTAGCGGGGCTAGAAAGTGACGTGCATCTATAGGTGGTCTAAGCGCTATATGAAAAAAAATATCATGAAATTGAGAAACGTAGCACATATAGGGGCATATTAGCAAGACCCACGTTAAAATTATCGCCGTTTTAGCGGCAGGAAACTGCCGCTAAAACGGCGATAATGGGCTTGCTAATATGCGTTATGGAATTCAATAGAAGCCCAGGTTAGATGTCCTGCACATCTAACCTGGGCTTCTATTGGTATTCTATAACGCATATTAGCAAGCCCATTATCGCCGTTTTAGCGGCAGTTTCCTGCCGCTAAAACGGCGATAATTTTAACGTGGGTCTTGCTAATATGCCCCATAGATTATTAAGAACATGGCATTTTGATTGTATACCAGTGTGGTGGGAAAGTCTGTGATATATATATATATATATTATATATAAAAAATTCGTATTTGCGACTTTACATTCAGTAATATGAAGGTAATGCGAAGAACAGTTCACTACAAAAACTGTGTTAGCTCGTCATGTTGCATAGGCACGCGTAATGCTAGCTTCAGGGCTCTCCTACCCCCTCCCCCCTTCTTAATGTGACAGCAATACGTAAGCAACGTTTTATTGACTAGGCAGCGATTAAACAAATTATAAATGTATTTCACGGACCTGCAGGGCACACCTTTTCGTAACATTTTTTTTTCTTTTCTCGTTACAGGAATTCTCTGTAAGTGCCCTGTTCAGTCATGTTTCGGTGTTTCACATTTTCTGTAATAAAGCATTGCAGTTTGAATCCAAATTGTCTGATTTATTGAGTTTTGCCAAGGAGGCGGGATGGTGACCCCGAAGAATTGATGGGTGAATATTAAACATTAGTCGTGGGCTATCCGCTGTTCTTCTGACAAATGTATTCAACCTTAACATTATTTATTTTAAAGTCCCTGCTATGTACATCTCTGGATAAAACCAGAAAAAACGGGTAGCAATATATTTACACGTGAACCCAACGCACCTCCCCCCCCCCTAAATGTTACTGTTAGGGGCATCCGAGGAAGACTGATGTATCTAAGAGACCAAAGAACTTCAGTGGTGGTCTTTCACATTCCAACGCGCTCATGTTTGTGTCTAATAGCGGCAGCATTTATAAACCTCAACAGATCTGCAGTGAGGTGCGCATCCAGTCTGGCTTTTTAGCTCACAGCGTTGGATTGTGACAAGGAGTAGCCACAAAAATAAAAATACTTTGGACTGTACATGGCACTGAAAGAGCGAGCAAAGTGATCGAGCCCCACCGTTTCTGTGAAGGCTCAGAGGAATTGTTTCCCTGAGGGAAAATAAGGTACATTTATGCCTTCCAGGACAGTTTTTTTAAAATAATTCAGAACAGCTGCCTATTTTACTAGCCTTTACTTATTTAACTTGCCTTTTTCCATTTTTAATTCTTTCCTTTTTTCCCCAGCTTTCTTTTATTCCCCAGCTTTCTTTTATTCTTCATTGTGCATCCTTTATTTTTCTGATTTATCCTCTTTTGTTTTTTCCTTCTTAATATTAATCTTTCTGCCCTCTTCATTCTCCTTTCCTTCTTTCTGGCCATTTTTCTTCCATACTGCTTCTCATTCTTGCTATATTTCTGGTTTTATTTATAGTCTTATTTCATATTATTTGCATCTTTCATGCTTCCCATCCGTCTACAATTCTTTTTTTCCCTTCCTTATCTCCCTGTACTTCCTTTTCTCCCTGTACTTCCTTTTCATTATTCCTTCCTTTCTTTAAAGATGTCTCCTTCCCTTCGCTCTTACTTTCTTTTTCTTAGCTTTATTCCTTCACTTCTCATTCTTATTTTCCATATTTCTTCCTTAAGTTTTTTAATTCGCTTTTCTTGCTTTCTTTCTTTCCTTACCTATTTCATTCTGTTTACCTGCTTTCCTTCCTTCCATTCTTTCCTTTTTTCTATCCTTATTCCTTTGTTTCTGGACATCGCATTTTATCTTTCTGTTCCATTAGCGTCTTGCGTATTTTTTTCATTTTCACCATTTCTCCTTCCTGCCAAGTGTTTCATCCATTTGGCGTCCCTTTGTCTCCACCCACAGCTTTGCTATCTTGTTTCCTGCAATATTTACTAGCTCCTGTCTTGCAACCTGCAAGTCATATATAAAAAAAGGCAATAATAAGCTATAAAGAGCAAGTTATTGTGACCCTGGATGCAGCTGGTAAAGCGATCGCGTGCCTGGCCCTTTCTTGCAGTTCATTAATGCAGTGCTGCTGGGGGTTTAAATGGTATTACACAAGGGCAATGAACTTTTTTTAAAGGGACCGTTCGGGGTATAGATTTATTTTTTTCTTTACCCAGTCGTGCCCCTCTAACAATCACCGGCAGTAAGCATTCTAGAAAGTTGCTTTGTTTAATGTCGGTTGGGCTCTTGAGCGGTATTGTGATATCATTCATTTGGGACCCTTTAAATGTTTACACTCACAGTCGCACTGGTATCCCCATGGATGCTCACCGAATCCCCTCCTCCATGCTTTTAGCAATGACATCAACACAATTTAAAATACATAGAGATTTGCTTACAAATTATTTTATACAAAACACGACGTGAGCGACTGTATCACTCATCTTAAATGGCAGCCTCATTGTTCTCATTATTGGCTCTTCAGTGTTCAAATAATACAAAAATGCATGCAGGGCGGGGACCCGGTGGTAACAGGCAAAGGGAGGGAGTTAAAATGCCTGGACTGTTCAGACACCTCGCACCTGACACGGGGTTAGGGTCCTGCCCCTCAAACACACCTCTCTTTCAGCGCTCACTACAAATACGTTCCTTTCCATTGTTTTAAATTGTACATTACGCGCTTTTTTCTGTCCCTTGGTGCCTAATGGCACTTGACTGACTGAACAACTGAGCTGTGTGTGCCGCAGAGGGAATGTGCCCGAAGGAGTAACCCACATAGGCGCATAGATCTTCAATGACTGACTGGAAAATTGGGCCGCAGCGCTCGGGTACAGTGCTTAGTTTGTAAAAATGTACGTGCCAGGGCCCTCTTCAGGGCACCGCTTGCACCAGGCATTGCCCTTGCCAGCGCTGCAAACTGCAGTAGCAACACAACTACTAACCATCACACTCCTACAAGTGTGACAATTCTAGGCCTCCCGAGCTTTAAGAATGGCTGTGGCGGCAGGTATTAGTCATTCTTAATTTATACTGAATTAACAAACGGCTGTTTTTCTATAAATGAGACAAACGTGGCCACCATGTGGCAGACTGCCATAAGGGCCGGTGTTGACTATTAAGTGCCGGTGTCGAGCACCAGAAACACCAGCTCAAATTAAGCACTGCTCATGTGCCTGTTTTCCTACCATTTCCAATACCTGTACATCCTGCATAGACTTCCCAGCATGCCTCTCTCTGGGAGCCCTTCCTGTACCACAACATAAGGCTTCCAAATAACTGCCTGTTGCCGATGCGCAGTGCTCGATATTTGGGTTTTCTTAAAGCAACCCAATGCTTTCTGGGAGTTGTAGTCCTGGTTCACTTCATTTGTTATACTTGAAGTGACCCCTGAAAACAACGATTTGTGAAAGAAAAGCCTAGGGCTGGAGCTCTGCCTAATAATGACATGGGGTCATCTGTTAATCGTAATGCTGCGCCTGGAGTTCTCTTCACACGCCTCAAAGCGGCAACATCGCACAAGGTTGTGTCCCTCGGCCTCTGACGACCGCAGGTCACTAAAGGCTAGTGCACCCCCCCCCCCACCCCACACACACACACTCTAAGGCTCCTTCCCCTGACTAACCAAGCCCCCTCCATCTATTCGAGTCTTACGCTAGGGCCGACACGTCCACACACAAAGAAACGTATTCCTTTTTTTTATTTTATTTAAGTGTCTTCAGCACTTCTCTTCGCTGTCAGTGTCTCTCCTGGGCATTAATTGTTAGTGAGGGAAGACAGGCGCATGTATCCTGGGAATGGAGTGGCGGTTGAACTCTTATTACCTCCAATACATCGTGGTGGCAACTTTGTGGAACACGACCCCCCCCCCCCCAACCCCCTTTTCTTCTTGCCAAGCTAGGGCTGCCCCTCCTTTCTTCACTTTCTCACCTCCCAGAGGCCCTTTTAGACTTTTCTTTTCATAGGGAGGAGGGCTGCTCGCTGGGGGGTGTCACAGTCCTCATTGGGGTCACTTTCCTGGTGGCTGTGGAGCTCTTGGTAGAAAGGAGCTTCTGTTGTGGGGGGGAGCGCTGGAGCCGCGGCTGGATCCGTCAGGAGGCTGCACTCCAGCTGTGGCTGCACGCACGGGCTCGGCCACTCATGACTCGGAGGCGGTGGCTGCACATCGAGGCGTGACCCGGTTATGAACCAGAGGGTGGGCTGCACCCCAAGGCATAACCCAGAGGGTGGGCTGCACTGCACCCCGAGGCATGACCCAGAGGGTGGGCTGCACTGCACCCCGAGGCATGACCCAGAGGGTGGGCTGCACTGCACCCCGAGGCATGACCCAGAGGGTGGGCTGCACCCCAGAGGTGGCTGTACCCCGAGGCATGAACCAGAGGGTGGGCTGCACTGCACCCCGAGGCATGACCCAGAGGGTGGGCTGCACCCCAGAGGTGGCTGCACCCGAGGCATGAACCAGAGGGTGGGCTGCACCCCAGAGGTGGCTGCACCCCGAGGCATGAACCAGAGGGTGGGCTGCACCCCAGAGGTGGCTGCACCCCAGAGGTGGCTGCACCCCAAAGCATGAACCAGAGGGTGGGCTGCACCCCAGAGGTGGCTGCACCCCGAGGCATGAACCAGAGGGTGGGCTGCACCCCAGAGGTGGCTGCACCCCGAGGCATGACCCAGAGGGTCTGCTGCAACCATGAGGTGGCTGCACCCGAGGCATGTACCAGAGGGTGGGCTGCACTGCACACCGAGGCATGAACCAGAGGGTGGGCTGCACCCCGAGGCATGTACCAGAGGGTGGGCTGCACTGCACACCGAGGCATAAACCAGAGGGTGGGCTGCACCCCAGAGGTGGCTGCACCCCGAGGCATGACCCAGAGGTTGGGCTGCAACCAGAGGCGTAACTAGAGCCAAATTCTGGGGGGGGGGGGGGGGTTGCAAAGAAACAATTACGGGGAGGGGGGGCAATTCTTCCAGCAATATGCAGAGTGGAGATGCAGGGGCTCTGAGAAGGGGTGAAAAAACAACAAAGCCTTATTAACAAGCAAATGGTCTTTTAAAGACCTGTGAAGTACTCAGGTGGCTGTGTGTGTGCCTGGGAACCTGTCTCAGCCCGGGCTGCCACACACAACGGGGTTTGGGGGGCTGAAGCCCTTTGAGCCCAATGGGCGTTGCGCGCCTGGCTGCAACCCTGAACCAGAGGGTGGGCTGCACCCCATAGGTGGCTGCACCCCATAGGTGGCTGCACCCCAAGGCATGACCCAGAGGGTGGTCTAAACTGTACACTGAGGCGTGACCCGGTCATGAACCAGAGGGAGGGCTTTTTCCCAGAGGTGGCTGCACTCCGAGGCATGACCCAGAGGGTCTGCTGCAACCCTGAGGTGGCTGCACCCGAGGCATGAACCAGAGGGTGGGCTGCAACCCTGAAGTGGCTGCACCCAATAGGTGGCTGCACCCCAAGGCATGACCCAGAGGGTGGGCTGCACTGCACACTGAGGCGTGACCCGGTCATGAACCAAAGGGAGGGCTTCACCCCAGAGGTGGCTGCACCCGAGGCATGAACCAAATGTGACTGCACCACAGAGGTGGCTCCACCGAGGCATGAACCAGAGGTTGAGCTGCACTCCACACCGAGGCGTGACCCGGTCATGAACCAGAGGGAGGGCTTCACCCCAGAGGTGGCTGCACCCCGAGGTATGACCCAGAGGGTCTGCTGCAACCCTGAGGTGGCTGCACTCCAAGGCATGTACCGGAGGATGAGCTGCACTCCACACCGAGGCGTGACCCGGTCATGAACCAGAGGGAGGGCTTCACCCCAGAGGTAGCTGCACCCCAGGCATGAACCAGAGGGTGGGCTGCACCCCAGAGGTGGCTGCACCCCGAGGCATGACCCAGAGGGTGGGCTGCAACCCTGAGGTGGCTGCACATCGAGGCGTGACCCGGTTATAAACCAGAGGGTGGCCTGCACCCCGAGGCATGAACCAGAGGGTGGGCTGCACCCCAGAGGTGGCTGCACCCCAGAGGTGGCTGCACTCTGAGGCATGAACCAGAGGGTGGGCTGCACCCCAGAGGTGGCTGCACCCCAAAGGTGGCTGCACCCCGAGGCATGACCCAAAGGTGACTGCACCCCAGAGGTGGCTGCCCCCGAGGCATGTACCAGAGGGTGGACTGCACTGCACACTGAGGCGTGACCCGGTCATGACCCAGAGGGTGGGCTGCCCCCCAGAGGTGGCTGCACCCCGAGGCATGACCCAAAGGTGACTGCACCCCAGAGGTGGCTGCACCCCGAGGCATGTACCAGAGGATGAGCTGCACTCCACACCGAGGCGTGACCCGGTCATGAACCAGAGAGAGGGCTTCTCCCCAGAGGTGGCTGCACCCCGAGGCATGACCCAGAGGGTGGGCTGCACTGCACACTGAGGCGTGACCCAGTCATGAACCAGAGGGAGGGCTTCACCTCAGAGGTGGCTGCACCCCGAGGCATGACCCAAAGGTGACTGCACCCCAGAGGTGGCTGCACCCGAGGCATGAGCCAGAGGGTGGGCTGCAACCAGAGAAGCAACTAGAGCCAAGTTACGGGGGGGGGGGGGGCTAAGAAACAATTTCGGGGTGGGGGGCTAATTCTTGCAACAATATGCAGAGTGGAGAAGCAGGGGCTCTGAGAAGGGGTGAAAAAACAACAAAGCCTTATTAACAAGCAAATGGTCTTTTAAAGACCTGTGAAGTACTCAGGTGTGGCTGTGTGTGTGCCCGGGAAGGTGTCTCAGCCCGGGCTGCCACACACGACGGGGGGTTGGGGGGCTGAAGCCCTTTGAGCCCAATGGGCGTTGCGCGCCTGGCTGCAACCCTGAGGCATGACCCAGAGGGTGGGCTGCACTGCACACTGAGGCGTGACCAGGTCATGAACCAGAGGGAGGGCTTCACCCCAGAGGTGGTTGCACCCTGAGGCATGACCCAAAGGTGACTGCACCCCAGAGGTGGCTGCACCCCGAGGCATGTACCAGAGGATGAGCTGCACTCCACACTGAGGTTGTGACCCGGTCATGAACCAGAGGGTGGGTTGCAACCCTGAGGTGGCTGCACCCATAGGTGGCTGCACCCCAAGGCATGACCCAGAGGGTGGGCTGCACTGCACACTGAGGCGTGACCAGGTCATGAACCAGAGGGAGGGCTTCACCCCAGAGGTGGTTGCACCCCGAGGCATGACCCAAAGGTGACTGCACCCCAGAGGTGGCTGCACCCCGAGGCATGTACCAGAGGATGAGCTGCACTCCACACTGAGGTTGTGACCCGGTCATGAACCAGAGGGAGGGCTTCACCCCAGAGGTGGCTGCACCCCGAGGCATGACCCACAGGGTCTGCTGCAACCCTGAGGTGGCTGCACCCCGAGGCATGAACCAGAGGGTGGGCTGCACCCCAGAGGTGGCTGCACCCCGAGGCATGTACCAGAGGATGAGCTGCAGTCCACACCGAGGCGTGACCCGGTCATGAACCAGAGGGAGGGCTTCACCCCAGAGGTGGCTGCACCCTGAGGCATGACCCAGAGGGTGGGCTGCACCCCAGAGGTGGCTGCACCCCGAGGCATAACCCAGAGGGTGGGCTGCACCCCGAGGCATGACCCAGAGGGTCTGCTGCAACCCTGAGGTGGCTGCACCCCGAGGCATGACCAAGAGGGTGGGCTGCAACCCTGAGGTGGCTGCACCCCGAGGCATGAACCAGAGGGTGGGCTGCACCCCAGAGGTGGCTACACCCGAGGCATGACCCAGAGGGTCTGCTGCAACCCTGAGGTGGCTGCACCCTGAGGGATGAACCAGAGGGTGGGCTGCACCGCAGAGGTGGCTGCACCCTGAGGCATGTACCAGAGGATGAGCTGCACTCCACACCGAGGCATGACCCGGTCATGAACCAGAGGGAGGGCTTCACCCCAGAGGAGGCTGCACCCCGAGGCATGACCCAGAGGGTCTGCTGCAACCCTGAGGTGGCTGCACCCCGAGGCATGACCCAGAGGGTGGGATGCAACCCTGAGGTGGCTGCACCCCGAGGCATGAACCAGAGGGTGGGCTGCACCCCAGAGGTGGCTGCACCCCGAGGCATGAACCAGAGGGTGGGCTGCACCCTCAAGGTGGCTGCACCCCGAGGCATGACCCAGAGGGTGGGCTGCACAGTGAGGGAGTTTGGGGATCCTTTCTCTCACCCCATCCCTCCTTCCTTCATTCCTTCCCTTTGTCTATACCCATATTGCCAGGATACCATGTTTTCAGTCCTGGACGTTTTTGTTATATGTATTTTAGCCAGTGTTTCAGCCTTGTTAATAACTAATAACCCAGGGGCATATTTACAAGCCCCTTGCGACATCTTTATGCCGCCTTTGCGTCACTTCTGTGGCGCAGCGGCGTCGTAAACAATGTGCCACGTTGCGACATATTTACAACGTGACGCATCTAGGGAGATGCGTCATGTTGTAAAGCCCTGCGTCACATTATACCTGCGTCAGGTATAATGTATGCAGGGTGGGCGTTCCCACGCAGGAAAGTCTCGTAAAAGTAACGCAGTGAAATCTACAAGATTTCACTGAGTCACTTTTACGACGCCACTGCGTCAAAACCTTGCGCCAGCTTGAAGCAGGCATAAGGAGTGACGCAGCATGTTAGGAATAGGCATCCCTAACCATTGCTGGAGTTGCGTCGTACTTGCGACACGACTCCAGCAATGCGCTGCCCTTACGCCGAAAAGATGCGTCACGCATCTGTCTATCCTTGCGCCACAGTGCGCCGCATTGTAAATGCAGCACTTCCATGGTGGTGCAAGGGTTTTTTTACGTGTCGCAATTTAACTGGCACATCCCTGCTAATATGCAGGGATGCGCTAGTTCTTGTAAATCTGCCCCCCAGACTGTAACTGCCAGAATGCACGTGTTGTAAGATTTACGAGTTTAGGACGTGTAGTTTAGGCGTCAGGTGACGGCTCACAAAGGTCTGTGGGGTCTGGGCACATTCCTGTGCCATCGAGTGACACTGAGATCCCGTTTACCGCTCTCGCGCTGCTATGTGTCTTATTACAATTATTTGAAATTTCACGACCGAATGGGTGCAGGATATTTATGACACTCTCAGCAGTGTCTGCGCGGGCGGGCACAGCCAAATGAAATTCCACACTGTAAGCAATGACGTTAACATCCTGTTGACACGATTTCCCAAAACAATTACAGTATGGGTAGAGTTGGCAAACCGAAGTCTTGCGCACCTCAAGCCCCGCCTACGAGGCCTACACATCTACACCCGTGGGCCTCCCCATCCATCGTGCCTACCGGGCGCGCGCCTTAAAGCCGCCACTGCGGGTCAAGCCAGAGGGTAAACCCGTGACTGTCACCTGCAGCCCATCTGCAAGTGATTAACCTATTAAGCAATCATACCCACCCCATCCGCCCAAATGAAGTACAGCCCTGCCAAGTTTCCCAGGTCCATAGTACGCGCTACTCTTGTACACGTTTTTCTTTGAATTCTGGATTGTGTAGTTTTGTAAATTCCATTATAAAACAGGACTACAATACCCAGAATTCAAAGTAAAAAATCTGGACTGGAGCAGCACTTCAAGCCTGAGCCCGTGAAATTTGTCAGCTATGCCTATGGCTTTGAGATGTTCAGCCAGCTCTGGCTTTTTAGCTGACAACAAATTGCATTATGGTGCTTTTCGTTTTAGTCCTCTAGAAAGCTCAGTGGTGTAAATTAAAAAGCAATGAGTGTCTGAACACTGCTCGTCTGCCACGAATCCAATCTGAGCGCCTTGATCCGAGTCTTTCTAATCATACAGGTGATCAGAGCGCCTCAGAGCTTGCAGTAGCAGGGCAGGAAGCACCTGCAGGCTGCAGAGTGTGATACCGCCTTTCAGTTGAGGCCTTTTAGACGCCAACACTAAACTTCAAGTCCCAGAATGCAAGTGTAGTTGGCCAAGAATCCAGGACTGGCTAAACGTAGCATGCTTGACGTGGCGTCACTTGGCACCTATATATGTTTTCCATTAGGCATTATATTAATGCAGAATGAAGCCTCGCTAGTAGTGTTGTCTAATGTTGTAGCACTGTTGCATACACTGTAATATATACATTGTAACCACACTGCATTGGAGATTAGATGCATAGCCACCGAAAATATTTCATATCCAGGAACACGTGAGCAAGCTAGAAGGTCACAGCAATAGCTGACACTGTGACATCAAGTAGGTGTGGCTTTCCTATATGTAGTGCTCGGACGTGTGCCTGTGTGGAGAGCTGAGGGTTGTCTGGTTAGGGAGTTTGTTTTTCCGTATCATGTGTATATGGATTCTTTGGGTGTATGAGTTATATATGTGTGTGTGTGTGTGTGTATACAATGGGGCTCTTGTTTAAAAGATGTATCACTTTTTATAGTGTAAAACTGGATTCTGTTCTTAGTAGGGTTACAACCAGGGCTTTAAGTGGGCCGGGTCTCACCGGGTCTGAGCATCGGCAGTTTTTTTATGGGGGCCTCGAAACGGGTCTCTATCGGGCTCTGTTTTGTGCCCTGGCACAGGCAGTCCGTTTTTTTTCCCGGACTGCAGTGACAGCAGGCACGTCGATGTGCGCGTGGTGAGCGTTGTAGAGGAAGGGAAATCCTTTAAAGAGAGTCATTTTCTCTCTGGATTTCCCTTCTCTTTTTGAAACTCAGGAGCAGCAACATTGTCGTGGTGTCATCAGGGCTTAAGTGGAAGCTTTTTCAATATTATATACAAGCCATAGTTGCTGCTTATTTATCTTATGCAACTAGCAACCATTGACAAAGCCAATAGTCCTGACTTGTAGGTATGATGTGACTTGTTGTATCAAATATCTGGACGCTATGACAGGAACAGCAAAATACAAGTCGGGCGGCACACTGTGCTAAACACAGATTTTTAGTTTACGTGTTTTTAAGCCACGCCCTTAATTACATTGACCACGCCCCTTTGAGAGACCCCCCAGTTTTTTAATCCCACTTAAAGCCCTGGTTACAACAGAACTCCACACTGCGAGAATTTCTCTATTTCTAGTGCCACACTTCATTTAATGTACTGGTGCATTGTGTAACTTGGAGTTGTGATATAGTTAGGTTTAACCCATTGCTATGGCATACCTGAAAACAATGATTTGCAAAAAACAAAGTCCAGAACTAGATAGTATGTGTTGTTAAGTCTTGGAGTCACATGACCCCTATCCACCCCTGAAAAAAACAATTCATAACTCACTCCCAGACTGTTAATCTCCTGAAGCGTAATTCGCTTGGCAGTGGCCGCCCATCCAAAATGAAGTGCTGACGCCCTGTGCAGTGCTGCACAATTTCTCTGATGTAAAAACCACATTTACTTGTCTCCTAAACTGGTTTAAATACCAGGCAGTCTGGTAGAGGACTCTTCACACTAATGTTACTTGATAGACAAACCTTCTGCCCCCTCTCCTGACAGCAGGAACCTGCACAGTGTGTGAGAATAAAGACATCCCAATGATGGAATGAAATAATAATGAATATATAAGGAAGAAATGAGAAAAATAATCTTTTATATTTTTGTAATATTGAAAAAAGATTATTATGCAATATACATTTTCGATATTTAAAAAAGAACAAACTGACAATAATTTATAACAAGCACTGGCACAGCCAATGGGTCTGATGTTGGCCTCCAAGCTTCTTGCAGTTCTTGTTTTGTTTTTATCATGGTTTTTGCAAAACTTTATTGTTTGGGACTATGTTGGGCCCTCATCAATTAAAAAAAAAACATTTGCTGCAGGCAAAAAAGTTTTTTGAGTCTAAAAAAGTTTTTGGAGTCTAAAAAAGTTTTTGGGGTCTTAAAAAACTCATTACCACCCTGGCACTGGGGGGAACTACTTTTGTGTGGATGTGTTCCTTCTGAAAGGGCAGATGTCATAGCTCATGAAGTCAGCAAGAGGCTGAAGTGGGCTGATACGTTGCCCTTAATACATGCTTGAGTGGGTGAAAGAAAGAAAGAACGAAGGCTGGCAAGAAAGAAGGAGAGAGAAAGGAATGAAGGAAGGAGAAAGAAAGAAAGGAAGGAAGAAGAGAAAGAAAGTGAGAGGAAAAGATAAAAGAGAAGAGAAAGAAGGCAGGTATGAAAGAAGGCAAGAAAGAAAGAAAAAAGGCAAGAGAAAGAAAGGAAGAAATAAAAAATAAAAAGAGGATAACTTAATACAGAATTGTTTCAAATAGACACAATCTTATACCCCATGAAACAACAGCAGAGAGGAAAACAATGTACTCCAGAAGTAAATTACAAAAGCATTGGCAGGAGATGGGATCTGATAAAATATGAATGTGCCCAGTGTTCACATCAGAAGCACCCTGCTATCGAATCAGGCTCTAAACACAAAGGCCACACTAAAGTAATTATAAAGTTAAAACAAAAACGCTGGCACTGAAGGGAACTAGTTTGTGTGGCATGTGCTCCTTGTGAGAGAGCAAAATACAGTCACTCAAAGAGAAGTTAACCAGTGGCTTTAGTAGGCTGATTCACTGTCCCTTGCTATATGCTGTTGTGGGCGGAAGCAAAATGTGAATGACACAACAGCAGACCAATGGATGAAGAGAGGTGGCTAAAGCCCCTATATGTAAGTATGTTATACCTATTTTAGTAAAATCAAAAGGTCTTGGCTAACCCCCATCCTAAAAGAGTAAATTTATAAGCATGGTTAGATGTAGAGACGGATGTAGACAGATCAGTAGTTATAGGTGTAGAGAAGAGGTATTCACACTGTGGGCAAGCCTCCATAAGGAATGTGAGTTGATGAGGAGTAAGTAGAGGAACACCGACAAACATCACAATGAAAACGGTCCTGTAATGTTGGTGAAAGAAAAAGAGAGTGGCCTTGAGCCTCTATATAATGCGCCATCAGTAGCATCTTTTTTCAGACTTGTTTTGTCTGGGTGTAGATGTCAAAGGTGTGGCTTCAAATAACCATCAAAGTATCCCCTCTCCCACATTTGTGACCTCATTGTGGGCACTTTTAAGGTGACATGTCTACCAGTAGTATGTTGTTGATCATGCATTTTAAAAAGGGATACCTGTAAACAACTACAATGTTTGAATTGCTAATTATGTTCAGAGCTGCACGTGGCCCGTTTCTTGTGAAACACCTTCAGCCAGTCCAGGTATTTTATCCAACAGTGCATTACATTTTGGGACTCGAGGTTCATGTGCATCCCTTTACAGAAGGGCTCTATAAGTCCAGCATGCAGTCTTTTAGGCTAAAATGCCAGGACTGGCTGGAGGTGTGTTGTACATGACCTGGGTTTGAAAGTGTGGTAAAAATAAAAAGGCAAAAATGAACACAATTTTTTGTCAAAATTTCCTTAAGGTCCTCACAATTTTTTGTTTCTTTGCTAACAATATTTTTGAAGTTTACATTAAGCCCGGGAGGTGAACTCCGCTCTGTTCGTGGAGTTTGCAGAGTTTTCCGCACTCCGCAGAGCACACAGATTTCCCCAAAACTCCGCTCATGGCCAAGTTGGTGAGCGCTAAAGAGGAAAATCCACCTCCCGGTGAGATTTTTCCTTGCTCGCGCTCCCCACTGTCAAGTTGGCGAGCACGAGCGAGAAAAGTTCACCTCCCGGCGAGATTTCTCAGCGTAGGCGGTCGGATTTCTCACTGTGGGCGGTCGCGGGTGGTCGCAACCGCTTGCATTGAGAAACCTGTTTGCATTGAGAAAGATGCTGCTCGAGTAGAAAATCTACTTGAGCTGCAGAAAAGAAGCAGCGCCCTCTTGCTCTGCACTTGGTGCCATTCGTGTTGATTTTCAAGCGCAGGACAAACACACAGTGCTGAAAAAAAACGAGAACAGGCATGACCAAGCGCACTCTGCCGCTTGAGGAACTCCGCTGAGTTTTTGGGCCATTTCGCGGAGTTCCGTGTAGCGGAACTACACGAAATCCGCCCTGGCTTAGTTTACATGTAGCTTGATTTTCTATGTTTTTACCTTGCAAACACTTAGGGCCCGATTCCGATCTCGCTTGTAAAGCCCTCCGTACGACTCGGATCCGTAGGGCTTTACGAGCGAATCGTGCACCTGGAGTCCGACCGAGCGAGTACGATGCATTCACATGCTTACAGACTCGGTTTGCTCGGACTCCCATTGAACTCTATGGGAGCCTGTATACTGGACGCGTAGACAGGCTCCCATTGCAAAAAGGGGTGGGTGGGGAAAAGCGTACAGCCTATGGCGGGCATCCCATGGTGCCTGCCACACTGTGCATGCATGAGAAGGGGGGACCTTTGGGTACCCCCACGGGTCCGAATCGGAGGGCTCCAGGTGATGGGGGGCTTGCTACGGGCCCCAAAAGAACCATTCCGGCAGCTTTTTCGATCTGGACATACCGAATCGTGAAGGCTGTCCGATTCGTGCATCATACTTGCTCGCTTGTAAACAGACTGCATAGAACTGTACGAAGCGTCTGCGTACGAGTCGTACGGACAGGATCGGGTTGGGAAACGATTCGGTCGGCGCGTACGCGATCTTTGCATCGTACTTGGTCGTTCGGACCTGTGTACGATTCGGACGGGAAAAAGGGCTACGAATCGGATCCGTAAAAGCCAAATCCGATTCGAAGGCCTTCTGAGCGAGATCCGAATCGGGCCCTTAGTGTGAGGTATTGAAAAACACTTCTCCAAATACGTTTTTCTTATATTTGTTAGACGGTGTGCCCTCAAATCTCATGCATCATTTAGCCTGCTTGCATATTTTTAAATTACATAGAATAATTGTGAGAAAATATATTTGCTATTCTGGGAGCCCAGATGATTTTTTTTTTACATGAGGTGGGTGTGGCTTTAAAACGTTTGAAGACCATTGGTGTAGAGTGAGGTGAAGGAGTAGGCATAACTGTGTGTGGAGAGGTAAGAAAAGATGTAGTTAAAAAGGTAGGTGAAAAGGTAGAGGTTGTTGCGGAGGTTTTCAGGTAGGTGAGAGGTAGAGCGAGGATAATTGCTAGGGTTGTTAAGGTTATGGCGTTGTTTTTATGTTACTGTTTCTTACGGTTTCTTCATTATCACCCTTATGCATAATTCAAAAAATGAGTTCTTCAATTTTCATTGCTAATTTTTGTATTTCTTCATTATATCATTCTTCATTTTCACATAGATGCGAGAATCAAATGTAGAAAAACCAACTTAAATTTTGACGTTTTGAGACATTCAGTATTTAGCCCATACAACTTAAATTCCTTTCAAAGGGAAAAAACGCTTTTAGGGGCCCAGATTTACTAATATTTTGCATTAGAGTCGCATAGCTTATTTGGCACAGTCCTAGTGCAAAATCTATTTTGGGATGTAAAAGCCATGCAGAGCCAAATTTGTGTGGCTTTGCATGGCTTTGTAAAAAAAAAGTAATGCAAAGCAGCGCATAGCACTCCCTTGCGTTACCTTGGGTGGGGAAGGCGTTACATGGGTGGAACATGGGTGTGTCCATGCATTTACCCATGTATTTTGATGTAAATCCATATTTACTAAAGCCAGTTAACTTGGGTTTGCTCCAAAAAGGTGTGCCTAAACAAGGCTGGCATAATGATAAGAAATATTTTTATTTTTCATCGTTTTTCTCCTTTTGCATTTGTGCTGCATTCTGACCACACATGAAAAGAGCAAATAGCCTCAAAGGTTAGTTTTTTTGCAGGAAGGGATTCGTTCCTGGGCAAAATATATCCTGTCTACAATACAGGCACCCTTGCGATATGACGCAAGGGCGCCTGCGTTGACACTAGTCTGCAACATTTGTTTCTGAGCTAGGAGAGAGCAGAACTGACCCATATCTTTAAAAACATGTCACAGTTCTGCTCTCTCTCTTACACGCACGACAGTGCAGCAACTTCCTTTGCTGCGCTGCTTTGCCCGACAGTCTAGTAAACATGCTCCTAAAAGCAGTAGTGGCTGGCACAGGTAAGAGCCGTGGGGTGGGGCCGGGTAAGTCGACATATGACGGGATAAGTTCAATAAAAAAAACACTTACTGCGGTCTCGCCGCATCGCCGAGTTGGCTTTGCGCCGGGCGCAAGTTAAGTGTTTTTATATTTTTTTAATATTTAATTTAACTTATCCCATTGTATGTTGACTTCCCCGACCCCCACCCCACTCCGCCATAGCGCTTTTACCTGTGCCGGCCACCACTGCCTAAAAATATACCATCAACGCTGAGATGTAGTGTTGGACTTGGCCCTTTTGGCAGGTTCACCCCTGAACTTTTTGCCTTTTCTGTAACCTGGTGTTGGTGGTTTTAGGCCTCTGGGCACTTTAGCACTGTGGTCCAGTGTAAAGTGCGTGCGCTCTCTGTGTTACATTTGAAAGGTTGGCCTGCCCTCCCATAGGAATGCATTGGGGATTCGCTGCTAAGTGTGTGTCAGTGGTAATTCCTCTTATGAGAGGAGCAGTGTGGTCAAGTCTGGTATGTATGAAATTGTGTGAATAAATGCTGCGCAATGGTGTGCACAGATTTATTGTGGTTAGTTTAGAAATGCCACTTTTAGAAGTTGGCATTTCTGTGTGCTATGTGTCTGCCTGCATGATGTGTATTGGCTGTCTGGTCTTGGAGGGACAGGGCAGGCTGAACCCGACCTGGGTTAAGTAGAGACATCTGCAGCTGGAGTATGGGGAGGGGTGACCCTTTGATCTGAGCAGGGCTGCGCCTGGCAAGAGGAATGATGGCTCCCCCTCCCACTGTGTGTCTGATGGCAGACCCCCTCGTCCTGAAAGGCAGGATGCTGCCTCGTAAATAAAGTGCTCCCAAATCCCCCCTGAACCAGTTGCATCTGGTTCCCCAAGCCCTGCCCAAAGACAAAGGATTATGTGGTATAAGTATAGGGGCTGTGACCCCATGAAGTGGTTCAGTTCCCTGATGCTGTGCTGTTCCTAACTTGGGGGGGCTGGCTGCTGCTGGGGCCCAGGAGGAACTGCCATGAGGGCTTGCCTCCCTGGGCCCAGCCTTGCCCCCCCCTGGATCTCTCATGGACTTTTGCCGAGGAGCTGTGGCTCCTAGCCCTGGAGAGCGCTTTATTCCTTTAAAAACTTCCATTGGGAGGAATGTGTGGGCTTTGCAGCGCTGAGCTGCACTTCATTGAGAGGGGAATCCCCGGCGTAGGGATTTCCCCATGCTTCGTGGCCGAGCGGGAGCCCACCCCGCTGATTTATGCGTTCTTTGGCTAGCGAGTGCCCACCCCGCATTTGTACTCTTTAGCGGGAGCCCACCCCACGGGATTGCCGCCTTCATCTTTATTTTCAAAATGCGGGTGCCCACCCCGCTCTATGTTCTAAATTAGGAGGGAGCCTACCCCTCATTGTCCGCTTTATGTTATTTTTTATGCGGGAGCCCACCCCGCGTTTCACCGCCGCGGCCGGAGAGGAAGTCCCGCCCGCCGGAGACGCGAGAGAGTGCCGGCCGGAGCCTCGCAGGCTCCACAGTAAAGTCCCGGGTAGCAAGAGGGGGCCCGGGTGAAGTGGGAGAGGTACCGCCTTCAGAGGTTCAGGCGGGAGCCCACTCCGCGCTGGGACGTCCACGGAGGCCGGCTGGAGCCTCGCAGGCTCCACATCCGAGTCCCGGGTCCCAGGAGGGGGCCCGGGTGAAGCCAGGAGAGCCCGCCTGAGAGGAGAGTCCGGCGGGAAGAGAACCTCCGAGCCGGTGAGTTGAGATGGCTGGGAGGGAGACGAGGTCGGGGCACAGTTTCGGTGCCCATTTCATGAGCGACCCCGCCTGGTAGAGGGCCGCTCCAGCATTGGGGGCACATTTGTCTACGGCACCCCAGTGGGGCCCCGAGGACACAGAGGTGCCGGGGCCCCCTTTACATGATCTCCATCTGCCCCGCTTGCCAGTGGGCAGCTGCCACGTTTGGCCCGCATTCCTGTGCTACAGAGCCCAGTAGGGCCCCGAGGGCACAGATGTGCCAGGGCCCCTTCAGTTGGATTATCCCAGCTGTCCCGCTTGCAGGGGGCAGCTGCACCGGTGGGGTGATTGTATTTAGAGAACCCGGTGGGGCCCCGAGGGCACAGTCGTGCCAGGGCCCGGTTTGCCTTGACCCCAGCTGCGCCGCTCCAGCGCGGGCAGCTGCAACGGTTCTGCTTATTTGTTCCCAGGCCCCCGTTCTGATCACAGCTGCGCAGCAATTAGTGCCAGCTGCTATGTTTAGGCCCACAGTTCTTTGGGGGGCATTCTTAGGGAGACAGGAGTGAGATGCACTCCTCTGCCCCCGTACTTTCCCAGCTGCGCAGCACTTAGTGCCAGCTGCAACGTTTAGGTCTGCGCAATTGCGCACATGGATTCTGCTGCATTGGCAGCGCGCCCTGACTTTTGGACTTAGGGCATTTGAGCCCCTTTGAGAAGGCCAGTTGGCCAGGAGGACTGTTAGGTTTATAGGGCGCCAGGCCCACTGTGATTTATTTGGTGCTAGGAAATGTGATGCATGTATTATGATTTACGCACCCTGATTTATGCCTCTAATGTGGGTTTATGATTATGAGGTTGTGCATACTGTGTTTATGTTTGAGTTATTCTATACTGTGATATATACCTCTAAATATGGTGTAGGTATGAGGTTATTTGCATACTGTGGTTTATACTAGTGAGATTATTCCCTACTGTGAGGTATACCCCTAATGTGAGTTCTGCTTAGGAGGTTATGGTCTAATGCGTTTAGGCTTATGAGAAGATTGCATAAGGTGTTTATGCTGGGGAGGTTGGCGCAGAATGTATTTCACGCCGAATGTGATATGGTGCATAATATGGTTTATGTTACAGGATGATGCTGAGTACAGTGCTTGCCAGTAATTACTGGTTGTGTTCTATGTTTATTATATGTCTACATTTACTATCTTTACTAAGTGATGGTGCTGACAGTGGTCCAAGTGGCCCTGTCATGTGTATATAATCCCCTGTAACTATTGCCCAGTGCCAGGTGGCACAGTGTATATAGTGTGATTACTATTCTAATGTGTTTTATGATAATACAAAGGCTATTTTTTGATATAACCTTGTGTGGAGTTCCTTTTGTGGTGTGCCTAGTATGTTGTTGCTGTGGGTGTGTTGCGCAAACGCTTTACACATTGCCTCCGGGATAAGCCTGACTGCTCGTGCCAAGCTACCAAGGGGGTGAGCAGGGGTTATCTTTGGCGTGTAACTCCCTTGCCCTGACTAGAGTGGTGGTTTCTGCCTGGCTTTGGCGCAAGCCTTAGCCAACCAGAAATCCCATTTCTAACATTGGTGGTAGCGGTGGGATAGGACTTGCGTTTGCGCAATACCACAGCGACAACTGGTTGCACTACAAGCTCTGCATTTAGATAGTAACATGTTGGGGATTATTGTTTCTGATTTTGTTTAAGTATCATTTCTTTGAAATGTGTTTTCTTGTTGCACTATGAGCTGGGTGTCCTGCCAAGGACAGAAACCAGAGAATCTGGAGGAGTGACTGCCCTTGTGCAGACTGCTATTTATGGGGTTGGTCTGCAGCGTAAACTAAAGGAGTTGTTACTGCCCCTGTACTGTCTGCTATTCCTTGGGTTGGCCTGAAGCTGAAGGAGTTGTACTGCCCCTGTGCTGTCTGCTATTTCTAGGGTTGGCCTACAGTGGTAACTTAATTGGCATGGAGTAACTGGCTCGGGAGGGTAGATTATCCCCTAAGTGCAGCTTTAGTTTTCTGGTATCCCCAGTAGGGTGGGATCCAGTGGTGGCAGCAATATGTAGTCCAGTGCAGGAAGTCCCATTCCCAGTTCCTAGAGTATGGTACCTGGTTCCCGGTTAAGAGGGGGACAGGTTGAGATTCAGGGGCAGTAAGAAGCTGTCTCACCAGTCTTGTGGGGGGAGTGTGGATGAATGTTGTGATGCACTGGACGTTTGAATGATTGGTTAGCACGGTAAATGGTGTTAAAGGGCTGTTCAAAATGTTTTGTCAGACCTAACATGCCCCGTAATTTTTTTTTCCGGAGTCGCGCCAACACCTGTTGGAGTGTGTAAGTTCTTTGGTTCTAGGGAGCTTGTATTGGGGAGTGATACTAGAAGAATGGTGCAGGTGTCTTCCAACCCAGGGTGGTGGAAGTGGTTCAGAGTAGCCCAGCTAGGTACCCTCATAGTGAGGAGGTTGCAAGGCCTCACATCCTGTCCCGCAGGGGAAGGTGTGAGACTGGGGCATATTCTGAGCCTCAACCTCAGTCTCCAGTACTGGTTGGTTCTTAGAGGGAACACCAGGTGGGGAGTCTAGTCTGTCCTGTTGGACCGTTCTTCGAGGGGGATCTCCCCGTGTTAGGTGAGCTGGGAGTGTCTGTAATCAGGCCGCCATCAGTTCTGGTGTCTGGCAGTGCCACTCCTAAGTGGAGGGTGCGGAAGTCCAGATTGAGGGGTGATAGGGGGAAAGAGTCCCCAGTGGAAGAACCATTGGGTCAGGGGCCAGCCAGAAGGGCTGAGTCACCAAGGATTGGCCATGGTGACACCACTTCTGTCCTGGGGCATCTTCGCGCACTGTCGGAGGGACAGGAGGTCATGAGCTCTGCGCCAGACAGACTGTCACATGACACATTAGGTATGTGTCACCCTTGGTGGGGGCATGCGTGCTCCCCATGAAGTCCTGGTCCGCCGGGCATCTGACCAAAGGGTACCGTCCCTGGGTTGGGGAGCCAGGAGCAGGTGCTTCCTGACCTGGACGGCAGGGCAGCTGTAATCAGTGTCCTGACCGGTTTGCCTTCTAGGGGTACCACTCCAGAGGGGTGGTGCAGGCCTAGCCGGGATCTTTAGGGTCCCTGGTTGAGTGTGGTAGCACTACCCGGAGAGCAGGTGGGGCCCACCTTAAGTGAAGGGACCCTGCTCTTCAGAAGGGAGGGTATAGGGCTCTGGAAGGGGGTGCAGAGGGAGGGAGTCCTCGCCACTGACCCCGGTGCAGCCGGTAAATGTGGATCCCAGGTGGTAGACCAGTGATGGAGAGAGGTCCTGAACTGGTGGGAGAGTTGTGTTCTGGTGGGTGCTTCTCCTGGGAGAGTGCGGAACCCCAGAAGTAGAGGTAGGGTGAGGAGACGCTTCGCCCGTGACCTCTGGTCAGCCGGAGGGTGTTACTTCTGGACGTCAAGACGAACCTCTGTCCGTGTAACGAGAGGGAGAGGACTTTTTGAAACTTGCATCCATCTTGCTGAAGCAGCTACCCAAGGGCCTGATTTGAGCTTGCCTCCTGTTGAAGTCTCAGGGACATTAGACTTCACCCATCAGCCCTCTGAATTCCCATCGAAGGGAACTCTACTCGCAGGTGAGGCTTCTGTCGAGAATTCCAGAGCCTCTGGGTCTACTGCGGGGAACGCGGGCTGAGAATCATCGCTATCGCTATTGTGGGCCGCTGCAGCTGAGGAGCTGTTGCCGCTGAGACCCCGCATTTGCCTGAGTTACGAAAATCATCGCTATCGCTATTGTGGGCCGCTGCAGCTGAGGAGCTGTTGCCGCTGAGAGCCCGCATTTGCCTGAGTTACGAAAATCATCGCTATCGCTATTGTGGGCCGCTGCAGCTGAGGAGCTGTTGCCGCTGAGAGCCCGCATTTGTCTGTGCTACGAGAATCATCGCTATCGCTACTGTGGGCCGCTGCAGCTGAAGAGCTGTTGCCTCTGAGAGCCTGCATCTGTCTGTGCTACGAGAATCATCGCTATCGCTACTGTGGGCCACTGCAGCTGAAGAGCTGTTGCCGCTGGGAGCCCGCAATGGCCGGTGCTACGAGATCGTCGCTATCGCTATTGGGGACCGCTACATCCGGGAGCTATGGCCGCTGCGAGTCCGCCTGTCATCACCGCGGCTTCCTTGTGAGGCTGCGTGCCGTGCCCCTTTACATCTCAGGTACATTGTGCATCACCGGGTCACGGGGACCCCGGCCTCGAACTAAGCCCGTTCCACACCCTTTTCGAGTGCCTTTCATTGCTTGAGAGGGAGAGTGGAGAATGGCTATTATGTGCCAGGGGTTACTGCCCCCCACTCTGCGCTTTGGCAAGGACCAATGACATCTGGATGGCCTAGGGCCTGGTCCTGGCCGTGGACAACTAGGGAGTACCAGTGGGGTAGCCTAGTTGGGCCTGAGAGTTTCTTTTTATTTTAATTTTTTTTTCTTCTTTTTTTTCAGAGGGAACCACATGGGTTCAGAGTGGCGTAGAACCGGAGGGTGTCCCTGCAGTGAGGGCCCGCGTCCGTGTTCTATCGCCCTAAGCAGGGAAGCCCATCAAGGTAGTGATTGGTCTACCCTGCGTTTTGGCTGGAAGGGGGTTGTGTTGGACTTGGCCCTTTTTGGCAGGTTCACCCCTGAACTTTTTGCCTTTTCTGTAACCTGGTGTTGGTGGTTTTAGGCCTCTGGGCACTTTAGCACTGTGGTCCAGTGTAAAGTGCGTGCGCTCTCTGTGTTACATTTGTAAGGTTGGCCTGCCCTCCCATAGGAATGCATTGGGGATTCCCTGCTAAGTGTGTGTCAGTGGTAATTCCTGTTATGAGAGGAGCAGTGTGGTCAAGTCTGGTATGTATGAAATTGTGTGAATAAATGCTGCGCAATGGTGTGCACAGATTTATTGTGGTTATTTTAGAAATGCCACTTTTAGAAGTTGGCATTTCTGTGTGCTATGTGTCTGCCTGCCTGATGTGTATTGGCTGTCTGGTCTTGGAGGGACAGGGCAGGCTGAACCCGACCTGGGTTAAGTAGAGACATCTGCAGCTGGAGTATGGGGCGGAGTGACCCTTTGATCTGAGCAGGGCTGCACCTGGCAAGAGGAATGATGGCTCCCCCTCCCACTGTGTGTCTGATGGCAGACCCCCTCTTCCTGAAAGGCAGGATGCCGCCTCGTAAATAAAGTGCTCCCAAATCCCCCCTGAACCAGTTGCATCTGGTTCCCCAAGCCCTGCCCTAAGACAAAGGATTATGTGGTATAAGTATAGGGGCTGTGACCCCATGAAGTGGTTCAGTTCCCTGATGCTGTGCTGTTCCTAACTTGGGGGGGCTGGCTGCTGCTGGGGCCCAGGAGGAACCGCCATGAGGGCTTGCCTCCCTGGGCCCAGCCTTGCCCCCCCCTGGATCTCTCATGGACTTTTGCCGAGGAGCTGTGGCTCCTAGCCCTGGAGAGCGCTTTATTCCTTTAAAAACTTCCATTGGGAGGAATGTGTGGGCTTTGCAGCGCTGAGCTGCACTTCATTGAGAGGGGAATCCCCGGCGTAGGGATTCCCCCATGCTTCGTGGCCGAGCGGGAGCCCACCCCGCTGATTTATGCGTGCTTTGGCTAGCGGGTGCCCACCCCGCATTTGTACTCTTTAGCGGGAGCCCACCTCGCGGGATTGCCGCTTTCATCTTTATTTTCAAAATGCGGGTGCCCACCCCGCTCTATGTTCTAAATTAGGAGGGAGCCTACCCCTCATTGTCCGCTTTATGTTATTTTTTATGCGGGAGCCCACCCCGCGTTTCACCGCCACGTCCGGAGAGGAAGTCCCGCCCGCCGGAGACGCGAGAGAGTGCCGGCCGGAGCCTCGCAGGCTGCACAGTGAAGTCCCGGGTCCCAAGAGGGGGCCCGGGTGAAGTGGGAGAGGTACGGCCTTCAGAGGCCCAGGCGGGAGCCCACCCCGCGCTGGGACGTCCACGGAGGCAGGCTGGAGCCTCGCAGGCTCCACATCCGAGTCCCGGGTCCCAGGAGGGGGCCCGGGTGAAGCCAGGAGAGCCCGCCTGAGAGGAGAGTCCGGCGGGAAGAGAACCTCCGAGCCGGTGAGTTGAGATGGCTGGGAGGGAGACGAGGTCGGGGCACAGTTTCGGTGCCCATTTCATGAGCGGCCCGCCTGGTAGAGGGCCGCTCCAGCATTGGGGGCACATTTGTCTACAGCACCCCAGTGGGGCTCTGAGGGCACAGAGGTGCCGGGGCCCCCTTTACATGATCTCCAGCTGCCCCGCTTGCCAGTGGGCAGCTGCCACGTTTGGCCCGCATTCCTTTGCTACAGAGCCCAGTAGGACCCCGAGGGCACAGTTGTGCCAGGGCCCGGTTTGCCTTGACCCCAGCTGCGCCGCACCAGCGCGGGCAGCTGCAACGGTTCTGCTTATTTGTTCCCAAGCCCCCGTTCTGATCACAGCTGCGCAGCAATTAGTGCCAGCTGCTATGTTTAGGCCCACAGTTCTTTGGGGGGCATTCTTAGGGAGACAGGAGTGAGATGCACTCCTCTGCCCACGTACTGTCCCAGCTGCGTAGCACTTAGTGCCAGCTGCAACGTTTAGGTCTGCGCAATTGCGCACATGCATTCTGCTGCATTGGCAGCGCACCCTGACTTTTGGACATAGGGCATTTGAGCTCCTTTGAGAAGGCCAGTTGGCCAGGAGGACTGTTAGGTTTATAGGGCGCCAGGCCCTACTGTGATTTATGTGGTGCTAGGAAATGTGATGCATGTATTATGATTTACGCACCCTGATTTATGCCTCTAATGTGGTTTTATGATTATGAGGTTGTGCATACTGTGTTTATGTTTGAGTTATTCTATACTGTGATATATGCCTCTAAATATGGTGTAGGTATGAGGTTATTTGCATACTGTGGTTTATACTAGTGAGATTATTCCCTACTGTGAGATATACCCCTAATGTGAGTTCTGCTTAGGAGGTTATGGTCTAATGCATTTAGGCTTATGAGAAGATTGCATAAGGTGTTTATGCTGGGGAGGTTGGTGCAGAATGTATTTCACGCCCCGAATGTGATACGGTGCATAATATGGTTTATGTTACAGGATGATGCTGAGTACAGTGCTTGCCAGTAATTACTGGTTGTGTTCTATGTTTATTATATGTCTACATTTACTATCTTTACTAAGTGATGGTGCTGACAGTGGTCCAAGTGACCCTGTCATGTGTATATAATCCCCTGTAACTATTGCCCAGTGCCAGGTGGGACAGTGTATATAGTGTGATTACTATTCTAATGTGTTTTATGATAATACAAAGGCTATTTTTTGATATAACCTTGTGTGGAGTTCCTTTTGTGGTGTGCCTAGTATGTTGTTGCTGTGGGTGTGTTGCGCAAACGCTTTACACATTGCCTCCGGGATAAGCCTGACTGCTCGTGCCAAGCTACCAAGGGGGTGAGCAGGGGTTATCTTTGGCGTGTAACTCCCTTGCCCTGACTAGAGTGGTGGTTTATGCCTGGCTTTGGCGCAAGCCTTAGCCAACCAGAAATCCCATTTCTAACATGTAGTGTTACTGTTCCATCATTGTTATCAAATGTGTTGGCACAATGTAATGAATGCAACTAAATCATGGATGGACAAATATATTAGATGCAGAACACATTCCATGGTCAAATCTAACACAAGAACTAAAAACATACTGTCCTGACAACACCGAGCAAAGCAGAACCCTACCTTGTAATATGGCAGTAGATGTAGGGAGACTTTGTAACAACAACATAGTCTTGCTCAACCATTAGACCGTTCCTAAAAGTAAAACCACACTGCTGAAAAGTACTTAAGCAGTTTGAATACAAGTATAGTGACCTGGCTGGGAACTGCCTGTGCTACAGCAACGTAGCTAGACCTTTGGCGGCCCTTCGGCTGCCTGTAAGAGTGGGGGAAGGGGGGCTGGCGATTCCTGCGTGTGCCGCCCCGCGACGGCTGCAGGTAAGAGCAGGGGGGGAAGCCGCCGCCCCCAAAACTTGTGTCGCTCGGGGCGGACTGCCCCCTCCCCTTGCTACGCCACTGCTGTGCTATCCATGTGTGGTAAAGCATCCCTGCTGCCTAGCTGTGAAATGACGTGAGAGGGGCTTCATCCAGCCCATACTTTTCAGCCAACAGCACTGTGCAAGCTGGGACTTGTTGGCCTATACATATTCATGAAAGTTCGACTCCCCTCTGGTGAATTTCTAGCACTGTTTGATTAAATGCATCACCGATCTCCCGATACATGTTGGGGCACTTAATTAAAGCAGAGACATTGTCGTGCTATCAATTTAATGGGCCATCGAATCCTTGATGTTACAATAGGTTTCAAAACCTAAAAAAGACACCAAAGGAACATTCTGGAATGCTCATTGTTGGTGACTGTTGGAGATATTGGGCTGGTAAAGAGAACTGTTTTTTTCTATACATAGGATGGCCCCTTTAAAGAACAACAACACTTCAGAGTACGCCAACCCCCTCCCATGCATAGCATATTATAGCAGCTCTGCTGAACTGTGTTAGCGTTGACTCATTAAACTGCAGCAGAACTGGCGTGGCTTCGAAGCCATAGATGGCAGACACGTGAGCTGAGAGCTCTGCGCCAGCCGAGTAAATTATCCTGCTAATTGGTGAATCCGCCCGGGCACGGGGTGCGCTCCTGGGGGCCAAACCCACGGGAGTTATTGGGGTATTTATCATTGCCTCTTAAAGCCCGAACAGCGGCTGGGAACCGCCGGAGAACTGAGGCGGGCCGGACGCGGCTGCAGCAAAATGGCGGCCTGAGGTGGAGAGGCAAACTGCGACACGGACGGAGGCGGCTGCCCTGCCTCGCTGAGGGTTCCGGTCTGTGCACCCGGCGGAACGGAGGTCTGCTTGAGCGCTAAAAACACACCCTGAGACAACGGTGACAGTGGGGCTGCGACCTGTACTAGACCGACACCCAACCTCGCACTACGGTCAATTTGCATGCGAGACACGGAACCCACTGGGAGTGATCCACGCTGCTCGGAAGCCGCTGGGATCGCTGATTCCACGAGTGACATCTAACTGCCTGGGCCGCCGCTAGCCCTGCGGTGGCACCCGCTGAGCGGTGCTACATCTACAGCCCGGCAGTGAGAACGGGTAATAAGCAGAGAGAGCCAAGTGCGCCATAATTGGAGGAGGTTGTCAGTGAAGGCGTGAGCGAGAAAAGTACATCCGTCTACATACGGACGCTGGGAAGCAACTCCAGGCCGGGATTGGTCCCACGCGGACCCCCGCGCCTACTGAAAGGTGATTGCTGCAGCGGGAGGTGGCAGAAGTGCGGTGCGGTGCAGTCCGGGACCGCTAGAGCGTGGACGGTTATCCCAGTACGCTGACCCCTGAGGGCATAGAGGCATTAGAAGCGACACACCTGCCTGATTCCTCCCCCCTCCCCTGACCTGAGGTGATGTATGGGAGCGGTGACCTCCCCAAGTACTGAAAGCACGAACCGCGGATCGGCTGGTGGGACCAGATGTGTTATGGCCGGCCGGAGTGGTGGTGGATGGAGTGAGCGGGGGCAAATACGCCTGCTGGAATGAGGCTTAAATGAGATGGTCTCCTGCCGTTATCTGGCTTAAGGTTGCTCCCTTCGCTCCCGGCCGATCGCCGGATTGATTGGGGTGACCGGCGAAGTGGGAGTGAGGTGCGAAGACGGTCACCTATTCCAAGGTGAGCTTGCCCGCCTGGTTAAACTGGTCAGCCGCTCTGCATAATCTGAGGGACATTAAGTTATACGGCAGAGCCGTACCACACTGATCCATTTGTGACTGGATGGGCGGAGAATTCGAGACGGTGTGCGGCGCGCCTCTTGCTCATCCGAGCGCCGCCTCAATCCAGGACAGTAGCAATAGGCGATAATGAGGCGGTTGCACTAGCTGGGCAGTACTTTACCGGAGAGCAGACGGCGGAGAGGTGTTTATTGAGGGTGCTCCCACCGGCGATCCTGCTGGTAATCTACAGTACACTGTCCATGTCGGTCGCAGAGAACACCCCCTGGGGGCTTAAGGCTGAGCGCTGCTAAAGGCTTAGAGAAAGTCTGGTGAGACTTGGAGTCAAGAGCTGAGTGAACACTCGAGTGCTGGGATCTACCGCACTGCTGGTGTTGACTAGAGTAATGATCCCCCTGCCCATGCCTCATTTGTCGGACTACTCTAAACTTGAATAACACGTCGATCAGTGTTCTTTACTTGGTAGCACAAGCATAATAAAACTTGCTCTCAAGACACCATATTGGCACTCCTTGCTCACCTCCATGAACAGATCTGCGCTGGGCGCTCTGGTCTATTGCCCTGCCATTTAGTCACTATCGATCTGCAAAACTCATAGCTGTCCTATGGTGGGGGCACTCTGCAACAGCGTTGCGAACGGGCACGGACACTGAGTGGATGTGACGCTACTGGGTGACCCACAGACACATACGTAGGCACAACTACATGAACTGCCTTGAATCATAGTCTGCAAGGGGGAAGCGATTGCAGGACAGTATACATGGTGCCCTGGAGAGCACAGCTCAGGCACGGGAGTGGTGGGACCCAGAGACATCGGTGGTAGCCCCACGCCCGCCCAGAGTAAGACGCAAGCGTTCTTTGATAGGAGACCACGCCGCGATGGGGAAACCCAGAGGAAAGCAGGCAGGACCCCCCCCCCCCGGACCAAGACGACGGTGAGACGGACACAGTACCCAAAGAAACTGGCGGTGAACTACCGGAACTACCGGTACAACAGTAACTGGCCAAGATCTTGGAAGCCATCGCTGACACCAAGGCGACGTTACACCAAGAAATCAGTACGGTCGCAGTGGGCTTAGGATTGCTGCGGGCTGAGCATGCTAAACTCTCCGATAGAGTGAAGCAGTCAGAATCGACTCTGGAAGTGCTTGCCCTGGCGCAGCAGGCTTTGGCTGAACGTATCGGAGATTTATCCTGCAGGGTCAATGTACTGGAATGAAGGGCAGAGGATGCAGAGGGGCAAAACCGGAGGAACAATGTGAGGGTTCTTGGTCTTCCGGAAGGTGTGGAAGGTCTGGACATGATTGCCTATCTGGAGACTTGGCTCCGAGAAGTAGTGGCGCCGGAGGGGCTGTCGCAGTTCTATACACTGGAGCGGGCCCAAGGAGTGCCTGCTCATCCGCCGGCACCGGGACGGCCGCCGCGTGCTGTGGTAGCCAGGCTACTCCACTTCCGGGACAGAGACCTGTTGTTGAGAAGGGCAAGATCAGATGGATCCTACATGGTGGAGAACAATAAAGTGTCTTTATTTCCGGATTATACACTGGAGGTCCAGAGACGTCGTACCTCCTTTTTGGAGGTGAAGAGAGCACTGCGCAAAGAAAGAGTACAATATTCCCTGATGCTCCCTGCTCTGCTTAAGATAATTTTGGGGGGAAAGACTCATTTCTGCGAGGATCCCAAGGCTGCATGGGAGTGGATTGAGACCTACAGAACAGAGGGTAACCCCAAACCAAGCGGGGGGAAACAAACGAATGAAGTAAAAGATCCGGGGAAACGACTGCGGAAACGGCAAAGATGGAAGAGTGCTAAGAGACCGAGCCCCTCTCGAACGGCGGTGGAGAGGGCGGAAGCGTTGCAGGCAGTGGCGGTCATGCTGCGAAGCAGGGGGTCTTCATTGGAGAGAGACCCAGTATCGAAACCAGGGACTGAAGAATCTGATACGGATATGTCCCATGCTGGCAGCATCTCCATGCAGGGGTGACACCTCAGACTGCGGACGAGATACTGGGATAAGTGATGGGGTTTTCTTTCTCTCCTTTCCTGCTCCGCACTCTTCCTATCCGCTATAATGGGTTTGGGGGCCCGGTTCTTGCTCTGGTGCCTCGGGCCCACCTGTTGGCGGGGGGATGGTGTGAGAGGGGGAGATGGGGCTGGGGGGGCGCTCCCGGGCACGGGTTGGAACGGCCAAATGAGGCTGTAAGGTCAGAAAGATTCAACCATTAAGTGTTGGGCATTAGTTGGAAGCTGCGCTCCCTTCCAGGCCCTAGTGTCGGTAGCTGTGGGCCTTAACTACTTGTTGTAGTTTAGTAACGTGTTGTATATTTGCAAGTTTGGGCAGCTGACCGTTGTCAGTCCACTCATGGGTTGGGGAGTTACAATGTTGGGTTTGTTGTTACATACCAGGAGGCCTGTAGTGATCCTTCCAACTGACGGGACAGGGGGGGCACGGGGGGCACTATGAGGACCAATGACGCTGTCCTCTAATCGGGCTGAGGAGTTTAAACTCCTTACCTTGAATATCCGGGGCATGGGCTCGCCCTCAAAACGCTACAGCATATTGAATTACATTAGGCGAAGGGGTGCACAGATAGTTCTTTTACAAGAGACTCACCTCACAGAGACAGAGGCCGCTAGATTGAGACGCAGATGGAGGGGGTCAACTGTTCGCAACCACTTACTCAGCGTTTGCAAGAGGGGCGCTTGTGTGGATCCGGCCAGGGGTCCCCTTTCAACTAACTCGGAAACTGATAGATCCTGATGGGAGGTTTGTAGTGCTCACGGGCAAATTGAAAGGCAGAGAGATAACGGTGGGCAGTGTGTATGCACCAAATCGGGAGCAGGTTCCCTTTCTGGAAAGGCTCTTGGGAGCACTGGCTGGGATTGCACACGAGAACTTGATATTAGGGGGAGACTTTAACTGTATATACGATGTGAGATGGGATAGATCTACTCCTCCACTGCGTGGTACATTGGCAGCCACTACGGCTAAGGGAATCAGGAATTGGGCCGTGGGGTGGGATCTATTAGATGTTTGGCGACTGCAAAACATGAACCGGAGGGAATATTCCCATTACTCCCATCTTTATGATCTACACACGAGACTAGATATGTTCTTCTGCTCCACCGCACTGGCCCCCATGATGTCCGGGTGCCAAATATTTGGGTAGGTCCATTTCTGATCATAGTCCCCTATGTATGAGATATGCTCCCACTCCTGAGAGGGCCCCAATCCCACTGTGGAGACTAGACCCGGTATTATTAGAGGATGATGGTTTTCTACAGCTCCTGTCTGCAGCCTTGGTAACCTACTTTACGGAGAACCAGGGAACCGCTAGCTCCTCCTTAGTCGAATGGGAAGCATGCAAAGTAGTGATCCGGGGACACTGTTTAGGCCAGGTGGTGGGAATGAGGAAAATGGTGACTCAGGAATTAGAAGACCTGGAAGCACAGATTTTAACATTAGATAGGGAGATCACGGGAGGAATCATGTCACAGGGCAAATTAGCAGAGGTGAAGAGCCTTTATAACTCCACTTGGGATAGGTTGCGGACATTGGACCTTAAAACGTACCAGGCAAAACAACACAAGGAAGATTATTGGCCTGGCTGATTAAACCAGAAAGCAGAGGTACGCCAATCCCTAGTATTACTGATGCACAAGGCCAGATACTCTCTAATCCGAGGGCTATTAATGATGCGTTTAGGGACTACTATGAGACGCTCTATGGGCTACCAAGATTTGGTCAGGGGACAGAATTGCCTGCATATCTGGCCGAGTTGCGATTGGCAAGCTTGGACAGAGACTCGTTAGGATTGCCGGTTAAAGCCGGCGAGATAAGAGCAGCAATCAAGGAAATGGCTAGGGGAAAAACGCCTGGGCCAGACGGCCTTCCGGCAGAATTTTATGTTGCATTTATGGATATATTAGCCCCGAGGTTAGAACAGGTGTATGCAGGGGCGCTGCGAGAAAAACAACTACCGCCGTCCATTAGGGAGGCGCTGGTGATTCCCCTGCCAAAGACCAAGAATGACCATCCCACACTGCCTGAATTTAGACCTTTATCCATGCTGAATATGGACTTCAAAATTTTAAGTAAAACGTTGGCAACTAGACTTCTGCCACACATGCAGAGGTTGGTTCACAGGGATCAAAATGGTTTTATCCCCACACGTTCTACGTCCAACAATCTCAGAAGACTGTATCACGTAATGTTCCACCCTGAGCTGGGAAACTACCCAGATGCAGTTGTGGTAGTGATAGACCTGGAAAAGGCCTTCGACTCCTTACGCTGGGATTTTTTACTAGCTGTAATGGCGACGATGAAGATGGGAGATGGGTGGCTGCAATGGGTTCGCCTCTTGTATGAAAATCCTAGAGCCCGGGTGCGTACAGGTAATACAGTGTCAACACCTTACCTCATTCATAGAGGCACCAGGCAGGGATGTCCCTTGTCACCTCTGCTTTTTGCTCTAGCAATGAAGCCACTGGCAGACCGCATTAGACGAGAGAGTGAGGGGCTGGGAGTGTCTCTTGGTGGGACCAACCACATCATCTCCTTATATGCAGATGATGTGTTAATATACCTGCGAAACGTGTCGAGTGGAGTACAGATAGTACTACGGATACTAGAAACTTTGCTGAACTCTCGGGGTTGCGAGTAAATAAGAGAAAGACCTTCGTGTTCCCGCTGCACTCCACCCTTCCTAGACCCCTGAACCTTCCGTCTGACCTGGAATGGGCACCAGTTTTCTTTAAATATCTAGGGATTCAGATATATACCATAATCAGGTCGATTTGTTTGAAGGAAACCTTAGAGGAGCCCTGAGAGCGCTTCGAGCAAATGTGGCCTTTTGGCGCATGCTCAAACTACCTGTTATGGCTCGAGTGGCGCTGTCCAAAATGGTGGTGTTACCTCGCCTCTTGTACTATTTTGTTAATCTACCGATGGTAATACCTAAAAGTTGGTTTAAGACCTTAGACATGACATTGAGGGACTTGGTATGGGATGGCGGCCGCAATAGAGTGTCGTTACAGACTTTGCGTCTCCCGCTTACGGGAGGTGGATTGGGGGCTCCTGATTTTGAAGCCTACTATCTGGCGGCCGAACTTCAATGGCTAGCCAGATGGCTGGACGGAAGGGGACTAGATACTCTGTCACTACCCGCTGATTCAGTACAGGCGGTCTTACTTCCTAGGATGCTTAACCGCCGCCTGAAAATCAGAAATATGGGAGTACTGCTCACAGTGGCAATGACATGCTGGGACAGATGTACGGCGCGCTCCAAAGGAACGCTGCTCTACGCACCTGCTATCCCACTTGTAGGGATCCCTCAGGCAGGAATGGGCCCTCCCCTGACACAGAGGCAGCTGTTGGGTTGGGCAGATGCGGGAGTATGGACAATAGGTGATTATTATAGAGATGGTGTATTGCTGCCACTAGACGAATTTCTGGAATACCATGAACTACCCGCGGGGCAGTTTTTAAATTATCATAAGATACGAGGGGCATCAGTAGAACTCTGGGGGTTAGACGTAAAAGAACCAGGTACACATGCGGCCCTACAGGCAACGGTGACTTTGGGCTCAGCGGGACACCTGGTGAAATGGCTTTATGTCGCAATAATGGAATTGACACCACGACCACTGCCTCGCCTTCTGGAAAGATGGGAGGGTACTTTAGGCAGGCAGCTGACTGAGAAGGAGTGGAAGAAGGTTCTAGGTGGCCCAAAAAAGGTATCCAGGAACACGGTTTCAAGCTTATACAATTTAATGTCCTTCATAGAACTTACCTTACCCCTCATCGGCTGAATGTAGTATATGGCCGTGATGATCAAGCATGACCCAGATGATCCCGCCTACTGCCGCTCCTTTTTGTCAGTAGTAAACGTGAAGAGTGGTGGTGGGGGGGCTACCGACCCTGCGCTGCACCTTACAGCGAGTCAACACGGTTCTGGCCTGCTTGCAGGCACAACGAGCTCTCACTGATGTGCCAGTTTCACCACATCGGTCGAAATTCCCGAGTACTGTTTGTTCTAGCGCGGGGCTGCTCTGCCTCACCCCCACAGTAGTGTCTGCTGCTTGCAGGCCACTCATGCTACCATCCACCTCTCTACATAATCATTCAGGGAATTACTTTTTTCATTCCTCTCCTTGGAATTAGAAAAAGGGGACCTCATATGGACAAAGAAGATAGCTACCTTTATTTAGTCCAACCATTCACAGCAACAAGACGCAAATGCGCAACCAACCTCTCCTCCCATAGATTCATATAGAGCCTGAACTCTCAGTCATTAACTATGCTCCCGCCAAACCCCACCAGGAACTCTAAACTCGTGCGTTACGGACCCAACTCATGGTCTATAAAGTACCCAGAAAATCAGACCAGTAACGCCAAAAAGAACCTTAAGCACAGTACCTTAGAACAGCACCCGGAAACACTTATAGTAGACAACTACCACACTGCGACTAACGGTAACACGAAAACCAACTTCATCTTCTTCACAAATCGCCCGACTAAGTGGAAAAACACCTTCCTTCTTCACTTTCAAGTCACCAAATCAGTAAATATTCCCTATGGCGAAAAAATCTCCACAACAGTAACACCTACCTTTAAAGGGGAACTCACAATTTCCATCTTCAGAACAGGAAACATTCTCATACAGGCCACTGACCCACACCTCACAATTTTTGATCGGCACTTCCCTACATTACTCTCCTCTCTAACTCACCAGGACCATCAAACCCAGTCCCTCCCATCACCCCCCACCCAGAGAAATCCCGGAACCGACCCAATCTCCCTCCCCGGACGACCCCCGCTACAACTCATGGACATCCACCATCACTAATTATAATCTCACTACCCCTATCATCACACTCCGCCGTCAAACACCATCTACAATGGCTTCAACCAATACCACCAGGCCCAGCAAACGCACAGGTAATAAACACCGCAAGGCTGATCCTGAGCTAGACAGTTCGGACTCAAACAAAATTCTTTCCGTAATGGAACCCACTACAGGCACCCCCTCGACTTCAGGAGACCCGACTCTACCCTCGCAAACTATCCTCAACTCCACTACTGTCCCTACTCCTCCTACCCAAACCATCTCCTTACCCAACGTCACCGATAATCCCCCAGACACTGACCTCCCTCTAACCACTGCTCACCCCACCCCCCGACCCACCGCCACTTGCCCAAACCGCCCCCGCTGCTAATCACACTGCCAATCCCCTAGACACGGACTTCCTCCATACCATTGCTCACTCACCTCCCTTGGACCCAAGACCCACAACTCCCCTTCCTAACCTCTTGACCGGAAGCAACAATGACCTGACTCCTCACGCCCAATCTATCCCCACTCCCAACCCCAATGAAGCCACTCAATCCCATAACCTAGTACCCTCTCCTTCCTCAGACCCTACTCATACACTGCCCCCGTCGAATACAACATGCCCTTTCAGCACCCTTACCCAGCTACTGATCCGAGTGGAACAGAAAATAGACTCCCTAGCGGCAGATATACTACACCTTCAACAAAAACTTCCCAACCGGATTAAACCGCCCTGCTCACACACTCCGGGTAACTGCACACCTTCCCCCCATCCAGCCCCTGCCATGGCCCCTCTTGGCACCCCATGGCTGACCAATCCTATGAGGAATCAGGCACATCTACCTAGCCGAACTCTACGACCCATTTCAGAACGAGAAGCAGATGATATCAACGACTCTTACCTTGAAAGTAGCCAGAACTCGGCCCCGTTTGCTATTCCAGTTTTAGTGAGCACTAATAGAATCCCTAAACCTGTCCTCTTGCCCAGACTCCTTGCTCAATACACTCCTATACATACAGCACACACCAACATTGAGGCGCCCCGGCCTCTGTCGTGCATGCTCCTCAACTGTAGATCAGCAGTACAACACGCCACAGATATTGCTGAAATTATACTCGCGGAAGAAATTGACATTGCATTCCTCACTAAATCCTGGCTCACCGAACACTCTACCCCCATCCTAGACCTTCTCACACCTCCAGGCTACAACATCATCAGACACGACAGACCGATCAAAACAGGTGGCGACCTAGCTATCATTCATAAAGAAGGAATTCAGCTTACCAGATTAAAATCCACAGAATACCTGACTCTGGAGTACCTGGGTGTTGAACTTACAGTCAAAGGCACCATGCCCATCAAATTTCACACCATCTACCATCCTCCGGGTGAACGTACCCTCTTCGCTGAAGAACTAACCGACCTAATAACTCGTTTCTCCCTAACTGACACAGAAGACGTGTTCCTCGGTGACTTCAATGTCCACTGGAACAACCCAGAAGACACTACAACTCAGAACCTCTCCAACCTGCTTGAAATTACCAACCTTAAACAACTCTGCAATGAACCAACGCACATCAAAGGAGCAACTCTGGATACGATCATCACCAAAAATGAGCTGGTCTCTCTGAGATCGATTTCGCCCATTGACTGGTCTGACCACCACCTCGTACTGTTTAATATTGACTCACATGTCAGAAACCTACCAATACAACCGGACAAACCTAAGCATTGGACCAGGATCATCAAAGGAGTCCCCATAACTGAACTGGAATCCAGGATTCATGCCCATCTACAACCCCAGCCTTCCAATATGACGGCAGATAACCTCACAGCCCACTTTAATTCCACAATGACAGAGGTGTTAGATCAAGTAGCACCACTCAAACTCAAACAGTTGAGAACTACTAAATCTAAATCTTGGTTCAACGTAGAGCTTAATAACGAAAGAAGACAACTCAGACAATCAGAAAGGACTTGGAGACTAAACCCTTCGACCCTTCACCTAGCGCAACTTAGATCAACCCGACTGGCATATAAAAAACACATTTTTAGAGAAAAGGCCAACTTCTTCCGCAGCCAACTAGACCAGGCGAAGAATAGACCTAGAGAACTCTTCAACATTGTCAAAAGTCAAACAAACAGCACACCCCATACAAGATATAAAAGCCACCAATGACCGATGCGAAGAAATCGCCAGCTTCTTCACAGACAAAGTCTCAAAAATTGACCAATCCTTCATCCAAACTTCAAATCCACCCTCCCTCGCAACCTGCCCCCCTTTAACCACCCCTGACCAAACAGATCAAAAGCTTACCATGGACAAACAGGCCCGCTTCCAACTGAAAAATGACGCTAATATAATTGCAAGCTTAAAGCCTACTTCCCACACTATGGACCCCCTCCCATCCACAATAGTAAAAAAACTCAACCACATCATCGCCCCTTTCTGGACAAAAATCATCAACTCCTCTCTCACATCAGGTTGTGTCCCAGACTCCCTTCAGCTAGGACAAATCACACCCATACTCAAGAAACAAGGGGCCGACCCCAACGAGCTCAACAACCTCAGACCTATCTCCAACCTTCTGTTCCTAGCTAAAACATTGGAGAAGTGCGTTCTCCAACAACTTAACAAACATATTGACGACTTCAACCTCCTCGACACCTTTCAGTCGGGTTTCAGGAAAGGATGTAGCACCGAAACAGCGATGCTCAATATTGCAGATGATATCCACAGAGCTTTAGACAGTGCTTTAAATGGGGGCAAAATAGTGCAGGTACTCATTTAAATGTGGCGAGTGGGCGGGGCTTGGGGGCGGGGCTTAGGGCAAGACATGCCGATACTTATTGACTTTGATACTACTTGCAGCACATACCAAAACACATGGGAAATATCTTTCAATAAACAAAGTAGGTTTGTTTACTCATTACACAAAACGAAAGCCAAACGCGGCCATTTTTTAACATTTCCTTGTTTTGTAATATGTGCAACATCAATACTGTTAATTGCACAATTCTATATATTCTCGAGTGACACAGAAAGAAACAAGCAGACCCGCACACACAAAGCATTCCACACATTTCCTTTAATATAACTTCCAAGAGTGTCTCTATTCTCTCCCCTTTCTCTTGTTTTTCTCTCACACAAAAACAATCACAGGTTAGCAGACAAACATACACAGACACTTAACAAAAGAATCAGGTGGGATTAAAGCCATTTGAACCTGGTTACCTCCCACAGCTTTCTTAATTACGCTGTCACCCGGCTGCCTCGATGTCTGTGTTTGCAACCCAGCAGGATGGTGAACACCCGGATGGTATGCAAATGAGCCCACGCTGAATTGTTCAGCTGGGCTCCGCTCAGGTCTACAGAAGTGCCTTGGCTATCAAAGAAAGGCTGCCAGCACCAGCGTTTCATGAGTACCGGTACTCTCCTCTGCAGTAGAGAAGTGCCGGTACTCAGAGTGATAAATCTAAGAAGTGCCGGTACTCCGTACCGGTGAGTACCGGCCCATTTAAAGCACTGGCTTTAGATGAAGGTGAAGCCTGTCTCCTCATCCTTATTGACGAATCAGCAGCATTTGACGCAATAAACCATCGAGCTTTACTTGAGACTCTGAAGAGGCGATCTGGCATTAATGGCACAGTACTAGAATGGTTCACTTCCTTCCTTCAGCACCGTTCGCAACAGGTCAAAATCAATTCCTGCCTCTCTGTACCAACACGTGTCAAACTTGGAGTCCCGCAAGGATCGATCCTCTCACCATCCCTCTTCAATCTCTTCATGGAACCCCTTGCAATTATTCTGAAACAAGCAGGGGTTCAATACCACCTGCTATGCAGATGACACTCAAATATACTACAAAATCAAATCACCCAGTGATGTCAGACACCTCAATGGCACGCTAACCAAGATCCAAGCCTGGTTTAATGCAAACCACTTAAAACTGAACCCGGACAAAACCGAATTAATACTGTTCTCTCCGAAAAATAACCACCAACCAATTCAAGCCTGGCTTAAGGAGCTTGATGCCCTTAACTGCTCCCTCGTCCTATCCGACTCAGTAAAGTCTCTAGGCATTACCCTAGACAAGAACTTGTCAATGAAGGACCACATCAAGAACTCTGCAAAAGTGCACTTTACTCTCTAAAACAACTCAAGAAAAGTAAACCTTTCATTCCTCAAGATGATCTCAAGACAATTGTACAATCCCTAGTCCTTGCTAAACTGGACTATGGAAACGCCATCCTAACAGGGTCACCAAAAGCTCACCTAGCCCCACTAAGGTCAGTCCTTAACATGGCAGCCCGACTCATAACTGGGGGAAAAAGATTTGATCACATCTCGCCAACCCTCAACGCACTCAACTGGCTTCCCATGGAAGGTAGATGTACTTACAAACTGGCCTGCATCACACACAAGGCCCTTCACGCCCAATCCCCAAACTACCTAAACGGCAAACTAGTAAAAGCAGGAAAATCCAGAACTATGAGAAGCACCAACTCACTTCTTCTCATCCCTCCGAAACTGAAAAAGAAAACGACCCAATGCCGCTCCTTCTCTGGCAACGTACCCAGGATGTGGAACGCACTCCCTATTGACCTCCGATGCAACCGCTCCTTCGCTTGCTTCAAAAAGGGCCTCAAACTCCTTCTCCTCAACCAATACTCTACCGACCAAGTCAACCATCCTAGGCATCTATAACCGAATGGACTCCCCACTCACTCTGACCTTCAAGGATGGTGGTTATCTGACTTTGTTATCCACCTACGTCTTTTTCCCCTCTCTGGATACATTAGTATTATGTCTTTGCTTATATCTCGATGCACCCTCATGTCCTGTGATGTCATGCAATCTTTCTTTTCCTTTATGTATGTAAAGCGCTCTGATACCCACGGGTCTAGCTAGCGCTATAGAAAACTCTATAAATAAATAAATAAATAAATGTGCCAGATGCACACAGAGCGATGCTGATTTCGACCACATTGTTTGGTCTTGCCCAAGGCTCGCAGACTTTTGGACTAAGATTGTAGACATGATTAACAGGGTGCTATCTCGAAACCTAACGTGCTCCCCAGAGGTTTGTCTCCTGGGTCTCTTCCCAAGACCCAAATCCCAAAGACTGGGTCACAGGTTTGTAGACCTGGCTTTTCTCCTGGCTAAAAGGAGGATAGCTCTTGGGTGGAAGAAGAAACAGGCCCCGCTGGTGCTCACCTGGGAGGAGGACATCTCTTGCTGGACTAGGGCAGAGGAAAAAGCATTGCTTCTGGAAGATAGAATCACAAAACAGCGTAAGCCACTAGCGGACCAATGGGCAGACTTAGCGAGAGCGTGGAACACACGACATGCACCTGACCAGTCTTCACGGTCTGCCTCGACTGACTCCGACGAATAGGGACTGATGCTTGCGCACGCACTTCCGAACCGAGCGCATTGTGGTAGACTGGAGGGAAACGCTGAGGCTGATGGTATTGTTCCTCCCCCCTCTTTTTCTCGTCCTTTTTCTCTCCCTCCCCCCCTGGTGCCCCCCCACCTCAAAATGGCGTTGATTTATACCTCATAGAAGTTCACAAGGATTGCAAGCCTCTGGTGGTTTTGACTTTAGTTGTAGTTGTATGTTTATTCATATTGCAATAAAACACATTTGTTTGTGTTCTTTTTTCTTTCATTATTTTTCTCTTTTTTCTCATTCTTTCTTTTCTAATTTGCTTTATGTTTGTGATATATGGCTCACATCTTCCTTTATGCAATTGTTGAACTCTTTGAAATACATCGAAACTGAGCATTTTGGGCACATTCACAACTACGAAGGATAATGACATGTGTCAGCCCGAACAATCCTCAATGTTTCCAGCACCATAGTAAAGGAGGCTATGATGTTAACGCAGACTATACGAATTTGGGTCAATGTATTCAGATTTATGATACTCTTGCGGTGGAACTGTATATGTGTTAAGTATGTTTATGTCTTAAATATAAATGCTAATAAAAAGATATTAAATAAAATTAAAAAAAGATTTGACCACATAAGTTCAGCTAGCAATCCATTCCATGAATTCCCTAACTTTCAAATAAAAGCGTTTCCTTATTTCGAAAAAAACAAAAAACTGCAGCAGAACTGATCATCCATTTTCAAAGTACGGTGGCCCCAGTGAGGAGTGCCGGAAAATTTTCGACTGCAACTCAGAAATGGCACAAACTGCTATTTTATGCTTTAGTTTAGCGGATCAGCTGAAGAGTATGGGTAGCCTGTTATTAACTATTCTGAGAAGTGCATGCACTTCTCCGTTAAATGAAAGCTCCCACATTGGGCATTGTAGGTACTGTGCCTTATATCTAAAGGATGTGTCCTGTAAAGTGCTGGCGCTGTACCTCATACAGGCGCTTTGCTGGGAAGTGCAGGAGCTTTCCACTTCAAAGTGCAGCAGCCATTTTATGCAGTAGATGTGTGGTTCGATTCAAAGTGCTGCAGACCAGTTGAAATGTCCGGTTGCAGCAGAATGCAGGCACTACCAGATGTGCCTAAAGCAAGAGGTATACACTGATAATTAAGGCTCCCAGTTTACCGTTTTTGCTGATTTTTACAGATAAATACAGACAGAAAATAATGTGTTTCCTGTCTTTATTTATTTTTTAAAGCAAAAAAAACCTGAAAATTGTGCTTTTTGTGACAGGCTTTCCATGTTGTCTTCATGAATTCCAGGCAAAAGCGGAGCAGAGAGACAGCTTGGGGAGTTAAAAAACAGAATGAGATTTCCATAAATACAGGCATATGTTAACATATATTTGTAGTATAATGCGAATATGCACTTGTGGGTGTAGTGTTTTGTTATATGTGGCTGCTTAATTTGCTAAAACACGACAGGCATCGACGTGTGAGCGCACTGCTAAGAATTAAATAAATGTGGAAATATACCATTTTATGACTCAGTTTATTCTCAAATTACAGAATAAACATGGATAAATGCCAATAAAATGGCATAAAATAAATATGGATAAATTCTGACGGAAATGTTAAAAAAATAAATACCCGACTAATAATCTGCAGGTCTTGGAGGGAAGCAGTGCTTAACTGGGGAGAGGAGTTGGCCTAACGGCTAGGGCGGTCGACCTCGAATCTGGGAAACTGGGTTCGAGTCTCGGCAGTGACGCTGAACATCCTGTGATTCTGGGCAAATCACTTAACCTCCCCGTGCCTAACAAAAATGAATGTGTCCTCATGTAATGCAACTGGTGCTATGTAAAGCGCTCTGATACCTGATACCTTCGGGTCAAGTTCGCGCTATATAAAACTCCGTAAAAAAAAAAAAAAATGTGTGCTGGTGCTGGGTACCAGCACTCATTTTTGAGACGCCTGGGCCTTAGATGTCCAATAGCTCTGCCCCTGGTACTAGCCTGCCTGAGCTGTGGAATGTGCAATAATAAAGCAAAGTCTCAGTGAAGACCCCAACTGGTGAAATGTTTTGAATATTTTCTAAAGTAAGATATTTCGAGGTGTATTTAGTGAATATGGAATTGCAACTTAAATTACAACCTTCGTATTGCAGGGGAGACCTCAAGGCAAAGTCCTGCTTATGCTGGAACATGACAAAACTCAGTTTCAAAAGGATCAAACGGCTGCTATTACATTAATCCACCTTAGAAAGCAGGCAAGCTGAGATGAATTTGACATGCAGTGGCTTTGTGGTCAAAAGGAAGAAGGGATAAAAGCAGCGTAAGCAGTGCTTTATTTGAGTATGTGGTTTCTGGTGCTCAGCACCGACACTTAATTTTCAACACCAGCGCTTGCAATAGTTTGCCACGAGGTGGTGCTGTCTGACCACAACAGTTAAATATTAATTCAATATACATTACAAATGACTATTACCTGCCACCCAAGCCATTCTTATAGCTTTGGGGGCCTGAAATAGTCTGAATTGTCACACCTATAGAGTTAGTAGTTGTGTTGGTACTGTCATAGGCAGCACTGGCAGGGGCAATGGGTGGTGCAAGCTGCAGTGGCTCCTGACGAGAGCCCTGGCACCTATGTTTTTTACAAATTAAGCACTGCATAAGAAATGCGGAAATCCAGCTAGACCCTGGATTGGGCAGCTATTATTGTGCCAGTGCAAGTGTAGCATTGATTGGACATACAATTTGTCGCTACTTGGCGGCTTTTGATGCATGAATGAATGAGGTGCAGACTGCTGGCTCTCAGCTGGAACAAAGAGGAGCTATTGGCCTTTGGGTCATGATTCACGGCAAAATCACCTTCTTATGGCGTGTTTCCCTAGGGCGAGCACCTCTGTTACAGGTGCTGACAGAAACCAAGGTGTCTTTTCCAATCATGTCTTATTATCAGGGCAACTGGATTTAAGCAGTGGAGGGCCAAATTATGCTGCAGGGTTGAGTAAATTATGTGGTAAGAAAAGGCAAAATATGCAGCGTAATCAGCACATTTTGTGATGGTATTACTTCATAATTTTTTCATTTTTCACTTTTTAACACTGTCTGGATATTGCTTGCACCTCATTAGTACAAGTGTAACACCCAAATATAGCAGTGAGCAACAGAAAGGTGATCAGTTAAGCTTTGCAGAACAGGCCTTCGGCTGGGCAGCAGACATGCAGGTACGTTTTTAGCAACCTTTGAACCGTCTGAGCTAGAATTGTGTTTTTTTTGCAGATTATGGAGCAAATGATGGATTATGTGGCACATGCAGTAAAGCTATAATTGTGCAAAAATTGCTGCAGTCGCACAATTACATAATTCCAGTGGCCCTGCCTATTATTTTAAAGATATATCTTTGAAACTGTAAGCCCATGGGACCACCGACTTCACATCACCAAAATCGTCCCCTTTTATGGTAACCAAACATGAATTTGCTCGTAGACAGTACTTTGTGGAGTAAGGACTTCTTCCTTCCAAGTGGTAGCCTTATTTATAATGGGAAATGCAAAACTAAACTTCCAAGGGTGCGGGTGAAACCAACAGGACCGGATAAAGAATTCATGCCTAATTTGGAGCAACCTAAAGGTCTTTTTTTCTGCCATCTCTCATTGTTTTTGGCAATATATTTTGTTTACTAAGACGTTTAACTAGTGTAAGCACTTATGTCATCAAACAAGGATGTAGCGAGTTAAGCGTTTACCATCCACGGGTCAATGCCAGGCTTTCCCTGCAGCTGTGCACTCCTACTCAGCCCACAGTTGAAGGGCTTTGATAATGAACTTACTCTGAAGCCTTCGTTAAAGAGCAGATCGTTTCACATTTATCCAGATGCAGTCTGAAAAACAGGGGTGTTAAGTGTGAAAATTGGCACTATAGCCAGCGCTTAATTTGTGGAAAAAAATGCTGGTCCCTAAAACTATGTTTACAGGGCTCAAGACTCTAAGGAGGGCGCCTGTTTCTGAGCAAGGAGGAGGTATCGGCCAGGGAAGCAGGCCTTACCGTCCTCTCTTTTGAACAAGGCAGGCTCCAGCTGCAGGTACAGCCACTAAAACCCTGTGCCACGCAGGGCCTCACAGCGGCCGACCTTCAGCTGTAAAGTCAGACTGGCTGGAAAAAAGCTGCACATTGGCTGGAAGAGACAGTACAGTTCCATTGTGGATCATGGAAATAGACGAAAGGCTGCCAATACAATGATGTGGTGAAGCATCACAGTATTGGCTGTCCTTCTTCTATTTCTATGGACCTTTGTGGCATCTGGACCAGGACAGAATAGGAGGTGGAAAGGAGTACAGTCCACTAAAATAAGAGTGGGTGACGACCACTGACAACCACAAATTAAGAACTGACTGTCTAACCAAAAGAGGGATGCCTCACAACCCTCACCACACTTCTGCATGAAAAGAGCAAAGTCATATGGCCTCATTGCGGCGGCCACCTATGTGGCACTTGGTTCGGGCAAGAGACCTGGAAGCCTAGGCCAGGTTCGGCTGCAGCTATCAGAGTGAAAGAGATGGGCGATGAACCCTGAGACATATGTGCTCCTAGAAGTCCCAACCCTAGGGAAATGAGAGTGCCTGCCATGCCCTGCATCCTCTGGATCAAATTCTTACATTGGCCCAAAGCTCTGAAGATATATATAGCAAGCGGAGGAGAAGGAACAGAAACAACAAGTATCTGTCTCCAGACTGTCCCAGAGAGGGCACATTCACCGGGTCTCCAGACTCCCTCTGGAAGTCCATGTAATCCATGTTAAAGGGACCCTTGATTTCTGGCTCTACCCCGTCCAGTTCCTTTTTGAGGTCTCTCTCCGCCCATTTAATGGTAAATTTCAAGCTACTGCTCCTACCTCTGGCGTCGGTTACTCTTCCAACATTACCTGCTACTTGCTGTGCTGCCTTCTTTGGGCCATCCCTGGAGACACATCTGTGGTGTGTGCATACTACACAACCAATCTGCAAGGCAAAACATAGGCTAACAATCAAAGCATTTGCTGTGGCAGTGGTGCGGCTGGTTAAAGCTGAGCGTGCAGCCCAGTGCAGCAAGCGCTTAGAAGGAGAGAGGAGCATTAATAAAGAGCTACAGCCGCACGTGCGGATAAATTAAATAATCGACAATAAAGGAGATTGTCTTTTTCCTTCCAAGTGGCGAACATGCGCACAGCCCCAGTCTGCTTTCCCGCCATGTTGGTGCAGCACAAGTATCACTTGCAGACATGCTGCTTGCTAGGAGTCTCACTTTTTTGTCACCAGTGCTTAATTTGTGAGGAAAAAAGTGCTGGGGCCCTTATCAGGAGGCCCCTGCAGCTTGCACCACCCACTGCTCCTGCCAATGCTGCCAAATGACAGTACCAACACAACAATTAATCATCACACCCTACAAGTGTGACAGTTCAGACTATTCTAGGTCCCCAGAGCTACAAGAATGGCTTGGGAGGCAGGAATTAGTCATTTTACATATAATGAATTAACAAACAGCTGTTGTTGTGCTCGTCTCTAAATTAGGCAAACTGGCCACCATGTGGCAGACTCTCATAAGCGCTGGTGTTGACAATTAAGTGCCGGTGCCGAGCACCATAAACCTCCGGCTCACATTAACCACTGTTTGTCACAGATTTTGGTTCACCTATTTTGGTGTGCGCTCAATTCTTCATGAAAGTGCGTTCTTACACTGATACATGTATCAAGTGTATATACCAGTGATGTACACATTAAGTTATATTAATCTCTTTGGGAAAAACTTCTCTTTGCCCATTCCTGTCTTAGATTTCAGTCGGATGTTTGTGTCTGTAACGTTTGCAAAACATGATGACCCTTTTACCTCAAGTTTATATTTTTTCAATACGCCATTATTGTTCGGATTTTGACGAGAGTGCGCCCACCCCTGCACCATTATTCAGCAGCTGCAGCGACTGGAAACTGCTTAATTGTGGTTCTCGGTGACGTAAACCGAGTCCGGCCTTGAACTGTTCCCATCGTAGTGAAGCGCTCGTGCGTGGGTGGCGGAGCGCGCGAGGGAGGAGGGGGGAGGCCCTGACCAGCGAGTCTGAGAATGTGAACCTAACCTGTCTAGATTATTTCAAGTCACTTGGTACAAAATAAGGGCCAAAGTTAATTGGCTCTTATCTCATTTTACTAAGGAGTTTCAGCCTGCTCAAAATGAGTAAAGATTCATCTCCTTCCCTCCCAAAACCACATGAGTATAATTCCACCAGGATCCATTGATCTTTGGTGATGAGGGATGTAATTGGAGCCTTTGCCATAATCAGCTATCGCTTGGTACTTTTACTATTACGATGTTGTTTACCACTGCTTTAAAAAAAAAAAAAATTTGAAAAATATAGAAGAGATGCACATCTCAAAGTGAGCCTTTTTTACATTCTCAGAAGTAAACGTTTTAATATCGCTATCGGCCGGTCACTTTCACTCACATAAAACAATGGAAGCACAATGGTTGGTCTAGTTTATGTTGTGTTTTAAATGTTCACCCTGTTTGAACTTGAGCCCCTTGCACAGACTCTGCCTGTTGGAAGGATTATAGTGTTTTGGGGTGCTGGATGATGCTTACTGCCCCCCACCCACTCTGAATTCAGTCACGTTCCCTCAGACAAATGTGTCGCATTCATCAGTGCTTAATTTGTAAAATAGTAAGTGCCAGGGCTCTGACCTGGAGGCCACTGCAGCTTGCACCACCCATCGCCCTTGTCATCGCTGCCACAACAACTACTAACCATCTCTCTCGCATGTAAATGCGACAGTTCAGATTATTCCAGGTCCCCAAAGCTAAAGGAATGGCTGGGGAGGCAGATATTTACAATTTTAATGTATATTGTAGTCCGAAACAACCGTTGTTCTGCTCATCTCTAAATTAGATGAGCAGGGCCACCATGTGGTAGACTGTTCTAAGTATGGTGTTGACAATTAGGTGCCGGTGCCGAGCACCGGAAACCAATTAAGTACCGGTGCTTAGCACCGGAAAGACCCGGCTCAAATTAAGCACTGGCATTCATGCTGATTTCTTTCAGTGAATGAAAATTGGAGTGCTCCGCATTTCTTCAAAAATGGGAAGAAGCCAGAAGGTTCTATTGAACATTTGCTGACCTGTCCTGCTCCTGCTGCTCTCATTGGCTGGCCCCAGACAGCCTAAGGAGTCAAGAAGGAGGGTCAAGAAGGAGGGCACGATGCCTAGACGTCCTCGTTGCCCTCGCCTGAGAACGGAATGAAGCTGCATCAAGAACCCACTACTGAACGTGCAGATGAACCAATGGTGACGGCCTGGTGGACGCACGTCATCACTGCCTCACCTTGTATTGTTAGCGTGAACCCACTCACCCTGGTTTTGTGCGGAGAGGATAGTACCCAGTTGATTTGATGCATGCTATTCAGGTCGAGTAGGGTCTGAGTAGCCCCACTCTGTGCCATTGTGCCCTGCTGGGCAACACAGCATTGCCACTGTGAATAAAAGTGCGGACTGCCCCCTCGACATCAAAGTTGGTTCCCCTGAGTTTGGTGTACCGAACCCGCAGTCACTAGACCCCCTCCCCCCCCATATTAAAAGATTTCCACATTTTAAATAATTGATAACCCCTAACTCTGTTTCAGCGGATCAGCTAATCTTCATAGTCACATTAGTTGTTATGCTAATAGTTCCTTGATTTTTTTTCTATAGCCACTATATTTTCTTTGTCTTAGCCAATTTTCGTGAACGGTAAGGTTTGTATCATGCAATTGGTTTTCCTTTAACTGAATTGTGTTGCTTGAGTGTTTGTCATTTCAGAAGAGTTCCAGTGTTTATGATAATTTAGTGATCTGAGGTGAATAAGGGGATTTTACATTCAAGGCATCTGGAGTTTTGAGCCATATCATCCTGTGAAACTTGCCTGGGGTGCAGGCACCACTCACCTCGCAACCTGCGCCTACAGTCCTTCCTCCTTGCATCTGCTGGCTGCTCCAACCTATATTTCTTGGCCCCTCCGCCCCTTGATGTTGGATTATATCTGTGCTGTATAAACCGTAAGATAAAAAAAAAATAACAAACACTTAAAATAAATGAAGAGGTAATGAAGTAATTTTTGGACTTGGCCCTTTTTGCAGGGTCATCACAAGACTTTTTGCCTTCCTCCTGTATTTTTTCTGACCTGTTGTTGGTGGTTTTATGACTCTGCGTACTTTACCACTGCTGATCAGTGCTAAAGTGCATGTGCTCTCCCTGTAAATTGCTGTTATGGATTGGTGTTTCCATGATTGACTATTTGATTTACTAGTCAGACCCTAGTACAGTGCACTGTGTGTGCCGAGGGCCTGTAAATCAAATGCTGCTAGTGGGCTTGCAGCACTGATTGTGCCACCCACAGAAGCAGCCTGTAAAATGTAACTCTAGCCTGCCATTGCAGAGCCTGTGTGCAGTCCAGTACTGCCATGTCGACTTGTCAAGTGCACCCACTTGCCAGTCACTAAACCTTCCCTTTTCTACATATTAGTCACCCCTAAGGTAGGCCCAAGGTACCCCTGTGGGCAGGGTGCAATGTATGTGAAAGGTAGGACATGCCCTGATGTGTGTGGCATGTCCTCATAGTGAATTACTGCCAATTTCGTTTTTCACTATTGCAAGGCTACCTGTTCCTGTAGGACAGAATGGGGAGTTTGTTTATAACATCTTATAAACATAACTGCCCCTGGGAACAAGGTAGGAAAATAAAATTTAGTATGCCTGAACTCAGAATGTTAAAATGCATCTTTTAGTGAGGGTGATTTTTACATTCTGTGTTTGAAAATACCACTTTTAGAAAGTAGGTATTTTCTTGTGTAACCTTCCAGTGTGCCTCTGCTAGGTTTGTGTATTGCATGTCTGGCTTTTGGATGACAGGGTCTGGGGAGGAGCAGTGGCTCCAGAGAGCCTGATGAGTCAGGGCTAGGCTGAATAGGCCTGGTCTGCATTTGGAGTGGTGGGAGGAGTAGCACCTGCCCCTGAATAGGGCTGTGCCTGCCTTCCACAATGATGGCTTTGCCCCCCTGTGGTGTATCTGGAGCCAGGGCTCTCAATGACAATGAGGTTGTTGTACACTTGCAAAGTGCCCCACAGAACTGGTTTTGGCTGGGTACAGACACTCTCTGCCTTCAGAGAACAAAGGATTTTTGGGTATGAAAAGAGGGGCTCAGACCCCAGACTTTTAGATCACTTCTGGGAATCAAGAGAAACCTTTGCCAAGGACAAGAGCCGGAGAAGATGAGGAGGAATACTGCCCCTGTGCATTTTGCTGTCTGGGGTTGGCCTGCAGTGGCTACTTGCTGTCAAGGAAAGGTGAAAAGGACTTTGCTGTGTCCCCTGCTTGAGGAAGATCTCCAAGGGCTTGAAACTGAGCTTGCCTCCTGTTCTGAAGTCTCAGGGACACAAAGACTTCACCACCAGCTCCCCTGAACTTCCTTGCTGGGAGTTCTGACCTGCAAAGAGGTGCCTGCTGTTGTTTTGGACCTCTAGAGACTGTTTTCCGCTGGGAGCTGGAAGAATCCACGCATCGTCCCGTATCATCGCATCGCATCGCGGCACCAAGTTTGTCGCATCATTGGGGGACGCAGTAAGAAACTGATGCATCACCTCCCCATGCAGTAAGAAACCCACGCATCACCTCCTCTCCGGTAAGGAACCGACGCATCACCTCCTCTGCACAGCAGTAAGGAACCGATGCATCACCTTCCCTGAGTGTAAGGAACCGACGCATCACCTTACATGCGGCCCGTTTTGTTTGTTTGCGTGACGCATCCCAGGTACTTTGTGTGAAAAGTGTCGCATCTGCAATTTGCTTTGAACTGAACTATTTCTACCATCTGAAAGTCATATTTTTATTACTGTATTGTGGATTTTTGTTGTTTGGTCTTGTTTTGGTTTAGATAAAGATTACTTATTTTTCTAAACTGGTGTGGTGTCCATTTGTAGTGTTTTCACTGTATTACTGTATGTGTTCACAAATGCTTTACTCACAGCCTCTGAGATAAGCCTGTCTGCTCATGCCAAGCTACCAAGGGGTTGAGCAGGGGTTATTTTAGAGGTGTATCCCCCTTACCCTGACTAGAAGCAAGGGTCCCTATTTGGACAAAGATACCTACCTCTGCCAACTAGAGACCCCCATTTCTAACAGTAATGAAATGAATTTTCCTTGCACCCAGCATCAAATCACTCTGTTCAGCAACAAAGCCCAAGAAAGTGCAGCAGCGCCTAGTACCACATTGACCCGGAAGCCTAACAAAAACATCACCCTGCTACATAGGAGGATAGAGCCTTATGAGTCTGGCATCGCACTATTATATATTATTATAATATAAGGCTGTATGCTGACAGTGGCTGTGGGATGGTGAGTCCATTGCTCAGCACCGGCACTCATTTTAGTGGCAAGACTTATTCTCCATCACCAGGCTTTGACCAATAGCAGGATAGATAAAGGTGGAAAAGAGAAAACAAAGGAGTAAGAGAAGGATAGTAAAGCAATGACAAAAAGAGAAAGCAGGAACAAAAAAAGCATGCAAGAATCAGATAAAGAGACACGAACTGCGGTGGAATTAAGACTACAGAACTGTGATATTGGGAAACCCAGCATTTGGCAGCCCTGGTGGCAGGCTTCTAAGAACAATATTTGGCCCCTAGAAATTTTCTTCAACACTTTAAGCACTGCTGGTCACAGGGACTGAGGGAACTGAGTAGCTTACATTCCTTAATCTACCCCATAACATGAGAAATGGGTGCTGTTCTTCTGTGGGTAGTACCACAAGGCAGATGTGAGGTTGGTCAGTTAGCGATCTAGAGTGCACAATCAGACCTGTAAGTTGGGCAGATGATCAGCGGCACAGAGAGGATGTCATGCATAGTGCCACTGCAAGCAAGTACAATGGCCATAGCCCTCTGGTGAGTAGTAAGAATGAGCTATAATTGTGGTGCGGTGGACACTTCAATACCCTGGGCCTCTGTTACTGCATCTACTGCACTAATGATAGCTGCACCACTGGATACGAGCAAGCAGAGTACCGAATGAGATGTGAAATCCTACTGATCCTCCCACCAGGCAGTTTGCACACTGGTACTGACGTGCAGTGTGGCTGGTGCACAATAAAGCATTAATTCAGTGGAGTAACAGGTGAATCAGGTGTAGCACTCCCGGAGGGCTACAAGATTCATAGACTAGACAGAAAGCCCAAAGTGGGTGGCGGGCTGGCATTGGTTTACAAAGATAGCATCAATGTTACTATTCTCGAGCAGAGGTGCAGCGATAGGATGGAAATTCTCATCTTCAGGATTGACTTACTCCCACAATATAGTTGGAAGGGCGCCCTAGTGTACCGGCCCCCAGGTCCCTTGCCTAACTTTCCAACCCAGCTCAAGAAGCTAATTGCACCCCATGCAATTTCCATTAAGAACTTCATACTGTTAGGAGATTTTAATATACACAGGGAGTGTCAGGACAATCCTGAGGTGATGTCTTTTATGGCCGACCATGCTGCTTTAGATTTAGTTAAAATCCATGATGGCCCGACGCACGAGGCAGGCCACACACTGGACATTGTTTTTACTAACTCATCTTATATTAAATGTGACCCCCCCCCAGCCACTTACCTGGTCTGACCATGCTCTTATCAGTTTCTATCTTCAGGGCCCTAGAGCACAAATAGCTCCTTGCCCAGTCCCAAAATGCCTCTATAGACAATGGCATAAAGTCACTGCGCATTCTTTCCCAGCTGCTTTTATCGCACCCTGGGAAACAGAGCCGAAGAATGTTGAGGAAGGGTTGGCCCATTTTAATATAGCAGCCGTATTGGCCATAGACCAACTTGCTCCCCTGAAAACTGTATCCGATAAGGCTACACGACTCCAGATGACCTGGTACACACCTGAGCTCCGTAACGAAAAGCGACAATGTAAAAAATTTGGAGAGACGTTGGCGATGAACTCATAATGGGAATGACAAGGAGAGATACAAGGTCTCGCTCTCCCAGTACCACAAAAATATTAAAACAGCATGGAGAGTTTCTATTGTCCAACAATTAAACCAGGCAGGGAATGCTCCTAAAGCCTTATTTCAGATTCTTAAGTCTTTCGTCAATCCGAAAGCCTGTGACCTTGTTGAGGCCCCGTCGCAAGCCCTTTGCGATGCAATAGCGCAACATTTTACTCAGAAAATTGAACTTATTTACAATAAGATCACATCAGCGGATAGCTTACAGCCAACTGCTATGTATCTTAAGGCCCCTGCCTGAGTGAAGAGGCAGCAGTTGGTGAGCTTCTCCCCCCTGATTCCGGAGGATGTTGAAGCCCTACTTCGCACTGTGAAGTCAGGCTCTCCCCTAGACGTCATTCCGGCTAAAATCTCCTCTACACTCTCACAACAACTCTCTGCACATATCTGTTGTCTCCTCAATCTCTCTCTGAGAGAGGAACACCTCCCGCAGGAATGGAAAATGGCTCAGGTCATACCCATTCGTAAAAACACAAAAGTTCCTATGGAAGACCTTTCCAACCTGCGGCCTATTTCAATACTACCCCTGATGAGTAAACTTTTAGAAAAATCCATTAATAAACAGCTGTCAGACTTTGTTGAGTCTTCAGGCAGCCTAGATACATCACAATCAGGTTTTAGGCCTAAACACAGCATGGAGACAGCCTTGGTGGCTGTCTCGGACAACATCAGAATGGTCTTGGACAAGGGACAATCCACTCTTCTCATGCTGTTAGACCTCTCGGCCGCGTTTGACACGGTCAATCACCAGATTCTGCTTAGGAGGTTGGAGGACATAGGGATTGGAGGTTTAGCCCTGCGGTGGCTGGCAAGTTTTCTCACTAATCGATCTCAGACAGTCAACCTCTGACCCTTTAGATCTAGAACCATGAAGCTGGCCAAGGGAGTGCCACAGGGCTCATGTTTGAGCCCCACCCTGTTCAACATATATGTCACTCCCTTGGCAGATCTCCTGAGGTCCTCCGGGTTCACACCAATCTCATACGCTGATGATATGCAGGTTATCTTCTCCTTCAATAAATCTACCCTATCAGCTCAGGCTACTTTCTCTTCGGGCATGATAGCGATATCCAATTGGATGAAGAGTAACTTCCTCCAGCTTAACGTAGGGAAGACCGAGATCATGCTTTTTGGTGAGGCCACACTGCTATGGTCACCGAATTGGTGGCCACCGGATCTCGGCTCTCCCCCTACCCCTAAGACAGTTGAAAAAATCTTGGTGTCCGCCTGGATCAGGCGCTAACCTTGAAGGAACATGTGGTACATACTGTTGGCGCCTGTTTCCATGCGCTGAGTCTGTTGAGGCGTGTTTTTCCATTTCTTCCGGACTCTTCAAGGAAAACCCTCATCCAGGCACTGGTACTAAGCAGACTAGATTATTGCAACGCTCTGCTGGTATCAGCTACTGAATCTTCCCTGGATCGATTGCAAGTAGTCCAGAACACCGCGGCACGCCTGGTTTTAAATGTACCTTCCAGAACGGCCTCGGCCCCGCTACTACGACAGCTCCACTGGTTGCCGGTGCGCAAACGTATTAAATTCAAAATTTGCTGCACCGTCCATAAAGCTGTGTTTGACAAGAGCCCCGTCTACCTTGCTGAGAAATTCAATCATTACACTCTCGCCAGGGATCTGCGCTCAGGAACTAAATCCCTTCTTGTAGTCCCCTGGGTCAAGAAGGCTAGGATGGGGGGGAATGCCCAGATCATCTACAATTTAGGAAACTCCTTAAAACAGTCCTGTTCTAATTGATTGCCCTCAGCTCTCTCTTGTAGGCTCCGCAGCGCAGAGATACCCCTTCGGGGGTGATTCAGGCGCTATATAAGTCTATAATAATAATAATAATCTGCCACAAACTGCTAGAAAGCACCAAGATGGCAGAGTGGTGGGAGCTCCTTCATAGAGCTCCCCATGCACTCCTTCACCAGTTCTCCTTATATCCCTTTGCGTTAGTGGTATATCTTTTTCCGTCTCTGTTGACTACTTAAGTGCCCGATCCATTGTGCTGACCATGCAGAACTTATTGCTGTGGACGCCCGACTGCAGACCCAGACCTCCTCCGATGAGGGCAGTGGCAATGCGTGGCAGACCATCCTCTTCCAGCAATAAATGGAGGATGTTCTCTTGGCTTCCTCTTTTGCGAGATTGCTGCAAAGACCACTGCACTTCATTTGCAGCTGGAGCTGCATATTGAGATTCTCAGCGCCAAACCCTGGTGGGTTCCAGATCATGAACCACACATTCCATGGAACACTGAGGGGCTACCACCTTCCCACTAAACTGGTTTCAGTATCTTCACCATTGTGGGTATGGCGCTCCAAAGGTGAGATCTAGGTACTGAGTGGGGGTGCAATTCCAGCAGACCAGGAACGCTGCTGAATACAAGCACCTTTCACCTGCTCACCCCAATGTAGGAGATGAAGGTTGGATTACTGTCATGTTTTGTTATGTTAATTTGAATACTGCACATTTTGCCCATGAGGATATCCTGGTACTGAAGCACGAGTTGCATCGGGCAAGCCAGGTTCGGGGCTAGGTGAATAGCCTGAGCTTCAGTTTCTTGCTGAATCTGAGGAGGTGGCTCTGATGTGCAGGGGCAGGTCGCTTCAGGCTTTAGTTGTGAGGTAGGAGAAGGCACGACTGCCGGATATGGTTCTGCTTATGTGTAACTCTTTCAGCAGGACTGACTTGGTACCTGTACCCAGCCCGTACTCTATTGCAGTCAGCCCAAACTTGTGACTTTCCCCCATCCTCACACGACCAGATAACTGCCAGTGGCGCTTTGCACTTTTTGTCGATATACTTACCTGAAATCTTTAAAATTGCGTCTCTCCGGTTCTACTGATTAGATTTTTGTCATTTTTTCCTCAAATAATTTTGCTCCATTTTTCTAAATTGGTGAGTGATTTTTCTTGGGTTGTGTTTTCACTTTATTACTGTTTGAAGAGCTGCATACATTATTTACACATTGCCTCTAAGTTAAGCCTGACTGCTTCTGTCAAGCTACTAGAGGATTAAGCACAGGTTTATTTGGGATATGCTTGTGAGTTCATCCTGACTGAAATTATGGGTGCTGCATGAGTAGTGCTTCACCCACCCCGAACCAGTTACCCAATTTTCAACAGTAATGTAGACAAATGACTATCACAGACTGCAGATGTGAGGGTACAGAACTGGTCATTGGCTCGTGCGCACAGCCTCTTTTATTGACAGGGTCACCTGACTGGTGACGCCTGTGGTGGATGGGTGTGGGGTGAGTGTGTGTACAGCCCTCCAAGAGGGGCTGACTTGTGACATGTCCATCAGCACACTATATTCCTGCCAAAAACCAAAAGAATTACAATTAGTCTAAACTGCAGAAACAAAACAAAATAAACTTGACACCACAGAGTCTTTTGTTCTCTAGAGTCAATCATCAGGACAGCAGTGGATGCATGAATGAACTGATGAAGCTGGCTGCAACATGACTTCTCTGCTTGCATTAATAATTTAACCTTCTGTGAGACAGGACACTAACACTGGTGTAAAGAAGTCCGGGAGCTTCTAGCAGCATACCTACTGGCAGCGGCAGCTCCTCCACTATGGTGGAGGAGCATCGCCCCCCCTGCCAGCAGTTTAAAAAATGTAAAAATAAAACGATAATAAAACTGGTTTAAAACCCGCTTTTTTATCGATTTATTTTGCTTTTCCCGGGGCTTGGGGCGTGGCCGGGGAGGTGATAGGCTGGAGGGGGAGTGGTGGGCTCTACCTAGACTGCGCATGTGGTTTTTGGCCGGCGGTCTCAGGCCGGCCGAAAACCACATGTGCAGTGACCCCTCTCCAACCCCAGCTGCATTGCTGGGGCTGGAGAGAACAGACACAGACTCCCAATCTGTCCTGGAGCCCACATTATCGGCGCTCAGGCCAATACTGAAGCTGCTCTCATGTGAGAGCAGCTTCAGGATTGGCCGCAGTGCAGGCTGGGAGCCTTGTGCCTGCCTGCAGCAGCGGAAAGGATTGGAAGAGCGCGATGCGATGTGGCAGCATGTAAGTTTAATTTTGTATTTTTTTATCTTCGTTGTACCCCTGCCCCCCCTCGCCTCTTTTGTAAATGTTTAACAAAATCTCTGTTGTCCCCTGTCTGTACCACCTCCCTGGCCCTCTCCCCTGCCCCACCTCTTTTACCCAATACGAGCCGCTCCTGCCTACTGGAGTCATGTTCAATTATTATAGAGTTCATCCACCCTGCTGATGCTCAGGATGGTTTGTGGTTAGTGTCAAACGTTGGAAACGGGTGCATCAGGAGTATTATTGCAGTCCATTGAAAAGCTTGCTCTGGTGGTGTTGCTTGACTCACGGAAGACAATTTTGACGAGACTAAGAAGATCGTCCGCGACCTTTTGAGGTCTCAGCTCTGAGGCCTCCCAATCTCCTGGTATTCATCAGGAGAGCAGTGTTAAGTCCATCTCTCACTTGGGGAGGCCCCTTTGACGGGTCACCACAGGACTGCGTGTAGTCTGCACTGTGACTGCATGTGTGCCGCGTCTGGGCTGCTGCAAGACCACTGAGGAGCCACTGCTTATTCACTGTGCAACTGTATGGATATATAGGCCATGGTCAAGGTTTCCCAGTGTTAACCATCTGGTCACATGCCTTTCCTTTCCTTATTCTCTGTGCTACAACATGCACTTTCTTCTTGGCTACACCAGTGAGACTTCTAATTGCTTGAGTCTCTTTTCTTTCTTTAGGGTGCACCAGAGTGCACTGTCTCCGGGGACCAGCCAACAGGCCTCTTGGTGGTCGACTGTCTTTGTGGTCAGGCCAGTGGGCCTTGGGGAACTGGGCTCAGTCATTGTGGTGAGAAGGCCAAGCGATCCACTCCTCTTCTTATTCTCTGTTGCGTTTAGCCATGTCACATGTTCCCTCCTCAGGACCTTTTCTGTCTTTGTGCCAATATGGCAACCTGGGAATGTGCCACTAGGCACAAGGCATGTGTGGCACTGGATCAGGCTTTGATTCTGGCAGGGGTTAGCCTTCTTGCTATGAGCACATACCAGTGTCTATTCCTTTTGCATGCTGGCTTGTGCTCTCTTAGTTTTCTTCTTATACAGCCTATTGTGCTTGAAACTTTTCTCTCACTTTCTCTGGCCGGTGTAGGTTCCATTAGGCCCTGGTTGTCCTCCGTCCAAACAACACTCTTTTGCTGAGCATCAGTGCGTAGGGTCAGAGCTAGATGGTAATTTCACTTTGCTGGGGCTTTTCCAAGCTCTCTCTCCCACAGGGTGGGCTGTTTTATATTTGGACTGTCTTTGCACTAGCACTTATGATTGTCAACCGCTGTTTATCATGTTCTTTTCCCTACTTAGATTTTCTGCCATCAGGCCACCAGGTGAATGACAACAGCTCAGATGAGCAGGAGACCTTGCCGGTTGGGATGAAAGTGCTGAGCCTGGCTGTGCAGTCATGGATCTAAGATGCCCTCTGGTGGCACTGTGGTGATTCTTAGAGATTAATGCAGTTTGTCTGCCTACCGTAGCATATTGATGTTATGCTCACTAGTACCCTTGTGGTTCATGGCGGACTCTGAACAGGAAATACGTAATATGCAGGGAGATGTTAGGGCATGGTTAATGGGAAGTATGATATAATGCGCAGAGTGTATGCTGGAGAATAAAATAATGCTTGACCGCAGCTCCTGTGTGGCGTAATTCACCTGCATGCTCCTGGGATGGGTAAGACGCTACACCTACGGTCCACCATCCAATGCTTTTCAGCCATCTTGATAGCCTCCCCTCACAGTGCCTTCTTATCCAGAGTTGGAAAGTACCTCAAGGTCTGCGAGACCAGCATCTGTTGGGTGCTTTTTGCCGGGATGCATAATAAGGCTATGCTGCAGCACGGGGGCAGCGAAGATCCCTCAGTTGGAGCATGGTTTGTTGTCTGCTTCCAAGAGTCTAACACTCCATCATTGGTATCCTCCTCCAGGTCCAGGCCATCCTGGCCTCTTGGGCTCACCTATTGTACTTCTAGTGGCGTCATACTGACGGACTCCCTCTAGTGCAGGGCAGTGGTGGGGTTCTGATGCACACTCCACTTCTTCATGCCTGTGACTATGCATAGGATCTCTCCTCTCACCGTACTGCAGAAGTGGCTCACTCCTCCCCATGCACCGGTGACTGAAGGTAGGTGGGTTGGAGAAAACACTCTCAATAGCACTCCGGCACAACCACGGAGCTACCTTGTGTTGGCACTTGCAGACCAAGGCTTCCTTTCTGCTTGGTGCGGAGGTCCTGCACAGTGGCCGGATACTGGCTAGGGCAGCGGGGTCGCTGTGGGAGATGACTGGACTCTTCTCCTGGTAACTGCAGGCCTACTCTGGCCTCTTCTCTTCATCCAACTGTGCTTTCCCTCACCGGACAGGCTGAAGCACTGCATGGTTTCTCGTGGTGACCATCTGCCAGCACTGGAGCAAAGCCATTCATTGCACAGTGCTTTGCAGCCTCAAGTGCTTGCAGCCAGCTTCCCCACAAGGCGTCCTCCTCAATGGCAGGGCTGCAATGTATGTGGCAGCATCCTCTCCTTCTGTGCCACAACGGACACCTTTATCACCACTCAGCACAGAGCAAGGTAATCAGCCTCGCAGTCGGAATGCTGTGGCAGGCGGGGTCAAGTCCACCTTGTCGCCAATGTAATGTTGTGGGCCCTAGGTCCACATACCGGACAAATGACTGACATGAACCGTAGATGGGAGGGTACATAACTTGCCACAGGCATGTGAGCCCATTCTCTTTTAATGACAGGGTCACCTGACTGGCGATGTGTGTGGTGGATGGGTGTGGGGTGTGTGTGTGTACAGTCCTCAAGGAGAGAGCTGACCCGTGATGTATCGACCAGACACTACAACATAAAATAAAGCACACTGCCATCCCTTATGCTTCACATTGTGCTTTTGTTTCTAGAAATATTTTTTACACACCTAGTATCAAACAGATTCATCATGATATATGTATTAATTGGGGCAGTGAAATGGCTTAGCCACTAGAGCTGTCACTCCAGAACTGAGGAACCAAGTTCAAATTCTTTCCTTGGCTCAATATACTGTGATTGTGGGCAAACTACTTGCTATCCCTGTGCCAAAAAGTGTGGTAAGTGGTCTGGTTCTCTTGTAAAGTGATCTAATGTCCATGGGTTAATGTCGCTCTATATGAAAAAATATACAGTTTAGGAACTTTGCTCATAATAGAACCGAACACAAAACAATGCCATAGATTGTTAAAAGGGAAATTGAAGGCAAAATACATTTAGTGACGGATTTGCACAATATATAATAAAAGAAACATGTTATGTTATTTAAATTTATGTTAGTTTATGTTAATCAGACACAGCAGGATTTTGCGGCCTCGTTGGCAAATTTTGCAGTAAAAAAAGCAACATTTGTAGCCCGAAACCTCAAATTGCTGTAATTTTGCAGTAGGCAAAAAATGTGCTGGCACAAAAAAACGGCATGGTCTGTGCTCTGTCACTGCTGCAGACTGTGATATGTCACAATCTGTAACCTTGCAGAGTCTCCATCAGCACAGCACCTTGAACTGGAAGATGTCTGGTGCCACACAGTGCAGATTGCAATATGAAACCTCCGGTCTCTCTGGCATCAGGCAATCTGCCTTCCCTGCAGTGCACAGGGCAGCAAGGGTTGTGGGGTGGCACAGGCGCAGGAGTGAGGGTCAGAAGAGACTCAGGGTGGAGTGCCAAATAAGTCATTGGAGGAAGGGGGTTAGAGAGGAGTGACGGGGCAGAAGGGGGCTGGATAGTGTAGAGGAGGCATGGGGGAGGTGAGGGGTGACAGGACACAGGAGAGGGAGGAGCAATGGTGGGAGAGAAGTGACAAAGTACAGTGGACCGTAGGGGGCAGGACTGAGGACCACGGGCATGCAGAGTCCTCAAGGGGCACACTGAAAGGTCTGCGGCGGGCCGCTGGCTGAGTGCAAAGGAGGGGGCTCTGTGCATTTACAAGGGAGGCGACACGTTGGTGCCTGCTAGTTTGTTTCTCACTCTGACCAGTGCTTAATTTGTAAAATATTAAGAGCCAGGGCCCTGACCAGGAGGTCTCTGCAGCTTGCACCACCCATCGCCCCTGTCATCGCTGCCCAAAAATTACTAACCATATCTCTTCCCTGCAAGTGCTGCAGTTCAGATTTTTCCAGGTCCCCAAAGCTAAAGGAATGGCTGGGGAAGCAGGAATTAGCAATTTTTAATGTATATTGTATTCATAAACAACCATTGTTCTACTAATCTCTAAATTAGATGAGCAGCGCCACCATGTGGCAGACTGTCATAAGTGCAGGGTTGACAATTAAGGGGCCGATTCCGATTCCGGCCGGAAATCTCTCCGACCGAGCCGGACCCGGAGAGAATTCCGACCGAATCGGACCCCAGCAGTCCGACCGGACGAGTACGATGCATTCGCATGCTATCGGACTCGATTCGGTCGGACTCCCATTGAAGTCAATGGGAGCCGGTCGTACGACGCGTACGCGGGCTCCCATTGACTCAATGGGTGCGAGGCGAACAAGGGCGCCCCTACAGTGGGTACGCGTCCATGCGCATCGCGGCGTCACATGCACAGGTAGGGGGACCCATGGGTCCCCCCTGTGTGCGACTCGCGCGCCTACGCGTTCAGGGGGTCTGACGCGGACCCCCAAAGTCCGGCTCCGACAGCTCTTTCGAGCCGGACGGCGCGAGTCGGTCGGACTGCTTGCGGCGCGCATCGTACTTACCCGGCCGGGAAACGTCTCCATAGCGCGGTGCGAGTCGTGTCCGTGCGAGTCGGTCGGAGCGTGTTGAAGCCGCGTACGAGTCGGTCGGCGATTTCGCGGGAGCATGCATCGTACTCGCTCGGCCAGATCCGCGTACGATTCGGTCGGGAAACAGGGCTCAGAATCGGATCCGGTAAATCCGAATCCGATTCGGAGCACTACCGGCCGAGATCGGAATCGGCCCCTAAGTGTGGGTGCCGAGCACCGGAAACCAATTAAGTACCAGTGCTGAGCACCAGAAACCACCCGCTCAAATTAAGAACTGCCACTCTCCTATTATTGGCTTAGTGGCAGCATAGTGTCAATAAAGAGAGGATTAGCCTCTTTTTTTTAACTCCAATTCTGAAGGCACATTTGTAAAAATCGCTGGATTTTTATTAAAGGTCCCATTTCATGTTTTTTTTTTTTTTTTTGTAAATCTCAAAATCTTAATATTCTGGAGGATCTGGTTAATGGGGTTTTTATTGCACAAACTGTCACTCTAAAACAGTATCCTGGGCTCAAATTCCTCCCATGACCAACTTGTGTGATCCAAGGCAATCTTTTTATTCAATAGTGTCTCGTTTTCTTTGAGGAACCAATTTGAAAGCACCTTGAAGTAACTCGGTTCAGGACGAGTGCTATACAAACTACGTCATTTATAGACGGTTTATTAGGCAATAATGTTGCTCCGCATATGTACACAGTCCATTTCACAAACCTCGTTCTTGGTTCACTCATGCCAGTGTCATCAGGGTAATAGAGTTTTGAACGCTTTCCTTTAAATTCATGTTCAGAAACAATTACTGTTAATAAATATCCCTCAAAACGAAGCACTAATGCTAAAGAAATTTTAAAAAATCATTTTGAAGATTTTTTTCATATTTTTGTAAAACCTTTAATCAATTTTAAAGACTCTTCATCGTATTTTTGGGAAATCTTTTTATGGCTGAGCTCCGTTTAGGGCACTTAGGGCCATATGTAGGTGGGCTAATACCGGTCGGTAACGGCCGAAAATCGGTAAATTTCGCGTTACCAACCGGTATTTAGCCCTTTGCGATGTAGGAGGCCGGATTTAAGGAGTCGGTAATTTACCGATTCGTTATTTTAAGGAATCGGTAAATTACCGATTCCTTAAATCCTATGTAGGGAGCACTCAAGTGAGTGCATTTTTGGTTTAAGGGTTCGTTATTTACCACCAACTACAAGTTGGTGGTAAATACTGAATACCTTTTAAAAAGCAATTTTGTGCTTTTTAAAAGTGCCATGTGGCAGACATACATGCCCTTAGGGCATGTATGTGCGCCACATGTGCACACATGCATGATTCAGGGGTGCAACAGGGTGTCAATTTGACACCCTGCCACCCTTGAATATGCTCCCCTATTACCGATTCGGTATTTACCGAATCGGTAATAGTGAATGGCTTCCCATTCATTCCTATGGGCCTCCAGGCCCATAGGAATGAATGGGAAGGTATTCCTTATTACCGATTCGGTAAATACCGAATAGGTAATAACGAATATTACCGAATCGGTAAAATTTACCGAATGTTTACCTACATTCTATTTACCGATTCTTAAATACTGAATCGGTAAAATTCGGTATTTAGGAATCGGTAAATAGAAATTACCTACATATGGCCCTATGAGACAACCCAATCCCATGGCTTTGTTCTGGCTCGGCTCGCTCTGTTCACATGAGGGCTCACCTACCCCTAGCATGAAATGCGTCCTCGCATCTTTTGTGAGGACGCATTTTGCGCTAAACAAATAGTACGAAATAGGGCTTTCCACTGTCACTTCCTTTCTTTCTTACTAAGGACAAGTGCACCACCTTCTGGGGAAATGTATGTAGTAGTGTTCATTGCAGTCGAGCTGGATCTTAAATTCAAAGAATAATCTTGCCATTACTTGAAGATATTGAAATCTGAGCCTATTTAGAGCGTACATTGATCTCCTAAACATTACTATAAAGACCAGATTAGTTAAGACGTTTCTAGGCAACCGGAGTTTAGATGTTGGGAGTGTATTTGTACATATTTATTACTGAGTGGAACATATGCCCTACTGTGTTTCCTTTCTGAAGCGAGGCACAGCACCTTGGGCTTGTTACGTGCTCTGAACTGGCGAAGACTGCCTTGGCAGCTCACACCCAGGGCACAAGTCCTAAAAAAAGAAGTGGGGGGACTAACCTAGTTAATCTGTATGCAAGTGGCATCGCAGTGCGTGGCATCACGGCGCGTGACATCACGGCGCGTGACTTCACGGCGCGTGACATCACGGCGCGTGACATCACAGGAACTGGCATCACAAGAAGTGATATCAGATCTTAAGCCCTCACATATATGCTTAGCAGGTGTATCATGAGTACATTTGAGCACATTTCGAATATACTTGCAAACCCTCCTGATTTAGGCAGAAGATTCACACTTTTGTACGCTACATATAAAACAATGTTACCTTTTGTCAGCGTTAAGCTTTCTATAGCCATAGTGCTTTAAAAGAAATAGTGATATTTAAATCATTACAACGCCTCCTCAAAGGTAATAAGCGTATATAAATGCAATTTATTTTGTGCAAATACTGGGAAAGATCAACACATCTGACTTCTAACAGTGCATGCAAATCTCCTAAACAGAGCCTGAACAAAGTGAAAAGCTGCCTCTTTAAAGTATGTGTGAAGTGCTAACAAGGTGTGAGCCTTTGTTTCTCCTCTGCTGCATTTGCATCAGGTGTGAGGCTCCTGACTGCTGCCAGCCAGGAGACTCCAACAAAAGGAGGCTTGATGATCCCTGAGACTCGGCCTTTGTTATGGCCGAGTATCCCAGCAGGAGTCAGAAATCCGTCCCCGCCTGCACGTTGTTGTGATCGAAAGCAGACAACAACGTGCAGGCGCTGCTGAATGTGTCCCGGTGTTTGGAAATTACACCGGGACGAATTCAGCATCTTTTTTAGTGGGGCCCAACTTCTTGGCAGGGTGGACGGCATCCACCCTGTGAAAGAAGTGGGGGGACGCCGTCCACCCGCGTGGTCCCCCGACTCGTGCCCTGCTCACACCCACTTTGCCTGTTCAGAGAAAGATGCAATCATTTGTGTAGCGAGGACACAACTGTAAAGTCCTGGGAAGGCCCACATACTATGTAATGAGTGACACACCGGATACAAAAGCTGGCCACGAGGACGTGCACTCGGGCTCTTTTATTGGCAGGGTCAGCTGACCAGTGACGCCTGTGTTGGATGGGTGTGGGGTGGATGTATGGGCCAGCCCTCAAGGGATTGGCTGGTAACTAGTACATGCTGGACACTAGAACATGTCCAGCAGTACACTACATTCCTCCCAAACTTTATTGAAAATAAAAACAAGTCCAACCTGTGGGAATAAAACAAAAACACAGAAAGACACCACTTAGTCTCTCAGCCTTGAGAGGCAGGCGGCAGAACAACAGTGGACATGCGCAGCTGGGAGCACCCGGTCATCTCGGCCCACGTCCGTGGTTTAACCAGCTAGCACTGGGCACAAACACTGTGTAGATGTCGTCTGGATTCTTTGACTGCATGTCAGTTACGTGAATGTCCACTCACGCACTGTGGGTTGGTCTTGCGCACTCTCGCGGTGATGCAGTCGGTGTCAAACAGTACAAACTTGGTGAATCAGGAGCATCGGTGGAGTCTTCTGTGGAGCTTACTCTTGGGGGGGACATCCTGACTCTGTGAAAGCAAGTCTTTTCAGGACTAGGATGGTGTCGGCGATGCTTGGAACATCTCACTCTGAAGCCCCAGTGCCTCCCAGTACATTGTCAGCGGAGCTGCTTCCATCTCTCGTGCGGGGATTCCTTTGAGGCCCATTCTGATGGGTTGCCATGAGACCGCGTGGACTCTGCAGGGCTGTGTGTGGGCTGCCTGGGGCCGCTGCAGGATATCCAACAGAAACGATGGCTAAGTCATTTGCGCAACCACAAGGGAAGATGACCCATGGTCCGTGTGCTTACCAATAAGACCCAGGTGCGGTGGGCTATCAGATAGTCTCTGGACACTTGGTCTCTCGTGTTGCCAGGAGTGCCTCATTAGTTTCTGGATGTTTGCGGACATAAGGCTCCATCCTGGTTATGAGATTCTCCTTCGTTGGATTAGGTGATGCACATGACAATGATGGTGCTGTTGCCATTTGGCAATGACTTGCATGGAGTAAGGGTGACTGGAGGGACTTCGCAGCCACATGGCTTGGTATATTTGCTGGTGCTGTACTTCTCCCTTGGCATGTTCGGTTGCTAGCAGGGATGCAATCTGTCTTAAGCAGCTGATGCTTGGGAACTGACAGTCGCCCTGGGAAGCATGGCGTAGAGACGCAGTTCACTCTTGCTGGAGGCTTATGCTTGGTTCTCCCACTGAGCAGTCGCCAGGGACGTCACTTCACCTCAGTGTCTGGCTTGATTGTTGGTGCACTCAAGTGGTGGCACGAGTTCTTGGTCTTGTCCCCTTGCTCATTTCTGCTGCCCACCTGTGGTCGACCAGTTCTTCAGTATGACAGTATTGTCACATGCTCTTCTTTTCTTCTTCATGATGTAGCATCATGCCGCGCTCTCTTGCTGTGTGATGTGGCATCCGGTTACATGTTGCAAGTCTTCTCTGCACATGCGGCGAGGTGGCATCAGGCCCCATGTCATTGGTTCTCCTCACTGGGACCTTGTGCCAGATCCTTTCTGTCCATAGGACTGCGCATCTTCTCCCAAATTGGACCACTCACAGGTCCTGTCCTGTCGGTAGGACTGGGCGTCTTCTTACCGACGCATCAGCCAGGTTGTGAAAAGCAGAGGAGGTAGGCTTGCTTTTCTGCAGCCTCTTCCATACCTTCCTTCTCTTGGACAAGGTATTCCGGGTGCAACTCAGAATCACCGTGGGAGACGAGGGTCTCTTTTCATTTGCGGTGGTGGCAGCTTGCCACTAGGGAATATGCAACTCTTCTCATGCCTGTAATGGATCGGTGAGTGACTCAGTCTTACAGCAGTGTGGGGGAGGATGCTCCTTGTACAGTCTTTGGCCCACTGCGGGGTAGTGCTAGTGCAGGTAGGGTGTAGATGCTGTCCTTCCTGCAATCAGGCCATGCTAGGCCTTTCCTCTTCTCTTGTTTCTGGGGAGCACTGGTGGCTGTCGGTATGTGTGTGTGGTAGATGGCAGGCAGCTCCTTACTTGTCTTGCTGTGGGGAGCAGTGCCAGTCTTCCTCCTCATGGAATCAGCAGCAGCGTCCCTTTCACGGGTGCCCTCTGCTGACTATTCTTGCTGTTCTTTCTTGCAGTGGTAACCACTTGTCACTGGGGGGTGCACCGCACGTTTCTCTCCTTCACCTTCGCGGAGAGCAGCTGAGTTCATGGGTGGGGGGGTTAAGTGGCTGCAAACTCAAGTTTGTGGTCGACTCTGCTGCTGCTGCAGGGCAAACTGCCTTATTGGCTTTTCTGGTTTGGGCTTGGCTGCTTTTGGATTCACTGTGTTTGCTGGACTCTTGGCTGCTTTCTGGCTAGGGCAACTTTGGACTTCCTGGGGGCTCTTTGCTGCTGCAGTTACTTGGGTGAGGGACTCTGTGGGACAGGCTGGTGCTGATATTCCCGCATCATGTCCTCATTCTTCCAGTCCCCCAGGGCCTCCTCTGCTGTCTTTCGGGCCGGGGTGTATTGTAGCAAATAGTCACTAGGTGGCGCTGTGGTGCTCTCGGCTCCCGTCTCAACTCTTCATCGCTGATCCTGCCACTACTGGCAGTGTGAGCGTAGAAGGGCCTCCTTCACAGTCACTTTGGCTCACACTGCTTTAGGTGAGTTTGTGGGGCGAACACCCATTACAACGCCGGCATCACTACGCATGGCTTTACGTCGCATGCGTTAGAACGCTAGCGACGTTACCACGCGTACACATTGCGACGCGTACCATTACATCACATGCGCTTTTAAAACGCATGCGCTTTTAAAACGCACGCGCTTTTAAAACGCATGTGATGTAATGGCGCCGGAGCAGAAACGGCAATGGTGGAACCGGGAGCAGAGACTGCGACGCTGGAGAGGAACCACGAGGAAAGAGAGGTAAGGGTGATTGTGCTTGGGGTGGGAGTAGTGTGGGTAGTGGTTTAGGGTTTAGGGTAGTGTTGTAGTGTCGTAGTGTATGGGAGTGTTTTAGGGCTTAGGGTAGTGTCAGGGGGTCGTAGTGTATGGTTGTGTTTTAGGGTTTAGGGCTTAGGGTAGTGTCAGGGGGTCGTAGTGTATGGTTGTGTTTTAGGGTTTAGGTCTTAGGGTAGTGTCTGGGGGTCGTAGTGTATGGTTGTGTTTTAGGGCTTAGGGTAGTGTTGGGGTCGTAGTGTATGGTAGTGTTTTAGGGTTTAGGGTAGGGGGGTTGTACTGTAGGGTAGTCTACTGTTTTGTACTGTAGGGTAGTGCTGTGGAGTGTGTGTTATTTAGGGTACTGTGTTACTGTTTGGGGGTTATTTTGCGTTGTAAATACATGCGGGGAAATGGGGTCCGTTGTAAAGGCATTTAGTATGCATTTCAAAGGAAATGCGAACTAATGCCATCCGTTGTGAAAACATGCGTTGTGACGGTACATGCGAACTAAAAACCGCGTTGTTAAGGCACGCGTTGTTTTGGTTTGCGATGTATCGTCATACATCCGTTTGTGGGGGTACTGCAGGCTTCATTACTCATGTCGGACAGTAAGGAGGCATGTTCCTTTCTATTAAAAAAAGTCTGGGTTACTTCATGCAGGTCACTATTGCTGGGTGTGGTGTATCAAAAAGACCACTAGGTGACACTTCAGCTGCTACTCTGTAAAGGTCGCGGCAGTCTTTCACAAGCTTCCCTGATACTGTGGGCGTTGGTTCTGCTCAATGTTGGTTCAGGATTTTACACTGTTGCAATGCATCCTCGATCTTCAACCCTGGTGGCAGTGTGCTGCAGACGGCTACTGGCAGGAAGGCTGTTTGCCGGAGCACTTCGTGCCATGCACCCGTATCTCTCCCATTCAACGCAAGTGAGGCAGAGGGTGAAGGAGCTACGAGGTTTGTTGGAGGCAGCTGCTCTGCGTTGGCGCGTGCGTATGGGCAGCCCTGGGGTGTCTGTGCCCAGCTCTCAACTTATCAAGAGTGCTCTGCTCCTTTCTTCTTGTTGCCAGGACTGGTGACGGCAGACTCGAGAAGCTACAGGTGCATTGCTCAGTATGGGGCATAGCATAGGCCCTGGCATACCTTGATGAGCTTGTCCTCCATTGGCCTTCTGTCGACAGTGCTACTATCCACTTCTCTGTGCTACCCGCTTCGCACCGTCACTCAGCAGGTGGGGGCAGCAGTTGCAGTGAGGAGCTGGAGATGAACAGTCACTGCTCTCTCCTTCAGGCAAGGAAAGGGTTCACCCTTTTCTTGGGGTGACAAGCTCACTTCCACTGGCAGGCTGCATTGGCAGTGCTGATCTCTATTCCCCTAACGCAGCAGTGGGTGCTTGAGGTGGCATGGTATGTGGGGTCAGAACCCTCATCGACAATGTAAAGTCGTAAGCCCTAGGCAGGGCTTTAAGTGGGGAAAAAAAACTGGGGGTGCTCTAAAAGGGGCGTGACAAATTTCGCAAAGGGGTGTGGCCTATCCGAGTAGGGGCATGGTCTAAATCAAGATAACTAGCATTGTGTGCTTAAGAAAATCATGAAACGGCCATTAAAATACTCAAATGCGGGCTTGCAGGCTGGGAGGGCAAGTCTTGTGTGGCTTCAGAAGGATCCTGGCTGAGACAGCTCTGATGCGGAGGCAGGGTCCCGACGGTGCTGGTAGGACTGGGGAGGCGTCACGAAGGTAAGTTTCCTTTTCACTGCTGCTGGATTCTGTTGTAGACCCTCGTCCCTCGCTTGCTTTAAGGCAGAGCAGGGTCACACTGGTTGCTGGAGAAATCTTGCTGCAGGCCGTAAAAGCAGGGTCGTGCCGGTTCTAACCAGCTGTTGTTGTGCCGATGGCTGGCACGATGACGTAGGTGGCGCTGCGTGTTCAAAGAGAAGGGAAATCCCGAGAGAAAGTGTCTCTCTTCAAAGGATTTCCCTTCCTGCTACAATGACGTCACGCCTTAAGCAGTGCGCGCGCATGCTCACCCGAAACACCAACAAAAACCGGGACATCTGGTCACCCTACCTTTGACCTTTGAGGCCCGAAAATAGAGCCCCCTAGAGACCCCTTTCGAGGCCCCCCCCAAAAAAACTGGGGGTGCTCAGACCCCCCCCACTTAAAGCCCTGGCCCTAGGCCCACATACTACGTAATGAGTGACACAGACACCATTAGTGGGGTACTAAAACTGGCTACAAGCAGGTGCACTCAGGCTCTTTTATTGGCACAGAAAGAGGAAAAAACTAGTAGAAGTAAAAATATTTCTCCTTGTTACGCCTCACCTTGGGATGCTTAAGATTTTGATGCATTCCCAGGTTTACAAGTCCTTGTATATCTGGGAATGCATCAAAAACCATGGGAATTTGCTGGAAACACCCACCGCAGTGCCCATGGAACACCTCCCATGCGCAGAGTAAGGCAACCAAGCGATTTGCGTTGCTTTGCTTTACTCCATATTTGTAAAGCTATTCAGAGCTACGCAAAGTGGCTTTGCGTGTCTTCATAAATATGACTTGAAGTTTTGCGTCGTTCATGCAGCATGTTGTGTGGTGCAAGCATGATGCAAGGCCCTCGTAAAAATGCACCTTGGATTTGAAGATGTGGCGTACAGTTTACACAAACATCTATGGAGTAGGTGTGTTTACACACTGAACTTTTTGACCCTAAAAGCAGTGAGCTGCATTTTTAAAAATGAGTCTCTGCAGGTTTATGCCTCAGTGGGCAGAGAGGCAGTGACCAGCAGATTATCAAAGATCTCTGAAGTTGATTATTAAACATCTCTACAGATGATGCAATTACCCATTGACACATTTATTCACATTAAAACCAGTCAAATGCAAATCCTGTTTCTTTTTTTCTCTTTTCATATGCCAACATCTCACCAACAATAATAATAAAATTAATAAATTAATCTGCAAACTCTATTATTCCTGGTACAATTAGTGTTGCATTAGGTCTTTTGAAGGTCCTTCTGAAATCTTGGACTTCCGTATGTTGAACTTTTTCGTAGACCTTAGTGCATTTTGATGCTGTTTATATGTATTGTTTTGTACCTTTGTGAATTACTTCTTGTTTTACTTGCAGCTTTGTCAGACATAATACCTATTGGACCAAACATGTCTTTCAGAAATCTTTTCCCTGAAATGCGAAGTACCACAGGGCTCCAAATTAAGCCTCACTCTTTTTAACGTTTACATGCACCCCCTAGCAGAGTGAGTGACCATAATACTGCATGTGGAGGATACACAATTAATTGTATCTATTGCTTGTCCCCTGCCTTAAGGAGGTCGCCAACTGGATGGTCAACTGTTCCCTCAAACTAAATTGGGACAAGACGTAGCTAATGTTGTTAGGGAACAACAAAGCCAAGAGAGAGTCATTCGTCTGGCCGGAATGTCTTTGGGCCACACCGAGTTCGAAAAACAAAAAAAAAATTCTGGGTATCTGGTTAAATGGCATGCTCACAATGGAAGCACAGGCCAATATACTAGCAGTAAAGTGTTTTGGAATACTCAGACTTCTACGGAAAGTGTTAGATCTCCTGCCCCCTTTATCATGAAGACTCATCTTTCAGGCCCTGATCATCTCCCGGCTGGACTTCGGTAACTCCCTATTCTAGGATCCCCACACTATGTTAAGAAAATGTTACAGACCATCCAAAACGCTGCAGCTCATCTCCTCTTCAAAATCCCATGGCACCTGTCGACAAGGAGGGCCTTGGCCGACCTTCATTGGTTACCTACAAAGCAATGGGTACGGTCAAATTTCTGTGCATCATGCACAGGGCCATTAACAGGAAGTTACCTCAAATTCTTCACGCTCTCATCGAACCTTAGAACCCTGAAAGATCTCTAGGATCCACCACCTCTTTTCTTGCAACTACAACAATAATTCACTGATCCATATGGGGTGGTCGTTCTTTCAAACACCTAGAGCCCAGACTATGGAAGTCCCTGCCACTCGATTTGCATCAGATGGAATCCTGATCCGCTTTCAGGAAGGCTCGTAACACATGGCTATTTGTTAAATAAGTATCCTACGTTCAGCTCTCAGTTGGGTTGGTCTCAATGATCAGCTGGTTTGGATCAGCGCTGGAAAGCCTTAGGGTAGCCATGGGCTTTACAAATGGACTAGATAGATTAGATTAGATAATTTAGCGCTGAGACACTCAGTCAGTCCCAAGGGATAGACCACTATGTGGGCTTGCTTGGCTTTAGATGACCATGTACCTATGTTAATTCTGCCTCTGCTGCTTGTCTGATATACTGGCTATCCCACACATCTTTATCTGTTAAGCTATTGTAGCTAGAATTAAATGTGTCAAATTGAGCAGGGTTTGGACTTGTTTCCTGCACCATATTTTGATGCTTTTCAGTATAGTGTTTTTTAAGCTTTCGTACCTTGATGTGTGGATTGTATACATCCTTGGCTGGTGCTGGTCCTGTAACCACAGCCTCTTTAAAGATGGCGCTATCTGTTACTTGTGGTTCGTTGGTCATTGTGTCTCTGCTTATCCAGCGTTAAACAATAGTTCAGGTTTTTTTGCATTTATGACTGATCTTCTGTGTGCTAAGGTGCTCCTGTTTCCTGGACTTCAACCCACATTACCAGAGATACCGTTAGTGACTCATCAATAATCACAGTATGGGTTTCACTCCTTTGCCTCTAACTAGGCAAGGTATGCACATAATTTATTTGGGCATTTACGATCATGGATGGAATGTATAATTGTTTAAACAACCAGACGAAGGGCCATTTCTATTGTCATAGCCTTTCATGCTCGTTAATTATCAACCCCGTAAGTATTGCCTTTGATAAAACTGAAATACTCTTCTTTAGTGGCACGACTTCATTTTATTTGTTATATATTGCTGTTTTATATAGTGCTAACTCGGCCCAAGGGCATTGGGGCGCTTTACATGAGCACCAGATTATATCACAGGGTGTTGAGAGGATGTAGGCATTGTCACTCTCCTTAAGGATTTTGGGGGCCCCAGGCAAGAAATATTTTGGGAGCCCTTTTTTAGAACAGTTTTGAATTGTATTACCCATTTTTTGCTAATTCAAGCTCTATTTTGCCTTAAAATACTGAATATACATTAAATGTTAAGATACAAAAATACACAGAAGTGAGTTACACTTCCTCAGGGGAACCCTTGGAAGGTGGGGGCCATGGGCTATTCTGCACTTTGCCCATGTCTTAAAACATCTCTGGGTCACTCTGGGACTCGCACCTGGTTTTCCAGTTCCAAAGTCGGTAGCTCTGGCTGGTAGGCCACATCTTCTACTTGTTGTTCAGTCTATTAGCCATCTTCAGTGGAATCTCTGCCAAACTCCTAGCATAGTCCACAACCAAGTGGTCCTCTTTGATTCCAACCTACTGTTCAAACCACAAGTTAGCAAACTGACTTCATCTTGTTTTCTTAGGCGTGTTCAGAGCAGGCACAAAAATAAATGAACATTCTGTGAGTCTAAATAGAACTAGTATGCATAGTTAATGATTTTCCTAGAAATCTAGCTTATGTCGTCATTCTAGCTTGTTCCATGCCACGATATCGCAGGTAAAATATCAACCTGAGGATATAGCGTGAACATAATAATGACTACAGAAATGTTAGCAAAGGTAAGTGTTTATTTACTAGTGTTAACTTTGATGGGACAATATTTGGAGTCAATATTATTGTCAGGATCTATCCGCTGGTCAGTATTTCAACAGTGATATTGTTGTACAGCACTATCTGGACCTAAACTGGACATCCTTGGACTAGAGGAAATCAAGGATTAATGATTTGTTATTCAATGGTAGGACCAGCCATTCAGTGAATGGTGCTGTGATGCAGCCAACTTTTCAACTGCATGACTCATGTCCTTCCACTGTTCACATTCAGGGAACTACTTTTTCTTTTTCTTTCAGCACTCTATAGGAGTGGATGCATTGTATTGCTCTTTTGCTTGTGTGCTTTTATCTTCCTAAAGTACCTACCCCCATGCACTCCATGTTGCTCCCGCCTCATCCCTAGCTCTTCTAGTGTATTCCCCTTCCAGCCTTGCTTTTTAAATTTGTCTCTACCCTAGCCTCAAGCTTCTTCATTGTTCACCCCCTCCCACATTGGCTTTTTATCCCATTCACTCTTCCATTGCTCCCCCGCCTCTTCTGTCACGATCCTTGTGTTTTTGTAAAATAATTTAAAAATGTTGTTTAAAAAACGTATTGGAGAACCCAGCAGCTGCAGTTTGCTGTTAGACTGCTCAAAATGTGCATTTGAGCTTGCAAATTTATATGATTTATAAAAATTGCAGCTCAAGTTTGGTATCCACCATCTTGGAACTATAAATTAAAAAAGAAAATGATGGACACAACATGCTGTATGAGAATGCATGCTTAGCAATTCATGCACAAGTATATACCATCACACTGAGCAGCTGTAGCATCCTAATACAGGCACATACATGCTTGAATGAGCATTTGCGCACACACGTCAAGTTGTTTTCTTTTTTTCTGCCAATGTTGCACAGCATCAGCTTAAATTGTGTTTATTTTTCTCTTTTTGCCATTGCTGAAGCATTGTCGAAAATCCATTTACAAATCCAACAGGGGATGTATAATATAAAATGCCCAGGTGGTGCAACGGGCATTTGCACCCACTTTGCATGTCCCAGGGCACTTTGGTATTACAGAAGGGGCCACAGATGCTTGTGCGGCCCCTTCTGTAATACAGATAGCGCTGGCGCACATATAGTGCCAGCGATATCGTCAGAGGGCATTCCCTCATTTGCATGTGGCCATGCCCTCTGACGATATCGCTGGCACTATATGTGCGCCAGCGCTATCTGTATTACAGAAGGGGCCGCACAAGCATCTGTGACCCCTTCTGTAGTACCAAAGTGCCCTGGGACATGCAAAGTGGGTGCAAATGCCCGTTGCACCACCTGGGCACTTTATATAATACATTTCCTATTGGATTTGTAAATGGATTTTTGACAATGCTTCAGCAATGGCAAAAAGAGAAAAATAAACACAATTTAAGCTGATGCTGTGCAACATTGGCAGAAAAAAAGAAAACAACTTGAATGAATGAGGGAATCTCTTTGCCTCTGTGCATGCGCCATATTATAAACACAGGCGCAAAGGTAAAGAAGCTGTCAGAAAGCACCCTGACAGTGCGCCGCCTTCAGTGCGACCCCTGTTGGCAATCGTCTGAAGGGGATGAAGGGGGTCCTCTGGACCCCCTGGACATCGTCTTGCAGGCGGTTACAGTCACTGTCTGCACCCACCTGCAAGGAGATCTCTCACCCCTCCTAAAAGTGCAGGCGGGTTGCCACCTCATAGTGGAACACAGAGTGGCTGCTTCAAAGCCGCTCCGTATTTCACTTGAATGCGCTGCCCCAGGGCAGCATAACTTCACAGCTGCCCTGGAGGCAGTGAAATCAATCTAATACAGCGCACTCTCCTTGTGAGCACAGAGGGCACCTTTTAAAAGGTGTGCCCGGTGCTAAGAAGGAAAATGTACTGCTTTGTATAATAAGGCCCCAGGTCTGCATTGGCAGCCTAAAACCAACAGGTCTGCATTTGCAGCTTTGCCAATGCTTCTTTGCTTTTACCGTTTTACAAAGTGGACTATCCTAAAAATAAAAAAAACTATGACTGGTTGTTTCATGGGACAAAATCACCATAAACCCCATAGCTGCCAAAGTGCCCATGTCATGTATGGCATCATGCCCAGAGGTGGATTTTTTAATGCTAGCAGTGCATTGAATTCTGTGACTCATAGTTCTATTTTTTACATTATAGCTTTACCTTTAAAAACTTCAGAAATGTTGGCTAAATTGTTAGGTCTGGTTGAAGGTGTCACACAGGCCATGGAGCCACTTGGGAGTTTGAAATCCTGATCACATCCCTAAGTCTCTCAGCGGCAGTGCACTCCCACCCAGAACAGGTACTACTTGGGTAGAAACAAAGCACGCTTCCATCCCCCATACAACAGGTACAAAGTTGGCAGCAGCAGTCAAAGCTTGCCTTAATCAAGCAATAGGGACAGCATCGCAGTAGTGAAACAAGCTTAATTCCTCAGAGACGTTTTAAGGCATGGGCAAAGTGGGCTCTGGCCCAGGGCCCCAGTCTTTCAGGGGGCCCCTCGGATAGCGTCAGCTCTGATCTACAGAGAGTCTTGCCCTGATTACCTTGAATAATTCTTAAACAGATTGTTTTAAATACTGTTTCCCTTTAATTTAATTTTTAATATGATTGATGTGTGAGAGTGTTTAACAGACATTTTTCAAAGAAATGTTGCTTTTATGTTTCATGCAACATCCATAAAAAGTTTCTTTTAGATCAAAACAGTACCTCACATATGAGAAATGTGAGGGCGTCACAGAGATTATTTGCAGCAATATTAGTGAGCTGCTACTGTGTTACAATATTGATAACACACGTCACTATCCCTGAATATTAGATGTTACAACTTTAGAATGTGGACAAGTGTGTCTGTGCACTGTCAGTGATCTTGCCAAAGACAGTATGAAAGAGCTGAAATTGGATCATAAATTCAAAGCTGTTCCGAACACGAGCCCCCAAAATACGTTCGGCCCAGTCCCCCAAAGTATTTAAGATGTCCCTACCTCCGAGGCAGGCAGGCTCCAAGTGGTAGTGGTATGCAACTTCCAACCTCAAAGATGGTGGACATTTCAGGCATCAGTGGCGTGCAGGTTAAGAGATGTCTGCAGCACAGGCTTAATCCTTTGAGCTGAGTGCAAGGGTAGGGGAGTAAATGAATGATTATGGGAGTGCTGTAGCTACTCTCACCCAAGTGTCATTACCTGTCAGTACGCTTACGCGTACTCTCTTTTCACACCTCTTGTGCCTGCAAAGTCCTGCAGCAGTCTCACTAGCCCTACAAAGACTGCTAGGCCTCTTTTTGTTGTCATATTCTATATTCTTGCTGCTCTCCAAGTCCTGCTATCACTTTTGTAACTCGTTTCGTTATCCTATCCTGCAGTCTTGCTGCTGCCTCCACCTTCTGCTGTCATTGTTGTACCTCTTGAACCACAGCCCTACAGAAAGCAAATGTCTTGGTAATGGGCTGCAATAACAGAGCACCCTCGCTCAACCTATAGGGGGAAGCAGGCCTGATTTAAATGTTGTGCACATCTACCTCCACAAACCACCTTTTCCTTTTTGGTGTATTCTGTGCTCCCCAAACTCCCTACTTTCCTTTCATCCTCACTCAATTGATAAACACAGGGCCCATTTCTTTAGAAACCCTTAATGCACCTCCACTAGACGTAGGGCCTGCACTTTTCTGTCCAATGCTACCCCCATTATATCATCATAACATATTATGAAACATTAGAAACATTAGTGTTTAAAGGCAAATCCTCTGTCTGTAAGTCCATGAAGAAAATCCAGCACAAAGCGATGACACTTAAGTTGGAATATAATAAATCCCAGTTTTGCTTCACAATTTCCCCAACAACAATCACCTGTGTCCTGTGTGTCTTCTCCTAGTCTCACACGATGTAGTCAGACCCCACAGGATTTCGCGATTTCGTTATTTGCAAAAAAATCGCGAAATCGGCACTTTTGTAAAAATGCCACGATTTTTACAACAGTGCCCACAAAATATGTTTTGAAAAAACTGCTGTTCACCCTCTCTTTACTGGCTCTGTGCCGCAACTGAGCCAGTAAAGAGAGGGTGAGCAACAGGCCAGAAGGCAGCAAAGATGTTAAATGCCTCTGGTGCCTGCCTTTGAAATGCACCTAGCCCCCTCCTGAGCAATAGCCTGCCACCTCACATGTTTATGTGCCCCCTGCTGATTAACCATTAACCTCCCACATGTCTCCTATTGTTTTTTTACCTACCCTCAACCTTCTCTGCCGCCAGCCTCCCCTCGCCCCTCCCACCCCTCCACCCCTGCTGCCCTGCATGCATAGGTTGTCTGATGCCAAAAAGAGCAGGTTTCCTTATTGTTATTTGCTCTCTTTGACATCAGACACCCTCCGATTCCAGGCGCTGTGCTGCTGGAGACTCTGCAAAGTTACAGACTGTGACATAGCACAGTCTCCAGAGTTGACAGGGCACAAGCCTTCGGTATTTTTGTGGCGGGCACATTCTTAGCCCACCGCAAAAATACTACGAATTTTGAGGTTTTGGGCCGCAAATTGTGCTTTTTTTTGCTGTGAAATTTGCCACCCAAAGCCACAAAACCCTGGGGGGGTCGGAGGCTATTCATTAAGATGCATGGGAAGATCATTTTCTGGTTAGGCCTAGTTCATGCCACACAGGTCACCAGCCCTACCCTCTCCTTCCCCCTCACCATGGATTATTTGGCCAAACCATCACATTGAGATGGGGGCAGAGAGGAACGAAGAAGAAGGCCCTCCCTCCCATACCAGTGGATCTAGAATGGGTGGTGTATGAAAATTGCATTGTTGATGGAATCTCCCCGGAGTACAAGAGAACACCAGTAAGGCAACCATATGATGGCCATCTTTCACTCCTCACTCCCAAGATGCCCTTCGTCAGATATTGGGATTGGTTTGAGAGACAGTGACTCCTATCAATTTAATGAACACATTGTGGTCATGTCAAAACATGGTTCTAAGTTTTAATTTCTAAGATGTCTCTGCTCAACCTCAGGTAGCTCTGGCTCAAGCTATGGTAGGCAATTCCCAGTGAAGTGTGTGCCATGATGTTCAACCAGTGCCAACAGTATTATAGAAAAAAACAAGAACATTCCCAAATCAATTTGGAAACATGAATGAGATCAAGACACCAATATCATCACAATTGGACAAGGGGAATAGGCGATATGAATTTTAACATTTCAAAGCAAAAAACACATAGAGAAAGTAACACACCATTCAAAAACAACACTCCGCAGTTGACTGGGATCAAGGTGCAATTTCAGACCAGCCAGGATGGAGGAAAGGTTAGATATACCAAGTGGATCATCCCAGTCAAAGTTTATACCGTCAGACTCAATCTCTGCAAATGAAAGTCACAGTCTTCCAGAGGCGCAAGGTCCAAAGCCATTGCTGGCTAGGGTACCTCAGAGTCAGATCCAAAAGCTCAGAGCGGGACAATGAGGAATTTCATGACCACCTAGAGCGCTTCAGCAGTCGGAGTGTTTGCTGCCTTGCCCTGGTCCAAGCTTTTATCTTCAGACATAGTCATTTTTGTCGATGTCAAAATTCGTCAGAGGCGTGTGGCTAGAAGCTGTTGCCAGGCAGGGCTCTACAAGGCAATGTCTATCTCAACCTGTTTTCTGTGTTGAACAAGACCTCCGAGTGGGATGATCCTTGATTTCTTGCTTCCTATAGTGAGACCTTCCTAGTCAAGCCTCAGCACCTTGTCCCTGTCCTCTGGAGGTGGATAAAATGACTAAGACACACTTTTATCCAACTGCTGGGAAAGGTCCTTCTATCAAGTCAAGCAGCCTATGCATCAGGGTAGATTTCTAGTCGCCACGTCTCTCGTCAGGCAGGTTGTCTGCAGGGTCTAGTCCTCTATGATCAGCTAGGTTCTCTTGGAGTCAGAAGTTCTGCTTTTTTAGCCAAGACACAGGCAAACAGATGGCCAACTACATGACCCTTGGAGAGAAGTTCCAGTCCCCGGGAGCCAGCATGAGTTTGGAGTCTTTGAGTTCTTGAGTGAATGCTCTTCTTCCATCAGAAGTCAGGAGTCTTCTTCCAGCAGACTCATCTTCTTCAGGCAGAGTCTAGGTCCAGGAATGTTCTAGTAGGTGGTGCATAAGTTGCCAGATTTTTAACGGTCACTAACCAGTGATTAAAGAAATCCTGCAGCCCTCCACCTCCTTTTGACCTTCCTCTTTGCCTTACTGTAAAATTATCCAGAAGCCACTCTCAGCCCACTTTCAGTATTGCAGAACCCATCTTCAGCTCATTAGCCACTCCCATATGTATATGAGCTCTTCTACCTCCTGACAGGGTTAAAACTGGTTCATTAACTCATTGGAGCTGGAACCAGACTATCTAGGGTGGTCCTGAGAATTAATAGATGAAGCCTTTTCTGGCATCTGCAAGTCAAAAGAGGTAATGCAAAGGCTGTCCTTTGTTCTGTCTGCTGTCTCTGCCCCCTTCCAGATAGCTAATCTTTGCTAAGTGGTCAGCATTTAACACTAACCAGTCCTTCCTGGGCTCAGAGGCTGACCCTTGTCATCTGAGTCAGGGCTGTTAACTCTCCAAATCAAGAATGTGTATTCAAGCGCTGGAGGTGTGATGAATGATAGAACTGGTTTTAAGCCAGTTCTGACCCAGGCAGCCTTTTTTTTTTTTAATAATCTTTATTCGTTTTACATCCAGCACAGCATACAACTGTATATACGTCGTATTAAAGTACAAATCACACTGCGTCTCCATTTGCATTTTTGTGCCCGCTAGGTGGGGGTGCAAATCACCGCATTTGACTTTACAATCAAACATTAACAGCATTAAGTCACTACAGAGATTATTGGCGGATGTTACTGTACGAAGCTGACTTGAGTCATATTGTAAAAGAATAAAAAGGAACAAAGAAAGAACTATTAAACTTGATACCACCTTGCTAGTATACCTATTCTATAAGTATCATGTGTGAATGCTCACTTGATGTGCCGCCTATGCAAAGTGCAGGCCAACAGGGTCCAGCTGAAATAAGTATTGGTGTGGGAGCAGGGTAGAGGGGGAGAGATTGCTGACCCGATGTTATAGATTATGTGGGTGTGATTAGGCCGGGCCGGAAGTGCAAAACAATGATTTTGAAGTGCCACACCCGCATGTGTGGTATGTGGCCCCACTCCTCAATCATGAGCGTGCCATAGCATGGGTGCTCAGGGTGCCTCAGGTATATTGGTCAGAAACAGCGACAGTATTAGTGCCCTATCACCCATGTTCATTCATGCCTCGGAGTCTTGTTTCTATAGTAGTCACGTAATGTTGCCAGTCCACAGGTTGTGTCCGAGCTGTTGGACGTGGGGGTTGTGCTGTTGATATATCATGCTCGGCCACCAAGGCACGCCGAAGGGCAAGGAGCCAGTGTCTGATGGATGGGCCAGTCAGGGACTTCCAGGCCATGGCCAAAAAGCGTTTGGCCAGTGCCAATGCCAAGTCAATGAATTTGTTGAGGTTCTTGTGCCACGCGTTCCTCTTAGTAATGCCTAGTAGGTAATGCGCCCCCTGAATTGGAGATCTGGTTCTCGTTGCCGTGGCTAATATGTCAGAGACCTTTCCCCAGTATACCATGATGTAGGAACACGTCCAGACCATGTGCATGAAGTCAGCGCCTGAGTCATGACACCTGGGGCAAACATATATAGATGTCGGGTAACATTCGAGCTAGCCTGTGCGGAGATAGATATGTGTGATGTAAGTAGTTGAATTGTGTATATTTCAAACTGGCTTTCATTGAAATTATTTTGGGAATTCCGACGCATTGTTGCCAGTGCTTATCTGTGATTTCTATGGAGAGCGCCGCTGTCCAGTATTCTCGAAATGTGGACATTGAAGGGGCTGTGTCTGTTCTAAGAGAATTGTATATGGCCGTGATGGCTTTCCTACCTGACTCGTGCATCAGTAATGTCTGTAAAGCTTCAGAAGTCGGTGGTGTCGCACTTATGTCCCCCCAGATATGTGTTGCCTGTTGTGTCAGTGTCGCATATAGAAGGAATGTTCCAGGAGCCACCCCATAATCGTCTCTCGGAGTGTCAAAACCACATAGGGCAGAGTCCACATATAGGTCTCCCCATGTTGTCAGTCCGGCTGACTGCCAATCAACCAGTTCCGGTCGCTTTAGGCGGGTAAATGATCCAGGGAGCATCTCAATGGGGAGATCTGGGGCATATGGCTTGGAACGACGTTTGGGCATAACATAATGCAACCAGGCATTACGAGCTGCCCGTAGTAGAGTACAACTCTCAGTCCTCTGGAGCTGAGTACTGGTAGCTGATAGCCATTCAAGCAGATCTGGTCGCGATAGCGATATTGCCCAGGTGTCTAATTCTATTAGGTTCTTCTTTGCAAGCCAGCGCATGGGCCATTGGAGCTGGGCAGCTGCATAGTATGACTCATAATTGGGTGCCCCCAGTCTTCCCACCGATATAGGGAGGTGGAGCTTTGAGAGTGCTACCCTCGCCCTGGAGTTGCCCCAGATCAGAGATACTAAGATTGAAGATTTCTGAGGCAGTCTATAGGGAAGAACGGCAAAATAATATAGGAGTCTAGGGAGAAGGAGCATTTTGGAAATGGCAATCCGGCGCCTGGGGGATAATGGAAGAGCAGTTTAGAACGGGAGACTCGCCCTAGCATTGGCAATGGCCTTCCCCAGGTTGCCATCTAACAGATCAGACGGGGAATGATAGACCTGCACTACCAAGTATTTGAATGAATCATACGCTCTGGTAAGTGGTGCATGGGGCTGCCGGTGCCTGTGCTCGACCTGGATGGGTGACATCGGAAATAAGACTGACTTGTCCCAGTTAACTTTCAGGCCCGACAAGCGCGCGTGGGTGTCTCAGAGTTCCACCAGGCCTCGAAGCGCCTCGCCCTGGTTGCGAAGATAAATCAGCGCGTCATCCGCATAGAGGGACACTATATGCCACTGCGTGTGCATACGGATGCCCCAGTCAATAATCTGACTGCGGAGCGCACAGGCCATGGGCTCCATGGCCAAGGCGAACAACATGGGTGAGAGTGGGCATCCCTGCCTGGTACCACGCTCAATGTCAAAGGCGGGCGAAATAATTCGGCCTGTTTTCACCCGAGCACGTGGGTTGGTGTATAGTATTTTTATCCAGCGTAAAAACTTAGGACCCATACCAAATCGAGCCAGTACCGCCTGCAGGTAATCCCACCCCAGGGTATCGAAGGCCTTTTCTATGTCTAAGGCTGCTATCCAGTGTTCCTCGGGAGCCGTTTGGGCCCACTCTAGGATTTTAAACAGGTGAAGAAGGTTCAGCCCCGTGCTTCTGCCCTGGACAAACCGGTTTTGGTCCGCATGGACCAACAGGGGAACAACCTCCAGCAATCTGTTGGCCAGCAGCTTACCCAGAATTTTGTAGTCCGATGTGAGTAAAGACAACGGGCGGTACGAGCTCATGAGTAAGGGGTCACGGCCGGGTTTTGGGAGGACCACCAGTACAGCCTCATGAAGGGAAGAAGGCAATGTGCCTCTATCAAAGGATTCTTGGAATACCATGAGCAACCGGGGTACCAGCTGAGTGGAATAGGTAGTATAGAATTCCGCGGGCCATCCGTCCATACCTGGAGTTTTGCTCCTCACTAGTTGTTTGATAGTGTCTGTGATTTCAGTTGCCGTGAGCGGTGCCTCTAATTCAGAGTAGTGGGCCTGCATTACTTGTGTGAGGGCTGCCTGTTCTAGGAACTGATGCATTGCCTGTGGGTCACCTGAGTCTGGGGCCTTCTATAATGACATGTAGTATTTATGAAGGGAGTCATTAATTTGCGCTTGAGTATTGACTAAGTTGCCATCTGGGGTATATATTGCAGTGATAGGTGGCTGCGAGAGGTTGCTTCTCAACAACCACGCAAGCATCTTGCCTGCTTTGTCTCCCTCTGCGTGTCTTCTAGCCAGATATTGCTTATAATCTAGAGCACACAATTTATCCAGTGCTTCCTTATGTGCTAATCTGTTTTTGGAGAGTGCCTGTAGTATACGCGGGTCCGTGGGGGCCAAGCGTTCCTGATGTAGTATGTTGGTTTCTAGCCCTTGAATTTCCCTGGTAAGTGTCATGCGTGTGCCATATACTGCCTGTATAACCTGTCCTCGTAGGACCACCTTCAGTTCGTCCCATTCAATACCGGCATGAGTAGTCGTCCCCTCGTTGGTCTGGAAATATGTGGTTATGGACTGCGAAATGGTGGCATTTAAAGCCGGGTCACGCAATGCTTCTAGAGGGAGTCGCCAAGTTTGTATTCTGGGTCTGGGCGCACCCCAAGTCAATTGGACCTGCAAGGGGCTATGGTCCGATATTGTGCGGGCTAAGTACTCGGCTTGGGCTACATGTATTAACGCTGTTTCCGTACAGTAAATGGTGTCAATACGTGTGTGGAGGTCATGAAGAGTGGAATACTGTGAGTATCCCAGATCCATAGGGTGTTTTGCGCGCCAACCGTCAGTCAATCGCATCTGTGTGGCCCAAGCCGCCATGGTGCGCGCAAGCCCAACAGCCTGTGCACCCGGGAGGGGAGGGCGTGAGCAGTCGAGAGTCAAGTCGGGTACTCCATTGTAGTCGCCCCCCCAATAAGTGGGAGCCGATGGATCCCTGAGGAGTGCCGGGGTTAGTGTCTGGAGGAATATGGATTGTCCTGAGTTAGGCGCATAAAGGGATACTATGGACAGCGGATGACCGTCTAAACAACCTTCCAGAACCGCATAGTGGCCCTGAGGGTCGACACGCATATGGATTATCTGGCATAGCCCGAGTAAGTTGTGCCTATTACTGTGCCCCTCCACCTTTTGTTAAGCGACTGCAATGTTTGTTGCGTTAAATGAGTCTCCTGGAGTAAAGCCATGACGATCTTGTGCCTACGTAAATATTGGTACACTTTATGTCTCTTTGCACAACCAGCCAGACCGCGCACATTCCAGGTCAACAATAGATACTTGTTCTCATGCATTGACATCTGATAGAGCTAAGTGCGACAAAGGTACAATCCCCACATGCAGTAGACGACTCAATATCCTACACAAGAACATTCTGCATTTTAGCAAGGCATACATGTATGTGTTATTAATTGGCATTTTGTGGTATACTATAAACCAAACCCCCCACCCCAGGCCGAATTGCCAACGGGCAAGAGGCCATATGCACTGATATGCAAACATAGTTAATTGAAAAAGCAAAGAAGAACCATAAATTACACAACACAAGATGGGTCTGTAACAGTCACTTATCATGTGTGGGGCGTGTAGCTATTCGTTCGGTCTCACCGCCGTCTTCCTCTGGCCACCATAGAATTGTGTTCGCGAGCTAGCCGCTCAAGAAGTGGCGAAGCTTTGCGGTCGTTGGTTGCTGCCTGCTAGCATGTAATGGTCCATTGAGCTATTTTACGCAGTTCCTATAGGGCATAGTTTTGTTAATGGCTAAACCAGTTCATCAGAGGTCTGAGGCGTCACGTTGGGGCCGTCGCCCAGCATCAACTGTTGCTGTGAACCCGATAGGGAGTACTCTCGTTCCTGAAGGGTCTCTGTTTCTGGGTCTGGGCTGGGAGGCGACACCGCGGTACGATGCTTCTCGGCGTGTTTAAGAGCTTGTTCCCTTTCTTGCGCTGCTTGGGCCCTGGTGGGGCGCGGCCCGCGAAGCTGGCCTCGGCGCCCGCGGTGTGTAACCTTCTTCCAGTGTGGGCGTGTGCCCCCGCAATTTTCGGAACTGTCGCCACTCCATTTTGTTTCATTCAGTTCCAGGCATCTTCTGGAGATTGACAGAAAACCGTGCTGCCTTTATGTTGTATGCGCAACGTGGCCGGGTATTGCAATGCATATTTGATCTCTTGCTCACGGAGACAGCGTTTAACGTCCATAAAGGATGCCCTGAATTGCTGTACCGCTAATGTGTAATTGGGGTATATGTGTACTTCTGCGTTCTCTATCACCCACGGGCCACGGGCTCTTGTGACCTGTAGGATGTTGTCCCTGTCGCGGTAGTTAAAGAGGCATGCGACAACCGGCCTGGGGGGGAGTGCCCGGGCGATGAGGGCCTCCCGGGACTCTATGTGCTCGCTCCACAGAGAAGAACTTTGAGTGTTTGCCCTGGAGTATGATGTCCGAAAACCAGTTTTCCAAGTATAGCTCCATGCTCTGTCCCTCGACGCGTTCTGGCAGGCCCACCAGGCGCACGTTGTTCCGGCCGTCGACTTGATCTCTGAGGTAGCTCACCTCTTCTTGCAGCCTCTTGACTTGGGCTACTGTGGAGGATATGCAGGGTTTCACCGTAGCGATTGCAGATTCCACCTCCGACATCCTGTCCCTCAGTTTTTTATGGTCGTCGCTCAGGAAGCCAAACTCTGCGCATAGTATATCGATATTGGGGACCAGGGTGGATTTGATGTCCATTACTGCCGCCATGAGTTCATCGAGGCAGTGTGAGAGATCTGCCTGTGGCATTGTTTGGGCCGCTGATGGTTGGTCGGTCCCCGCAGCACCAGACGATGGGCCCTGTGGATCCGTAGTCAGCGACTGCTGTTTCTCTGGTTTTGTCTTGCCCATCCTGCTGGCTACTATACTTCGTGAATTCCAGGGAGAAGAGGGATGGAAGCGTGTTGGGGCCAATGCTCGTGCCCCTCTGTTGGGTGCACCTCCAGGCAGGGGAGGGCGGTCGTCAATCTTCACCCCCTTCGTAAGTGTCGCACCCGGACCAGTGCTTCTGGTGATAGGGATGATTATGTGGTGGGGCCAGGCAAGAGGTAAAGATTAACATGTCCCGCTTTCCGATGAGCCGGGGGGCGCCATTTTATAGGTGTGCGGCCTGCACCACGTGTCCTAGAGGGGCCGACTGAAGCAGGGATAGAGAACGTCCAACTGTATTCCGGCCTCGCGGGCCGCGTTGCGCCTGTAGAATGCTCTGTGTCTGGACGGGCCTCCACAGCAGCAGTTATTGAATGCTTATTTACGGGGAGGGGAAAGGAAGGAAAGGAGGGGGAAAAGGCCCCTGCTGGTATTTATCTGGCCCCCAAATGTCTCTGCCAAAGTGTGCTGCTGCTCTCAGGGTATGAGAGTTATACAATAATGGGGTAGACCCGAAAGACCACTGGACCCGGGTAGCTTATGGTACAAAAGGATAATGTCACAGTGGAATACAATTACATATTATGCCGAACATAGGAAGGCATTATTACTTTAAACAAAATTTAAAAAAATGGTGGCGTTTAATTAATTTTGTTTAAAGTAATAATGCTTTCCTATGTTCGGCATAATATGTAATTGTATTCCACTGTGACATTATCCTTTTGTACCATAAGCTCTCAGGGTATGTGCATGGGATGCGGGGCACGGGGGGCCTACCTGCTTCCACGGCCCAGCCCGGCTTCCGATGCAGCACGGCGGCTCTCCCACGATGCCTGGGGGTAAAGTGGGACGCTGGGGAACACTCCTTTCAAACATACAATCCTCCCTAGTGAGCGGGCTACCTTATTGCCGTCTGGTGGGACCGTGGGTATAACCGTGGGGGGGAGCCCACAGGGAGATGTGCGGCCCCCAGCCAAGCCTGCAGATACGAGCTGTGGGGCTCTACTCAGTTCCGGCAAGAGTGAGGTACAAGCGGCCTACCTCCATCTGCGGCCGAGCCCGTCTCCAATACAACGAGGCGGTGCTCCCCCAACGATGATCATTGCCGAAGGGGGCCTCAAGTTGATTATGCTGCTGCCCTGCGAAGTCGTGGGGGGGAGAGCCCACAGGGAAACATACGGCCCCCAGCCAACCCTGCTTTTACGAGCTGCGAGGCTACAGTCAATCCCAACAAGATTGGGGCACGGGTGGGCTGCACACATCCGCGGCCGGGCCTAACTCCAGTATAATAGGGCGTTGCTCCCCCGACGATGACTATTGCCCAGGGAGGCCTCGAAGTGGGTATGCTGTTGCCAAGCGAGCCCCCGATATGTCCGCGGGGCTCGCGGGTGCTATGCACAGACGAGGGAGAGGTCGCCATGGGCCCAGCAGGCCTCCGCAAGCGCATGCGCCTACTACTCGAGTCCGATGGGGGAAGGGCCACAAACTCGGGCACAGTCTTCCGCTGCAGCCGTCGGCTTCCCCACAATCCAGAAATATTGCGGGGTAAGTATTGGCGAGGTCGCGGGACGCCCTCAGTGCATCCCGCAGCAGGACCGGAGGGCTTTGGCTGGTCGTTAGCGTCCTGTAGACAGGATTATTGGTGGCCGCGACGGAGCGAGCTAAAGACTCGACCGCTCACGTCACCCAGGCAGCCTTAAGTACATTCTTATAAATTAATTTTCCAATCAAGTTAGCCACACCTTGATTTCACCATTAAATCATATTTTTGAAAATAAAGTAAGAAACAACTCTCAATGCAATTGCTAGCATTTTCCCATGAGGAGATATAGATTTAGATATTATAATCACACCTAGTCTTATGGAAAATGTAGCTGAACCTACACAGGGAAATAATTTAAAGGCTTTCAATCACTGTGAGGGCTCCCTTGTTAGATTTCGCCTGCAAAGCGCTTGCGCTGTGCTTGAGAAATCTATTGTTTTTAATATAAACTTAAAAGGGTCTAACATCCTGCCTCCTCTCTTTCCTGGCTTCTCATTGGTCCCTCTGTCTGCCACTTACCTTTCCTCCAGTTCTATTGCCTGTAGTATATTTTCCTGCATTTACCAATGCTTGTTCCTTGTCTGCTTCACTTATCAGTTTCCCACCGCCGAAATACTTTTAACATCCGCTTTGGTGGAAATATAGGGGCATATTATCAAGGAATAGCGATATTTATCGCTAACCGCGCTTAGCGCAAATTTTTTTAACGCCGCCTATCGCTGGAAAATATCGCTGAGATAACACCCTATTAACAAGGTTTATCTCCATAGCAATAAAATTTCCAGCGATAGCGGCAAAATGTGAGAATATCGCTGGAAAAGCAACGATATTCTCGCATTAACGCAAGGATGGATTCAGCCTGACAATGCACCTCCTATACTTTAAACAGGTAAGTCATCCTCAGTAGCAGGTGTTAAAATCTAGCGATAAACGCGCTTAGCGCGATTTATTTTATCGCTTCGCCTGCCTTGTTAATAGGGGTTAGTTGTGTTAGCGACTGTTCACAGTCGCTTTTAGTGGGGAACGCCTACCTTGCATGTCATTAGCGATAATTATCACTGACATGCAAGGCGATGTAAAACCCGGCCGCTAACGCCTGAAAGCTCTCGCTAACGCCTGTTAGCGACAGCTTGCTAATAGGGCGTTAAAAATATCGCCGCTTTAGCGGCAAAAAGTGCCGCTAAAGCGGCGATAAAGCCCTTGATAATATGCCCCATAGTTTCATAAGGTTTTGCCTTTTACTCTTGCAGCATATTTATATAACAATTTATCACCCAGAGAGATAAAGTGATTTGCATAGAATCACAGAATGTTGCGCTGCGCCGCCGAGACTCGAACTGGGATCCCTAGCTCTCGAGTGAGCAGCTCTGTCCGCTGCGACACATCCTCTCCACTGATGAGTTATCTGTCAGGGAGCTCTTTCCTTCTACCAGACGATCATTGATGAAAACAGCTCTTTATTCATTACATAGGCGAAACGGATGCATTACCAATGCTTTTTGACTATAGAGTGTAGCACTTTTTATGTTAGACACACTGCCTTGTAGACTTTCAAGGTACGCTTTATGAACGGCATATAAAAATAGGTGTTCCTACATGGCAAAGTCTCATTTACTTTGCCATGTTACTACAGTGCCTTTAAACTGCAGTCCAGCCAGAGAACAGTAGTGCTCCTGGCAGACATATATTTTTGTCATCTATGTGGATGGTGTAAATACACACTACAACCCACATATGATATTTAAGTCGCATGTCACTGGTGCATTTTCTGTACCATGTATTATGGCCAATCATAAAAGTTAAATAGAGCACGTGAGAGAAACCAATCTGTTACCAATTCCTTTTTAGGTCCAGAGTACATGCACTGTGGCACTGAATAACAGTCGCACAGTGCACAGAGTTCTAAAACCAGCAACATTAGGGTCAAGAAAAAGGTCAAAAATCTGGAGTGACCATGAGAAAAATTTAAATTTGCTACGCCTTGCAATGAATCTCTATCTAGAGAGTAAAGCAGAAGAAAATGAATGTCCCTTCAGGATTTAACTTGGTGTACTACAAAAAAGAGTTGAATGGTTGGGCATGTGATACCCCTCAGGCCCCAGAATGTCAGGAGTACTGTTTGCTGACAAAATGAGAGACAAACCCGGGAGGGTCTACACCCACTGAAGGAAAACCTGGACCTATCCTGTGTGGAGCCAACATCCTTTACACTCCCTCCTCCTCTCCCCCGGCTGCTTGATATGTCTGAATCTGTTTTCCCTCCACATGATCTCAGACTTTGAGCAACCAAAGGAGATTGGTGAATTGGCAGGTCCTTTCCTGAGCAGTCTTGAATGGTGACCCAAGTAACTGCAAAATAAAGGATTGGCCCATGTAAGAGACATGCCTGAAAGAGGGAAAGGGAACATGGATTAATTAAACCATGCTGAAGTGATAACTGCTTGCCTCTGTTACAAAAGCCAGACCCCACAAATGACAACGATCACAAGGAGCCATGCAGACTCCACCAATCCCTTCGAGAAGAGCTTGTGCAATCCCCCTACCGTGGCCTCCTGAGACCCTCTTGCTCCAGGTCCTAGCGATATCCCACCCAGAACCATCACAGGGTGGACAACCCTCATTAGAATGGCCCGTTCGTTTCTGGGTCACAGACTAAAGGCATGGTGGAAAGAGCAATGTAGGCACTTGTGGGGGTGCTCAAGGTGTACTGTGCCACCACAGCCAGTGCATGAGCCTGCCTATGTGTGCCTTTCTCCCAACTCTCCACAGCATACCGCTTTGGCCAACAGGCAATCCACCAGGGGGAGCTGTGTCAAAGGGTGTCAAGGTGAGCAGCACTACTGAGCAGGGCCCTATGGGAGACAGAGCAATACACAGAAATCCAAAGGGACAGGTAGGCAGCACTGCAGTGCCAATACCACTGGATGTTCTTGCTGGACCTCGAACAGCAAAGATGGCAAGAGATGGTCGGTGTCAGTCACTGGGCCAAACATGGAGTGCACAAGGAAAGCCTGTGTCTCATTTTTGGAGCAGGTGCCATTTCCATATTCACTCTTTGATACAGGACCCTGCCAGGTAGTAATTCTGCTTTACTTTCTGAAGTCACTGTCCCTGACCCTCTGGCAATAAATGTTATTGTGAAACGTTGGAGCCTTTTCCTTCTCTGGCTGCCTGTGCAGGATTTCTCTCTTGGCTCGATAGGTGCTACACTATGCAGCGGAAATAGTGAAGAGGTTGCAAACACCTAAGGAAAGAAGAAGCCCTCATCTCCTCCACATGCAGCAGGCCCAACACATTGAATTCTATGGGGTTGTCTCTAGACAGTGCCTGACTTAGCATGGATGGCACGCACACACAAAATTCAATTGAAGTTCACTCTTAGGTTGAACTTTTTTGCTTAATTGACTGACTGGCGTGTACATTCATGACTACTATATAGAAACTATGACTCTACACTCACCCATTTACTTACACTCATAGGGCCTGATTCACAAAGGACCTCCGCACTCGTGGCAGAGGCCCTGCAGTCATGGGGGGAGTCTCCGCACTCATGGCGAAATCTCTGGAATGAGATTTCTCGGAATGCGGATGCCTTTGTGAATCATGGCCTTACTGTAATTGTTTTTCATGTAAGCAAAACTGATCCCCTGGGTGAAAAATGGGTGTTCAAGGATGGGAAAAGGTGGTGACCACCCATTTTGCAGACACACCCAAACGTTTGTTGGGTACATTCCGACCCCAAAATGTGTCGTTCCTTTCCTCCAGTAAAGTCAGGACTAAGCATACAGAATTTTTTTCCATATTGTGAGCTTGGATACCATAGTGCAGGCTTCTCCAATGAGTAGCTCGTGAGCTACTGATATCTTTCCCGCTACCTGTAAGTAGCTCTTCTGTGTGCCAAAATATATGTAAAGCTACTAATCGAGTGAAAAATCATGTGGCACTGGGGAGACTTTTTATAAATGTTATTACTTTGGGGCCAGAGGCATTGCAGCTATGGCTGTTATGTATTACCCACGTATAGGGATGCCACGTTTCCTAGACAAAAAAAACCAGCCATCTGCTCACGTTTTAAGTTTGTGCATAGGCCCAGACCTGATTCTTAAGTAGAACTTTATTTGAAATGTCTGTATTCATTTTTAACATGACCTTTCTGCCTTTTTTAACTCTAATTATCAGTGAAGGGTCATTACAACAGCTGTAAAACACATGTTTTCTTCTAATATTTACTGTTTAAAATATGTACTGATAAGGAGAAAAAATACTGGCTTTAGGTGATTTTTCAATTTTGTTTAGCGGCAGGACATGAAAATACCGGTCATGTTGGTGTAAAACCAGCCAGTTGGCAACCATAGCCACGTAGAGGCTTTCCATATGGACAAAGCTTTCATTACATCACTGCTGGAAACCATGCCCGATGCATTGAGGTGATCGCAGGTAGTAACCTTGCATATAGTGGCCACTAAGGTAATCCAACACTAATAATATTAATAACTCTCAATGAGTTCCATTGAACATAAGTAGCTCTCATTACAGAAAAGGTTGGATACCCCTGACCTACATACTCAAAGCAGCAAAGAATAAAGTAATATGGCCACTATCCGTTCTTACGGTTTCTTTTTTTCTGATAAGTACCCTTCTAATTAAAAATATAGATCCCTCCCACCGTTCTGATTGTTGACATGTTACTGGACAAGATTAACATTGATTATCTTAAGGACATCCTTTTGTCCAATTGCATGCATAAACTACTGCTTTACTTCATGAGTAACTCCCCGTCTTACATACAGTTCTACAAACAGAATACGGGAATTTCCAGTGCTGCATGAGATATCATTCTGTTTTCACACACACAGAGTTTTTCACAAAGGTAACTTGCACTTGTCGGGTATTTACATGTGCAACCTCACTCTTAAACTTTTGAGTAATTTTACGAAATTTGGCTATTCACAAAATCCAAGTACAAAGTTACTCAAAAACGTACTCTTACACATCTCCCCCACCTGAAAAAGGGGATGGAGCCAATCTTACAACTGTAAGTTACTACTAAAAAACAGTAATAAGTCTAACACCACACATGGTCAACCCCTGGTACTGCAACACCCACCCATAGAAAATAATGGAGGCAGGGACTTAAATAGAAACCTCAGAGAAAAAAATGTTTAATTAAATAAAATTATGTAAAGCTGTTATTAATATACATAACTATTATTTCATGTTTAAAACAATATATAAAAATAGCACATATTGTTATTTACTTATAAAATATGTAAATCTTTTTGTATTATAAAATTAATATAACAATAAACTGTATTAAATTATAATTATATTATATTTTTAAAAGTATGTACATCAAAGTTACTTTTTATTAATACATAATACATATATTGTTTTCACTTTAGGTGGCAAAGTATTGTTTAAATTAAACTTGATAATAATAATTTTAATAAATATATTTAATGCATTTACATGAATATTATATTTCAAAAATGATTTATTATTGCTGTAGCATTTTTTCTTTTTTTCTGCACTGAAACTAAACATATCAAAATAATGTACACAAAAATATAATATAAAAATATCTTTACAAACTTTTTCCAGTTTAATAAACGTTCTTGCTTTTTCCCTATATTTTACCATGCAGAGCTCTCTGTTACTGGGATGGAGATCTCCCTTTGGTAAAGTTTAGAGAACTGTCCCCTACATTTTATCATATGGAGTTCTCCACCCCCAACTGAGTCTCCCAATGGCATAGGACAGGGAAAATCAAAAAATGTATTTAACTTGGGAAAACTTTGTAAATATATTATCATGAATTATTGTGATGTCCTCGGCTAAGGAAGATTTTGTTCTACATTTTAGGAGAATGGCAGAAAGCAGCAAGGTGTAGAGGCAGAACCAGGGAGTGAATGAGATGGGATTGGGCGGTCTAAAACCAATACGAGGAGGGTGGACAGTGGGAGAATTTGATTCGATGCTGAACCATGCATCACTTGACACTGACGGACTAATGCAGCATTTAGCTTTCATAAATACAAATCTTTAAGTGAAGCAAAAAAAGGCGTCAGCTATTAGGATTTAAAAATGGAGCAGTGCAAGCTAATGACATGTCAAACTGAATCGGCACAATGCATGATGCTACGTACTGCGTGGGTTTGCATATGTTACTCCATGTTAGGTATACAAGCACTCATTTTCTTCACTGTAAAAGCATTCACTGCATACCCTGTGCTACAGTACAGCTAAGTTGACAAAATATTGAATAGTTCATTACAACGCAATTTCAAATATTTTGACCCACAGCTAAAGAATACTTAATTGTGTCAGTGATTGAATACGGGCCACAGTAGCTAGCTGGTCATTTTACTTACTTTCACAGTCACTCCATTTAATATGGAGACCCTTTCTTGTGAGTGTTTGAAATCACTTCCAGCCAACTGATTTGCAGAGCTCCTTCGCGACCATCCAAACAATCCCAGGAACCAAATCTGATGGGAATTATCCCTTTTGTAATACAATAAGGAAGGGACTGCGGGCTATATTTAAACAGGTCCAGCATACAAGCCCATGTAAAGTTCAAGAAACCGAATGGTATGCTGTTCCTAAAGAATACAGTAGGTTGATATCAAGTCAGTGATACATAGTTATTAAATCACGACAGGCAGGAGAACATTTCCTCCTTTTGGAAAAAGACCCTCACACACCCAAGTCACAGGATGTATTGCCTCATCATCGGGTCTGCTCCTTATCGGGTCGGCGCTGCAATACCCGATCGGCGCCCGAATTGGGGCCTTTTAGCGGAGATCTTTATTCCTGATGCCGTAAGATATAGTGTGTGTGGGGGTTCTGTGGAAAGTGTAGATGTGGAAAGTGTAAAGGTAAAGTTAAAAATAAGAGGAAGCGATCCACTCAGAATTATTTTAATGAACGTGGTCGCTCTCTTAGTTAAAAAACGTGATTAGTGCACACCCCTCTTATAAAGTATTGGGGATGTGCGCTGAACAGGTCAACATGTTTCTTGCCATTGATTCAAATAGAAGGCAATTCTTCAGGACCATTTAAAATCTAACTACACTTTTTTGGTGGTGGACCCCAATGGTATAATGAAGTGTCCACTCGTACAGCACCCAAAAAAAAGTGGTACCTGTTAGATTAGAGTCTCAACCCTAATTGGGTCAAGTTATTGCTTCATCGTGTACCGGCAGAGTCTAGAACACTGAATAGTACAGTGCCAATTGTAGTACGCAGCCACTGGCGGGTCTACACCTACCCACAGTCTGCCGGTCCCTTTTGCTCTGTTACTTTTCAGATGGGATCGTAGTCAAATCACGGTTCTTATGTCTATTTTAACATTTTTTTTTCTTATTATGAAGCTTCTTATTTCCTTGAATGGTGTGCACCTGTGCATCGATGCCTTCCTCAACCCTCATATCTTTAAATATCCTTTGTTGTGTGCCTAGTAGACTTCTCTTTGTACTAATTTCTGGACAAAACCTACATAGATGGTGGCCATCAGGGCTGATAACAGAGCGTGACAGACATCCCAGAGAGCCAGTTCGCAAAGGGGATACAGCCAAATAGAGGCGGTTTCTGTGTAAGGGCGTTGGAGCTCCGCCCCCTTTACATTCACAGTAAAATCTAAAACTATAGCAATCCTAAATCTGATTTAATTAAAACAATGCACACTTGTAAGTTGCTAGAACTGGGAGCACTGTCTGCCCCACTCACCGTTGTTGCTGTGATTGATAGCACACACTAGTGCTGACATGTGACTCACACTGCTTTTACTACTTGCTCTTGCTCCTCTGGGTGGGCCCAAAGTCCAAGTATTTGCCGGGCTGACAATCTCACAGCCCTGAAGTCTGGTAGGTCAACGGCTCGGCAAAGACCTAGCATCAAGGCCCAGTCTCCGCCCCCTGATGACGTGGGGGTAAATTTAGCCTGGGGCATTTCAGATGCACGCCCTGTAGCACAAAGCCTCCATGTCAATCAGGGAGTGGAGAGCATTGACACCCCACCCTTTCCCAACTCACCCTGTGACAAGTTGGGAAAGGGTTTGGAAGACTGGCCCCAGGCGGGAAGGCAAGAAATCGAGTCTGCGCAGACTCAACTTGTGGTGTCTGAGACAGACTGCTTTAGGCGCATGAATTTGTTAATGCTTGAGCTGGACGCTATTTTATCTCTGGTAGGTGTCTGTTCAGACACATGACTTACCCTAGACAGTGCCAGCAGCTAGTGAGCTAGACTGAAGGAGTTGCTTGCACACAGCACTGCAGGTTAATGTGGTTCTCGTCTACGTCGTGTGTGTCTGTGAAGGAGTTGGCACTCAGAAGTTCACAGGTAAAGTAAAAAAAGTGACAGCTGTCGGACCCAGGCCCATTTGGTTTGTTGTAATTGGGCCCTTTTAGAGTCTAGAAGAGATTAAAATAATGTCTGACCACCAGATTATATACAATACAATAATACATACTCCCTTCCTTGCAGGGACAGCAACGACCGGTGATGTTTTTGAATTTAACACATAAAGGGTCGAAACGTCGACAATAATTATTGGTGCTCCCTATTCCTGTCAAGCCATTCTCATTTCCAAGTTAAAAATAACAATTGCTTATGCAGTCATCTGTTTCCTTGGGACGCCCTAATAATTAATTTATGTAACCTTTGTATCATTGTATGTTTATTCTGTCTTGGTCCTCATTTTTGTTCATTTTTGTATTTTCCATTATTGTATATGTTCCATAACAGTTCTGTGTGTTTTCTGTGACATGTTATTACTCTTTTCACTTCACGATATATGACTGCTAATATACCGTGCTTACAAAGACTCTTTTTGGTGTTTTATAGTATTATTTTGTCCCCCTAGAGGCACAATTGATTTGCCACATCACAAAGAATGTTTGATACTAATTAATTGTTTGTACAAGAAATACCCTCCCCCACAGAACCCATTGTTGTTACATACCACTAGATTTCCCAGGTTCTGAGGGATACTGGGTCACCCCATTACTCTTAATGGGGACAGCAACGACTGTCGGTAATTCTTTTAGCGTGCATTGGCATTGCGATCTCACCCAGTATGAGTGTGGCTGTTTGTTTGTTAGGTGTGTGTCACAACAAATAAAGGGCACTTCACAGTGCACGCCTTTTCTTGGACTGAAAGCTGAATCCAGCAAGCAATAACTGAGTGCCAGTCCTTGAAAGCATGATTGTAGCTTGTGAGCCCACCTCTAAATTGCCATTTTTGCACAGTGGCTGGTGACTGCTTAACAGTGATGTAATGAAACCTCACAAGGGCCTCCATGAAAGGTGCATAAAGGATGCCAGCGCCCTGCAGGACACTCCTATTTTTGCCAATTGTCTTATGCACCCTCCGAGTCTGTATCCAGGAGAGTAGGTTTCAATTGTGCAGCAGGTGCGGTTCCACCATGTCCCAGAAGTGCCACAGGGTACTACGCGACTGCCTATATCCTTACATATGCTTCCACCTCACACCCCTTTTCGTTAAATAAGAATTGCACAGAAAATGGCGAATAACCTCCCAAAAAATGCCATAACCGTCACCTCTTCAGGACCAAGCCCAGCTTCACCACACCCAAACCTCACCAGCCGCCACTGGAGAGGGTTAACCCAACGCCCTTTCTATATGTTGTATGTTGTGTGGCATGAAGTCTGGCATACAGCTAAAGCTATCTGTGTCCAGACCAGGAAGTCCGTGAAACAATCTTGGAGGGCAGCAGAAGACAGCAAGATTGCAGTCAAACGGCATCTGATTTTGTGAATCCATTAGCGCAGTATGTGTAAAGGGTTTTATTAACCGAGATTGTCATGGTGGCATACGCCCTTGTAAAATCCTGAAACCTAAGCTATCATCAACGTCAGCAAAATAATAGATGATTGTTGAAATGGGATCTCCGTGGGTATTCCAATTAGGTCCTTAAACACGTACAACAGAATTGGCTCAATTTAGTCACTGTCTAATATGAGAAATCCAGTGAGTTCGCTGAGCGGTGTGGAAATGACAAATGTCTTACTGCCCTCTAGTGGTAGAAAGCAGAATGGATTGGTATTTAAAACCCTGTGCTGCCCCTGTAATAACATATTTAATTAATGAAAACTAAAAATCGTTTTATTTCTCAAATGGCATTTATTAATTAAAAACTATTCAAATGGGTGTCTGCGACCTCACATTCAATCAGAAGTCACCCTGCGATGGCAGCACAGCAGGAGGGACGAGGGGACGGTGGCCTGACATACTCAAATGTGTGTGTTTAGTAATCTTCCAAGGGATTGAAACAAGCTGCCAAAACGCATTCCGAATTATTTTAAATGTAATATTTGTTTCGACATACAATACACATAAGAGTTACATGGGATAGATAATAGGTAACAGACAATTCTTCACCTATATATTTGTGGTAATTAGCTGGTATTTAGGGGTATTCACAGTTGTTTGACAAAAGAGCAGAGGGGCTGCAATGTCAAGCTAGCGGTTTTATTCTGCCCATTCATGAAAATGTAAGCGCAACCGCGAGAACTTAACTTCACATTCTTAAATAGTTTTGGGCGACGCCAGAACAGAAGCTCGCCATTCGGTGAGCCATTAACCAGATACGTCGCGGATGTTTGACATCACCATGCCATGGAAGTCGATAACTGTGCTTGAGGTGGAATCAGCCCTGTGCCAAAAAATTGTCATGATTGCTCCTTTTTAGGGCCGTCTATTGTATCCTACACTGACAAAAAAAATAGTTTGGCTAAAAAGGGAATAACTTGCTGAAATCCTCTTTGGGTACAAGGCCCCAGCGCGCCACCCTGTGGTGGAACTTCAGGATGCCGGCGCCTGATTCTCATATCTTTTGCACAAATAGGTTTGGACATGTTGAAAAACTTCCAGAAACCTGTCAGTCTAGTAGGTTTCCAGATGTACTTCCAGAAACATTTGTGAATATAAGAATGCCACAATCGCTGCACTCATGGAAGGTTGGTAACCTGTGGTTTCAAATTTATGAATTTAATTTTGAGTCATGTCAGGGCAAGAAGGGATAGACCCAGATCGTCGTTTAAATGGATCCTGGGGCCAGACGCGCCAGCTGCAGTCTTCATTGCAGCTAAAATTTCACCACCAGTACAGAAAACCCAGGCATATGTTTCTAAATAAAAAAGAATCAGTTCGGCAGGGGCCAGGCTGCGCAGACTGGCTACCTTCACCCTCGCCGCGGCCTCCACCCTACATCCCGGGGACCCTACATCCTGGGGACAATCTTACTTGTTGGGTCTTTGAAAGCTCATCTGTGGAAACCCTGTCGTAGTATGCAGTGGGTATTTGTCAACTCAAGGAATCCTCCGGATCGGAATGATGCTCAGAATGGTCCACCTCTTGATAGCACCCAGCCTGAATTGCTGTCATTGCACAGACAGTTGAATCGATCAAGTGAGGAAAGGATAGGAAGGGAACAGCAGGGAAGGAGACCTAAAGACATAAAACAAAGTACATAAAAAATCACGCCTCCTAAATATTTTCGCTAGTTGAGTGATTGCTTTTAAACTGACATTTATACCTGTAAAGAAAAGAAATATCCTCCACATTCACTTGTTCTGGGATCACCAGAATGAAGATTGCAAAGGACCCAAATCCATATAATGGAATGCTGCAACGGGAGGACTATATATTATCTATTGTTTGCTTTCTAACCTACTTTACTCAAGGCACCAATAGTTGATAGGTATGTATAGATTTTTTTGAGTTTTATATAGCGCGAACTAGACCCGAGAAATCGGGTATCAGAGCGCTTTACATGACCACCAGTTTCATTACAGAAAGACACATTCATTTTTTTGTTAGGCACGGGGAGATTAAGTGCCTAACAACAGATGAACATCTATCGACCATACCAAACGCCTAGCGTCACAGGGGTGAAAGAGCAAATCACCAGGCACTCTACACGGAACCCCTGTTAAAAGGCGGCAAAGCACAGTCATCAGTAAATTTCCATTTCTTTGGTTGTGTGCATATTCTTTTCATAATCACTCATAATGATTGCTAATGGAAAAAAATAGCACCAAAAGAATAAAATGTTCCAGCACACAGTCCCAGCACTCCATAAAACATATACTAGAAGATGATTGACAATCTGCTGCAGTCTTCAGAAATACCACGAATGAGAGAAACAAAATAAAAGTCTGCTGGGGAAACACACCTTATTCCCCCAAAGTACGGCAGCACCTGATCGCTGCAGTCAAAACAATGTACAAAATACTGTACTTAGTAATTCCCTCTGCATTAGGGTGACCAACCGTCCGTAAATTTCACGGACCGTCCGTGATTTTAGTATGATGTCTGTAAGGCGTCCGTAATTTGGGGTCCCCAAATTACGGACGCCTTACAGACATCATACTAAAATCAAATTGGGGAATTTCAGGAAGGTATGCTGTTCCCCTGCGAGAGGCCCCATGAGTTTAAAGGTTTCCACTCGGGGCCTCTCGTACTTATCTTTTAATCTGTAGACTGAGGCTGCCTGCAGCAGCCCCTCCCGGACCTGAGACTGCAGACGATTATCACAGATAGAATAGACAATGGGCCCTAGTACATGACAGCATGTGGTGTGCCTTCTCCTGCACAAATCTTGATTGCAGAAAGGGCCTGATGTCGCTTTGCAAAGCTGTGCGCATACTGAAAAACTGTGAACTGCACGATTGTCTCAACCTTATATAAACTTATTTTGACTTGTACTTATTTTGGTTGTCTATTTACTTATATACTATTGTGCGACCTCCTCTGATATGTCTGTAAAATGTATATTTTGTCCCAAATTTTTGTCCTGAATTTTGACCCTTTGTCCTGAATTTTTACACTGACCGTCCTGAATTTGCACCCATGCCAGTTGGTCACCCTACTCTGCATGAGCACACAAACGTGTGTCTCGCCAACAGAAAGGACTCCATACCCAGAGACTCTTCACTTCAGAAAACCATCCAGGAGCTCTGTCCACCATCAAAACCAAAAGATACAAAGATTCACCACAGCACACACACTGCTAAACCAAACGAGTGAGTGGTGTGCCAGCACTCTTACCAGACCGTGACCAAAGTCCGAGAACTTCATCAGCAACGCAGCATTATCAGAATAATCGGCCGCATCTTGGAATGCGGAAGCGTCTTTATAGGACGTTCCACCCATACGTAATTACATTTTTCCTCGCCCACCACAAACAGTCACAGGACTTGCAGTTTCCTGTATCCCGATTTCCACTGTTCTCTTTTCTTGCTGTTAATTCTCACTAAAAAGAAGACTGTATATATAAACTGGCCCACAATTCTATTTTACCCTGGCTTTGTTCATGTCGCTATGCGATTTTCCTCTGGTGGGCTGTGACAGTATTTGAAACTTAGTTAAGTGTCAATGTGCCCCTTAATTCTGCAGAAAATGTACTTTGAGACAGGTCTGGGATGGGGAACCAAAAGTAGCCCTGGCAACGAGTATTGGCATAGACAATAGGTCTCGCCTCTGCAAGAGCTTTTGATTTAGTTTATTTTAGCTGTGTTGTACAGCACTGTGATTGTACAGTATGTTTAAAGTTTGATTCTAAATTGCTGTGAAACAGTAATTATTCTTTTGTGATTTATTAATGCGTGAGGGATTGTATGAGCTTTGATTTAAAATGTGAAATGGAAGGAAAGTAGCAAAACATACAATGGCTTTCTTAAAAAAGTGTTATGATATAGTGAACACTGCACTTTATGGGGCATATTCACAAGGACTTATCGCCGAGTTATCGGCACTTTAGCGCAGCAAAAGTGGCGATAGAATTATCGCCCCATTCGCAAGCTGGTGCTAACTGCCTACATCGCCACATATCCAGCGATAGCTGCCGCAAAAAACATCGCCACGGTTGACACCGCAAAATAACGCTAATGAGATGCAGAGTAGGCGTTCCCGTGCAAAAACACATGAAAACACCACATCGCGACATTCACAACGAACAGCCAGATCCGCGATGCGAACCAAAAATAGGCGATAAGCCGCGCTAGCAGCAGGGATTTTACACCTGCTTTCTGCTGGTGTTAAGCAGGACAACTACCTGCACCACAAAAAGCAGCCCAGCCCACAGCCACACCTGAAGAACAACATAGATGCCATGGAGCCACTGCTCATGCAGCTCAGAGACCCCAGAGGCCCACAACACCCACCGCCACCACCCCCAGGACCCCCCCACACCCCGGGGCCCTCCCCCGGCCCACCCACCCCGGACAAAGATATGCCACAGCAACTTCACAAAATCACGAGAAAAAAAAGACCCTGATGTCGCACAAATACAACAACAAACATACATGTGTGGTCAGAATAAGGAGAATCAAACATTCAACTTTGAAATTCCCATAACAAAACTTTATTAATACACAACACAAAACAACAAATCGGATTAGTCCTTGCGGATCCACTCCGGAAAATCTGGAAGTCACAGCCTGCAAGACAAAATCCGAGATGAGAACGTGTGTCATGCGCTCATCAAAGGACAGAGAGAGAGAGAAAGAAAGAAAGCGAGAGAGAGAGAGAGGGAGAGAGAGAGAGAGAGGGAGAGAGAGAGGGAGAGAGCGAGGGAGGAGAGAGGAAGAGAGAGAGCGAGGGTGAGAGACAGAGAGGGAGAGAGAGACAGTGAAAGGATGAGAGGGCGAGAGACAGCCGCCCCTGCGCACCCATGCCCCACAGCCCACCTGCTGCCACCGGTGTGTCTCCAACCACGTGCCGGTATCCACTGCAGTCCATCAGGTCCTTTCATCTGCAATGGAGTCCAGATGTAATAATGGCAGAGTACATACCATTGCACACGGCAACATCGCTCGCCCGCCCCTGCGCACACATGCTGCTGCACCCCAGCCCCTCCCGCCGCCCAGTGGACATTGTCCGCCCATGCGCACCCAGGCCTCACTGCTCACCTTCCGCCACCGGTGTGTCTCCAACCACGTGCCGGTGCATGCTCCGAGCCCGGGACACGCGACCTTGGCAGACTCCACATCACGCGGACCCGCCCCGCGGGCCACTAGGTCACACACCTGGATCTGGGCCTTGATTTCGGAATGGGAGAGTCCATAACAGTGCACACGTCATCAACGCAGGCTGCACACCCGCTCAGCATCATAGGTGCCACTAACTCCGTGAACCTTGAGGCAATGCCACGTGGCGGTAGGCCCGCGGTGCACGCACGCTCCGGCCTACACTGCGGTCCAGCAGGGCTCACACCAACCCTCACCAGCCCTGACAGCCACGACAGGGCATCATCGCAGGCTGCGCACCCGCTCAGCACATTAGGTGGCCCTACCTCAGTGCCCCGTGAGTCACCGACCCGTGGCGGTATGCCTGTGCCGGCCGACGTGCTCCGGGTGCCACTAAGCCAGTGCAACAAAAGTCACCATCCCGTGTCGCGCGGGTCGTGCCGCACGCAGTTCTACTCTGTGCCCCGCAAGTCATGGTCCCTTCATGATTGCGTCTCGTGACATGGCAGGCGGGCGCAGCATTGTCCCCTCGGGCATTGTGGAAGATCTGGTCCATGTAGCTCTGTCGTCCCACCTTTATACATATCCAGAGTGGGCTGGGCTTGCGTACGCACGTCCAGTGTATGGGTGTGAAGTATCATCTCCGGGCTCTGGGCATGGTCCTGTTCTCGGCTGGGCAGGAAATGTACATATGCGTGTGTCTCTGTCGCAGTGTCTGCGCCACACAGGCCGCAATATGCAATGTTGCAATGTTGCATGCAGCCGGAGGGCGCACGCGCACGTGGGAATGTACAAGGTGCGCCAGTCCGCTCGGGCTCTTGGCTCATGCATGCCAACTGCCGTGTGTATCGTTCTTGGTGCGCCATGGCCCTAAGGCCTAGCCTCAATTGCAGCGTGTAAACCACATCACATTTCCAGATTGCAAGCAGTGGTCAGACTGACATTAGGGATGAATGCTCCTTTGTCTCCACACAGGAGGCGAACGGGCATCTGCACCTCTGACCTTGGTACAGCATGCGGCAGACACCCCCTGGGAGAGATATCATAGCAGATGAAGACGACTCCCACACTTCACACAGCGATGATGAAGGACCAACGTATCCACACCCCACACACAGAGGCCCTTGCTCGGGGTACTCTTGCATGGAATGGCCTTCACACTTACGTACACAACAACACATACGTCCTAACGTCGCACACCCATACGACTCATTGCTCCGAGCTGTGGCTTTTCATCCACATGACTGCCGCAGGTCAGAGGAGTGGTGGTTCTACGAGTGCCACCACCGCAATGGCCGAACATCATGGGCACATGCACAACCCCAGTCACGTGGGACTGTACCGTGCCCGAATGCTGCAAATGTTGGGGGCCCTGCCACTTGCAGTGTTGCGCATCAGTTACCGTCTGAGCTTCCGTCTTGCGTACGTCACCTGCGTACAGCCCTGGTTCCACTGTCGAACATGCATATTCGAGTGGCCCATGGATGTCAGCCTATCCAATGCAACGGTAGCTGAACTGGATTATGACTTGTGTGTGCGCCCCCTGTTGGCCCACGACCATGAGTGTAACCGGGATTCCCGTTCATGGGATGCCTGGATGTTTGGCATATGTGCTGGCAGTTGGACATGGGAGTTTGCACAATTCCTCGTGTGCAGTGGCCACATTGAGGCGCCCCCCTATTGGGCTGTTTTGCGGATTGGTGAGACGGCGTGGACGGAGCACATCTGTCCGGACCAGTTGATGTATTGGCTCGCCCTCGTGTTCCTTGAGCTCGACAACGACGTACTCCTGGAACTTATTGCACAGGAAGCTGCGCTCGCTTTCATGGACGACTAACGACGTTCCAGCAGCCACGACTGATGGTAACCCATAGCACAGGTCCCAACACCTTGTTGCATTCTGGTGATGAGTCCACATTTCCCACAACAACAGTGAACATGGCTGCATTCCTATGCTGCCTGTGATTGTCTGATGCCTTGGTCTGCATGTTGTGGCCCTTGTCTTGCCCGTACTTACACGCACATGCTAATAAAGTCTACGCTGCCACACTTGTGTTCAACTGTGATGGGTGTTGGGTAGGATGGCAATTCGTGTGCCTCATTGGGCATTGTCCGTACACAGGGTGGGACTGGATGACGCATTGCATTTAGGGGTGAGTCCCTATTGGCAGGTCCACCTCTGTGCGCCAGACTTGGTGGTTTGGGATAGTTGCTGGTAGACCTGTGCAGGTCCGTTACGTCACCAATGTGGGTATGGGGTCCGACTTCTTGGCATGTGGGTCACTGTGATCGTTCTGGACAGTCTGTGTCTGCCCAGGTGGGTGTGGGTAGGTATGCGATGGTAGATACTGTTGTCACATGTGATGGTGGACACACGTTTAGGCCTGCTACTGACTTTGACATTTTTACACACAGACCTATTTCCTACATGGACGTGGGGCTACGTTGGAGGGTTGCGAGTATGTTGTTCATGCGTAATGTGCCCACAGCTAGTTCAGTGCTACGCAGTCATCTCATTGGACTGCCATATTTCCATTTGTCTTGCCATTGAAACGGTGGTGGTGATGAACAGTTGTTGGTGGTGTTCTGTCCACACCGTGCGGTGGATCCGGTTTTCCTGCAGTCTGGAACCCCCGTCTTCCTCTTCCTCTTCTCCTTGCCCTTCCCCGACCCCGGGGTTCCGGGCTGGTCCTCCGTTGTGCTTGTGGGGTTCGAGTTGGCCTCAGCACTCAGTCCAGGTGCTTCCATGGTGCTCCGCAGTTCGTTTACTTGTTGGTGTATTTTTTGGGTGCTTTTATGGCGCTTTTTCACAGATGGCGCGTGGGTATTGCTGGCCTCCTGCTGGTTATCACGGTTGTTTCATCGCCATTGGGCGCATCGCAACTTTTTTCGCGTTAGGGTTTGGGTTTTTATCGCCGTCGCGGTAGTTGTTTCGCAGACATTTGCCGCGTTATCGTGCGAATATCGCACGGTATCGCCGTGTTGTGAATGCCACGTTAACACAGCGTTATTTTCCCGCGATGTGAGAAGTTGCGGTAAGCTATTTTGGCGATGTTTATCGCGCGTTCTTGAGAATATACCCCTATAAGGGGGGTTGGCGGTGCTTAATATGGAGAATGGGATGAATAGTGGTAGGCAATAAGTAAGGTGGATAGTTGGTAGTGTGATAGTAAATACACATCATGTGTAGTGGAAAGGACTGCTTAATTTTAATTCATGAAATAATGTAATTTAAATTGATGGAAATGGTGCAAATTAATTAACTTGCACATGTAAAAAATATGAAGGAAATTTCCCCCGCAATATTGCAAGTAAAGAGAGGTGGGAAGCATATTTTACTATCTCAAAGGAAACGTAATGCGACAGAGTGTGTGTATAACAGGCAAGCAGTTCCTCGAATATGATAACATGTGTGCTTGAGTTAAGAATAAATGCTACTTGTTTATAAAAGCACAGCAAAAGTTTGTCCTTGAAGCTCGTTTTCTGGCACAGTAAAGTTAAAAATAGGTCCAGTCACAAATATTGTTTAAAGCTGTCTGAATGAACAAATTAAAGGCAGCACTGACCAAAGTGGAATAAAGGTAAAATTCAAGCTGAATGTAAATGTTGTGCTCGTGGATGCTTTTGGGCATCCACTAGCTAAAATACGTGAAGGGTAATATTTTCCAGTGTACCTTGCACACATCCTGTGCTTTTGTAGTCAAAACTATTGTTTAAAGCTGGCTAACAAATGAATTGAAAGGCAGCATTGTTCAAGAGGAATAAAACTCAGTGTGTGGTTGAGGTGCAGTCACAAATAATGTTTAAAGTTGTCTAGATTTATTATGAAGCCACGCAGTGATTGGCCATTTCTGTTTCTTGTTCTCTTCCTCCCTCTTTGTGGGCTGCCCCAGTAAGGGCAATGTGCACGAGGGAGCGGTTGGAGACAGTTATGTTCATATGTCTGTTGTTGACTTTATAAATAGGTGCATTTGTACTCGCAGAAGAATTCTCATTAACCGAAGATCTCAATAAATCATTTAGTGCAGTTAGGTTTTCTCTTCCCTGTAGAGAAACAGGAATGGCCATGTAATAACAGACACTCAGTCTGTGGTGAATTGATGCCACATGCTCTGTCCTTTTCATGGCCGCCTTCTGGTCGTTGGTTATTATCCCCCTCAGAGTTTTCATCTTCTCTCTCATCATGCAGTGTTCTGCGATTGTCAATATCATGCACCATTGTGCAGGTGGAAATCATTGTGCAGCATGTTTCTGGTTCGAGTTATAACCATCCTCCCAATTTGTGTAGGGCATGTACTGAACATTTTATGATGCAAAAACACGCAGTGTACCAAACTACATGTCCTGTAATGTGTTGTATATTCCTGTAGTGGAATGAAGCGAGGGTGATTAGCTACACATTTATGCCATACACACATGCACGCTTGCACAGTATGCTACAACTATATAAACTATATCAGATATTACATTTATTTATTTACAGTGTTTGTATAGCAAGAGTTTGCCACAAGGGACATGGCGCTTCCTTTGATTTGAATGAGTGCTGTCCCTTCCTGTTCCAGTATGCATGCCGAGCTGCAAAGTAGGCACATCAGGATATGTGTCCCACCAGTGGCATCAAACACACCCCATCAGCTGCAGCAGTAGTGGTGAGTCGTAAAACTTTCCAGCTGGGAATAAATGCCTGTCAGTGTTTCTTTCCTAGCCTGTCCAGGTTTAATTATTCAGAGACTGGAGTTTGCTAGCATCTTCCTCCCATGGACCCGATCAGTGCCACTGCCAAGTGCTCTTTCTGTCTGCGTGTGTGTATTTATGTTGCATGCCCCGGCCGAAAGGCAGTAGTCTGAGATGGTGAATAAATTTTTTTTTATAAATACCGGAGCCTTAGTTCAGCTCTAAAAATAACGAGTTCAAGGGTTACTGCCGGAATGCCATGGAACAGTGTTTAACTACGGTTCTAGCAATTGGCCTATGTCCTTTAGGGTGACTTAAACTATGGTATGTATGTGTGCACTTTTACAGTTGCTTTATAAACTATGTTGCTTTGCCAAATCTGATGGAAAAATGCACCATTTGCCCACTTTTTTCCAAATTTTCTCAGGGGGAGAATCCCCCCTCCAGCACCTTTATCACATTAATGTTCGCTCTGCTCAATCGTAACACAACACTCATCTGCAACTTTTTTGCCTTACCACTTTCAAATGTCAGCAGCCGCCACTGACTCGAAGTAAGACCATAGACAAATTGGCCTTTCCTCTTATTTTTTTTAATGTCATTTAGAACCCCCTGGTGGGATACATAAACATTAAAATCTGGATCCTCAATAGCAGTGGTGCTTGAATCGCCCAAGCTTTACCAACAACTTGACTCAATTGATGCATTCAAAAGCTATGCAAGAGGTAAATTCGTTACTGCTCATTGGGTTAGCAAGGCCAGCGAGAGAGTAGTCTGAAACATAGATATACTCAGGGCTTTAAGTGGGCCGGGTCTCACCGGGTCTGAGCATCGGCAGTTTTTTTAGAGAAGCCTCGAAACGGGTCTCTATCGGGCTCTGTTTTGTGCCCTGGAGGCGGTCCGTTTTTTCCGGACTGCAGTGACAGCAGGCACATCGATGTGCGCGTGCTCACACTGCTCCGTTTTTTTCGGGACTTCAGTGATAGCAGGCACATCGATGTGCGCGTGCTCACACTGCTCTTCTCACTAGTGGAGAAGTTACGGACATCATGCTGTAGTGTAGCTCCTATTTCCCTAATAGGCTCTGCGCATTGGAATAATATATCCTATAGGTTTGACATAGGACTAAGGTCAGTATGTCCCTATCGAGTATATTAAACTTAATTACTTGTGCCAGCTAGCTCAGAGGCCACTAGAAACTCCTTGACAACAAGAAGGGAGTAGTTTCTGGCAGCCGCAGAACATGACCAATATGTTTCCCTTTTAGAATCAGAACGTGTCCCAGAGTCGTAGAAACACTAGATAACTATTTCACTCAGCTCAGTTGTGCATGCTTAGTTTTCCTCAGAGTTACACAGAAATAATAGACGGGCGTTTTCAATAAAAGATTTATTGAACAGTCTTGTTTCTGTTGTAAGTATAATGTGCTGTTACGATCACAAGACAGTATGCGAGATAAATAATGTACAGGGTGAGCAGTAGAAATAAATAATACTGTGATAGCATTATCTTTTAGTACAAATGCTGTTACATAAATAACACAGACTAAAAATGCGAGTACTCATACGATGCGGTGCTAAGCTAGTTCTACCCCAATGTACCTAACCTAACCTAGGTGTAGGACGAGGTATGAAGTAGGTGAAGTATTCCTTACTATGGTATACTAAGAGTATGTTAAGTCTAGTATGGCTAGTATGCCTAGTATGCCTAGTATGCCAAGAGTCCCTCTAGGTTCTTATCAGCTCCATACCTGAAGAATGAGAGAGGTTGGAATCTCTTTGCCAGACTCGAACTCCAACAACCCGCAAGGGAAGTCAGATCACTGGAAGCTGGAAGCTGGGCTCTCTGCGTGCAGGGAATGGCAGCGTCTTCTCAGTGCGTCAGGCCGGGATACGGGCTCCTCTGAAGTTGAGGTCTCCTCAAGTTTACAAGGGCTAGGGAAGGTATATTTATACCTGAGAGTACCTTAGGAATGTTAGCATTGACGTGAATTGGGTAGCGAAAGACGTCATGGATGAACCCCTAAGGAATAATGGTTCATGCATAATATATGAGGCCTTGAATAAATCAATAGTCCTGGGCTAGGGAAACTCCCGCAGCCTAAGGGTCTGTTCTTCATGAACTCGTTGTGACGTTAGGGTGGACGGATGTCAGAGACCATGCCTGTATTTGGAGTGCACGGTTTAAGGCCTAAATAAGGCCTGGGATTTTATGCCTATATAAGGGCAGGGCGAATTGTGCCTATATAAGGACATGATATTTGGAAAGCCTGTTATGGACACCCTAAGGAGAATACAACACCCACTCCTCTTTTGTGTATACGATAATACATAAATGCTAAACATTAAAAATGCTAAACATAAAAAATGGAGTACCGCATATTTCTAAAATATTTCATAAAACCATTTTTAAAAAGGCATTTAAAAAAGAAAACAAACATATTAGAATGCAAAAAGGTACTGTACATTTGAAGCATTGCTTATCATTTCAGGCATAAAATTCGAAAATAAATGCAATTGTTATGAAATAAGCAGTAATATTTACATGTGACAAAAATGATCGATAAGTTTCTCAAAAATCAAAGTCATTTCATGTCAGAAAAATTTAATGAACTGTTTTTAGACACATAAGATGACTAAATGTCTGTGGAAGGACCGCCAAGTCTGTACTATAAGGCTAGTTCTACTTTAAGCAGATTGAAGTACCATTTTAGTTCGAAAAAATGGGAAAAAAGTTCAATTTTGGTAGAGTTCCAAGTTTTTGAAAAATGAAGGCCAAATTGTTGCTGTATTTCTGGAACACTGTATGTTGAATCAGAGTCAGTTTACGGGTCTGGTGTAAACATTAGATCATCTATTTCTATAGACAAAACATCATCCACTGTAGTTGGTGTGAGTTGGAACACCTCGTGAAGCAGGTTAATCGCACAGAGATGTGAAGCATTGCTTTCAATTGTCGCAATGTTCGCGTCCGTTGTTACCTGTGTGCCTGTAGTTCTTTCTCGTACCTCAGCAGCAGCCGGAAGCGTCTGTGAGATCTCAATGAATGCTGACAGCAGGATAGGAAGCCTCTGGGGACAACACAGAGCATGGGCCGTTATCGGGTCCAGCAGAGTATCGACATCCGTTGGCGTTGCTGATGGAAATGTTAGACAGGTGTCCAACACGCATTCTACACCGCATAGCAGGCATCGTAGAACAGGTAAGATGCAATCTTGCCAGATTGGTCTAAAGGACAGGAACCATGTGGTATTAAGGTCCCGTAGACGATTTATGCCCAAAAGCTGTACTATTTGCTCACGGCACTTTCGTTCAAGGAGAGCTTTCTCCATGTTGCTCGGAGTGATGTCGGCGAATTGGCTGGCCATAGCGAAATAGCAGGAAAAGAAATAGAATTCTGGCAACAAGTGCTAGAATTAATGGTATGCCACCCAACACCGAATGTGCAAAGCTCGGGATGATTCCGAGTATTGCCTGGAAAGGTGCTAACAGACCTGAGCAGATGCTCTTAAATACATGTACAATTCCGGTTGTATCAGACATGTTAAAGATACGTGATATTAAAGTCTGTATCTCAGCCGAAGTCCTTGCTATTTGTAGATCATAGGTTTCTTTGGCCGAGGTCAAAGGCACTGTTTGCTGTAAAAGCATGGCTTTCATTCTGCTTAAAGTATCAAATCTTATAAAAGAGACATTCAGCGAAGGCCATAGAGGCGACTCCCTGACTGTGTCTATTGGGGAAACAATACTTGCATACAGCAAGTGACCCTGGAGTTGACCGTTACTAGATCTGGGATTCCTGGCAGCATGCCACAGCAACTCTGATCATTCAACATGAGGTAACTCCCATTAGAAAGTTGTCCGAACGTTGGATTAATCACAGCAGCTGGTGTACCGTGCTGATGGCAAGACAAATTTGCCACAGAACCATTACATGCTCCGTGCAAGGAAATGTCCTGACATATAAGTGAACCGCTTAGTGCACGTTTACAGTTTTTACCGCTTAAAAACACTTCACGATCCCCGCTCCAACATCTATATGTATACGGCAAAGCCCAAGATGTCTTAATGTATTCCTTACCCAACCTTTCATATTTGCCTGCTTGCATTTGTCTGAGGCAATACTGAAACTGAAAAGTAGTCACAGGTAGTGTAATTTTGCCATGAATAAGCCATTCTGAAGCTGGTTTTTCTGCCACTGTGAATGGTAATTTTTCCAGTTTTTCAATGCTCAGCACTGTATACTTCGCTCCTCTCTGTGCCATTTCGATCTGTTTATCAGTTAGATTGTATTCTGCAAACAGAGCCGTTGTGTTGATGAAACGCCAAGGCACATAGCCCGCTCGCAATGATTGCAGCGTCCAGCTTAATAACATAATAGAACGTAATTGAGATTGGCCTTGTTGTAACATCGCCAAATCTTGTTCTAGAATGTCGATAGCAGAGGATACAATGCCGTCCAGTGAATAAATTCTGGAGGACAAAGTTGTTAACCCATTGTCGACCACAGAGAGTGTTTTCTCTAAATTAATACGATCAAGTTCACGTATTCATTCTGCGGCCTCTATCTGTGATACCTTCCAAGCTTCATTATAAGCAGCATAAATGCCGGCATATATGAAACGTTTTCTTGGTCCAAGCAAGAAATCCCTAAGGTCTGCGTCTTTTGCAAGTAAGGATAAGTGTTGTTTCACATCCTGTAGTGTAGATGTATGCAGCCAATCGAGGCATAATTTCCCTACACTGTATGTTGTTACTACCCCCGGATGTTGTCTTTGGACGTATCTTGGGTCTGGCCTATGAATAGTAAAGCCCTGAGTTTTATTCAGGAATCTTTCCTGACAGTTATTCGTGTCTGTGGGCCAGATCAACCATTTTTTCCAATCAGGATTAGATCTGTTGAGTTGTAGTATATTGTCGACTGTCACCACTGCCTGTGTTTCATTATTTTTTGCAGGAGTTGGTACAGAAGGTGTATTCATCTCTTTTATCTTGGCCAATCCAAGACAAGATGTTTGTTGGATAGTTTCATTCAAAAACATTATTTGTTCAGGGATGATGCAGGCTCTAAATAAAGCTTCTATCCCCTGCACTTGCCATTCTTTAGCACCCCACACAGTTTTTGTGTCTATTGTGTCTTTCCAAAAGTCGAAACCCTGTCTAGACAGTTGGGCATTAAAAAATGCAGAATAAATCTGTTTTGTATTTGTTAACATAATTTTCAGTCCTGTCTTGTTTACATTTTTATAGTAAAACATTTCTGGAGCAGATGTATTATAACCTGAAAAATATGGAAATTTACTAGCAAATGTTTTTGAACTACTTTTAGGTGGTGTAGGACAATGTTCCCATTGGTTAAACATAAACACATTTCTTGGATATGCAGATTTATGCAAATAATGATGACCATAGTGGTTATAACAATACAGTTGTTCATAGTCTGATGAACCCTCTAAATATTCATTTTTAGAAAATGCAGCAGAGTTTTCTTGGTCAAACATAATATCAGTCACAGTCTCAAAGTCCCAATCATCAGAATAGGTACTGGATGTGATTAGATCACTTAGTGAAATTTTAAACAAATGTGGAATGTTCAATTCTTCCGTCGGACCGAATATATCAAAATCTGTTTTGTCCCACACTATACCATCGTGTATAGGAACAGCTGTGATGTTCACTGATGATAAGTCTCTTGCTTCACGATGGGAAGATTTATGAGGTTTCAAAAGTACGTTTACGTTTTTCCTTCAGTGTTCACATGGATGTATCTGCCACTTATAAGCACGCTTACTGTTGTTACCAAAGCTAGCCAGAGCAGGAAAACAAAAAGTCCAGATGTAATCCAGAGTTCAATCCATGGAGAAACCAAATAAGTCTTTTTCACAAAGTGAAGAAAGTTTTGTATTTGCTGCTTGAATTTTAATGACACTGGCGTCGTTTCAGGTTCACTCGGATCTTCTGAGAACATATCAAAGTTAATGAAGTAGCCAGAAGCAGTTCTGTCAATTGTTGGAATTGCATCAGGATTTGTTGAAATCACTGGAACCAGTTCATCACTTGTTACGTTGGTGTAGACAGGTGTATTTGGACGAACTGTTACTTGTTCTTCAAGAGGGATGAGTTCCATAGCGTTGTTGCATAGTCCTTCATTTGTTTCAGCTGAATTCTCGATTGTTATCAGTCTTTCAGTATGAACCTCTTGGATAGTAGCGAGAGGAGTGCGTTTGCTACTAGGTCGGAGTCCACGAGGCCTACTATTTAGTATTGGCCACATACTGTGGTTTGATCAGGTCGATGGACACAAATCTTTTCTCCTTTCTTCCAGCAAGGGGCGGCAGTAGTACTGTTCTTATTCCTTGAACTGCTAGGACAGGTACTGGTTGTCTGTAAGAAGGTCCAAATTCCTTCTTGTCCGCAATTTTTCCCTGACTAGATCCCCAACTTTTGGAATCCAGACAGGCCTTGCTGGGACAGCCGGTTGATCCCCAGTGGTGGTTGACTGTAGGAATACGTTGCTTTGTTTTGTTCTTAATTTGTTTAAGTCCTGTAAAACAGCCAAACGATCTTTGATATCAAAAGGTTTATTTTCCACCACTGTGCCTACGTTTTCTAAGTCTGGCACCCACATTCTTGTCCCAAATAGGACCTCATATGGAGAGACCCCCCCTAGAGAACTTCTTGGCAGGTTGTTCAGTGCGCGTTGTACTCCACTAAGGTGTTTGGCCCTCCCGTCACCCGAGCCTAATACTCTAGCTGTTATAGACTGCTTTATGTCCCGGTTTTTCCTTTCCACAACCGAATTTCCCTCAGGATGGAATGGAGAGGAGTACCGCAATGCAACGCCCAGACTGGCCATGGCATCTTTGTAAGCCCGAGAGCTAAACGCAGGACCCTGGTCAGAATGTAGCGTGCCTATTGCGTATATGCCGATAAAGACTCGCAAATCTTTTATAACAGTTCGAGCGTCAGCTGAGCGCTGAGGCCATAACCATAGGAACCTAGAGCATGAATCCACTGCTACCATGATATATTTATAATTACCGTCCCTGTGTAAGGGACCGCAGTGGTCAAGGTAAACACAAGCTAATGGTTTATCTGAAATTAACAGGGGTGTCTGCGCAGGACGTTTCACTGTGGAGTCTTTCATCTGTTGGCATATATTACATTCTAAAACATAGTTCTTTGTTTGTTTTCTAATGCCAGGCCACCAATATCTTTGCTTGAGCAAAGATATTGTTGCAGAAACACCTGCATGGGCAGAAGCTATCCCTTCGTGGGCTACTAGGATTAGTCCTAATCTTCGTTCCTTGTTTGGTATTACCCTAACCCCCACTCCAGGGATTCGAGCAAAAGGAACGTTGTTCGCATCAATTACATAAGAGTACTTGAGTGGAAACTTTTTTGGTAATGCTGCACTGCTGCCTTTGCTTGATGCATTGACAGCCAACATTATCTCACCGTCTATTTTTGTTTTTGAACGAGTGATCGCAGCTACGGAAGCCGTCTGCACAGCCCCCTTTGCGGCTTCATCAGCCAATGAATTCCCTGCAACGTGAACGCCATCACGTTGATGACTCAGTGTGTGTATCACGTGAGCCTTTGGTAGTTCGTTTTTCAACTGAACTACTTGTTCCCAAAGCAATTTGTGCTTTATTGTGCCACCTTTCGCATCTTTGAAACCATTTTCAAGCCAGTTTTGTATATATTCATTATACGACTGAACACAGTAAAACGAATCGCACACTATTAGTGTGGGGAATTCTCGATCTGTACTTTCAAGTGCCAGTTTGAATGCTTGTAGTTCAGCTCGCTGAGCTGTACAATCCCCTAGAGATTGTGTTTTTGTGACCATAGGTCTGAAGATGCCATCTCGCATGCGACCTTTAACGATTGCACACGCTGCACTGTAAGCTTGCTTACCCCCTATTGCGGGTTGTGCGGATCCGTCAGTATAAATTATAAATTCGTACTGATCAAGAGGCAGAATTTCAGTAGGCAGAGGACATTCTTGTTCATATTGTAGGAATGCTTGTGTTTTTAAATCTGGATCAAAAACATATTCAACATCTGTTGCAGCAAGAGAATTAACCCATTGTATCCATCTAGGATGTAATGCTTTAGCATTTGGAATGCTTGCTTTTGTGACCGCTTCTAAAGCCGGTACTGGGGTTACGACAATAATGCATTTCCCTTGGGCTAAGGCTCTTTCTTTTGCTACAGCGGTTTGAACTGCTGTCAGAATTTTTCAGTTGAACTGAAGCGCATTTCCGCTTGTGTGTACAAATGGGATTTGTATGCGATTGGTATTTTCTCACCCTCATTGAAAGTTAAGTAGGTGAATCCGCTTTGACCCGAAATTATTCGGATCACCAAATTACGTTGACTTACACGTGTTTGTAAGTGATTTGTTGCTAACATGTTAGCCTGGAGTGAACGCAAAATTTCTGTGTGTTCCTGTGTCCAGTGTTTGATTGAAAAATCAGGTTTGATTAATGCGTAGAGAGGTTTAACCCTTTCTGCATAATTTAGAATGTATGTTCTTCCAAAATTTAGGAAACCCAGGATGGATTGTAAGTTTTTTAGCGTCTTTGGAGGTTGGAGCAGCGCACACTTTTCTAAAAAGTTAGCTGCCAAGCTCTTGCCTTCACATGAAAGCTCATATCCTAGAAATAGGACATTGAGATGGGCAATTCTGGACTTTTTTAAAGTTGAATTTGTAACCCTCAGAGGCGAATCCCAGTATAATGGTGCTCACCCTGTTCAAGTGTTTGTCCAGGTCATCGTCCGTCAGATATATGTCATCGACATAGGACAATGCCTCATTGTCATAAATTTGTAGTAACTCCGTTACCCTCGCTGAGAATAAGCCTGGGCTGTTCTTGAACCCTTGTGGGAGTCGACAAAAGTGACGCTGGGTCCCCATTATGGAGAATGCTGTTAAGTACCTGCTTTCAGGTGCTATGTTTTGACAAAAGAAACCATTTGAGATGTCTAATGTTGTTTTATATTTTTTACGCACAATGTTATTCATTAATGCTGTGCTATGCGCATTTTGCACTGCAAAAGTTTTAGAACAAGTGTTTAGGTGTCTGTAATCCAAAACTAGACGATATGTATTGTCTGGTTTGGAGACAGGAAACAAAGGATTGTTCATCGAGGAGGTGCATGTTTCAATCACCCCTTGATATTCAAGTTGATCTAAGATCTCCCTGACCTGTTTTTTAGCTTCTTGCTTTATAGGGTACTGCCTTTGTGCAGTAGGTTCATGTTTCAGATGTATTTTATGGTGAGGTGAGTCCTCATCCCATCCTACATGATTTTTATATAATGCTGGGGCCTGGGCCACTGCCCATTTCCTGGCATATGTATATTTTAGGTGAATTGGAATATGGTTGGAGAAGGCAGGCATAATAATGTCCTCGCCGTGTGGGCACTCCCTGACAAATTGTGGTGGCCAGTCATTTTCTGCTAGAAGTATGTCATAGCCCTTTGATAGTTTTTCCCAAAAAAGTGCTTTCACCTGTCTAGGTTTGTCTCCCTCCATGTTATGTCATATATCTTTTGTGGAGTACTAACCCTGGTGTCTACAGTCTCAACTGTGATGTACTCATTCAAGTCCACTATCTCCAGAAGTTCCCTCAGGTTCTGGCGAACTATTGTGACTTCTGCTGCACTGTCCAGCATGGTCTGAGCCCATTCTCCGTTCTTGAGTTGCGTTCTCAGTATTCTCGGCATGTCTTATCTTTAGACCTGGTACTTTTTTTTGGGAGAATTGAGATTTTACTTTAGTTTTTAGAGCGTGTTTGTCGTCTTTTGATGTCACGCGTTCTTCTCTGTGTTCCGTCCGTCCTCTTCTTTCGAAGTCTGTGGTGAGATCTGAAAGGGACGAGAGGAACGTGTATCAGTATCTTGATACCTATCAGGTTTTCTCAAATTATCCCTATTCCTGAGGTTATACCTCCTTTCAGAGGGCTCCTTTTGAGGAGACCTACCTCGGGATTGAGAACGTTTCTCGTTTGATTTATGTTTAGTAGACTCCCACTTCTTTTTAGAAGATGTAGGAGTTTGTTTTATTGAGTCCTTCTCAGGACTTTCAGATAGTTTCGGCTTCAGTGGTCTTCCACCCAAACTAGCTCTGCCTAATTCTGCATATGATTGTTCTATAATTCTGGGTAGCTCAGTTTGATGTTCTGTAACATCGAATTCCCTCAATTTTTGGCGGATCGCCACTGCTGCTGCCTCTCCTTTAATATTAGATAATATTATTGTTGAGACCTGGTCGAAATTTTTCAGTAATTTCATAACTAAATTTAGAGCAGGCTCTGCCCCGTATTCGTTTTGAATTTGTTTTAGGACATCAGGTATTACCGCAATTGACGGAATACCATGTGTTTTAGTATAGATGGCAGCAAAGACTGAGCCCCAAGTGGTGCAGTCTTCCAGTTGTGGTGTGATCCCCATTGGTAAACTGATTGTTAGGATTCTGTGTTTCTCATGCGGGCTAGTATTTGGAAATACTGCTTCGATTTGAGTAATTTTTTGAGCTATCCAAAACGGAATTTGCTCACGTTTTGTGGGCATTTTACCCATGACTGAATTGAGAGTCTGTGGTGTAATTTTTAGTGTATTCCCCTGTTGGGGAGTTGGATTTGGATATGTCAATGGTGGTCGGACTGTAAAAGTCTGCATGACATATTGGACCAATTGTCTGTAGATTTTTATTAACTCTTTTATTTGAGTACGTAATTACTCATCTGTCATTATATCCAGTTCAGGATGAGGTGTGTAGCCGGCTAAAATCGGCCATGTTGCTCCTGGTCTACCTAGTGGACCGAGCCTAGTAATGTTTTTGTGATGTTTTAGGGCGCCTTTAAACCAGAGCTGATGCTCCTGGTAGGTTAATGGAATTTCAATATCCTCGAAAGGAATGTATTCCTCTGGTAGATCATCTTCTTTGTAGAAGTGAAATGTTTGTGATGTTGGATTGCATTCCGGAAGTAGTACCCATGAATAGAATACCTCTGTCTGAAATGATTCATGTGCCTCTATCACGAAAACTGCTCTACCTCCTCTTGGCGATAGGCCATGTTTTATAAGTTTTATAGTTATGGCTCTTCTTAAGTTTTGATGGATGTGTATAACACCCTCCTCGGTTTCATTTAAACCTGTATTGTTAAAAAGTGCTGCTTGGGCTTGATCAGCCGCAGCTCCACCGTTTCCGGTTTCATTGTCACCGTCAGGCATTTTTGTTGTTTGAAAAATGTAGAACAAGTTTCAAGGGAACAAAGATAAGATGCACAATATTTTGGAACACTGTATCCTTCAACGTTGAGTAAACCAAACAGCTAATATATAGGGTGCTTCCCTCTGTAGCCTTGGTGGATACTAAACCCTGCCCACTCCAGACGTCTTTTGGAGTATATGGGTAGGGGTCTTGAGAGAAAAAGCACGGCTGAGTTACTCAGTATCTAACGTTGAATTACTGCCTAACCAAACCGTTGGGCGCCATGTAGTGTAGCTCCTATTTCCCTAATAGGCTCTGCGCATTGGAATAATATATCCTATAGGTTTGACATAGGACTAAGGTCAGTATGTCCCTATTGAGTATATTAAACTTAATTACTTGTGCCAGCTAGCTCAGAGGCCACTAGAAACTCCTTGACAACAAGAAGGGAGTAGTTTCTGGCAGCCGCAGAACATGACCAATATGTTTCCCTTTTAGAATCAGAACGTGTCCCAGAGTCGTGGAAACACTAGATAACTATTTCACTCAGCTCAGTTGTGCATTCTTAGTTTTCCTCAGAGTTACACAGAAATAATAGACGGGCGTTTTCAATAAAAGATTTATTGAACAGTCTTGTTTCTGTTGTAAGTATAATGTGCTGTTACGATCACAAGACAGTATGCGAGATAAATAATGTACAGGGTGAGCAGTAGAAATAAATAATACTGCGATAGCATTATCTTTTAGTACAAATGCTGTTACATAAATAACACAGACTAAAAATGCGAGTACTCATACGATGCGGTGCTAAGCTAGTTCTACCCCAATGTACCTAACCTAACCTAGGTGTAGGACGAGGTATGAAGTAGGTGAAGTATTCCTTACTATGGTATACTAAGAGTATGTTAAGTCTACTATGGCTAGAATGCCTAGTATGCCTAGTATGCCAAGAGTCCCTCTAGGTTCTTATCAGCTCCATACCTGAAGAATGAGAGAGGTTGGAATCTCTTTGCCAGACTCGAACTCCAACACCCCGCAAGGGAAGTCAGATCACTGGAAGCTGGAAGCTGGGCTCTCTGCGTGCAGGGAATGGCAGCGTCTTCTCAGTGCGTCAGGCCGGGATACGGGCTCCTCTGAAGTCGAGGTCTCCTCTAGTTTACAAGGGCTAGGGAAGGTATATTTATACCTGAGAGTACCTTAGGAATGTTAGCATTGACGTGAATTGGGTAGCGAAAGACGTCATGGATGAACCCCTAAGGAATAATGGTTCATGCATAATATATGAGGCCTTGAAGAAATCAATAGTCCTGGGCTAGGGAAACTCCCGCAGCCTAAGGGTCTGTTCTTCATGAACTCGTTGTGACGTTAGGGTGGACGGATGTCAGAGACCATGCCTGTATTTGGAGTGCACGGTTTAATGCCTAAATAAGGCCTGGGATTCTATGCCTATATAAGGGCAGGGCGAATTGTGCCTATATAAGGACATGATATTTGGAAAGCCTGTTATGGACACCCTAAGGAGAATACAACAATGCCAGGTGAGCGTTGTAAGAGAAGGGAAATCCTTTAAAGAGAGTCATTTTCTCTCTGGATTTCCCTTCTCTTTTTGATACGCAGGAGCAGCAACATCGTCGTGGTGTCAGCAGGGCTTTAAGTGGAAGCTTTTTCAATATTATATACAACAAGCCATAGTTGCTGCTTATTTATCTTATGCAACTAACAACCATTGACAAAGTCAATAATCCTGCCTTGTAGGTATGATGTTACTTGTATCATATATCTAGATGCTATGACAGAAACAGCAAAATACAACTCGGGCGGCACACTATGCTAAGCACAGATTTTTAGCTTATGTGTTTTAAGCCACGCCTTAATTACATTGGCCACGCCCCTTTGAGAGATCCCCCAGTTTTTTGTTCCCACTTAAAGCCCTGGATATACTCTTTCTAAAACCTATTTGTGGTGTAAGAATGATGTGAATAATGTCTGCCCACTCTGGCAAATTGATGGCTATAAGACATCTTTCCTAAATTTTTCAATGTGCGTTGAATTTGCAATAAACAATGTGAGATTGTTACCTTAAAAATGGCAACCAAAGTGGTATCCTTCCACACCACATGAGCATTGCCTTCCTGCTATTAGTCCAGGGAGACTAGAAACATGACTGCTTGGTAATAGCACATGTACTGATTTATTATTGAATGTAACCCTGCTGCATCACTGCTAGTGAGGATTTAAACTTTACAAATAAGACCTCTATTAAATGTTTATGTTTCCCACCAGTGAATCTTGGTCAAACCGCACGCTAAGCAATCCCATGCCTCCTGACTAACCATATGACCACCATCATTTTCACTTTATGTATAAAGATTAATGCTATGTCTAGTCAATGCTCCTCTGAGATTCTGGTTTCAGATTTGAACTTACCCATACCCAGGACTCCGTTGACCACGAAACTCTACAATATGTGTGCATCTTAGTTTCGAAAACCTGGCAGCATATCATCCATGTCTATGCAGATTTTGAAATCTGACACTGTAGTTGAAGTTTTAGCACACTTTTTAGGTCTCTTTTACAGACAGTTTTTAACTGTCTATTGAAAAAAGTCCCATTGTGGAAAATACCAATACTCACAGTGAGCTTTGAGTATGCCTACTACTCTCATTGGTTCACTTTCTTGTCTATCTCATTTGCTTACATCTTATTTCACGATTTCCCAACCTCTTCTTGAGTTTCTCCATTCCATGGAGCATAGTTTCTTTACCATCCTTTTAACTGGATGACTTGAATCCTCTACAACTCTACATCTGTGAACTATGTTTTTTTTTGCACTTCCATCAGTCCATGGGAAAGCATGTGTTTTCTTTCTTTGTCTCTCTCTCCTGTGTGTGCTACTTTTCCCTCACATCCTCGCTTCCCCAGGATCTGCATGTTTCTACCAAGCAGCTTGTCCATTGCCTTTCTTACCCATACCAGTCTAGCTTGGCTTGTGTTTTTTTTTAAATGTAACCCTCTCATTCCTCTGTTGCTCCCCATGCTGCTCCTACTGCTCATCAGCATTTGCTTTCCTCTTCTCCCTGCCTGCCCCATTGTTGGACCTCCTTTTCCCATTTATGTTGGATTTTATTTATTTTTGGAGGGCCCAGCAACTTCAGTTTGAGGCTGGGATACCCATTTCACATTTCAAAACAAAAAAAACATCAACGTCAAAACATTTTTTAATATGTTTTTTAATTTACCTCTCCAAGATGGGCATCAGGCTGTTTCATGACATTTGAGCACACATGCATGATGATTCAGGTGTGCGTATTGATCTTCCAGCTACTTTTTTTACCAATGCTGTTCCACGTCACCAAACAAGCATTTCTATCTTTTTACTGATCGGGAAGAGCATCGGTAAAAAGCACTTACAAAGGTAAAAGGTCTGGCAACGCCACTGAAAGGCGTGTTTAATTGGCTTTGCCAATGCTTTTTTTAATTTGCTCTTGTTTATTATATAAAAATAGTTTTTTTTAACTCATTAACTGGCTAAATTCAGGAAGAATCCATCTTCTACCAGACATAAAACGTGTGATAAAAACACTAGAGTACATGATGGTTTGGAATTCTACCTCAAGCTATTGCCTGTGGTTAGACTTATTCCAATCATTCTTCACATCACCTTTTGTGTGTTTGTTGTACCGCACTAAGTGGCAAGGGTGTGCTAGATATGATTCCTGTGCTCACTGTGCCACTGGAACCAAGCTACACCTGACTGAATACCCCCAGTCAGGGCGAATTAGGTCTTGGATTGCTTGTGTTCCTCCTCAGGGGGGACCTGGCCTGTTAGTTTGAGTTGGTCTGTTTTGATTGAAGCAGGGGCAAGACTAATTTGCATATGGCTGGGTCCAAACTGAAGTGGCGCAGTGGGCAAAAGAATGATGGGCTGGAATACTACACTGAGCAATTGCCAGTTGTTAGACTTATTGCAAGCATTTCTCCCATCACCTTTTGCTTGTTTGATGGACCGAACTAAGTGCCAAGGTTATGCCCAGGCATTGGTCCTGTGCTCATTGTGCCACCGGAACCAGGCTTCACCCGACTGAAGAGCCCCAACCATGGCAAAATCAGTAATCTTGGGTTGCTTGTGTTCCAGTTCAGCAAGTACCTGGCCTGGCAGTTCTGACTGGACTGTTCTGATTAGAGGAGGGTCAATGCTGATTTGCTTATGCCTGGGTCCAAAATGAAGTGGCATGGTAGGAAAAAGAACAGCGGGTTGTAATGATACTCTGAACGATTGCCAGTGGTTAGGCTTATTGCAAGAATTCCTCCTATCACCGTTTGTGTGTTTGATGTAATGCCCTAAGTGGCAAGTGTGTGTCCGGATTTGGGTCCCGTGCCACTGGAACCAGGTTACACTGACTGAAGAGCCCCAATCAGGGTGAAAACAGTTGTGGGCTGCTTGTGTTTCAGTTCCGGGAGGAACTGACCAGGCTGTTTGGCTGGAATGTCCTGACTGTAGCAGGTTGAACACTGATTTGCATATGACTGCTCAAACTAAGGTGGCAAGGTGGGCAAAAGATCCATGTGTTGGAATGCTACCATGAGCTATTGCTAGTGGTTACTCTTAAGGAGTCATCCCATCACCTTTTGTGCGTTTGAATTACAAATTATAGCCACAGCCATTATAACAATGCACTTCCATGTCAATGGAGTTTTCCACAAAATTATGGATTTACCGAATTTGCCACATAATCACCCCATTTTTTCATAATTTGCAGATTTGAACAAAAAATGTTTTTAGATCAAATGGATCAAATGTTACCAAAGTAAACAGCACCACACATGATGCCATGCAGCAACAGAAGCTTTGCAAATGTCAACTACTTATCTTTCACATGGTGATAGTTGTATGCACGGATTAAACTGATACCAATCTGGTGAAATTTTAACTTTTCAGCATTAATGTGTTAAAATGTCAAAATAGTAGAGCCACTGAATTGTCCCGCTGTGCTGCATAAATTACCTTATCATGCCATTTTGTTTAGTTAACCCTGATACATTATTTGGTACTCCATTTCTGAATAATTCCATTAGCTCTGTTTATACTTTCAACTTTATTTTGAACTCTTTTTAACATCATAGCTAACCGATAAATTAATTCCACACAAACATTGGATTGTTGGGGATCGTGTGCAGAATCCTTCATTAAATGAGCCTATGTGGACTCATCCTAATGTGACAGAAAATATCCGAAAGTGTATTCAAAAATGTATCTGACCATTTTTTTCTGCATAAGTTCATGCAATCCGTAGTAAAACTAAATGTATGTATTTGGTGAGTAAAACAAAGTAATAATACATATCATAGCAAATGCACCCACAAATACTTTAGATTATCCAATCTCGAACTTTAGATAAAAATGTAATTCAGTTATTGTGGTTGATGCCAAGCAATCCCCAACTATAATCAAAAATTCATATTTTAAATTATGATAGAGATCCTTCTAATTATCCAGAGAAAAGGCCAGAGACCAGGGGAAAAAGAATCCATTGTGACATATACCATTTGCCACTTTACATTGACACTGGTCTTGTGTCAACTGTTAATGCCAACAGCAATGATAGCTACGGTTTTACAAAATGTACCACTTTGGTATAGACTACCTATGCTTTGAGGATGTGGCTGGGAATTCTTTAGTAAGTGTTCACATAATAACACATGTAAGGCCGAAAAAACCGAATAAGTATCCAGTTTGGGTCCTTCTATATCTTAAATAACCAGATCACTCTCACATCACACAAAGTGCACCAACTTATGAAAATGATTACTTTTCTTCACAGCTGGTAGTGGTGGCTCCGAATGATAATAGTAGGAGGGAGGGGCCCTTTTTGATCGTCACTTTCATAAGGTAGAGGCCTACAGCTTCTCCTAGTAAATGGTTTGCTTAGTCCCTCCACCTTCGTCCTTCACTCAATTTTTATGTATGCAGACGGCATATTTGCTCTGCATGGGTGAAGTAGGTTGAGCAAGGAGTGTGTTTTTCATGATTTGCAGTTTGGGACTGGACTCCATTTTGGGATTCTTTTGTGGATGGCTGACTAGATTAAAGATGAGGTAAGCCTTCTTAGATTTTTTGTACTTTGAGGTAAACTTTGGAATATTCTGCAGTCTGGACTTCGAAGTGACATTGGCCCCAGTAGCTGTACAAAGGCCACCCCTACCCAATCCTGCCCCCCCTCTCCTGGCAGGGTCAGTGCAGACAGGTTTGTGTAGTGTCATAAATAAAAAAGAAGAGTGAACCACACCGGTCTTGATACCAGAGTCCCTCGGAAACCCTCAACCAGTAATTACCACCGCGGTATATATGATCTCCTATGGGGTGACTTAGTGGGTAGTGTCATCATCGAGTTCCACGCCTGGGTACTCGCTTCTTCAGGTGAGTACCACCTCCATCGGAAGGGAGAGTGTCTGGAAGAAGATACTGGTGGGATCTGTGCAATAGGAGTGAAATTTCCCCCAATACCTATTAAAAGTGATCTTAAGTGTTAAGAGAGGGATGGGGTAAGATTAAAAAGTGGATAGAGTGATGTTGTTCAGACGCATAACCAGTCCTGAGCATCACACACAAGTGGTCGATATATTACTGCCATATATGCCTCTATGGGTCCATGGCATTCATCAGGCCTTTGTAGATCAGATCCCTTGTGTAGTTTTTAATCAGCACTGTGTTCAGGTAAGTGCATTGACTTACAAGCCTTCATTATTTTTTGTATAAGGGAATCTTTGTTACAGGTGTGATTTCTGCCTGCATGGATAAAGTAGGTTGAGCAAGGAGTGTGTTTTTCATGCTTTGCAATATCGGACTGGACTCTATTTTGGGATTTTTTTGTGGATGGCAGTCTAGATGGAAGATGAGGTAAGCCTTTTTAGATTTTTTGCACTTTGAGGTATATTTTGGACTATATTGTGCAGTCTGGACTTCGAAGTGACATTGGCCCCAGTAGCTGTGCAAAGGCCACCCTTGACCATTTCTGCTCCTCCTCTCCTGGAAGGGTCACTTCAGACAGGTTTGTGTAGTGGACAGTAAGAATAGCCATCCCGTGTGTGTTTGTTGTCTAGCTCCTGTCAAAGAACAACCAACTCCATCCCTTCTTCCTGCTAATTATGCAACATAAAGACTGTGGCTCCAGCAACCAGTGTGAGAATCTTCAACACTGCTAAAACTACATGAAACCCAAAACAGAGTGATGACATAGCATTTTAGTCTCTCCTTCTATTGTCTCTTTTGAGAAGAGTGGCGAGCCTCAAAATGGCCTCCTCGCTGAGAATATTACATCAGTTTAAAAATTACCCATATGAGATCTTACAGATCTTCTCCACATGACATAATGCTATGATTTATGATTTCCTTCCTAATCACAAGACCCCTAGAACAGCACTTTCCAAGTGCTTCAAGTCACAGTTTGATGGGGAATAGCCACCACAGATATAAGGTCCGACTATAGAGCATCATATTTTTTTACACTTAATGAGTGACTATATTATACCTACATTGACCCTGCCTTTACATCCAAAAGATAGGCCATGGATAAATACATAAATGTACTCCATCTGTAATATGGGGTAAATCTAACTCCCCACTTCTCTTGGGGACTCAGACTGTAGTACAATTATGGAGAAAGATGGAAGCGTGTCTGGGGGTGGGTGTTACAACACGACTCAAGCCCAGGTCTAGCAGGTGCTGAATGCAAAAATAGCAGGCAGCACAGTAAATAATCATGAGGCAATTGTCATTTCAATTGACTAGAGCTCTCAAATACAAAGGCCAGATGGGGAATGTAATGCTAAAATAAATGCTATTTTTACAGCTTTTATACACTTTTCTCTTAGTACAAGTCTATGGAGCATAAACACGTCAGAAACTTGTTACTGCAGAGAACATTTTCAGATGAGCAGGTGACAGGATGTTCTCGTGGAGAAAATGTGCGACGTTCTTGAGACTATGATACAAATACATGAACACACGGCTGATTTCATTCAAGTCCTAAAATCACACTTCTAGTTTGCCAACATTGAAAGAGAGGCTATATTTTGTTGGGATATGCAGGAAATGTGCAAATAGACTATCCAGAATAAAATGGTTTGTAGGCTTAGTAGAGCCCTGAACCTTAACAGGCAGCTTGAGGCTACAGGGCACTTCGGGCAAATGTAAATAACATTCACATTTGATTATAAAATATATCTGTGCTTTTTGTGATATACAGGTGCAGAGGGACAATATCTTTAAATCAATAGGAAGACATGATTATTCTTTTTGCTGTGAGACACAATTTATTTACAATAATTCAGTTGCAAATAATCTCAACATTTTTGCTTTTACATCTTCATTATCTCTGTCGTCATCATTCCAAAATGTAGCAAGTGGAAAAGTATAGGTAGTGCCTTAATTTGTACAAGTGCATAGGATGATGGACATTGATAATTGTATTAGTCCAGATAGCAGAACCACAATTAAATGATTGCAATGATAAGTTCAAATATTTGCATTTCTCTGAGCCCAAATATTAATCCTAGACACATCCAGATGCCACCGAGATTAAAATCTAACCTGTTTTGTAACTCATGAAGTTTCTTAGCTTTTTCCTTAATGTGGTCTATTTGCTTGTGTATGCTGAGTGATGTGTTGGGGACATGAGTGCAAGATTCAAAACCTACAATAGCATAACCACCTCCCCTTTGCTGCGAAAAAGTAATCTAATGCCATTTTGTTCTGAACCAGCTATATGACACAGTCTTTCACTAATCCTAATGCTAATGCGGTGGAGTAAACAATCTATTCCATGATATCTGCATTTCTTCTCACTTCTAAAGCAATCATTATAATGTACATTTGATTAAACCACACAATAATAAAGTAGTAATTGAGGCAGCCTATCTACCCTGCCTTCACTATAAAGGATGATCACCAGAGTATTTTATAGCAGGAATAATATATTCTGGATTACAGGTCCCAGTCCAATATAACAGCAAGCATGGATAGGCTTGGAGCCCACAAATGAAATATGCATAGCTTCCTTGCTGATAGTGCTTATGGATCAACAGTCCATGGGAAAGGCAGAATTCATAAGGGGTAGTTCTAAACGAATGCTCATTTTAACCAGGTCACATTTAATAATTCCAACGAAAACACTGGACACGTTTGTTATACTGTGCTCACAGATAAATCCTGACTCAGTCAGTGCAAGATGAGTCACGTCTAGCATATTCCAGTTAAAAGAATTGCTAAACTTTCAAGGCCATGATAAGAAGTGGATGATGTGTTGGCACACTCTGACAGTCAGTACCCATGGTGCAAGAGATCAATGCAAGTGTCATTTTAAATGACAAACACACCAATCATAGGGATATGACCCCCTACATCAATGGGCAAATGCATGCAAATCCAGTAAGAAAAAAAAATGATCACTTGCATTTACTTTTCCAGCAACAGTAGGTAAGAGTTGTTCCCAAAGGCAGAGCAGCGGCCTCATGCAAGGACAGATTCAGTAAAATTAGGCCATGGAATAAATCCACATATTGCAATGAGGATGAATCCCACAACCGACCAAATACTCTAGGCAGGAGCAAATACAGCAGTCCAGACCTTCCAAGGGAAATGGTATTCAGGAGAGGGCTGCTTTTCCCGTACAGACCTAGCACAATGTAAATAAGGGTCTGTTCCTTGAGTCTTTCAAACTGCCTGTCCTACTGAGACAAAGTTTGTTTTGTGGTCATTTGCAGTCCAGTACATTATTCCAAACTGAGGGATAAATTCTCTGAATAACCACTTATTTATTGTGCTTAGCTATTGTTCTTAGCTGCAATGATGGCGTCTGTACGAGTAGAGGGGTATGACCCTACCGATCCTGTAAACATGCACATGATAACTAAGACAAATGAGTAGCTAGCATACCTTTGCATCTGGATAAAATCCATCTGAAGGTGTACAAAGGGGGTTCAAGGTTGAGGTTGGTCAGCAGTGTGGTCTTAATACCCTTTCTGAAATTGTGTTTACAGGCAGACTGTACAGGACTGGCAATTCTGGACTACAGAAGAAAACAAGGGCACATGCCAATGGGTTGCTGTGTCACATATCATGCCATTCCTACCTACAAGGGCTACTCCGTGATACAAACTGGCAAGATTGGGAGTAGAAATGTTGGTGCAACCACACATCTAATTACATTTCTACTTGATCCAAGACTGCTTTTCCCTTTAGGAGGCTTTCTCCTGCAATTGAGACAAATCGTTTAGTGTTGGTACTGAAAACAAGCCAGTTCTCATAACATACATAACAACATTAGTGGTATTGAACAAAGCAATGGCTGAATCAGCGAGGGTGTGTCAGGATCCATCGGACTGCCCACCACCTTCCGCACTCCAGCAGTAGTGGGGGAACTATTCAGGGTGAACCCCAGGGTGCTAGGTGCATTTCACTCACTTACATCCTACCTAGGAAGACTGCCTGTCGGGTGGGGGCTCAACACATGCCTCTCGCCCTCGGCTCGTCCCCTCTTTTACTCCCCGTGTTCCCTGAGGAAGAAAAGCTGACTTGTATTTCTTTAATTCTCTGCTCCGGTATGTAGTGGTGTTTTCCTTATCTTTGTTTCCAGGACACGCCAGAGCTCGACTCAGCAACCTCCATGACTCAGCAGCCTCCGTGACGCCTCTGTGACTCAGCAACCCCCATGACTCAGCAGCCTCCATGACTCAGCAGCCTCCATGACTCAGCAAACTCCGTGACTCAGCAACCTCCATGACTCAGCAGCCTCCCTGACTCAACAAGCCTCCATGACTCAGCAACCTCCATGACTCATCAGCCTGGCAAAAGGTATTTAACTCTCACCCAGGCTCATCTTCAGTGCTTCGCATTGAGTTTCCTATTGAAGATCTTCTCTGCAGGTGCTGGTCGGACAAGTCCTTTTCCATCCTTGCTGCTGCTACTCGCAGATAAGTCTGAATCCTTTTTGGGCTACATTTAACTCTTGTGCTCAGTGGAATTCCATTGTTTTGAGTCCTGTTCCATCCTTGCTGCTGCTACTCGCAGATAAGTCTGAATCCTTTTTGGGCTACATTTAACTCTTGTGCTCAGTGGAATTCCATTGTTTTGACTCCCGGCTCATTTCTGGTTATCGGGGAATTCTTGGGTAACTGCGCACGAAACTCTTCACAATCTGAGTCTTCCTGACTTCGTTTCCTATATCACAGTTCCCTCTTGTTCCCACTCAGCTTACTTTACGCTACTTGCCTGGATTTTGGTCATTTCCTCTTCATATCATTTATGTAATTCGTGCATAGTCCTTGTTGATAGAAGTGTATATTATTATTGCAGTGTTTATTGTTATCCTGTTACGTCTCTGTTTTTTCTTGCTGAAAGAAGGTCTTGGTAACGCTCTCAAGCCTTGGACATACTTCAGCTGAAGGATACAGATTATGTCTTATCTTATTGAAATAAGAATGTATGGTGTGCTTATGTGTAATCTTCGTTGGCACAATATTGTGTGAGTGTGTATTTATCTTTGGCGCAATATTGTGTGAGTATGTATTTATCTTTGGCGTCATATGGTGTGAGTGCAGTTCTTATTTATTCTAATCATTCTTTTATCGTGACCCAATGCAGAAGTTTATGCATGATATATGTCATTGATTATTTGTGTTCTTATTGATGTCTTTTACTACTGTTGCAGGAGCTGGTCTCCATACTCATTCCTAGCTTTAGGACAGATGCCCCAGATTGTTCTGTGACCCAGAGTTTGCTTCTCCACCGGCACGAACGCGCACCAGTTGTTTCTTTCTTTATTTTAGCTTGTTGTTTTAACTAATTATTTTAGTTTATTGTTTGTTCCCAAACCCCCTTCCCTTGAGATTATCGGATGAGCACTGGTGTCTCTGGTTCAGTGATCGTCGGATGATTTCTGGGGATTGTTGGGGTCCAGCTGCCTCTGCGTGTCCAGCAGAGAGAAGAACGCGTTCCAACGTTCATCTTCCCAGATTGGTTCCTGATAGGGTGTTAACCATTGAGATATAATTGGGGGGATGCTGGTGCGCAGCACCCTACCACTGCCACCTTCTTAGGTAAATGTAAGTCATTTGAAAAGTTTTGAATATGCTGTGCATTCTTAGTAGCGGTTATGGCCAATGATAAGAATCCCTTTTGTTTCCATAGGAGTCCAAAGTGATACGTTACTCGAAACACATGCTCAGGGCCACTGGAATTATGTAATTGTGCGGCCGCATTTGCCACATAATCCGTCATCTGGTGCATAAACTGCAGATTTTACCAAAAAAAAACATTTTGTTTCCAGCTGAAACGGTTCAAACGTTACTAGAAACACAGCAACATGTGTTGCCACACAGTGGAAGGCCCTTTGCAAAGGTTGGATGGTCACCTTTCTGTTGCTTATTTCTATATTTGGGTGTTAAACTGGTACTAATGAGGTGCAATCAATTCCCAGGCAGTGTTAACAAGTGTAATAATGAAGCAATATTTTGATAAAATGTGCTGCATTACACTGCATAATTTACCTTTTCTTGCTGCATAACTTATTTAACCCTGCTGCATAATTTACCCACCCCCCCACTGCATATTGCCAGTGGCCTTGCATATACTTTGAGTCTGTGTACACAGTCATCACCCTTTCTTTGGCTAGGATGCAAGTTCTGGTGAGATCAACAAACTCCACCACTTGAGCCGATCTCACATTTGGAAAATGAAAACTGTCCATATTCTGTTACAAGTACATAAAGCATAACCCGCAGCCAGGACACCATCATTTTTACTTAGGCATTGTTAGAACTGGGGGTCTCCAGTTGGCAATGGTTTGCACCTTTGTCCAAATAGGGACCCCTGCTTCTAGTCAGGATAAGGGGGATACACTCCTAAAATAACCCCTGCTCACCCCCTGGTAGCTTGGCACGAGCAGACAGGCTTATCTCAGAGGCAGTGTGTAAAGCATTTGTGACCACATACAGTAATACAGTGAAAACACTACAGATGGACACCACACAGGTCGTTTATGTAAAAATAAGTAATCTTTATATAGACTTATCACAAGACCCAATAGCAAAAATCCACAATACAGTACTCAAAAATAGACTTAAAATGATAGAGACAGTTCACGTTATCTTCAAAAATAGGATAGTCAATCAAATAAAGCTTGTAGCAACAAATAACTCCACTTGGAGTTATCACGACGTCGTGACCGGTGGAAATCCCAAAGTACGGCGCCGATCGCGAGGTGCGCGGCGTCGGGCCCGGAGTCGAGCAGACCCACAAAGAACAGTACCTGGAATTCGATGAAAACAAAGACGGTGCACGGCGTCGGGGAGGTGATGCTTCGTTGGCGCCGGCGGCGTCGGTTCCTTACGACCCCAGGGGAGGTGATGTCTCGGTTCCTTACTGCAGCGCAGGGGAGGTGAGGCGTCGGTTCCTTACTGTGTCGGGGAGGTGACGTCACGGATGGCGGCGAGGCGTCGGTTCCTTACGATGGTGCGGCGTCGATGGATTCGGGGTCACCCACGTCGAGGATCGGCTCCGCGATGATGAAGCCCTGGCGTCGGTGAAGTCGGGGCTGCGGTGCGAGTCGGGACGGTGCGTCGTGAGCGTCACGAGCGGTGTCCTCGGCTCCGGTGCAGGCAGCGGCCTCGATGACGGCTTCGGAGTCGATGTCGCACGGCGTCGGCAGGCGTCGGGCCTACGGTGCAAGTCGGGGCGGTGCGTCGTGCTCTTCACGAGCGGTGCCCACGGCTTCGGTGCAGGTTACGGCGTCGCTCGCCGGCGTCGGTGTTGCAATTTCCCTCTGTTAGCAGCTAAAACAGCAGTTCCAGATGCAGGCAAACAGAAGGGGTGAAGTCTTTGTGTCCCTGTGACTTCAGGCAGGAGGCAAGCTCAGTTCAAGCCCTTGGAGATTCCCTTCTTCAAGATGACAAAGCACAGCAAAGTCTTTTCTCCTGTCCTTGGCAGAAAGCAACCACTGCAGGCCAACCCCAATCAGCAAAACAGCACAGGGGCAGTACTCCTCCTTCAGCTTCTCCGGTTCTTCTCTTTGGCAACAGGTTTCTTGATTTCCCAGAAGTGATCTAATTTCCTAGGGGTCTGGGTCCCCTTTTATACACCTTTTCCCTTTGTTCTCTGAAGGCAGAGAGGCCTTTGCCTAGTCCAAACCAGTTCTGGTCAGTCCTGGAGCACTTTGTTTTTCTGACTCCTTCTTTCCTTTGAGAGTGAGGGCAGAGCCATCAGACGCCCGGCAGGAGGTGGAGCCAGCATTGTGGAAGGCAGGCGCAGCCCTATTCAGACCCAGGTGCAACTCCTCCCACCCATCCTCCTTCAGGCAGACCTATTCAGCCTAGTGCTGACTCACCCTGCCTCCTGGAATCCCCCAGCCCCTGTCACTCACAAACCCAGACACACAATACACAACCTGAGCAGAGGCAGCTGGATGGTTTAGGCAAGAAAATACCTACTTTCTAAAAGTGGTATTTTCAAACAAAGAATGTTAAAACCAACTTCACTAAAAGATGTATTTTATCATCCTGAGTTCAGGCATACTAAATTCGTTTTTCTACCATGTTCCCTGGGTCAGTTAGGATTATAAGGTGTAATAATCAAACTGCCCATTCTGGCCTATGGAGAACAGGTAGCCTTGCAATAGTGAAAAACGAAAATGGCTGTAATTCACTATTAGGACAGGCCACACACACCAGGGCATGTCCTACCTTATACTTACAATGCACCCTGCCCTAGGGCCTACTTTAGGGGTGACCAACATGCAGTAAAGGGAAGGTTTAGGGACTGGTGAGTGGGTGTACTCACCAAGTCGACATGGCAGCCCTAGGCTGCACACAGGCTCTGCGATGGCAGGCCTGAGACACACTTTACAGGCTGCTTCTGTGGGTGGCACAACCAGTGCTGCAAGCCCACCAGCAGCATTGGATTTACAAGCCCTGGGCACACTCAGTGCACTGTACTAGGGACTGACAAGTAAACCAATCATCCAATCATGGAGTCACTAATCCATACATCAATTTACAGTAGGGAGCACTTGCACTGTGGCACTGAACAGCAGTGGCACAGTGCCCAAAAGCATCTAAAACCAGCAAAACATAAGAGGCAACAGCAAAAAAAGGGAAGGGAGACCCACGCCAATGGTGCCAAGTCTAACACGTGTCCCCTCCAGCTGAAATGTGGGGAGAACTACCCTTCCTCCTGGGAGTTCTCATCACTAAGGCGGAAAAATCTGGACAGACCATCAGCATTGGCATGTTCTGTACCAGGGCGGTGTTCCACCGTGAAGTCCATCCCCTGTAGGGAAATGGACCACCTCAACAGTTTTGGATTCTCACCCCTCATCTGCATTAACCATCTGAGGGGCCTGTGGTCTGTCTGAACCCGGAAGTGAGTCCCAAACAAATATGGTCTCAACTTCTTCAGCGCCCAGACCACAGCAAATGCCTCACGTTCAATCGCACTCCACCTCTGTTCCCGTGGGAGTAACCTCCTACTAATAAAGGCTACAGGTTGGTCTAGGCCCTCCTCATTCATCTGTGAAAGCACAGCCCCAACACCATGCTCTGAAGCATCTGTCTGCACAATGAATTCCCTTGAGAAGTTGGGCGCCTGAAGCACGGGCGCCGTGCACATGGCAGATTTCAGGGCATCAAAAGCCTTTGGCAGGCATCAGTCCAGTTCACTTTCCTGGGCTGCTTCCTGGAAGTCAGCTCAGTCAAGGGTGCAACAATGTTGCCATACCCCTTGACAAACCTCCTGTAATACCCGGTGAGTCCTAAGAAGGCCCTCACCTCTGTTTGGGTTTTGGGGGTTCCCAAGCCAGGATGGTATCTATCTTGGGTTGTAGGGGCGCCACCTGGCCGCTCCCAACCTGGTGTCCCAAGTACACCACAGAACCCTGCCCGATCTGGCACTTACTCGCCTTGATCGTGAGGCCTGCCTTCCGCAGCGCCTTCAACACTTCCCAGAGGTGGTGCAGGTGTTCCTCCCAAGTGGCACTGAACACTGCGATGTCATCCAGGTAGGCGGCACTGAAATCCTCCAGCCCAGCCAACACCTGGTTGACCAACCTCTGAAAGGTGGCAGGGGCATTCTTCATCCCAAAGGGCATCACCCGGAATTGGTAGTGCCCATCTGGTGTGGAGAATGCTGACCTCTCTTTGGCCCCATCCGTTAAGGCGATCTGCCAGTATCCAGACGTTAGATCAAACGTGCTGAGGTACTGGGCAGCCCCTAACCGATCAATGAGCTCATCAGCTCTGGGGATGGGGTGCGCGTCAGTCCTGGTGACTGAATTGAGTCCTCGGTAGTCCACACAGAACCGGAGTTCAGGTGTGGCACCAGGCGCGGCAGCCTTTGGGACCAAGACCACTGGGCTGGCCCAAGGACTGTTAGAGGACTCAATCACCCCTAAGGCAAACATCTTGGAGACCTCCTCCTTGATGCAAGCTCTCACCCTGTCAGTCACTCTGTAAGTTTTATGCTTCATAGGAGGACTGTCCCCAGTATCCACATCATGGATGCACCATTCAGTGATACTGGGAGTCAGGGAGAACAGATCAGAAAACTGTCCCAACAGTTGGCGACAGTCATTCTGCTGTTCCGGGGTCAGGGTGGGAGAGAGGTTCACACCATCCACTGACCCATCTTGCTCTTTTGCATACAGGAGGTCAGGAAGAGGTTCAGTCTCCTCTTCCATCCCAGCATCTGTTGCTAAGAGCATGCCCACTTCAGACCTCTCAAAGTGGGGCTTCAGGCGGTTCACATGCAGGACCCGCAAGGGGTTCCTGGGAGACTGCAAGTCCACCAAGTAGGTGACATCACTCTTGCGCTCCACCACCTCAAATGGTCCGGTCCACTTATCCTGGAGCGCACAGGGCTCCACTGGGGCCATGACCCAAACCTTTTGTCCAGGATGAAACTCGATCAGAGTGGCGTTCTGATCATGCCAACGTTTCATCTCTTCCTGGCTGGCTTCCAGATTCGCCTCAGCGAGTTGTCTGAAACGCCGAGTCTGGTTCCTGAAGGCCAGCATGTAACTAAATACATCCTGGGGAGTTTTCCTGGGAGCTTTCTCCCAGCCTTCCTTGACCAGACTCAGAGGTCCTCTTACAGGATGGCCATACAGCAGTTCAAAGGGACTGAACCCTAAGGACTTCTGGGGCACCTCTCTGTAAGCAAAGAGCAGGCATGGCAAGAGGACGTCCCACTTACGCCTCATGGGTTCTTCCAGACCCATAATCATGCCCTTAAGGGTCCGGTTGAATCTCTCAACCAGCCCGTTACCTTGGGGTGGTAAGGTGTGGTGAACTTATAGGTTACACCACACTCCTGCCACAGGGACTTCATATACTTGGAAATGAAGTTGGTACCACGGTCAGACACCACCTCCTTGGGGAACCCCACACGGGAGAAAATCCCCATCAGTGCACGTCCCACCACGGGGGCCGTCACTGTCCGAAGAGGGATGGCTTCCGGGTACCGGGTGGCATGGTCCACCAAGACCAGGATGAACCTGTTGCCCATGGCTGTCTTGGGATCCAGAGGCCCCACAATGTCAATACCCACCCTCTCAAAGGGGGTACTGACAACAGGGAAAGGTTGGAGAGGAGCCTTGTGCTTCCTCCCACTCTTACCACTTGCCTGGCAAGTCTGACAGGTCCTGCAATGAGTATCTGAACTCTTGCGCATTTGGGGCCAATGAAAGTGGGTGACAAGCCTTTGAAAGGTCTTGTCTTGCCCCAAATGTCCTGCTAAAGGCACATCATGAGCCAGACCCAGTAGGAAGGCTCTGAAGCGCTGGGGTACCACCAGCACACGGGCTGACCCAGGCTCAGCAACCTTAGGCTCACTATACAGGAGACCATTCTCCCAGTAGATCCAGTGTGATCCAGACTGATCACCTGCTGCCTGGCTTGCAGCCTGTTGCCGCAAGCCCTCAAGAGAAGGGCACTTCTTCTGCTCCTCGCAGAACTCTTCCCTGGAGGGGCCTCCTTCTTGCTGCCAATGGGTCAGCTCAGGCAGGTCCCCCAGTTCAGCCACTTGTTCCCCTGTTGGTTCCAGGGCATCCCCCTCAAGGTCTGCCTCCTCCTGGTCCGTGGGAACTTCGGGGGCCGGTTTCCCGTGCCCCCTGCCTCCTCTCTTTAAGGCAGGCACCTGGGCCCTTCTTCCAGGCTCCAGGTCCTCTTGAATACCCTTACCGGCTGCCATTGACCGAGTGGTCACACACGCCCACTCTGGCAGACCCAACATCTCCAAATGAGACCTCCGCTCCACCTTCGCCCAAGGGGAGCTCTCCAAATCATTGCCTAGCAGACAGTCAACAGGCATGGCTGGCCTCACAGCTACTTGAAGGATACCTGAGACCCCCCCCCACTCAAAGGGAACCTGGGCCACCTTGCAGTGGCTCTCTGAGTTGTCAGCGGCAACTACAGGGTAGAATACATTGGGGACCACCTGCTCCTCAGACACCAGCCGACAACTGACAGCTGTCACACTGGCCCCGGTGTCTCTCAGAGCCTCCACCCTATGGCCATTGATGGTCACTGCCTGTATTTCTTAGTGTTATCAGGCAGCTGGGTCCTAGGGACCATCTCACTGTCTCCTAAAGAGACCAGGGACATCTCTGCGGGACCCCACCCACCTTGGGCACCCAACTCCTCCCCCAGGGCTACACTAGCCATCTGCCGGGGTGGTGCACCAGTGGGTGCAGTGGTCACAGTATTGGGGCACTTGGGACTTCCTACAAAGTGACCCACCTGACCACAACTAAAACATGCTTTGGGCCCCTTCTGAACAGACTTATCTGTTGGGACCCATGGTCTTTTCTCAGTGGGAGGCTGGGAACCCTTACCTTGGTTCCCTTGGGGTTTACTTTGGGGCCCTTTTGGAATTCCTTCTGTTTACCCTTGTCCCCCCACTCCTCTGCTGGGGACCCTGCCCACCTTTGGCGGAGTCTCCCACAAGACCCTTGTGGACCCGGGTACTGACCCAGCGGTCCGCCTCTTCAGCAAGCTTTCTAGGATTAGTTAGCTTACTGTCAACTAGGTGCTGGCGTAGCTCTGGAAAACAACTACTGGACAAGTGCTCCCATGCAATTAAATCATAGAACTCCTGCAAGTCATTTACTTTGCTACCCTTCACCCATCCATCCAATGCTCTGCAAAAATAAGACACATACTCCACCCAGGTACTAGACTCCAGCTTTTTGCAGTTCCTAAACTTCTGCCTATACAGCTCTGGAGTTAACCCATACCTTGTCACTAAAGCTTCCTTCAGGTGGGCATAGGACATCTGATCCACTGCGGGCAAGGCTAGCAAGGTTTCCCTTCCCTCACCTGCAAAGCGGCCCCACAACCCCGCTCCCCAATCCTTCTCAGGGACCCGGTGTGATGTCATGGCGATCTCATAGGCTTTAAACCATTGCCCAATGTCCTCCCCCTTCATGAAATCCTTAATAACCTCCTTGGGGATATACACTTTACTTTCTACAGGCACTGGAGGTGTGCTGCCACCAGAGGGAGTGATCTCTAGGCTCCTAGCCTTTAGCTCTAGCTCCCTCACCACTCTCTCATGCTCTAAAAGCATCTTCTTTTCTTCCATGGCCAACCTCTTACTTTCTAACTCCAATTTCTTATGCTCAAGGCTATCATGGCTTCCCTGTTTCAGTTTGGCCATTTCCATTTCATGCATCCTGCTTTTGTCCCTGTCCTCCAGCTCCTCTGGAGACAGGCCCTTTGAGAAACACTGCTGCCCTCCCTGGAAGGCACTCCCTCCCAGGTAAGCCCAATGGCCCCTCAAGCTGCCCATCTAAATTCTCTGCCTCCTCCACAGGCTCCTCGGACTGCCCACTGGCATTCCGTGCTTCCAACCAGGCCCTTAGCGCCTTGTGAAACTCCTCCTTCCTGGTGAGGCCTCTCATAGAGATTTTAAACTTTTGCAAACAGCTTTGAGTTCTGGCACAGTGTAGGTATCAACCCTATCTTCTTCAAATTCAATATCTGCAGGTGCAATGGATCCTTTTTTGCTCATGGTGAAAATTGGCAGTTCTCAACAAAAATAAGGGTTCCAAGGAAAAAAATCCTATCAAAATGTATGTGGTCGCGTATTGGTCTGCACTCACTAGTAGTGTACACCAATCACTGTATATGAATCACAAATGCAAGTCCAAATCCTCACCGCTGACCACCAATGTTAGAACTGGGGGTCTCCAGTTGGCAATGGTTTGCACCTTTGTCCAAATAGGGACCCCTGCTTCTAGTCAGGATAAGGGGGATACACTCCTAAAATAACCCCTGCTCACCCCCTGGTAGCTTGGCACGAGCAGACAGGCTTATCTCAGAGGCAGTGTGTAAAGCATTTGTGACCACATACAGTAATACAGTGAAAACACTACAGATGGACACCACACAGGTCGTTTATGTAAAAATAAGTAATCTTTATATAGACTTATCACAAGACCCAATAGCAAAATCCACAATACAGTACTCAAAAATAGACTTAAAATGATAGAGACAGTTCACGTTATCTTCAAAAATAGGATAGTCAATCAAATAAAGCTTGTAGCAACAAATAACTCCACTTGGAGTTATCACGACGTCGTGACCAGTGGAAATCCCAAAGTACGGCGCCGACCGCGAGGTGCGCGGCGTCGGGCCCGGAGTCGAGCAGACCCACAAAGAACAGTACCTGGAATTCGATGAAAACAAAGACGGTGCACGGCGTCGGGGAGGTGATGCTTCGTTGGCGCCGGCGGCGTCGGTTCCTTACTGTGTCGGGGAGGTGACGTCACGGATGGCGGCGAGGCGTCGGTTCCTTACGATGGTGCGGCGTCGATGGATTCGGGGGTCACCCACGTCGAGGATCGGCTCCGCGATGATGAAGGCCCTGGCGTCGGTGAAGTCGGGGCTGCGGTGCGAAGTCGGGACGGTGCGTCGTGAGCGTCCACGAGCGGTGTCCTCGGCTCCGGTGCAGGCAGCGGCCTCGATGACGGCTTCGGAGTCGATGTCGCACGGCGTCGGCAGGCGTCGGGCCTACGGTGCAAGTCGGGGCGGTGCGTCGTGCTCTTCACGAGCGGTGCCCACGGCTTCGGTGCAGGTTACGGCGTCGCTCGCCGGCGTCGGTGTTGCAATTCCCTCTGTTAGCAGCTAAAACAGCAGTTCCAGATGCAGGCAAACAGAAGGGGTGAAGTCTTTGTGTCCCTGTGACTTCAGGCAGGAGGCAAGCTCAGTTCAAGCCCTTGGAGATTCCCTTCTTCAAGATGACAAAGCACAGCAAAGTCTTTTCTCCTGTCCTTGGCAGAAAGCAACCACTGCAGGCCAACCCCAATCAGCAAAACAGCACAGGGGCAGTACTCCTCCTTCAGCTTCTCCGGTTCTTCTCTTTGGCAACAGGTTTCTTGATTTCCCAGAAGTGATCTAATTTCCTAGGGGTCTGGGTCCCCTTTTATACACCTTTTCCCTTTGTTCTCTGAAGGCAGAGAGGCCTTTGCCTAGTCCAAACCAGTTCTGGTCAGTCCTGGAGCACTTTGTTTTTCTGACTCCTTCTTTCCTTTGAGAGTGAGGGGCAGAGCCATCAGACGCCCGGCAGGAGGTGGAGCCAGCATTGTGGAAGGCAGGCACAGCCCTATTCAGACCCAGGTGCAACTCCTCCCACCCATCCTCCTTCAGGCAGACCTATTCAGCCTAGTGCTGACTCACCCTGCCTCCTGGAATCCCCCAGCCCCTGTCACTCACAAACCCAGACACACAATACACAACCTGAGCAGAGGCAGCTGGATGGTTTAGGCAAGAAAATACCTACTTTCTAAAAGTGGTATTTTCAAACAAAGAATGTTAAAACCAACTTCACTAAAAGATGTATTTTATCATCCTGAGTTCAGGCATACTAAATTCGTTTTTCTACCATGTTCCCTGGGTCAGTTAGGATTATAAGGTGTAATAATCAAACTGCCCATTCTGGCCTATGGAGAACAGGTAGCCTTGCAATAGTGAAAACGAAAATGGCTGTAATTCACTATTAGGACAGGCCACACACACCAGGGCATGTCCTACCTTATACTTACAATGCACCCTGCCCTAGGGCCTACTTTAGGGGTGACCAACATGCAGTAAAGGGAAGGTTTAGGGACTGGTGAGTGGGTGTACTCACCAAGTCGACATGGCAGCCCTAGGCTGCACACAGGCTCTGCGATGGCAGGCCTGAGACACACTTTACAGGCTGCTTCTGTGGGTGGCACAACCAGTGCTGCAAGCCCACCAGCAGCATTGGATTTACAAGCCCTGGGCACACTCAGTGCACTGTACTAGGGACTGACAAGTAAACCAATCATCCAATCATGGAGTCACTAATCCATACATCAATTTACAGTAGGGAGCACTTGCACTGTGGCACTGAACAGCAGTGGCACAGTGCCCAAAAGCATCTAAAACCAGCAAAACATAAGAGGCAACAGCAAAAAAAAGGGAAGGGAGACCCACGCCAATGGTGCCAAGTCTAACAGGCATGATCCACAACCAAGATATCTTAACTCACAGTTAAGAATGAGCAGTCAATTAATTCAACATAGAATTGTGTTACATGGACACTGACAAGGATACAATCATAGGATTTCCTTTCCTCACATGTGACAATAAAGAGGTAGGGTTGAAGGCTGGACAGTGTCACGTGACATTAGAAGCAGACAACAATAACATTTTATCCTGAGACTATCGGTCTGTAGAGAGTTGCTGGGTTTTTGTAGTGAGGAGGAGCACAACCATGGAATAAGACTCTGTAACAGTCAAAGGAAAACCCAATACAATATTGTCGTAAAGAGGGAGGAAACTTCAGGTAAGTAGACAAAGTATTTATTCAGAAGTACACCGCTGAGCCATCAAGCAGAGCAGCAGCAGAGGTCACTAACTGCATCCAACTGCCACAGCTGGAACCCAGGTTCGGAACCCTCAGGCAGTGAGGTTCCAACCCAGGGACATTCTTAAAACAAGCACAGACTACTACATAGGTCTTCCCTTAAAACAAAAAACAAAAGAAAACTTAAAAGGAAGATATATTGGAAAACAACATGAAGGAAGTACCTGTGAAAAGAAGAAAATGTAAAACAGAACAACAACAAGGCAATACCTGTAAAAGAAAGATAAAACGAAGTAAAATAACAACAGCAACTACAACTAAGGTAAAATAACTGCAAGAGAAATAGGTTACACTCTATAACGATGAGGTACAAACTTAACTCGAACACTGCGCCTCAAGGCAGGCTGGCCCACACAATCCAAACTCTTTTCACCACTCTCACTTCTTACATCTTTGCCAAAAGACTGACACTTCACCAAGAAACACTTGTTCCACCACTGTCCATTGATAAGTTTCACAGAACTCCTTTTCACATCCACAACCTTGACAGGAGGACTAAACTTGGAAGAACCCTTCCTTACATGGACAGGTTTTTTCACACGGACATAATCGCCCAAACATATCTCGACCCTTTTAACATTCTTCTTGGAATCAAAATAAGTTTTCTGCTTACTCTGAGTCAAACTTACACGATCCCTCACACTGTCATCTGACCACTTTCTACCTTTGACCCACTTGCTCATCCAACTGGGACAAAAAGCAGTGGCTGCTCTTCGACCACGTAACAACTCAAAAGGTGAGACACCCATGGTTGAATGTGGTGTGGTACGGTAAAACCAAAGCATGCTCCTCACAGAATTGGCAACAACACACCTGTTGGCAAGAGCCCATTGTATGCACTCCCCCAGCACCCTGTTCATGCGCTCAACTAGACCATTGGTACAGTGAACTTCTGAGATGCTTGACACCATAAGTGTGAAGAAAATCCTCAACCTCACTGGCAACAAACTGGGTACCATTGTCCGTTACCAGAAACTCGGGAAAACCTTCCTTCATAAATACCTCATTGAGGAACTCGACAACAGTTCTAGAACTCACTTCCCTCACAAACCTAACCTCTGGCCACTTGGAGTAGTAGTCCATTAGGACTAAAGCAAACTTAGATGATGGATCAAGGGCATGAAAAGGACCTACAATATCAAGCCCGAGCTTCACCCAAGGTGCAGACGGCAACTCAACAGGAGAAAGAGGGGGAGTACGCAATTTTGCAGTTTTGTCACAGCTTGAACAAATCACACTTGATTTGACAATTTCATCCACATCTCTGTCCATGGAAGGCCACCAGAATGAGAGACGTACTCTTTTTTTTGTCATTGTGGCACCTAAATGTCCATCATGCGCATGCTTGATTAAGACAGATCTCAAACAAAGAGGGGGAATAAGTTTGTCACCTCTAAGTAACAAACCATCCTCGATGGTTAATTCATCTGCCACTTGTAGAAACGTTTTGTATTAAAAATTCAGATTCCTCTCCTTGGGCCATCCTCTTTCAACATACTTCATGACCAAAGCCAAGGAAACATCGGCGTTAAGGGCTTGACGCCATTCACATTCAGAAACTGCACACAACTGTGGAAGATCAACTGCAGCCACAATAAACTCCTCTTTGTCCTCCTCACCCATGATTAATTCAGCTTCAACAACATCAGAGGAACGTGAAAGATAATCTGCGCACCCATTCTTGCTCCCAGGAATGTACTCAGCACAAAAATCAAACTGGAGAAGTTTATAAGATAGACGTGCAATCCTAGGAGTGAAACTTCTGACATTCTTCCCACTAAGGATGAAAACTAAGGGCTTGTGATCAGTTCTGAGACAGAACTTCCTTCCCCAAATGAAGTTACGAAACTTCATCACTGCCCACCAACACGCTAGTAACTCCTTCTCAAGAACAGAATATTTTATTTCAGAAGGAGACAAAACCCTGGAAGCAAACCCAAAGGTCCTAACCTCTCCCCCTTTGTACTGGGTAAGCACAGCCCCAGGGCCAACATTGCTTGCATCCACCGTCAAAGTACAAGTTAGAGAGGGATCATAGTGTTTCAAAACCTTAGGCGAGACTAACTGCTGTTTCACCCATTCAAAAACACCTTGGCATTCAGCATTCCACTCAAACACAACTCCCTTCATTAGCCTTTGTGACAAAGGCCTCAACTTGCTCGCAAAGTCTGGGATAAATCGTGAATAAAATTCACACAGTCCAAGGAAGGACTTAAGACTGGTCTTGTCACAGGGAGCTTTTGATTTAACAATAGAATCTACAAGACTAGTCTTAGGAAGGATCCCACTTTCATTGACCAGATGACCTAAGTACTCAACTTCTCTGCTCATGAAAACACATTTGTCCCTGCGTAGCACCACACCATTTGACTGGAATCTAGACAGTACTTTTTGTAGAATGGCATCATGGGTGGCTCTGCCAGGTGCAAATACTAGGACATCATCCTGAAAAACAGACAGACCTTCAATCCCCTTAAGCATGTTACTCATCAACCGCTGAAAAACTGATGCGGCCGACGCAAGGCCAAACGGCATACGGACATATTGGTAGGTGCCAAAAGGGGAGACAAATGCAGTGAGGTGTCTTGACTCAGGGGCTAAATCTACCTGATGGTATGCAGATGCTAAATCTAATTTTGTGAAAATTTTCGCATCCTTCAAACTTGCCAACAACTCATTAATGTTTGGAAGTGGATGAGAATCCACCCAGATTTCTTTGTTCAAACAGCGGAGATCAACACAGACTCTCAACTCGCCGTTCTGTTTGCGTGCGACCACTAATGGAGATAACCATAGGGAGGATTCAACTAGTTCTATTATCCCTTTTGCACACAAGGAGTCAAGCTCCTTTCCAAGGTCCTGTCTAATACTAAAGGGAACATTTCTCAATTTATGTTTGACAGGTCTTGCGCCATCTTTCACGATAATCATGTGCTGGAAATTCTTAATCTTTCCCAGTTCACCAGAGAACACATGGGGAAATTTGTTGACCAAATCTTCAAGATCAGGATTGTCTCTCACAACAAGGACCTGTTCTGTGGTCCCAGGCCTAAGCACCATCCCAAACAATCCCTGGTGGAACCAGCCCAAAATGTTCAAGCCTTTGTGTGCTACATACAACTTCCCAGCAATCTTCCTCCCCTTGAACTCCATAATGTCTTCTATATACCCTGACAAATCGATTTCACGCCCCTCATATGAGACCGCCTTACGATCAGGGGGCAATAGGGGCCTGTTTGGCCAAGTTGTGTTGAAGAGGTCTTGCGTAATCATTGAAATTTGAGCACCAGAGTCAACTAGGAGCTTAAGTACTCGATCCCCAACCAAAATCTCTACATAAGGATCAACACACATTTCCGGATTACCCACAACGACCCCTTCATCTTGTACAACCACTACCATGTCACTAAGGTCCTTAGTGAGAAACTCTTCATCATCACCAAATGTCCCACCATCAACAACACACTTGATAGAAGAAGGTTGAGGGAATGTCCTGCTTTTCCCAGTCTGACACACCTTGGCAAAGTGGCCTGTTTTGTTGCAAATTCTACAAGTCACGAACTTGGCCGGGCACTTACTACCTCTCATATGGCTCCTATATCCGCATCTAAAACAAAAGTTGCTTTGGGAAAAGAAGGCATTCTGTCATTCCTTCTGCCTTTCCCCCAAACTAGAACGTTGTCTGTCTACAGAAATATTGCCTTTTTCCTTGTTTGTCTTAATTTTAACAGCAGAAGCCGCTTCACTGTTTTTGGCATCCAACTCCTTAGCTGGCAATTATGATGTCTCAATGCTCTTAGCAACTCTAATAGTTTCCTCTAGAGTTGGATTCCCCATGGACAGAAGTTTTTGTTTTATAGTTTTATCGGTACAATGACAGATAAATTGATCGCGCACCAACTGGTCCGCAACGTTTTCAAATTGACATTCAGCAACAAGCCTCCTCAGAGCAGTAATGTAATTGTCAACATCTTCATTTGTGTTTTGAGTACGTAGAAAGAATTTGTGGCGAAGAACAACTATGCTTGGTTGAGCATCAAACCTAGACTTGAGTCTCTTAACAGTGTCCTGGTAATCATCGAGGACGTCCTCACCCTCAACAACAGGTGGAGGAAGATGTTTTAAGATTTCCCTTCCTTCAAAACCTAATGAGTGTAACAATAGGTATTTTCTGTGCTCAGGTCTATATCTGATCGCACCAATTGCACCAAGGTAAGTTTCAAACCCATCAAACCACTGCTTCTACTTGATGGGTGGTTCACCAGGTGTTTCAAGAAACGGTGGTGGGGGTGCGACAGCTTGCATGTTTGATTATAAAGAATGAGCTGTGTCAATAAAAAAAAACAACAACACTGGGATAAGTAGTTCAAAGACGCTGAAAACAGGTTGCTGATGAAAATATTGAAACGAGTGTTCTCAAACAAATATTGTACTGCAAGTCAAAAACTCAGAATAAATATAGTGCTGTAGAAGGTTTAAAGACAACAGTCATTCTGAAAAATACTTCGCTGGAAATTGTTTTTAGAGGACTCAAGGAAAACAGTCATTTCGAAAAATACTTCGTTGTAAATTGCCCACTCTGAGCAAAATCCCCACTTGAAAAGGCTTTGTCCTTTTTTTTTATAAATAAAGTACAATACCTTTTATCACAACGAATGGACTGCCAGCCGCACTTCTCGTACCTTTGTGACGTAAGCGGCAAACATATGGCAAACTCCGTTCTCTTCCTCCCCACAGTTAACAAAGGGAGCACTGTGACGAACGCTAGGAAGCACCTCCTGCGTTTCACCTTTGGCACACACAAGCGCGATGACGTTTCTTCCCCTTTTGACGTCACTCACGTTGGCGTGCAGATGTTGCTGGAATGCAAGTATGCCGATGCGTTCCAGTCCTCCACTGACCTCTTTTCTTTTGCCGCTCTGCCTCAATTCCTCGTGGATTAATCCAAAGTGTTGCTTACAGGTATCATCAGAATCGGAGAGCGATGACTCCGACGTCAACTTCCTGCACCTGCAGGAGACTCTTCACTTCAACTTGCCACAAGTAGACGAGGATTATTATGCCGAGATACAGGGGTCCGTGTTGATGGCCCAGCGCTCGTCGCCAACAAAAGATGCCGTAAAGAGGGAGGAAACTGCAGGTAAGTAGACAAAGTATTTATTCAGAAGTACACCTCTGAGCCATCAAGCAGAGCAGCAGCAGAGGTCACGAACGGTATCCAACTGCCACAGCTGGAACCCAGGTTCGGAACCCTCACGCACAAGCACAGACTACTACAAATATTTTCAGATTCTTCAACTAGATTTGTCGCAACCACCACAGACTGTAAATATGGAGGGGTCCCGGCTGCGACTGGGTTTAAGGTTGTAGAAAAATAGGTATGGGCTTTTTCTGATCCCCATGACTAAGTACCAATACTCCAGGTACAAATCCATTACATTGATGATAATACAGAGTAAAAGGTTTGGCATAATCAGGGAGTCCTAAAACAGATGCAGAAGCCAATGATTGCTTAATTTTCACAAATGCATTTTCAGATTCACTAGACTACTTTATTGACGTATTTTAGCAAGGCTTCACCATTTCAGCGTAACCCAGGATCCACTGTTTCCATTGCACAGCCATGCCCAGAAAGGTATGAACCTGGGAGACAGTTGCAGAGCGAGGCACCTTAAGGAGGGCTTCAACAAATTTGGAGGAAAGGTGATACTTAATAGCAGAAATTTCATCACCAAGGTATCTCACTCACAGAAGGCAGATCTACAATTTATCTTTTGAAGTGATCTAGAGAAACAGATGCCAAAAGCTAATAATTAACATATTGGACAGAAGTAGAACCCTGGGAGAAAAACAATCTGTCTAGGTCCTTCTTTAGGGCTTAGGAAAAGATGACAGGGGACTCCGCAAATTCTTCAGGAAGTTGGATCAATGAAATTGAGTACCTCCGAACATGAACAAGAAGGGATAGGAGAAGACAGTAGAACAGAGATCAAACCCAGTAACATTGGGTGTATGCAGGGATTCAAGAAAGGACAGAGATCAAACCCAGTAACATTGGGTGTTTGCAGGGATTCAAGAAAGGATGGTGGCATGGTCAGAGACCACAAGGAAGCTTGGGATGACCACATTATTAATGGTCCTAATGTCCTGTATGAACCTGTACATGTTGGCTTTCCCTCCATTGCATATCAATAGAATCTGGGCAGTTCATATACTGACAATAGGCAAAAAACTCAAATGCTTAATCAAATCTGCTTATAGGGTGGATCCTTTCCTCTCCCTCAATTTTTAATGGGTGCTGGGGTATTCAAGGTAACTTCTTCTGAGAATCAATCTTCACATTCACTGGTTCCATCAATGATATGGACCCCACTTCATTGGCCCCTGTGGACCACAATGTGGATGGTACCTGTAAAGCCTTTCAATTAAATCAGAAGATATGGCAGTCTTATTCTCATCACTTTGGCAATTTATGCTCTCACACAATAGTGCAGGTACCTCATTTTCTTCTTGATGGGATATATTTAAATACACAACTTCCACAGAACAAAATACAGTACAGTTTAATTTTCCAAGGATATCTCTACCTAGCCAGTTAGTGCAGAAGTTGGGCTAAGTAAAAAATATTTTTTTTATCCCTAATGAGTGCCAGGGAGATTGGACACAGGGTCAAAAATATGGCGAGGAATTCTTTGGTTAGAAATAGCAGCTGCATCTATGGATATGCCCAAGAGGGGTAGAGTGGGGAATTAAAAGGTGTTTATAGCTGAACAACTAGAATCCATGTCAATAAGAAGTAGTATGTTTCCCATTCATGACACAATCTACATAGGGGCCCTATTTATCTATTGAAATTGAGGTATTCAAGGCACGCTCCGAACCACTAGGGCTGTCCTAAAATTCAGAATATGAGTGTTGTGTAATCTGTTGAAATCCGACTGATTGTGGAGACCTGGTGCATTATAAACAATGTTCGGACAGTTCAGTTTCCAATGCCCCAACTGTCCATAAGCAAAACTTGATACTCCTGCTCCTGGGTCCTTTCCCCTGCCCTTCCATTGACTCTCCCATGTCTCCTTCTTCCTCTTTCCTGACCTTTTTGTTCCTCTATTTGCAGAACTCCCCATCCCACACCCTTAATTGTTATCCCTTAGTTGCATATTTTGCAATTTCAGCAACATCAGTTGAAATTCTGCATTCTCTTTCTTTCTCTCTTGCAAAGCTGGCCATCACCAACTCTGCAAGATTCTTAGTCTGTTATCTGATGCAGTGGTCATTAAGTGGCATCTAACAATCCCTGTACAGAAGCAACACCCATTCTTGAACCATCTCTGCCGAGCATGCTATACCTGAGTACCTTTCAAACACATCTTTAAGTCTGTCCAAATAATCAACTGGTGCTTCACCTTTATTTTGTTTACAGTTTGAGTTTTTAGTCCAATCAGTTATCATCAAACACATATCTGCGATCGCATTCAACGAGACATCCTTTGCTGCTCTCAACTCTCCTTCATTGGCAGCGACCACCCTTGGCCAAGTGTACCTCTCCACCAATCTTTCTTTCACTTTACTCTGTACCACCAGTCCCAATAACTGATTAATATCTACCAGTTTGGTCTGTATACTTCAAACATGCTCTGCTGCTCCTCTCAGAACTGAGTAGGGTATTCTCTGATATTAGGAAATTGTTTCCTAATGCTCATTATATAAGAGATTGTCCAAAGGACATGGACCATAATTCTACTCCCAGCTGTGGGGTGATTCCTCAACAGAAGAGTTAGGGCCCTTATCATCAACATCACGTTAGAAGGTAGAACGGAAAATCCTTCTAGACAATCGTCTGCCTCAAACTTTCTAAGCAATAGCGAGTCCTTGGTCTTGATGGAATGGTCTGTACATGGGTCCTGGACTGGTCCAAGGATAGTGAAACCAGACTCCTTCCTAGTTGTTCATACCCCATTACTAGATGCATTACTGTCAGTTGGTCATATCACAGTTATCTCCTTATGCTGCAGTTGCCCGGAAGGCTCGTAGGCGCCACTCCATTTTTAGGTGCATCTACAGCTACACTCACAGCCCCATTGGCCTGCATGGGGAATATATCCAGTAGATCCTCTTCCCTCAGGTTGTCACTCTCTTTATCTTTTTCCTGGGGGCAGTGATATAGGAATATGGATATGGAGAACAGGGAGCAGTTGAAGTACAAGCCCTAACTGTCCTTAAAGTGACTAATTTGGTACTCAAGTTTCTCTTGTGTATTTTTCATACCTTTGGCATTAGATTCATGCTTACACATGTGTGGATCCTTAAGTCTTTGCAGGAAGAAAGGCTATTGCTCTGTGACTGTTTTATTTTTGGGTCCTTCATTTTCTCCTGTAGTTTTGCTAATCTTTCTATGTCAAAGGTACCATAATCGGTAAAGGACTTCTTCCCATCCTTGTTACCCACTATTGGTAACACTTGCATATTGTTGCTACATAGTATTGGAAGGAGGCCCTTTCGGTGGGGACCCTCTACGTTTAGATTTTTTAACACTCCCATCTCTGCTCCTTATTGTTCAATCTCACATAAGCAGCAAGCAAGGAGTCTGTCAGCCTTGAGCCCATGGATGGAAGTTGAGAAGGAGATGGAAAATGGCATAGGGTTTCCTCAGTTATATTTCATGTAACTGATGCCATGGACATTGTGAGTAGAGGTTTCATAAACTCACATGCAAAGATCCACTTGCGTTTAGCAAACCTTCAGTCAAAGCCCAGATGGGCTCTTGAAAGGTGCCTGGGCAGCTGGAACAGGGGGTTCTCTGTCTCACACAAGTTCATCCTTCAAGCGTGTGTGCTTCAGGTCCTGGCACTCTTGCCTGTCTTCCCCACTAAATCACTTAGGGGCACATGCATCATTGGAAATTGCGCTCGCAAAGGGGCAGATTCGCATCATCCCAAATGCAAAAATCGCAATTTGTGATTGCATTTAAGGAATCGCAAATTGCAAGATTGCATTCAAAATAGCGATTTTGCTAATATGGACCTCTAAATACAGATTATTTCAACCTGGTATTTAGCGCAAACTTTGAAAAATGCACTAAAGTGCATTTTTCAAAGTTTCAGTTTACACACGTGTGCGCAACACATGGGTGCACATCACAATTTCAGGGGTGCAACAGGGTGTCCTTTTGACACCCTTGCGCCCTTGAAATTGCATGCGCAATTTGCGAGTACCTATTGGTACTGCAAATTGCGCATGTACTTTCCCATTCATTCCTATGGGCCAGTAGGCCCATAGGAATAAATGGGAAGCCATTCCTTAATTGCGACTCGCAATTTGCGAGTAGCAATTAAGGGATGTTTAGGAATCGCTATTTTAATTGCGATTCCTACATGCATAGGCTTTTGCAATTCCTTAATTGCGATTCCTTAATAATCGCAATTAAGGAATCGCAAAAGACTGCATTGATGCAGGTGCCCCTAAGTCTAGAGCCCCCTCGCTCTAAACCAAGGATTCACACTCATACATATTTTCTATTCACTGGATTCCTCCCAGTCTTACCTGTTAAACCAACTTATTTTCCCAGTCATCTCTTAGCCGAATGACATTTGCGTAACATTTTTAACAATACTTCAACAACAGTAACACAGTGCAGGCTATACAATGCAAACGAGTAAGCAAATATACAGTAATCGCAATTTTGTTTCTTTGGTCCAGTCATGCTCACGCTTTTAGCCAATTCACCAGGTCTGATGCTGGGCCGTGCTCCACCCAGATCCCTTGAATCGGCTCCCTTACCTCGGCACCTCAGGTTGTCATGCGGAGTCTGGTCCAGGCCAGCACACTCTTGTCTTCTTTCTGCTGAGTGCATTCCCCACCAACAATGCAGCACCTGTTAAAATAAAACAAAACTAGTCTGGAAGCCCAAAACTCTAACATGTGTTTAATGCAAAAATAATAAAGTAGCACAACAAATAATCGGGGAAGAAGTGTCATTTCATCCAAACTGAGTTCTAATTGAAAAAAGGTCAAATAATGTAATACTAAAATGCATACAACTTTTTACAGCTTTTAAACACTTTTCTCTCAACACAAGTCTATGGAGCATAAACATATGACATAAACGTGTTACTTTAGTTGAACTTATCTAATTAGCAGGCAGTAGGATCTTCTCACGGAGAAAATATGAGACTTTCTTGAAAATAAGATCCAAATTTATGAAAAATTTGCCGATTTAATTAATTTCCTAAAATCATGATTTTGATTGCCAAAATTGAAGGCGAGGATATACTTTGCTTCGAGATGCAGTAAATGTGCATGTACTACCTCGAATAAAATGGCTTCTAAACCTGCTAGAGTTATGCAACTTAGGGGGCATATTGAGACTAAAGAGCACTTAAAATTAATAAACAATTGACAGCTACATTTGATTATACTATGTACGAGTGCACATTGTGATATACTGGTACAGGGGAACATTAACGTTAAAGCAATAGGAACACCTGATTATGGTTTCACACTGAGGTAGAACACTAATTCAGGAAATGCGTCAGTGGGTTGGGAATAAACTGCAGGAAGTGGCAGATCTGGGATGATTACAGGCTTGGGACAATATTGGAAAACCGAAAAATAAGAGATGTGATTTCGAGGATGATGATAAACTCATCTTAAGAGATGCACAAAAGTCAGTTTTATTGTTACCTTCATATGAGGTATGCTTTATGGCCTTATACAAATGACTTGGCAGACTTACCATACGCCAGTCTTTGGAGACCAAATAATTAATCAGGGACTGAGGGGTCCATAAAATAACTCAAATGCACTCCTGTGATCAATACCCCCGACTCCTTCCAGGCATATACTACGCAAGGCCTGGTAAGTTGGTGTTGGTGAGTTCATTGCTTCCCAGTTTAGACTGATATAACAATAGTACCTGCATCTCACATATATGACTCAATTTGGACTATGGCTATATGGTCACTCTCCAAAGTGCCTTAGATGTAACAATCAAATGGGTGTTGTGGCGAACTATGTCTGTTTAGGGAAGAGGTCTACTTGAACTGAGTGAAATGCTGTGTTGGAAAAGAGGTGAAGGCCCTAAGGGTGCTCAATTGCTCAATTCGACAAACATGAATGCCAATAGATTTAAGAGGCCATTCCTATAGGTGGGTCTACTGATAGCTGAGAGAGATGTTGTTTTAAACTGGTCTATACAGAAGCCCCCCCCCCACACCCCCCTTCCAAATGGAGATAATGGTAAACAGGATCGGCCAGCTGCAGGACTCTGGAAATCCTGGTCAATAAAGGTAGGAGTTATTCACAGAAACATAAAAATAAATGGGGCTGACTGGGCTTTATACAAGGGAATAGATCTTGAAATTCCTAAGACTGGTACTCACATATCAGAGGTGTAATATGCAGGTAATGCATGCATCAAATGGAGTTTAGGTGACTAAGGATTTGGAATGTTTGAACAAATGTGTTGTCCTGTACTAAATTATTATGATAAAATGGTGTTGTTTATATCAAATGCCAAAGATGTTTAAAAACAAAACAGAAAAATACAGTAAGAAAAACTATATAAAGATCAAAAAAGAAAAATACTAAATTATAATGCTAGGTTACCAAAGCAAGCAATCAAAATCCAAGTGTTTTTTCTTTGAAGAGGAAGCAATTGAAAAAGTCCAAACCTTAACATGTTTATTTCTAGAAACCTCATGTAGGTAGATGTGAGGATTGCGGTGTATTATATGGTATAGTTGTGCGACCTTACCATGTAATACTCTGCAAAACTGTCTTGGGTACAGGCAGGTAAGCTTGTGAAACCTTTAGCTTAACCCTAGGCAGCAGTGGCATTGAGCAGCAAGGTATAAACAAAGGAACTAGTGTAAAGCATTTAGAAGCACCAATCAATTAAATAAGAAAGTCACACAATACAAACAGAATCTGACACCAATTTATAAAAATAGTTTTTATTTTTATGAATTTTTAGACAAGCAAAATTCACTAGAGGGTTCCAGAGATTTTTAAGTAAAACGAAAATCTCAACTTTTTAGTCCAAAGTGCAAATAGGCAGAGGTAACATTAAAGTCTGGAAAATGTTGACAAGTTTGAAAGAATTGTGTTCGGCTACTCCGGCCTGAATGTGGTGACTAAATCCAACAGGGAGAAGGTCAAGGGGGCCACTAAGGAGTATTTGGACAGTTACCTGGTCAACAAACCAGTCTCAAGTCCAGTTCCACACTTTACATCAAGACCACCATAGACTTTAATAGAGTGGTCCTGATGCTGAAAGATGCTATCAGTGTTGTGCGGTCGACAGGGGTGTCCTTGCGGTTATTCATTGGTCCACGGGTAAGATGGTACGACTTTGGCCACAGGCGTCGCAGTCCGTCGAAGTCCTCTTTGAGGCAGTCCAAGGCCAGCTGCAGCTGGGCTTCCAATCTCCGTACACAGCGAGTCCAGCAGTACCATTTGGTGAAGGCTGGTGTCCCTCTTTGGAGATCAATCTGGATTTAGATGACCATCCTGAGTCGAGCAGACTCAGGTACAACTTTTGACCATTGAGGATAGGTCTCGTGGGCCACCCAGCAGTGATTAGTGACGATTCGTAGAAGGTGGCTGCTGACTTGCAAGAATGGGCTTCTTCAGCTTGATGGCCCCATCCTGGTTCCAGGGCATCAGCTAACTGACCCTTGGAGTCATTTCTTTGATCTGGAGCTTGGGAGTGACTTTTCCATTAGCAAGGAGCCACAGGCATGTTATCGTTTTCTAGCCTAAGGTGCAGTAGGTGCAGTCTAGCAGTCAGTGCAGACTCTCATGCCAGGTTCAGGGGTCAGAAGTGCAGTCCTTCTTTGGTCCTTTTTCCAATTTCATTTGATCTGGGGTTCAGGGTGCCAGGGGTGGCACATTTATACCCAGAAAGTGCTCTGGGGGATGATTTGGTCACAAACCAATGGGCTAACAGGATCCCTCCCGCCCTTTGATGACTTGAGGCTATGTGTGGCATCTAGCAATCCCAGAGTGCTCTATTCTGTATTCTCTCAAGCTGTCTGAACCCTTCCATGTATGTTAGTGGCTTGGTAGCCCACCCTTGAGGTATGGCTATCTGTGTGCTACACGTCTACAGGAAACCCGGTTTGGGCAATGTTTCCATCACCAGCCTGTCTACCTGAACAAAGGACTAGCCCTTCAGGATTGTGAACGCCACTTGCCCACCAAAGGCTTCTTGCCTTTGAAACTCACCTTTTGGGCCAGCACTCGAGTGGCATCCTGCAAGGGGGAGGTAGCATCTCTCCCTGTAGAAGGCTTCTATTGTTCCTGAGCCTGTGAGTCATTCATCCGACTCTCCAGGAGGACAGAAGGATGTCTGGTGGCCACAACTGTGCGAGGCCACTGGACAACAGAGTGGCAACTTTCTAAAAGTTGCCTTTCCTTAAAACTGACAGTAAATTCGACGTGATCATCAGGTCAGGTTTAATGCCACAGTTAATTTGATATCTTCTAGTACCCACTTTAGTATTACCATTAAGAAGTTAGCGGGACTGAGAGGTCAGCCGGTAACTCTGTGTTAGCCAATGGGGCTACTAACTTTTCCACAGCAAAAATAACAATTTGAAAGCTTTGCTGTTAGAGCATATTAAAAGCATATGTCCTACTTAACAGTGCACAGCTCCCTGCCTTAGGGTTCCATAGGCCTTCCTTAGGGGGGTTAAGCTGCTGAGGGATGTCAGTTGAATAGCCAGGTTTTTAGGTCTCTACTGAAGTCCTGCAGGGTGGAGGCCATTCGGAGATGGAGGGGAAGGCTGTTCCAGGAGTTAGCGGCCAGATAGGAGAAGGCTCGGCTGATGCTCCTGCTTCTGTGGATGCGGGGCATGTGGGCTAGAGAGAGGGATGCCGCACGCAGTCGTCTCGTGGGTTGGTGGAAATTTACCCTGTGGTCTGTCCTTTGTTGTGCAGGGCCTTTGCGGCATAGGTTTTGGAGGTATTTGAACTGGCACCGTTTGCTGATGGGGAGCCAGTGTAGTGCTCTGAGGTGAGGGGTGATGTGGGTCCTCCTAGGTATGTTGAGGATGAGCTGAGCTGCTGTGTTCTGAATGCTCTGTAGTCTGTTTGGTAGTTGTGGGGTGATCCCCACATACAGGGAGTTGCCACAGTCCAGGCGGCTGACGATGAGGGCCTGGGTGACGGTGCGTTTGGTGATGATGGGGAGCCACTTGAAGATTTTCTGGAGCATGTGCTGAGTGAGGAAGCAAGAAGATGAGAAACCGTTTATCTGCATCTTCACTGTGAGGTTGCTGTCGAGTATGATTCCAAGATTCCTTGCATGCTCTGTGGGTGTGGGTAAAGGGCCAAGTTCACCTGGCCACAAGGAGTTGTCACATGGGGAGGAGTTGCTCCCAAAGATGAGTATCTGAGTTTCCTCAGTTTTGAGTTTGAGGCACCTGTTCTGCATCCAGCTGGCAACTCTGGTCATGCACCTCTGGAAGCTGGATTTGGTGGTGGCAGGGTCAGAGGAAAGGGAGAGGATGAGCTGAGTGTCGTCAGAGTAAGAAATTATGTTCATACCATGGGAACTGTAGTTCTAAACGAATGTTCATTATAGCCAGGTCACATTTAATAATTCCAACGAAAACACTGGACACGTTTGTTATACTGTGCTCACAGATAAATCCTGACTCTGTTAGTGCAAGATGAGTCACGTCTAGCATATTCCAGTTAAAAGAATTGCTAAACTTTCAAGGCCATGATAAGAAGTGGATGATGTGTTGGCACACTCTGACAGTCAGTGCCCATGGTGCAAGAGATCAATGCAAGTGTCATTTTAAATGACAAACACACCAATCATAGGGATATGACCCCCTACATCAATGGGCAAATGCATGCAAATCCAGTAAGAAAAAAAATTATCACTTGCCTTTACTTTTCCAGCAACAGTACGTAAGAGTTGTTGCCAAAGGCAGAGCAGCGGCCTCATGCAAGGACAGATTCAGTAAAATTAGGCCATGGAATAAATCCACGTATTGCAATGAGGATGAATCCCACAACCAACCAAATACTCTAGGCAGGAGCAAATACAGCAGTCCAGACCTTCCAAGGGAAATGGTATTCAGGAGAGGGCTGCTTTTCTCGTACAGACCTAGCACAATGTAAATAAGGGTCTGTTCCTTGAGTCTTTCAAACTGCCTGTCCTACTGAGACAAAGTTTGTTTTGTGGTCATATGCAGTCCAGTACATTATTCCAAACTGAGGGATAAATTCTCTGAATAACCACTTATTTATTGTGCTTAGCTATTGTTCTTAGCTGCAATGATGGCGTCTGTACGAGTAGAGGGGTATGACCCTACCGATCCTGTAAACATGCACATGATAACTAAGACAGATGAGTAGCTAGCATACCTTGGCATCTGGATAAAATCCATCTGAAGGTGTACAAAGGGGGTTCAAGGTTGAGGTTCGTCGGCAGTGTGGTCTTAATACCCTTTCTGAAATTGTGTTTACAGGCAGACTGTACAGGACTGGCAATAATTCTGGACTACAGAAGGAAACAAGGGCACACGCCAATGGGTTGCTGTGTCACATATCATGCCATTCCTACCTACAAGGGCTACTCCGTCATACAAACTGGCAAGATTGGGGAGTAGAAATGTTGGTGCAACCACACATCTAATTACATTTCTACTTGATCCAGGACTGCTTTTCCCTTTAGGAGGCTTTCTCCTGCAATTGAGACAAATCGTTTAGTGTTGGTACTGAAAACAAGCCAGTTCTCATAACATACATAACAACATTAGTGGTATTGAACAAAGCAATGGCTGAATCAGCGAGGGTGTTAACCATTGAGATATAATTGGGGGGATGCTGGTGCGCAGCACCCTACCACTGCCACCTTCTTAGGTAAATGTAAGGCATTTGAAAAGTTTTGAATATGCTGTCCATTCTTAGTAGCGGTTCTGGCCAATGATAAGAATCCCTTTTGTTTCCATAGGAGTCCAAAGTGATACGTTACTCGAAACACATGCTCAGGGCCACTCGACTTATGGAATTGTGCGGCCGCATTTGCCACATAATCCGTCATCTGGTGCATAAACTGCAGATTTTACCCCAAATTGTTTTTGTTTCTAGCTGAGATGATTCAAACGTTACTAGAAACACAGCAACATGTGTTGCCACACAGTGGAAGGCCCTTTGCAAAGGTTGGATGGTCACCTTTCTGTTGCTTATTTCTATATTTGGGTGTTAAACTGATACTAATGAGGTCAATCAATTCCCAGGCAGTGTTAACAAGTGTAAAAATGACAAAATAATGAAGCAATACTTTGATAAAATGTGCTGCATTACACTGCATAATTTACCTTTTCTTGCTGCATAACTTATTTAACCCTGCTGCATAATTTATCCCCCCCCCCACTGCATAATGCCAGTGGCCTTGCATATACTTTGAGTCTGTGTACACAGTCATCACCCTTTCTTTGGCTAGGATGCAAGTTCTGGTGAGATCAACAAACTCCACCACTTGAGCCGATCTCACATTTGGAAAATGAAAACTGTCCATAATCTGTTACAAGTACATAAAGCATAACCCGCAGCCAGGCCACCATAATTTTTACTTAGGCATGACCCACAAACAAAATATCTTAACTCACAGTTAAGAATGAGCAGTCAATTAATTCAACATAGAATTTTGTTACATGGGCACTGACGAGGATACAATCATAGGATTCCCTTTCCTCACATGTGACAATAAAGAGGTAGGGTTGAAGGCTGGACAGTGTCACGTGACATTAGAAGCAGACAACAATAACATTTTATCCTGAGACTCTCGGTCTGTAGAGAGTTGCTGGTTTTTTGTAGTGAGGAGGAGCACAACCATGGAATAAGGCTCAGTAACAGTCAAAGGAAAACCCAATACAATATTTTCTGATTCTTCAACTAGATTTGTCGCTACCACCACAGACTGTAAACATGGAGGGGTCCCAGCTGCGACTGGGTTTAAGGTTGTAGAAAAATAGGTATGGGCTTTTTCTGATCCCAATGACTAAGTACCAACACTCCAAGTGCAAACCCATTACATAGATGATAATACAAAGTACAAGGTTTGGCATAATCAGGAAGTCCTAAAACAGATGCAGAAGCCAATGATGGCTTAATTTTCACAAATGTATTTTCAGCTTCACTAGACTACTTTATTGACGTATTTTAGCAAGGCTTCACCATTTCAGCGTAACCCAGGATCCACTGTTTCCATTGCACAGCCATGCCCAGAAAGGTATGAACCTGGGAGACAGATGCAGAGCGAGGCACCTTAAGGATGGCTTCAACAAATTTGGAGGGAAGGTGATACTTAATAGCAGAAATTTCATCACCAAGGTATCTCACTCACGGAAGGCAGATCTACAATTTCTCTTTTGAAGTGATCTAGAGAAACAGATGCCAAAAGCTAATAATTAACATATTGGACAGAAGTAGAACCCTTGGAGAAAATCAATCATTAACATATTGGACAGAAGTAGAACCCTTGGAGAAAATCAATCTGTCTAGGTCCTTCTTTAGGGCTTAGGAAAAGACGACAGGGTACTCCGTAAATTCTTCAGGAAGTTGGATCAATGAAATTGAGTACCTCTGAACATGAACAAGAAGGGATAGGAGAAGACAGTAGAACAGAGATCAAACCTAGTAAACATTGGGTGTTTGCAGGGATTCAAGAAAGTATGGTGGCATGGTCAGAGACCACAAGGAAGCTTGGGATGACCACATTATTAATGGTCCTAATGTCCTGTATGAACCTGTACATGTTGGCTTTCCCTCCATTGCATATCAATAGAATCTGGGTAGTTCATCTACTGACAATAGGCACTAAACTCAAATGCTTAATCAAATATGCTTATAGGGTGGATCCTTTCCTCTCCCTCAATTTTTAATGGGTGCTGGGGTATTCAAGGTAACTTCTTCTGAGGATCAATCTTCACATTCACTGGTTCCATCAATGATATGGACCCCACTTCATTGGCCCCTGTGGACCACAATGTGGATGGTACCTGTAAAGCCTTTCAATTAAATCAGAAGATATGGCAGTCTTATTCTCATCACTTTGGCAAGTTATGCTCTCACACAATAGTGCAGGTACCTCATTTTCTTCTTGATGGGATATATTTAAATACACAACTTCCACAGAACAAAATACAGTACAGTTTAATTTTCCAAGGATATCTCTACCTAACAAGTTAGTGCAGAAGTTGGGCTAAGTAAAAAATATTTTTTTTATCCCTAATGAGTGCCAGGGACATTGGACACAGGGTCAAAAATATGGCGAGGAATTCTTTGGTTAGAAATAGCAGCTGCATCTATGGATATGCCCAAGAGGGGTAGAGTGGGGAATTAAAAGGTGTTTATAGCTGAACAACTAGAATCCATGTCAATAAGAAGTAATATGTTTCCCATTCATGACACATTCTACATAGGGGCCCTATTTATCTATTGAAATTGAGGTATTCAAGGCACGCTCTGAACCACTAGAGCTGTCCTAAAATTCAGAATATGAGTGTTGTGTAATCTGTTGAAATCCGACTGATTGTGGAGACCTGGTGCATTATAAACAATGTTCGGACAGTTCAGTTTCCAATGCCCCAACTGTCCATAAGCAAAACTTGATACTCCTGCTCCTGGGTCCTTTCCCCTGCCCTTCCATTGACTCTCCCATGTCTCCTTCTTCCTCTTTCCTGACCTTTTTGTTCCTCTATTTGCAGAACTCCCCATCCCACACCCTTAATTGTTATCCCTTAGTTGCATATTTTGCAATTTCAGCAACATCAGTTGAAATTCTGCATTCTCTTTCTTTCTCTCTTGCAAAGCTGGCCATCACCAACTCTGCAAGATTGTTAGTCTGTTATCTGATTCAGTGGTCATTAAGTGGCATCTAACAATCCCTGTACAGAAGCAACACCCATTCTTGAACCATCTCTGCCGAGCATGCTATACCTGAGTACCTTTCAAACACATCTTTAAGTCTGTCCAAATAATCAACTGGTGCTTCACCTTTATTTTGTTTACAGTTTGAGTTTTTAGTCCAATCAGTTATCATCAAACACATATCTGCGATCGCATTCAACAAGACATCCTTTGCTGCTCTCAACTCTCCTTCATTGGCAGCGACCACCCTTGGCCAAGTGTACCTCTCCACCAATCTTTCTTTCACTTTACTCTGTACCACCAGTCCCAATAACTGATTAATATCTACCAGTTTGGTCTGTATACTTCAAACATGCTCTGCAGCTCCTCTCAGAACTGAGTAGGGTATTCTCTGATATTAGGAAATTGTTTCCTAATGCTCATTATATAAGAGATTGTCCAAAGGACATGGACCATAATTCTACCCCAGCTGTGGGGTGATTCCTCAACAGAAGAGTTAGGGCCCTTATCATCAACATCACGTTAGAAGGTAGAACGGAAAAGCCTTCTAGACAATCGTCTGCCTCAAACTTTCTAAGCAATAGCGAGTCCTTGGTCTTGATGGAATGGTCTGTACATGGGTCCTGGACTGGTCCAAGGATAGTGGAACCAGACTCCTTCCTAGTTGTTCATACCCCATTACTAGATGCATTACTGTCAGTTGGTCATATCACAGTTATCTCCTTATGCTGCAGTTGCCCGGAAGGCTCGTAGGCGCCACTCCATTTTTAGGTGCATCTACAGCTACACTCACAGCCCCATTGGCCTGCATGGGGAATATATCCAGTAGATCCTCTTCCCTCAGGTTGTCACTCTCTTTATCTTTTTCCTGGGGGCAGTGATATGGGGATATGGATATGGAGAACAGGGAGCAGTTGAAGTACAAGCCCTAACTGTCCTTAAAGTGACTAATTTGGTACTCAAGTTTCTCTTGTGTATTTTTCATACTTTTGGCATTAGATTCATGCTTACACATGTGTGGATCCTTAAGTCTTTGCAGGAAGAAAGGCTATTGCTCTGTGACTGTTTTATTTTTGGGTCCTTCATTTTCTCCTGTAGTTTTGCTAATCTTTCTATGTCAAAGGTACCATAATCGGTAAAGGACTTCTTCCCATCCTTGTTTGTGAGTCACACCCACTATTGGTAACACTTGCATATTGTTGCTACATAGTATTGGAAGGAGGCCCTTTCGGTGGGGATCCTCTACGTTTAGATTTTTTAACACTCCCATCTCTGCTCCTTATTGTTCAATCTCACATAAGCAGCAAGCAAGGAGTCTGTCAGCCTTGAGCCCATGGATGGAAGTTGAGAAGGAGATGGAAAATGGCATAGGGTTTCCTCAGGTATATTTCATGTAACTGATGCCATGGACATTGTGAGTAGAGTTTTCATAAACTCACATGCAAAGATCCACTTGCGTTTAGCAAACCTTCAGTCAAAGCCCAGATGGGCTCTTGAAAGGTGCCTGGGCAGCTGGAACAGGGGGTTCTCTGTCTCACACAAGTTCATCCTTCAAGCGTGTGTGCTTCAGGTCCTGGCACTCTTGCCTGTCTTCCCCACTAAATCACTTAGGGGCACATGCATCATTGGAAATTGCGCTCGCAAAGGGGCAGATTCGCATCATCCCAAATGCAAAAATCGCAATTTGTGATTGCATTTAAGGAATCGCAAATTGCAAGATTGCATTCAAAATAGCGATTTTGCTAATATGGACCTCTAAATACAGATTATTTCAACCTGGTATTTAGCGTAAACTTTGTAAAATGCACTAAAGTGCATTTTTCAAAGTTTCAGTTTACACACGTGTGCACAACACATGGGTGCACATCACAATTTCAGGGGTGCAACAGGGTGTCCTTTTGACACCCTTGCACCCTGAAATGCATGCGCAATTTGCGAGTACCTATTGGTACTCGCAAATTGCGCATGTAACTTCCCATTCATTCCTATGGGCCAGTAGGCCCATAGGAATAAATGGGAAGCCATTCCTTAATTGCGACTCGCAATTTGCGAGTCGCAATTAAGGGATGTTTAGGAATCGCTATTTTAATTGCGATTCCTACATGCATAGGCTTTTGCGATTCCTTAATTGCGATTCCTTAATAATCGCAATTAAGGAATCGCAAAAGACTACATTGATGCATGTGCCCCTAAGTCTAGAGCCCCCTCGCTCTAAACCAAGGATTCACACTCATACATATTTTCTATTCACTCGATTCCTCCCAGTCTTACCTGTTAAACTTATTTTCCCAGTCATCTCTTAGCCGAATGACATTTGCGTAACATTTTTAACAATACTTCAACAACAGTAACACAGTGCAGGCTATACAATGCAAACGAGTAAGCAAATATACAGTAATCGCAATTTTGTTTCTTTGGTCCAGTCATGCTCACGCTTTTAGACAATTCACCAGGTCCGATTCTGGGCCGTGCTCCACCCAGATCCCTTGAATCGTCTCCCTTACCTCGGCACCTCAGGTTTTCATGTGGAGTCTGGTCCAGGCCAGCACACTCTTGTCTTCTTTCTGCTGAGTGCATTCCCCACCAACAATGCAGCACCTGTTAAAATAAAACAAAACTAGTCTGGAAGCCCAAAACTCTAACATGTGTTTAATGCAAAAATAATAAAGTAGCACAACAAATAATCGGGGAAGAAGTGTCATTTCATCCAAACTGAGTTCTAATTGAAAAAAGGTCAAATAATGTAATACTAAAATGCATACAACTTTTTACAGCTTTTAAACACTTTTCTCTCAACACAAGTCTATGGAGCATAAACATATGACATAAACGTGTTACTTTAGTTGAACTTATCTAATTAGCAGGCAGTAGGATCTTCTCACGGAGAAAATATGAGACTTTCTTGAAAATAAGATCCAAATTTATGAAAAATTTGCCGATTTAATTAATTTCCTAAAATCATGATTTTGATTGCCAAAATTGAAGGCGAGGATATACTTTGCTTCGAGATGCAGTAAATGTGCATGTACTACCTCGAATAAAATGGCTTCTAAACCTGCTAGAGTTATGCAACTTAGGGGGCATATTGAGACTAAAGAGCACTTAAAATTAATAAACAATTGACAGCTACATTTGATTATACTATGTACGAGTGCACATTGTGATATACTGGTGCAGGGGAACATTAACGTTAAAGCAATAGGAACACCTGATTATGGTTTCACACTGAGGTAGAACACTAATTCAGGAAATGCGTCAGTGGGTTGGGAATAAACTGCAGGAAGTGGCAGATCTGGGATGATTACAGGCTTGGGACAATATTGGAAAACCGAAAAATAAGAGATGTGATTTCGGGGGGCGTGGCTTCGGCGCCACTCAAGATGGCTGATTGAGCCGGAGGCTCCGCCGCACCGGGACGAGTATCTGCCGTAAACGGGCAGTTCTGCAAGCCTTCAACGAGGGAAACACCTCACTCTAACGTCGGAAGATGTCCCGCACCTGGTGAGCGCTTCATTATTCCAAATTTCGCTCGGAATGCTTTCACGTTTGCTGCCGACGCGATTTCCTCAGTGCGCCCGCCATTTTGACTCCTGCGCCACTGCTTATTGAGGAGATTCCACTAACAAACGGCACTGTCTTTCAACCAGCGCTCGCTTGAGATTTTCTTTAAGGATACCGTTTCTGCTCACTGGCAATTGTCACAGTATGTCTGCTGTTATGGATGGCTTTACTTCATGACTCCTTAATGAATGGCTCTTTTTACTCAGAATACTAATAGCAATGCTCGTATTGCTCTGCCAGCTATCTTCTTATAACGCATCCTGGAAAATGTTTTAACAGTGCTGCACGCTGTGTCACGTCATGCAGGGAAATTTTATCGCAGTTTTGATCTCAGCAACCTTTAAATTCGCTCCTTTTGATAACAATCCTCACTGAGTAAGTTTTGTAATTTTCCAAATAACATTGCAATCCTTGGGAGATTCCTCTTTCTAAACGACAGCCTTCTTCCATTGGTAATCACATCTCAGCATTACTCCATGGTTGGATGTCGCGAACCTCAGCTGCCTGACTTACCTTCATCATTTAACTATTATTGGCTGTCCTTTTGAAGTCTCATAACGAAATACTCTTCTTTCTCTTTTGTGAGGATTACAGATTGCACTTACTTTACAGTTCATATATTACCCTATGTACTGTTGTTGTACCTTCTACATATGGGAAGGCTCCGTAAGCCACAATTCGTTTTGGTTCCCAAACATCATTCTTCTTCATCAACACCAGCCTCTTCTTCAGCACCACTCTCATCCCATAACGGAAAAAAGATGGCAGGCGTTGCTTCAAATAGATCTGCTCCTTCACAATCTACTACCATAATGACTTCACCACCTTCATCATCCTCTAAACGGCTAAAGCATGATCCTCCTTCTCCTGACAAGTTGTCCTCTTCTATTTCCTTAGAAATGTTGTTGGATGAGATTAGAGCTCTGCGCCCTTTTGTAGAGGAAACTAACAGCAAAATGCAACTCTTGGAGGAGAAGTGGTCTACAATGGAGAACAGAGTTTCCTTGGTGGAGCAGCAACTCAATGAGGTACAAGACAACTCTCAGAGACTTTCTTCCCTAGAGAGAGAGGTTTGTGACCTTCGGCATCACACAGAGGATTTGGAAAACAGGAATAGAAGGAATAATCTACGCATTTACGGACTACCTGAGGCTTTGGAAGGGGATGATCCTGTCTCCTTCTTCTCCTCCCTCTTGCCAAAGCTCCTGGAATTGCCTTCTTCTACAGCTCTCAGTATTCAGAGAGCCCACAGATTGGGTCCACGCTCTTCAAGTTCTACGTCTCCGGTCAAACCGAGGGGAGTCATTATTCTTTTTTGGAAATTCACTGACTTACTTTCAATCCTCTCAGCAGCTAGAGCCAAACGACAAATTTCTTGGCTTGGTCAGAGGGTGTATTTTTCTCAAGATGCATCTAAGCCACGGCGGCAAGAAGAAAGGAATTCCTTAATCTCCGAGCCCCCCTGCGATCTTTGGGTGCTCGATATGGTCTTTTTCACCCCTGCATCTTCAAGGTTACTTACCAAAATCAGACCTGGTCTTTTCAAGATCCTGCAGAACTTAAGAAATTTATTAACTCTCACACTACAAGTACCATGGACATTGCTGGTTCTCCCGTTGGTTGACTCTCCTATATTTTTCTCATGTTTTACTCTTTTAATCATCTTCTAGTCATGACATGACTTTGTTCTTAGTTGTTTCCTCTATTGACTTTAAATTGCTCTTCTTTTTCATATATGGTTCACTTCTTTCTCATACAAGTTATTCATTTAAAAAGCATAAGTGGTTCATGTTTTCTATATTTCCTGTTTTGCGTTTGCCAGATGTTCTATTTGTTTTGTATTATTCATTGTTTATTGTCTCCTAACATACAGGTTTGTTTATGTTTTATCAGCCCATATGGTTCTTATCCTTTTCCTACCCTGTCCCCACGCGATCCGGATGTCTTAGATTTGGGTGGTCCGTCTTGTAATGTGTCATCCTCGCCCCGCTGTATCTCCCTTTGTTCCCCTCAGGTATGTTCTTTCAGTCATCCTTTTTGGATATGTACTGTCTTCACTTTACTTTCCTTTATCTTTCCTTTTCCCCTCTCCTGCTTCACTTTCTTATCACTTGACAAGTATATTCTTCTTTTCCCTTTCTTTGCTTGTCCATATACACTTCATCACTTCTCTTCTTTTTCTTTACTGTTTTGTTTATCCTTTTTCCCTACAGATTTCACAACAGCTTGATGTTCTCTTATCTTCCCCTTGTTTTCCGCCTCTCTTGTTTCTTTTCCTCATTTTATATCATATCATTTTATTTCTCATGTTTACTCTTCTTCAATTTTTGAATGCTTATCTTTCTCTATACATTTATTTGAATTTTTTAATAATATCGTACTGTTGTATACTTATTATTAATTATTTTCGTTCAAAGTTATCACATGGAATGTAAAAGGTATTAATAACCCTATAAAGAGGCAGAGAATTCTTTCACATTTAGCCTCATATAACCCTGATTTAGTTTTGTTGCAAGAAACCCACCTATCTGAGGCTGAAGCTCTCAAACTTAAACGTAGTTGAGTTGGTTCAGTATTGGTGTCCCCTACTACCACAAAGAAAAATGGAGTTATCATTTTGTGTCATAAAAAATTGAAATGCACTGTTGTCAAACAGGATACCGACTCAGAGGGTAGGTGGATTTTAGTTAAACTTCTGATTAATAATATCCCTCTTACTGTATTTAACCTATATGGTCCTACTCAGCCTGATTCCTCTTTTTGGCCCACTGTCACAGATACATTTTTCCGAAATAAAGATGAATTTTTCATACTTGGTGGTGATTGCAATCAGGTCTTAGACCCTTTTCTTGATCGCAAATCCCAAGTACGTTTTATCCCCCACAAAACTCACAAACAATTTCTCAATACTATTTTACAGTCTCAATTGGTTGATGCCTGGAGATTATGTAATCCAGACCAATCAGAATTCTCCTTTTTTTCTCCCCCTCATGGTTCCTTATCCCGAATTGATTATATATTTCTTTCTAAGCCATTAGCTCAGAACCTTGTCTCCTCCTCGATTGAGCCTATCTTGATTTCCGATCATGCCCCAGTGATTGTTGACTTCGATTTACTTCCTCCACACTCCAAAGTATCTAGGTGGCGGTTTAATAATTATCTTTTGCAAGATCCAGTTTTCTCTTCTTCTTTCATATCTTTCGCGGATGAATTCTTCTCCATTAATGAAAATACTACTGTGTCTCCTGTTTCGGTATGGGATAGTTTAAGGCTATCGCTCGTGGGTTTATTATAGATTTTGTGTCCAAGAAAAAGAAACTTTCCTCTAGTAAACATAAATCTCTCTTATCCTCTATTAAACGATTAGAACACCAATTTTACACTTCTTCCTCAGACTCTACTCTACAGCAACTTATCAAGGCTAAGATGGAATTTAACAAAATTTCTACTGATAAGGCTTCCTTTACCATGCTCCGCAGTAGTGCCAGATATTATGGTGGTCGCAATAAAGCTGGCTCACTTCTTGCTAACTATTTAAAATCTAGAAAAGAGAAAACATTCATTGAATCTATTCAAACTAATGATGGCAAACACCTCTTCAAAGATAAAGATATACTAGCTGAATTCCAAATTTTTTATAGTGTTTTATACACTCCTGAATCGCCTCCCACCGAATCAATTATAACTGACTATCTTAGTTCTATACCTCCTCCATCTGCTTCTGACTTGAATTTTGCCTCTCTAGACACGGATATCTTACTTCAGGAAATTTCCTCCTCTTTAAATTCCTTAAAGACACATAAATCCCCAGGTCCTGATGGTTTCTCCGTAGAATTCTATCTTCACTTTTCTAATTTGCTGCTGCCAAAACTTTTTAATCTCTTCCAACATTTTTCCTCTACTGGTGCAGCAAGTGGTACCTTTTTAGAAGCTTCTATTTGCCTCATTCATAAAGAAGAAAAAGATCCCAAGTTTTGTAAACATTATCGCCCCATTTCACTGGTAAATGTTGACTATAAGATTTTTGCTAAACTTTTAGCAATGCACCTAGAATCCTTTCTCCCCCATTTAATAGCTCCAGAACAATGCGGATTTGTAAAGGGAAGATTAACTTCTGATAATTCGCGTTTATTTTTTAATGTTCTTAATAAAGCTCCTTCTTTATCTTTTCCCCTTGCGGCAATTTCCATCGATGCGGAAAAGGCCTTTGATAGGGTTGATTGGTCCTTTTTATTTAAATCTCTTCGATGGCATGGTTTTGGTACTAAATTTATTTCCCTCATCTCTCTTCTTTACTCCGCCCCTTCTGCTTCTGTCACTGTAAATGGCCAGTCCTCGCAGTATTTTTCACTTCATCGAGGTGTTAGACAAGGTTGCCCATTATCCCCTCTTTTATTTGTTCTTTCACTTGAACCTTTTCTTTCCCATATCCGTCAAAATTCTTCTATTTTTGGATTCCCATATGGAGATCAACATCTGAAATTGTCTGCATATGCAGATGATATCTTACTTTTCATCTCAAAACCTGATTCTTCTATTCCTTCATTACTGCAAGAAATTGCTGATTTCTCAGCGGTATCAGGATATAAGATCAATTCTGAAAAAACTGAAGTTCTCCCAATTACAAAATTTTGTCTTAAACATCAATTTGATTCTACTGGTTTTCATTGGAACAGCTCAAAAATTAAATATCTTGGCATTTGGTTTTCTAATTCTATTTCTAACTCGGTTAAATTGAACTTGAATACAGCTCTAGATCGTATCTCCAAGCTTATCTCATCTTGGAATCCCTCTTTCTCTCCTGGTGGGGTCGTCTTGACTCCATAAAGATGATGATTACTCCTATTTTGTTATATTATCTTTCAATGATTCCTATACATATTCCTCTCACTTTTTTTAAAAGAATCGACTCTTCCCTTTCCAAATTTCTATGGAAAAACAAAAAATCCAGAATCTCTTTATTTCATCTTAGAAAACCGAGACTTGTAGGTGGGGTAAACTTCCCAGACTTCCGATTATACCATAAAGCTTTTTGCTTAAAGCAAGCATTTCATTGGCTCCACACGAAATCCTCTCCCTTTACTCCTCTATGGGTCATCCTCGAACGATACTTGTTTGCTCCTTTTTCGACTAAGGAAGTTCTTTCTTTCACTGCCAAGAACTCCCTCACATCCCTCCCATTGTTTAAACACACCTGTTCTTTGCTGCGACCCCATCTTCAGTCAAAACTTATTACTAGAACTACTTTTCTACATTCTCCTTTGTGGCATAACAGCCTCATCACTATAAATAATAGACCTCTGTACTGGGCCTCATGGAGAGCTAAAGGGATCACCTGGGTGACCGATTTATTTGATGGAATCTCTCCTTCTTCTTTTCCTGATTTCCAGACTACATTTAAATGCCCTCGTTCCTTCCTGCATAGATTCTCCATATTAATGGAATTACTTCTCAGTATTTTTACTCCCTTCCTTCAGATGACATTCCCATTGCTCAGGATTCACTTCTTAAAATATTAGTTTTAATTCCAAAAGCTTCACTGATCTATAAGTTCTTTTACACCACAAACCCGGAACGAGACAAAACTAAGGTGGAGCTTGCTTGGGAATCGGATCTGGGCTTTGATCGGAGCATAGACATATGGAATAAGATTTGGGCTCGATCGTTGAAGATTTCAAGATCCGCTTCTACTACTCAATCTATGTTTTTCCTATATCACAGACTGTATCTTACTCCTATTTCCATAGCTAATTTCACACATACAGCCAATAAGAATTGTTGGACCTGTGACTCTCCATCAGCAGATTTTTCACATCTCTTTTTGCATGCCCCCTGTCATTACTTTTTGGACGCAAATTTGGGATTGTCTTTCAAAAACTTTTCAGATTCATACACCTATGTCCAATGATCTTCTCTTTATGGGAAGTTTGTCTGAATCCATCCACCTACCCTCCCATCAACGAGGACTGTTTGATCTTATGTTGGCTCTAGCGTTTCAACAAATTACCACTAATTGGAAATGTTTGACTAAACTCTCAGTTAAGCCGTGGTGGAACACTGTTTGTCAATACCATAGGTTAGATGTTGCTCATGCCTCGCAATGTAATGTACATGTAAATAGAGATGTTTTTTGGTCACCATTAATTACATGTTTAAATACGGTCTCAATGAACAATACTTCTCATTTTCGTTCTGAAAACTTCCAACCCCCTTAAGTCAAATTCCTTCCTCTTTATTTGTTCTATCTTCGATTTTGCCTATTCTTCTAAATATTTTGTGAAATCTCACTCAACAGTTACATGTTTCTTTTTATTCTCTTTTTAGTCTACAATTCTTAGGAGAATAATGCTGTCGTTTATTTAATATTTTCTATGATGAATTTATGCATATTTTGTCTTTTTCCTCCCCACCTCTTTCCTTCCTTTATTTTTCCAAAAATGTAAATAGCTTTCTACTATGATTTTTTTGCCTACTCTCCTTTGCTTATGAAATTTCCTGTTTATGGCTATTTCTTAGGCCTTTATTGTATGTTATTGATTTCTTTATGACTTAATAAAGCCTATTAAACTTAAAAAAGAGATGTGATTTCGAGGATGATGATATACTCATCTTAAGAGATGCACAAAAGTCAGTTTTATTGTTACCTTCATATGAGGTATGCTTTATGGCCTTATACAAATGACTTGGCAGACTTACCATACGCCAGTCTTTGGAGACCAAATAATTAATCAGGGACTGAGGGGTCCATAAAATAACTCAAATGCACTCCTGTGATCAATACCCCTGACTCCTTCCAGGCACTATACTACGCAAGGCCTGGTAAGTTGGTGTTGGTGAGTTGATTGCTTCCCAGTTTAGACTGATATAACAATAGTACCTGCATCTCACATGTATGACTCAATTTGGACTATGGCTATATGGTCACTCTCCAAAGTGCCTTAGATGTAACAATCAAATGGGTGTTGTGGCGAACTATGTCTGTTTAGGGAAGAGGTCTACTTGACACTGAGTGAAATGCTGTGTTGGAAAAGAGGTGAAGGCCCTAAGGGTGCTCAATTGCTCAATTCGACAAACATGAATGCCAATAGATTTAAGAGGCCATTCCTATAGGTGGGTCTACTGATAGCTGAGAGATATGTTGTTTTAAACTGGTCTATACAGAAGCCCCCTCCACACCCCCCTTCCAACTGGAGAAAATGGTAAACAGGATCGGCCAGCTGCAGGACTCTGGAAATCCTGGTCAATAAAGGTAGGAGTTATTCACAGAAACATAAAAATAAATGGGGCTGACTGGGCTTTATACAAGGGAATAGATCTTGAAATTCCTAAGACTGGTACTCACATATCAGAGGTGTAATATGCAGGTAATGCATGCATCAAATGGAGTTTAGGTGACTAAGGATTTGGAATGTTTGAACAAATGTGCTGTCCTGTACTAAATTATTATGATAAAATGGTGTTGTTTATATCAAGTGCCAAAGATGTTTAAAAACAAAACAGAAAAATACAGTAAGAAAAACTATATAAAGATCAAAAAAGAAAAATACTAAATTATAATGCTAGGTTACCAAAGCAAGCAATCAAAATCCAAGTGTTTTTTCTTTGAAGAGGAAGCAATTGAAAAAATCCAAACCTTCACCTGTTTATTTCTAGAAACCTCATGTAGGTAGATGTGAGGATTGCGGTGTATTATATGGTATAGTTGTGCGACCTTACCGTGTAATACTCTGCAAAACTGTCTTGGGTACAGGCAGGTAAGCTTGTGAAACCTTTAGCTTAACCCTAGGCAGCAGTGGCATTGAGCAGCAAGGTATAAACAAAGGAACTAGTGTGAAGCATTTAGAAGCACCAATCAATTAAATAAGAAAGTCACACAATACAAACAGAATCTGACACCAATTTATAAAAATAGTTTTTTTTTAATGAATTTTTAGACAAGCAAAATTCACTAGAGGGTTCCAGAAATTTTTAAGTAAAACGAAAATCTCAACTTTTTAGTCCAAAGTGCAAATAGGCAGAGGTAACCTTAAAGTCTGGAAAATTTTGACAAGTTTGAAAGAATTGTGTTCGGCTACTCCGGCCTGAATGTGGTGACTAAATCCAACAGGGAGAAGGTCAAGGGGGCCACTAAGGAGTATTTGGACAGTTACCTGGTCAACAAACCAGTCTCAAGTCCAGTTCCACACTTTACATCAAGACCACCATAGACTTTAACAGAGTGGTCCTGATGCTGGGGATGCAGGATGCTGAGGATGCTGAGGATGCTGAAAGATGCTATCAGTGTTGTGCGGTCGACAGAGGTGTCCTTGCGGTTATTCATTGGTCCACGGGTAAGATGGTACGACTTTGGCCACAGGCGTCGCAGTCCGTCGAAGTCCTCTTTGAGGCTGTCCAAGGCCAGCTGCAGCTGGGCTCCAATCTCCGTACACAGCGAGTCCAGCAGTACCATTTGGTGAAGGCTGGTGTCCCTCTTTGGAGATCAATCTGGATTTAGATGACCATCCTGAGTTGAGCAGACTCAGGTACAACTTTTGACCATTGAGGATAGGTCTGGTGGGCCACCCAGCATAGATTAGTGATGATTCGTAGAAGGTGGCTGCTGACTTCCAAGAATGGGCTTCTTCAGCTTGATGGCCCCATCCTGGTTCCAGGGCATCAGCTAACTGACCCTTGGAGTCATTTCTTTGATCTGGAGCTTGGGAGTGACTTTTCCATAAGCAAGGAGCCACAGGCATGTTATCGTTTTCTAGCTTAAGGTGCAGTAGGTGCAGTCTAGCAGTCAGTGCAGACTCTCATGCCAGGTTCAGGGGTCAGAAGTGCAGTCCTTCTTTGGTCCTTTTTCCAGTTTCATTGTGATCTGGGGTTCAGGGTGCCAGGGGTGGCACATTTATACCCAGAAAGTGCTCTGGGGGATGATTTGGTCACAAACCAATGGGCTAACAGGATCCCTCCCGCCCTTTGATGACTTGAGGCTATGTGTGGCATCTAGCAATCCCAGAGTGCTCTATTCTGTTTTCTCTCAAGCTGTCTGAACCCTTCCATGTATGTTAGTGGCTTGGTAGCCCACCTTTGAGGTATGGCTATCTGTGTGCTACACGCCTACAGGAAAACCGGTTTGGGCAATGATTCCGTCACCAGCCTGTCTACCTGAACAAAGGACTAGCCCTTCAGGAGTGTGAACGCCACTTGCCCACCAAAGGCTTCTTGCTTTTGAAGCTCACCTTTTGGGCCAGCACCCTGAGTGGCATCCTGCAAGGGGGAGGTAGCATCTCTCCCTGTAGAAGGCTTCTATTGTTCCTGAGCCTGGGAGTCATTCATCCGACTCTCCAGGAGGACAGAAGGATGTCTGGTGGCCACAACTGTGCGAGGCCACTGGGCAACAGAGTGGCAACTTTCTAAAAGTTGTCTTTCCTTAAAACTGACAGTAAATTCGATGTGATCATCAGGTCAGGTTTAATGCCACAGTTAATTTGATATCTTCTAGTACCCACTTTAGTATTTCCATTAAGAAGTTAGCGGGACTGAGAGGTCAGCCGGTAACTCTGTGTTATCCAATGGGCCTACTAACTTTTCCACAGCAAAAATAACAATTTGAAAGCTTTGCTGTTAGAGCATATTAAAAGCATATGTCCTACTTAACAGTGCACAGCTCCCTGCCTTAGGGTTCCATAGGCCTTCCTTAGGGGGGTTAAGCTGCTGAGGGATGTCAGTCGAATAGCCAGGTTTTTAGGTCTCTACTGAACTCCTGCAGGGTGGAGGCCATTCGGAGATGGAGGGGAAGGCTGTTCCAGGAGTTAGCGGCCAGATAGGAGAAGGCTCAGCTGATGCTCCTGCTTCTGTGGATGCGGGGCATGTGGGCTAGAGAGAGGGATGCCGAGCGCAGTCGTCTCGCGGGTTGGTGGAAATTTACCCTGTGGTCTGTCCTTTGTTGTGCAGGGCCTTGTAAGCATGGGTTTTGGAGGAATTTGAACTGGCACCATTTGCTGATGGGGAGCCAGTGTAGTGCTCTGAGGTGAGGGGTGATGTGGGTCCTCCTAGGTATGTTGAGGATGAGCTGAGCTGCTGTGTTCTGAATGCTCTGTAGTCTGTTTGGTAGTTGTGGGGTGATCCCCACATACAGGGAGTTGCCACAGTCCAGGCGGCTGACGATGAGGGCCTGGGTGACGGTGCATTTGGTGATGATGCGGAGCCACTTGAAGATTTTCTGGAGCATTTGCTGAGTGAGGAAGCAAGAAGATGAGAAGCCGTTTATCTGCTTCTTCACTGTGAGGTTGCTGTCAAGTATGATGCCAAGATTCCTTGCATGCTCTGTGGGTGTGGGTAAAGGGCCAAGTTCACCTGGCCACAAGGAGTTGTCACATGGGGAGGAGTTGCTCCCAAAGATGAGTATCTGAGTTTTCTCAGTTTTGAGTTTGAGGCGCCTGTTCTGCATCCAGCTGGCAACTCGGGTCATGCACCTCTGGAAGCTGGATTTGGTGGTGGCAGGGTCAGAGGAAAGGGAGAGGATGAGCTGAGTGTCGTCCGAGTAAGAAATGATGTTCATACCATGGGAACTGACCAAGGTGGCCAGGGGGGTCATGCACATGCTGAATATGGTTGGGCTCAGTGTGGACCTTTGGGGAATACTGCAGATGATATTCTTTGGCCCTGAGGTGTAGTGTGGGAGGCAGACGCTCTGAATTCTTATAGAGAGAAAGGACGCAATCCACTTAAGGAATTTTCCTTGGATCCCCATCTGGTGGAGCCGTTTAGGAGGGTGCAGTGGGACACAGTGTTAAAGGCTGCAGAGAGATTGAGGAAGATCAGGGCAGCAGTTTCTCCCCTGTCTAGGAGAACCTTGATGTCATCAATGGCTGCAATTAGAGCTGTTTCTGTGCTGTGACTTGGGCAGAATCCAGATTAGGAAGGGTCCAGAAGGTTGTTGTTTTCTAGGTGGTTGATGAGCTGGTTGTTTTTTATTTTCTCCAAGACTTACGCGGGAATGGGAGCAGGGAGATTGGCTGGTAGTTTTCGAGTTCTTCGGGGTCTGCAGTGGGTTTTTTGAGGAGTGGTTTGACTTCTGCATGCTTCCATCCCTCTAGGAAGGAAGCAGAGGTGATTGATGAGCTGAGGCTTGTGGTGAGATCCTTGTTGATGGTGCTTTTTCCCAGGTGGAACATGTGGTGAGGCAGGGATCTCTGGGACCTCTTGAGTGGATGGAGCTCATAATGGTGGCGTGGTCTGTGTGGAGAGTGGGTCCCACATGGTTATTTTGTTACTATTGGAGTCTGTGGAGTTGAAGAGTCTGTTGAAGTTGGAGACAGGTGGTTGGGATTCAAAGTGTTTGTAGATGGTGGCAATTTTGTTGTAGAAGAAGTCTGCAAGGGTATCGCAGAGGTCCTGGGAGGGGGTGATGGTGTTCTCTGAACCTGCGGGGTTGAAGAACTCTTTGATGATGCAGAGGAGCTCATTGCTGTGGCAGGAGCTGGCTTCAAGGCGGGTGGTAAGTGCCCTTTTCTTGGTGATTTTCAGGTGTTGGTGGTATTCGTTGAGAGTTAGTTAGAAGTTGGCTCGGTCGTTGGGTGTTTTGCTGGTGCACCCGACCCTTTCAAGCCTTTTGCAGTTGTGTTTAGTGAATTTAAGTTCTGGAGTGAACCAGCTGGAGTGTTTGAAGGTTCTGTCTGTTTTGGTGGGTTTGAGGGGTGTGACTATGTTGGCCCGGTCTGTGATTCATTTGTTGAAGTTTTCGACTACCACCTCGAGGTTAGAGCTGGTGTCTGGGGGGAGGCGCCGAGGGTGTTGGTCCAAAGGTCTTCTGTAACTTTGCTCCAGCTCCTGTGGGGGGTGCTGGACTGGTAAGTGAGGATGTTGCGATGGATGTGATGTAGAGTGGACGATCAAATTGTTGGACCAGGTGATATCGGAGGACTGGCTGTAGTTGATTTCATCGCTGGCTGAAAATATGGGGTACACTGTGTGTCCGGCAATGTCCGTGGGGTTGGTGACTAGTTGCATGAGGCTGAGGGTGCCGATGCTTTCGAGGTGGTTGGTGGTGTTGGCGTTGTTGGGGTAGTCGAGGTGAAAGTTGAGGTCCCCGAAGAAGATGAAGTCTTTCGAGTTGATAGCCAGAGGGGCGATGAAGTCGGGGATGGTCTTGCAGAAGGCTGGGCGAGGTCTTGGTGGTCTGTAAGCAAGAGTGCCTCTGACTGTTGTTTTGTTGTCAGTGTGGATTTGAAAGTTGAGGTGTTCCATGATGGGGGGTGGTACTGTCGGTGGTGGCTGTGCAGCTGAGGGATTCTTTGTGGATGATGGCTATTCCACCCCAGCGTTTGTTGATGCGGTTCCGGTGAATTATCTTGTATCCATTTGGAGTAGCTGTGGTAATGCGGGGTACCGATGAAGGGTTGATCCAGGTTTCGGTGAGGAAGACGACATCCGGTGTGAGGGATGTGATGGTATCCCAGATCTCAATGGCTTGCTTGCAAATGAACGGGTGTTGATCAGCAGGCAGTGGAGTTGTCCTGCAGTAGTGGCAGAGGGCAGGGTTCCTTGAGCGGAGGATTCTATGTTACAATAAAAGGGGCGGTGGTGGCAGGAAAAATGGCCTGCGGTTGATCGTGGAGAAGCACGGGTGCAGTCGTTGTGAGGTCCAGAGTTGAGGGCTAGGAGTTCGGTGCTGGTGTAGCTGTGGGTTGGCAGGGGGCCAGGGGTCCTGGCACTGGGTGAGATCCAGGCACGGATGGCAGCTGCGGCCTCCATTAAGTAGGTTCCTGGGAGGGTGAGGGGAGCTCGGCGGAGTCAGCAGGAGGTGGGAAGCGGGAGGGAGATGGATTAATTTGTGAAGGAGGCGATGCGAGGACAAAAGCGGAAAAATTGAAAAATGATTTAAGAAATGGAAAAATTAGAAAATGCCAAGGTTATGCCAGTACAACAACAGCAACAGTGGGGGAAAAGGATGGTTAAAGGAGAAAGGAGGAGAAAACATAGCGAGATTAATGAAGAAGAATGATGGTTAAAGAGGAGAAAAACACAGCAAGATTAGTGGGAAAGAATGGTGTTTAAGGAGGAGAAAAACACAGTGAGATTAAATGGCGAAAAACAATAGTTAAAGGGGAAAGGAGGAAAAAACACAGCAAGATTAATGGGAAAGAATGATGGTTAGTATGAGAAAAGCAGAGAGATTAATGGGGAAGGATGATGGTTAATGAGGAGAAAAAACAGTAAGAATAATGGGGCAACAACGATGTTTGAGGAGTAGTAAACACAGCGAGATTAATGAGGGAAAAACGATGGTTAAGGAGGAGAAAACACAGCGAGATTAATGAGGGAAAAACTATGGTTAAGAAGGAGAAAACACAGCGAGATTAATAGGGGGAAAAAATGGTAATGGAGGAGAAAACACAGTGAGATTAATGGGGTACAATGATGGCTAAAGGTGAAAGGAGGAGAAATACTGAAAAGAAGTGCGACAGCCTCTAGTAAGTACTTCATTTAATACATCCCGTCAAGGCAGCTCCCCAGGCAGCAACTGCCACAACAGTATATTCTGTGTTCCATGCAGGGAACCAGGCAACAAGACCATTCCGTTCCAATACAGATCCCCAACACGCCCCCCTTCCTTCACAATGTAACAAAAACAAAATAAACTGGAACAAATGTTAACCAACAGGGCAAACACAACATAATCAATACTTAACATAATCATGAAACTTAACAGGGGCAGCTCTTACCCTGGAAGGAATACTCCTAGAATTGGTGCGAACCGGACATACACCCTTTCTGGAAGGAATTTCATTAGCCGAAGAGTAACCAGAATGAACAGGAGTTGCATTGGCAGTAGAGGCACCTAAATGAGCAGGAGAAGTGTAACCAGAATGAACAGGAATTACATCAGCAGTAGAAGAACCTGAATGAGCAGGAATTGCACTGGTAGAAGCACGATCAAAATGAACACCCATCTTCCCTCCAACGTACACAATCTTGGATTGGGGAACAATGGAAATAGCACATTTATTCCATACCTTCCCATTCTCTAGCACCACCACATGGTCTTTTACCTCTTTCACTTTTGCCGGAGCTGAGAACCGAGAAGTCCCCTTGCGAACAAAACCGGGCTTCTTGATTCTCACCCAATCACCAACACAAACAGGAGAAACATTCTTGGAATCAGTAGTATATTTCGATTGTACAGCTGCTCTTACATCCGCTACTTTGCCAAGTTTACGCTGATCAACCTCTTTCCTAGACATCCAATCTTTGTTTCATTTGGAACCCGCAATCCTCCCCCTGAGAAGAGTGAAGGGAGACATGCCAGTACCAATATGAGGAGTAGTCCTGACCGCCCACAGCATGTCAGCAATGGCCATTCTCCAGTGCAAACCGTTTACCACAGCTAATTGCAATTGATCCTTGATAACACGATTCATGCGTTCAACAAGACCATTGCTGCGGGGGTGATAAAGAGAAGTTAAAACGTGTTTGATGCCATGTTCCCTAAGAAAATTTTGCATTTCCAAGGAAACCAACTGGGTGCCATTATCAGTCACCAGTTCCTCTGGAAACCCTTCACGGAGGAACACTTCTTTGAAAAAATTAATGATGGACAAAGAATTAACACATTCCACAAACTTCACCTCAGGCCACTTGGACATATAGTCCACCAAGACTAGTGCGTACAAGGGAGAACTCCCAGTGATACCAAAAGGACCGGCGACATCAAAAGCTAGTTTGCACCAAGGTGAATCCTTCACAACAATGGGATCAATAGGAGAGGGATGAGTTACCTGTGTCTTGTCACTCAAAACACACGCGCAACAGTCCCTGACATAATGCTCAATGGATATGTCCAACCCAGGCCACCAAAAATCCTCCCTGACTCTGTGTTTCATGGCACGAATACCAAGATCACCTTCATGGGCCAAATCTAGGATTTTCTTGCGCATGCATACCCGAACAACCAAAAGACAACCCCTACGTACAATTCCATCCACCAAGGACAACTCATCGCAAACTCTTTTAAAAGGAATACGTTCAGAGGACAAATCTTTGTTGATGGGCCAACCATGAACCAGAAAGTCAACAACCATCTTGATCTCGTTGTCCTCAGATAGGGCCTGTAAGCACTCACGCTCTGAAAGTGCACCCTTCACAGTGTCTATAACAGCACCAACAGCACACACAATGTCGAGATCCTCCTCAGGAAATTCACTGACATTATCAACAAGGGGTACCCGGGATAGACAGTCAGCTATGTTGTTTTTAACACCTGCCACATACATCAAACGATAGTTAAATTCCTGTAATCTGTATTGCCATTAAGCTATCCGTGGTGTGGCATGGCAGCCACCCTTGGTGGTAAAAAGATCAACTAGGGGCTTGTGATCAAGCCGAAGAACGAATTCATTCCCCCACAGAAAATTCCGAAAGTACTGAACACCCCACCATAAGGCTAACGCCTCTTTCTCAATGGTGGAGTAAGTACTCTCAGCACCTCGAAGAGTCCTGGAGGCAAACGCAATGGTCTCTTGGCGACCATCACTTCTTTTTTGCATAAGGACAGCGCCCAACCAAACGTTGCTGGCGTCAGTAGATACAATGCACAGGTTGTTAATGTTAAATAATTTCATTTTTGAGACGTTTAAACTGATCATCACACTTGTCACACCACACAAACCTGGCATTTTTCTTTAGGATTTCACGCAAACAGGAGGTTTTATCAGCGAAATTTCCCACAAATTTGGCATAGTACTCCACTAGCCCTAGGAAAGAGCGAAGTTGATCTTTGTTTGAAGGTGCCGGTGCATTTTGAATGGCATCTAAAATTTTCACCTTGGGTTCCACTCCATTACAGGAAATGTGATGACCCAGATAATCTACACCTTCCAAATAAAACTTGCATTTGTCCCTCCTTAAAGTCAGACCATGCAACTTCACGGTATCCAGAACATGTTTGACTCAGCAGTCATGCTCCAACTCAGTTTGTGCATAAACGAGGATATCGTCTTGAAAAAACGCGCTCCCACAGTGTTTTTGAATAAGTTACCCATGAGGCGCTGAAACACTGCAGAAGCCGACGCCAAACCAAAGGGCATGCGTTTGTAATGGAAGGCTCCTTCCGGTGTTACGAAGGAGGTAAGGTGTCTGGAGTCCTTACTCAACTCAACCTGGTGATAAACTGAGGAGATGTTGAATGAAGAAAAATACTTGGCTCCATCTAATGTTGCCAGCGTTTCATTTATGTTAGGCAATGGCTGGCGATCAATCCAAATGTTGGCATTGAGGTCGCGCAAGTCCACACACATCCTAAGGGACTTGCCAGCCTTATGTGCTAAAACTATGGGGGCTAACCATTCTGACCCTTCAATGGGCTCAATCACATCCATAACACACAAACGTTCCAGTTCACGCTTTAGTTCAACACGCAAACTTAGAGTACCTTGCGCACCTTGTGTGTAACTGCCTTCGCAACGTTCTTAAGAATAATGCAGTGCTGAAAACCTTTCAGCTTCCCTAGTTTATCGCTGAAAACTTCAGGATACTTCTGGATCCACTCTTCACCAGATAAGTGCCCCACCATCACTGTACCAGACGGGTTGGAAGATGAGGATGGATTGTAAAATTTACGTGCTTCACGTCTTGATAAAACCATGTCAGGATGGTTAGGACCGAGAATGATGCCAAGCTCTCCTTGCTCCTCCCACCCCAACAAATTTGCACCATCCTCTACAATGTACACAGTTCCGGTGGCAAAGCCCCCACAAAATTCCAAATTGGCCTCAAATTTGCGAAGAACTTCCACTCTTTTGCCCCCATACGCAAAAATTCCAATATTAGACTGGTGTAATTGAATGTCCTCTAACCCACCAAAATCCTTAGCATTAATAAGAGTAAATGGAGAACCCGAATCAGCCAAGAAATTCAAATTTTTTCTATTCACACAGATAATACATACAGGAGATTTCCTTTTGCGTGAACCAACCATAGATGCAATCTCAACTACTCCCTCGGATTGCAAGGATGAAGAAGACAACGTTAACAAAGGTTATCATTCTCGTCACTTGAGTCAACAAAGCCTTCTTCGATAGTCCTGACAGTTTGTGTGATTCCTTTGTTCAACCTAATGGCTTTACAGACATGTGCAAGATGTCCTTTTTTGCCACATTTGAAACAAGTTTGGTTTAAGGCAAAACAAAACTTAGCATTTCCTAAAAGAGATTTGCTCCCACAACGAAAACAAGAGAGTTGCATCTTCTCTGACTTAATCTTGGGCGTAGGTAAGGATGAAGAATTCCGCGTCAAATTTTCATTGGAGACTTTGGTAAGCTTGACATTGTGTTTTGCAGGTAACAATTTGACCTCAGCAGGTTGTACAGAACTGCTCATTTCCTTCATGCAAAATTGAGAATGTTCGATGCTTCTAGCAAGAGTGAGAGCTGTTTCAAGATCAAGAGTTTCTCTTGCATTTTCTTGTTACACGTGCGTTCAATGAGCTGATAACGAATGATTTTGTCTCTGAATTCTCTGTAATTACAAGTAATAGCAAGAGTTCTGAGCGCAGCAACAAAATCATCGATGGATTCACCAGGAACTTGAGCACATTGCAAAAACTTATGATGCTCTAGCACAACATTTTTCTTGGGGTTGAATCTTTTGTCCAAAGTTTTGATTACAGATGCATAGTCATCGATGATTAAGGAACCACCGTTATCACCACCACTTACATGGGTGCTAACAAGTTCAAGAGGTAAAGTCTTCAAAATGCTTCTACCTTCAGCCCCAAGATTGTAAATGAGGAGTGCTTTCTTTTTCTTTGCAGTGAAGGTATCACCGTCGATGGCTTCAAGATCACTTTCAAATGTATCCTTCCACTGTTGCCATAAAATTGGAGGAGTACCAGGAGATTGCAAAAAGGGTGGCGGAGCTGAAACACGATCCATAATGAGGCTATGCGTGGGTGAGTTGCTGCCCACACAATTATATCAAATGAGACTGAAGAATAAATTTCAGTGTGAGATTATTGTAGAGAAAATAAATATATTGTGAACACAAGAGAAAACATGAAAGACTTGAAAATGGCGAAAGTTCTATGATGCACATTGTGAGCACATCACAGAAGAAAGTAATCTAGAAGCCAGTGTGATAAGTAACAAAACAATGAGCTGTGCGTGTCAGCGAGGAAGCAGAACACACGCAGTAAAGCAGGTGAAAGTGGACTAGACTGTGCGCATCAGCGATTGCCACATGAGCTGTGCGCATAAGCAGAAATTATGAAAATGCTGTAGAAGGATGAAAAAACAGCTGTGCGCATCAGCAATGTAAGCAACACTCGTGTTGCTATGGTGACCGTGCACAAACAAAGTTGCAGTGTAATGCGGCTATTCAAAATGGTCGCACGCAATGTGACGACGTTGCGAAAGCACGGCACCAGGCAGACCAGGCAAAGAATCCATTCATATGCGCATCTCCTTTGCGCAGCACGTCTCGATCAGAGACACTGTCACCAGCAGCAGCAGGGGAGGCACGAGCGGCAACTGCAAAGACAGCCTCAGCCTCGCGCACATCCCAGAAACAATCAAAAAGTACCTCAATGTGAATTGCTTCGTCTGTCGGAACAGCGGCAACACGGCAAGGACCACGATGAGGATCCCCCAAGGACCGCCAAATCACTCGAAAAACAACAGCGAGGAGCGCTACAGCGCCACACAGGAAACTACAGGATGAAACTCAGGAGAGCCGGCCAACAGGCAACCAAGATCCACAAAAGGATGGGGAGGCCGAAAACGGGACAACTCGTCGCCAATGAAAAGAAGTGCGACAGCCTCTAGTAAGTACTTCATTTAATACGTCCCGTCAAGGCAGCTCCCCAGGCAGCAACTGCCACAACAGTACATTCTGTGTTCCACGCAGGGAACCAGGCAACAAGAACATTCCGTTCCAATACAGATCCCCAACAAATACACAGCGAAATTAATGGGGAAGAGGGATGGCTAAGGAGGAGAAAAACACAGCGATATTAATGGGGGAAGAACGATGGTTAAGGAGAAGAAAACACAGTGAGATTAATGGGGAAAACCTATGGTTAAGGAGGAGAACACAGTGAGAATAATGGGGGAAAAACAATGGTTGAGGAGGAGAAAACACAGCGAGTTTGGTGGGGGAAAAACGATGGTTAGTGAGGAGAAAACACAATGAGATTATTGGGGGAAAATCAATGGTTAAGGAGGAGAAAACACAGTGAGATTAATAGGGGGAAATTTATGGTTAAAGAGGAGAAAACAGCTAGATTAATGGGGAAAAATGATGGTTAAAGGAGAAAGGAGGAGAAAAACACAGCAAGATTAATGGAGAAGAGTGATGGCTAAGGAGGAGAAAAACACAGCGAGATTAATGGGGGAAGAATGATGGCTAAGGAGGAGGAAACACAGCAAGATTAAATCTGGGAAAATGATGGTTAAGGAGGTGAAAACAGAACAAGTGGATATCTTATTTTATAGTATTATTAAGGCTAAAACATATTTTTACATAAAAAGTGATTAATGATCATGTCTTTCCCTTTAATTCCATGACAAAATGTATATGTATAGTGATATTTTTAGGTCTCGCTGAGCCAGCGCATGCGCTGCTCTGCGAGACATTTAGTAAGGGGCTTTTGAAAGTGCTACCAAAGAGGCTTTTGCCGGCCACCAGCGTGCGGTTACGCGCGCGTGCACGCGCGCAGCCGCCATCTGGCATTCGTCTCGCTCTCCCATGCCTCAACGCACGCCCCTCCCTCTCCCCACCACAGAGCGCGTCCAGCTCCTCCCGCTGGCTGCTGGTGCTCCTGGCCACTTTCATGGCCGCGTCACTTTTTCCCCCTCCCCGTGATCACTTTCAATTCCCTCCCCCTCCCCGCGATCACTTTTGCGGCCGCACGGCCGGCCGCTGTATTTCCACACTTGTTTTAACCATTAGTGTTAGTCTTTTAACATTGCGGTAGCTTCAATAGGCATAATGGCCGCCATGTTATTTTGTCACTTGTTTGATAGCCTGGCAGGTTTCGGGACCAGGCGCACAGCCTGCTGCGATCCTCGGACGCCGATTTCAAGGCGCGAACCCCGGCCACGGCTACACCTCCTTCGCAGCCCCAGGGCCACCTCCGCCCAAGCCATGTCCTCGGCCAGCTTCGACTCGTCAGACCGCTAAAACTTTTTTGTTTTAAACATTAAATAATGTCGCCCGCACGTCTTGTTTTACCCGCCTTTCCCCCTCTCCTCGCTCACTCCATAGATTATGCCGGCGCACTCAGCACACAAACAATTATATATGGTCTAAGACTCTGTTTAATAGCGTGCCTCTTGCCAGTGCTCCCTCTGCAGCAATCAGTGTCTAATCCGCCACCACTGCTGACAGACGCAGCCCCCCCGCGTGCTCCGCTCCTGTGCTGGGTTCCCGAATCCTCTCAGCGGGTCCCTAATCCCAGCATGCTCGGGTTGGGTTGCCTGCCGTCCAGTGCTCCCTGCTCCTGTACGCTGGAGATGATTTTACCATTTGCTCTGTATAATCCAGATTTATTTTCTCTCGTGTTCCCTTCAAAGGTGCTGTGGCATTTGGCGCGGTCCCCTGGGATCCCCCCTCTCGACTTCAAACGTTAAGCAAAAGGTATAATTATTACAATACCCCCCTGAAATGACAGAGCCAATGGTTGGAGCTACAGAGACTCTTTGGTGCTAAGGAGGCGCCTGGAAGCCCACGGCACAGCGAGATGGCACAACCGAGCTTCCGGCTTCGGGCTCAACAGGCACGTGAGTAAATGTAATATCGATTTATCATACAGAACACAGCAGACTAAATGGTGTCCTACTCTTAAATAATAGGTGTTATTACTGCCCAAATCAATTGTACCCATGATATCGACCTCTGAAGCCTGGAAGGCTGAGTCAATCCTGCTGGGATTCTTTTTTTAAACATTAAATAATGTCGCCCGCGCGTCTTGTTTTACCCGCCTTTCCCCCTCTCCTCGCCCACTCCATAGATTATAACAGAACAAAGCCAAAATGCTTGACCGGCCGTGCCTGGGACTTTGTTTTGCTATGGTCACAATTAACTTGTTGACATAGTGACTAAAAAGCAATTTACCCCTGGTGCGGTCGCCAGCGCAGATGTCCTGTTCCTAAAATAAAATGTAAGCTGAGCTCATGCCTCCTCGGCCACGTGAATTCACTGAGACTAGTGTTGCCTTTAATAAAGAAACTGCAAGCACGTTAATCCCAGCTTCCTATGTATTTCGGAGCCTTCTGACGTGTTTCCGGTGTGGGGGACGCATACAAGCCTGGCCGGGCAGCTGTACCTTTTCTTGGGTCATCAGGCTTACACTGCAAGCACCCCCACCAATCCCCTAAACTCGCATGTCAGAGCAGAGCGGACAAGGATCACTGCATTCCATGTAAGGTGAGCAAATGTTTGCATTTGTGGAATATGTGAGGCTGATTTGTATAATGTTATCCTGCAATGTCACATCATGAAAAGAGAAGCGAGTTTGTAATTAAAAGTCCACTTGTTACTGGTGAAGCGCCATGAGTTCCTAGTAAAGAGTGTTTATGATAGAAAGTTAACCGGCATTTCATTAAAAACAAGCATTGGCATAGCCAATTGGTCTCGCCTTTGGGACCTTATAAGTGTTTAGCCATGCAACAGTTGTTGTTGCACCAAGGATATTGTGCTGCATAACTAAATACTTATAAGGTCCCAAAAGCGAGACCTATTGGCTATGCCAATGCTTGTTTTAAAATGTAAATGACCTTCTTGTATAAGGTAGCTGCCACCATCTTTGTTGGGGAATATTCAGCTTACCTCAAATACTTAGTGAATAAATCTAGTTATAATTTTAAATATAATACTGTGTTAGTTTAATTAAAATAAAGGTAAAAACTAGGGGAGGGCAGAACTCGCAGAATTTGGCTCCACAGAATTTCACAGAGTTACAAAAACCACTCTGCAAGATTCGGTGGAGTTCCTCCAATGGGTGGAAAAAGACACGTTGTGCTGCTTGCACTGTGATTTAGTGCAGGGGAGAGCGTTTCGCGGTTACAAATCAGCGCAAACTGCACCACGCTGCGCACTAGAGGGTGCAGCTACTTAAGTTGAGTTTGCTGCTGCGCAGGTAGATTTTCTACTACCAGGTCATGTTTACATAATGCTTGTAAAAATATAAGAAATTGGCAAGCCATTTTAACCTATGTTTTAGGGACCAGGTTAGAGAGATCAAGTCCAGGCTACTTCCTCCCTTAGAAATCTAAAAAAAAAAATCAGCAAACGCTAATTTGTGAGTCATCTTTAGAGGAGTCTACAGTGAATTGCTTACTCCAAAATACAAAATCACAGATCCTGCTTTTGCAATATCATAATGAGAAACACTTGTTGTACCCAGACTGAAGACCAGACACACTTGGTGCAAGAAACTACTGTTATCTCAAAGAAATTAATTCGAGGATTACTCTTTGCATTTGTCTTTTTTTATCTTTTTTTCTCCTCTCTGTTCCCTCAATGGGATTCCAAATTTAGTCTCAGACACTGCACAGGAAAACGAAATGGGATGCCACCTCCTGATGCTCAATAGATTTGGGTTTTTCTTGATGGCTAACTCATTTAGTTTTGCCTGAGACAGTGCATGCGCTGTTGGTGAAATATTTTGTAAACAGACAAAAAATGGGCTTAGAGCTCGTCCATTACTTACCATTGGTTGTTTTCGATGACAATCTTCTTTCCTTGCTTCTTATTGGTCAGTGCCTCCTCCTCCATGCCTCCTGCTTCCTCCTGGGTCTTCAGCTTTTGTCCCTGTCATGGATCATTGACCAACTACAGCTTGCGTGCTGAGGCCAATGTCCTTCCACCTGCTGTGCACTCCTGCAGGTACTTTATTACTTTTTTCAATGCACTCTACAAGAGTACATGTGTCTGCAGTCTGTCTCTCTCCCCCACACTTCCCTTGTGTTGCTGCCTTCCTCCTCCAGCTATCAGTGGTTGCTGCTCCTACCCTCCTCCCCCAAACACCTCACTCGTGTTGCTTACCTCCACCCTCTCGCTCTGTTTGTTCCGTTGCTGCTCCTTCCCTTCTCTCATGTGCCTCCCTTGTGTTGCTTTCTACCCACCCTCCTCCCTCTGTCCATTGTTGCTGCTCCCTCCTCCCTCCCTCCTTCCAACACCTTCCTCATGTTGCTTGCCCCCCTTGCCTTTTTTAGATATATTGCACAGCAACACAGGCTGTCGTGTAGTTCCTATAAACCTATATAAGGTATCCGCGTTTAGACAACATACACTATAGGATTGGTGTCAGACTGATTCTAGACACCCCTCCCAGGTATGTTAACCTGTATACCAGCTAGCTCACAGTGCCACTAGAAACCCCTCTTACCAAGGAGAGAATAGTTCTTGGCAAGTATCGAACATGGCAACCCTGATCCCTCAGGATCATGGAAACAGTGTACTACTTTTCGCTCAGTCACTCGTGCTCACTTCGTCTCATAGAGATACACAGAATAAACGGTGGGGACGTTTTTCAATAAGCATTTATTGAACCAGCGCCATTTTAGTGTAAAATAGGTGTGCTGAAACAACCACTAGACAATAACAGATAGAAATGATTATAAGCACTAACAGAGTAAAAGGATGGTAGATTTCTACCATCGTGCTAAAACAATGAATACATACTAGTATATAAAATACATGACAGTAAAAATGCGTACTCCTACGATGCGACCCTAACTAGATGTACCTAAGTGTACCTAGCATGTATGTAGGTGTAAAAGCCAAGAATCCCTCTAGGATAAAGTCAACCCCATTACCTGAAGTGAGAGACTGTTGGACCCCGTCTTGGTCTCGAGATGGACACCTCGCAAGGGATGTCAGACCACTGCGACCTGGAGTGTCTGCGTGCAGGAGCCTCAGCGTCTCGCGTCAGTGTGTCGGCATGGAAGTCTTTTTCTCCTCTGACTACCTCAGCAACATATGGTATATATATACCCAAAGTGGTACCCCCTGGGGATGTGCCTTGCTGTGTCATGTCAGACTAGGATGACGGAAGGAATGACCCTTATACATAGTTATTTTGCAGGAGATGGTAGGCCTGCTGTCCTGCTGTGATTCCAAGAATCCTCATGCATAATGAATGAGGCTTAAGCTTTTCGGAGAAAACCCCATGTCATCATTGGACATTACCGTAACTAGGTAAAAGGTCAGTACTAAGAACCGTTATGTAGTGTAATGGTAGGAGAGAACATAGGTGAAAGGTTAGGTGACTACCTGAGCCTATATTGGGGTACCTAAATGGAACATAACACCCACTCCTCATCCGACTGGACGACATACTAAAAATTCTACGTACGGCTAAACGTGGTATGCAACTATTAATAAGTTCATTAAAAATAGTACTTAAAAAATGTAAAATTTCAAAAAAATGCTAAAAAGGAAAAATAGTGCATGCGATAGAAGTCTGTACTAAATCAGTTCGTATATATAGTCCGAACAATGAGAGACTGAAAGCAATGCAGTTTAGCAAAGATGTTTGTTTAAAATTCCAATTTTAGTTGTTTTTGAAAAACGGACAAATTTTTCCAGCACACGATGAGCCAAATGTTTATGTGTCCTGGCTGGGAGACGCAACATCACTGTTGCCTGCAATCACAGATGATGGTCCCTGCAACACCTCGCAGATCAGGTCAATCGAGCACAGATGTTCCTCCGTATTCACCACAGCTGCTGCTGGGGATGTAGGAGTGTCATCCAAGGCCTGAGTATTTGTTGAGGAGCCGGTATCCGTTCCGACAGGAGCTGAAGCATCTTGTGGTGGCTCTAAGAATGCAGACATAAACATTGGAATACGCTGAGGACACTGCAGAACATGGGCTATTATCGGGTCCAGTAAAGCATCAACGTCCGGTGGCGCAGTTGTTGGAAGTGTTAGACAGAGATCTAGCATGCATTCTTTTCTGCAGAACAGGCATTGGAGGACAGGCAGAATACAGTGGATCCAGACTGGTCTAAAAGACAAGAACTCGCTCAGTTCTCGAAGACGAGGTGTGCCCAGATGGATTACCATGCGATCAAAGTATCAGCGCTCCAAGAACGTTCTTTCCATCTCCTTGGTGACTGGGATGTCCATTGCGTAGCAGAAAAATGTGTATGAAGTTGGTAACAACTCCGAGGATTGTCTGAAAAGTGCTTAACAGGCCAGAACCTATGGTCTTAAATAGGTGGACAATACCTGTTGTATCAGACATGTTAAAGATACGTTGTACCATTTCGGAAAGGGCAGTTTGTTCGTACTAGTGCCTGTATCTCAGCCGAGGACCTTGCAACCTGGTGATCATAAGTTTACCGGGCGGAGGTTAAGGGCACGGTCTGCTGTAAAAGCATGGCTTTCATTCGGCTCAGAGTATCAAACTGTATAAAGGAAACATTCAACAATAGCCATAACAGCGCCTCCCTGACTGTATGGGTCGGTGGCAACAATACTTGCATACAGCAAGTAACCCTGGAGCTTACAGTGACAAGATATGTGATGCCCGGGAGCATCCCACAACAACCTTGATCATTCAGCATCAAGTAACTCCCATTCAAAAGCAACTTGAACACCAGATTAATCATGGCAGCTGGGGATCCTTTCAAGTGACAGGATAAGTTAGCAACTGAACCATTACAGGCCCCGTGAAGCATTATATCCTGGCATAGGAGAGATCCACTTAAGGAATTCTCGCAGTTGGTACCGCTAAGGAACACTTCCATGTCCCCATTCCTACATCGAAATCTGTACGGCAGTTCCCAAGATTCCTTGATGAATTCCCTACCCATCGCTTCATATCTGCCTGCCTGTTGTTGTTCAAGGCAGTGCTGAAACTGGAAAGTTGTGACCGGTAGTGTTATATGGTCATGGATTAACCATTCTGTGGATGGTGACTCTGGCACAGTAAAAGGTAATCTGTCCAGTATTTCAATACGCAGCATTGTATATTTTGCTCCCCTCTGTGCCATTGTTATCTGTTTTTCTGTTAGATTATATGCAGAAAAGAGTGACGTACTGTTGATAAATCGCCAAGGCACATAACCAGCGCGCAATGATTGCAGCGTCCAGCTTAATAGCATAATAGAACGTAATTGTGATTGTCCGTGTTGTAGTATGGACAAGTCTTGTTCTAGTATATCTATAGCAGAAGATACAATGTTGCCCAGTGAATAAATCCTGGATGTTAATGTAGTCAGACCATTGTCAACTACTGCTAATGCCTTATCTAGGTTAATCTTATCTATTTCACGAAGTCTCTCTGCAGCTTCTTGTTGAGAGATTTTCCAGATTTCATTTTAGACAGCGTAATAGAAACGTTTCTGACGTGGCTTTCTGGGACCCAATAAAAAATCCCTTAGATCCACCTCATCTGAGAGTAAGGATAAGTGCTGTTTCACCTGGGACAATGTCGAGGTTTTTAGCCAAGCGAGGCACAACTTCCCAACACTGTATGATGTCACCACCCTCGGATGTTCTCTCTGTACATATCGTGGGTCTGGCCTATGGATACTAAACCCTTCGGTTGTACCCTTGAATCTTGATTGACATCTGTTGGTGTCTGTGGGCCAAACTAACCATCCCTTCCAATTTGGGTCTGAAGTATTGTACTGCATGATGTCATCTATTGTATCCCCTCCACGTGATGTAAAATTGATGTGTGAAGGTGTGGGAATCCGAGGTGTGTTCAAATCCTTGTTCTTGGCTAGTCCAAGACAGGAAGTCTGTTGCACTGTTTCATTCAGAAATATTATCTGTTGCAGAATGAGGCACGCTCTAAATAGTGCTACTGTTCCCTGAACTTGCCATTCCTTAGAACCCCAGACTGATTTTGTGTCTATAGTGTCCTTCCATAAGTCGAAACCCTGTTCAGACAGTTGGGAAATAAAGGATGCAGAATAAATCTGTTTGGTGTTAGTCAGCATATTTTTCTGTGCAGGTGTAGGTGCAACCTTATAGTAATATGAGGTCGGGTCAGAAGTGTTAAACCCTGAAAAATATGAGAATTTCTGTGCAAACGTTCTTCGAACTACCTTTTGGTGGTGTCTGGACAATGTTCCCATTGGTGGTATGTGAAAACATTTTGTGGGATACTAGATTTGTGTAAAAATTGATGACCATAATGATGGTAACAGTACATGCTATCAAAGTCAGATGTGTCCTCTAAGATTTCATTGTTTGAAAATGCAGCGGATTTTTCCAAATCAGACAACATATTATTTACAGTTTCAAAATCCCAATCATCAGAAAATGTACTGGAGGTAATGATATCATTTAGAGAAATTTTAAATAAATGTGGAATCTTCAAAAGTTCAGTGGGGCCAAATACATCATAATTAAGCTTCCTGTTTCCCGATTTACTGATTTTTACAGATAAATACAGACAGAAAACATTTATTTTTTGTCTGTATTTATTTTAAATGTGGATAAAAACGGAAATTGGGGTGTAATTTTCACAGATAACAAGTCTCTTTGTTCACGATGAGATGATGTATGAGGTTTCAGGACCAAGTTCACATTTGATACTGCAGAGCATCCTGGGAGATATTTTCCATTTGTTAGTAAGCAAAAGACAGTCACTAGGCCAATCCAGAACAGAAAAAACAATATTCCAGATATTATCCAGAGCTGGAGCCAAGGTGAGACTAAGTAAGTTTTTTTCAGAAAAGTGTAAAAATTATGAATTTGTTGCTTACGGGAAACTGGAGCTGGCGTAGTCTCAGGTTCACTGAGATCAAGAGAGAAGGTATCAAAATCGATGAAGTAGCCAGATGCAGTTTGATCAATCTTTGGTAGCTCTGCAGGTTGTGTAGAACCGGCAGGTGTCTCTTGTTGAGGCATATTGATGTAGACGTTGGTGTTTGCCCTAATTGAAATTTGTCTTTCATTTGTTGTTTGAAGTTCTGTTTCCAGAGGAACGAGTTCCATATCATTGTTGGAAATTCCATAATTTCGTATTGGTGACTCTTCAAATGTTATGAGTCTTTCTGTCTGAACTTCTTGTATGGTAGCGAGAGGAGAGCGTCGGCTACCCAGGAGCCCACGAGGCCTACTATTCAGTATCGGTCACATCGTGTGGTTTGATCAGATCAATGGAGACAAATCTCTTTCCTTTTTTTCCGACAAGAGGCGGAAGAAGTATTGTTCTTGTTCCTTCGACAGCCAGGACAGGTACAGGCTTTCTGTATGATGGCCCAAATTCTTTCTTGTCCTCGATCTTTTCTCTGACCAGATCTCCGACTTTTGGGATCCAGACAGATCTTGCCGTGACTGATTTGACTTCCCCAGTGGCGGTTCGTTTTACTTGCACATTGCTTAGTAGTGCTCTGGATTCGTTCAGATCCTGTAAAACAGCCAAACGTTTATTGATGTCAAATGGTTTATCATCCGCCACTGTGCTTTCATAATCGAGATCAGGTACCCACATTCTTGTCCCAAATAGGACCTCGTAAGGAGTGACACCCCCGAGAGGACTTCATGGCAAATTATTGAGTGCTCGCTGTACTCCATATAAATGATTGACCCAACTACCACCCAAACCTAATACTCATGCTGTTAAAGACTGCTTTAAGTCTTGGTTTTTCCTCTCCACGACCAATTTCCATCTGGATGGTATGGAGAGGAGTACCGCAATGCTACACCCAAACCTTCCATGGCTTCCTTGTAAGCCCTAGAGCTAAACACGGGGCCACAGTCAGAATGTAATGTGCCAACTGCGTATGTCCCTATAAAGACTCGCAAATCTTTTATAACAGTTCGAGCATCAGCCGAGCGCTGAGGCCATACCCATAGGAACCTGGAGCATGAATCAACTGCCACCATGATATACTTGTAAGCCTCATCTGATTGTAGGGGGCCGCAGTGGTCCAAATAGACACAAGCGAGTGGTCTGTCTGATATTATTAGTGGTGTCTGCGCTGGACGCGCCACAGTGGAACCCTTCATCTGCTGGCAGATGTCGCAATTTAAGACAAAATTCTTCATCTGTTTAGTTAAACCAAGCCACCAATAGCGTTGTTTCAATAATGAAACCATCGCGGTAATCCCTGCGTGTGCAGAACCGAGACCCTCGTGTGCAGCTAGTATTAAACCCAATCTACGATCCTTGTTTGGTATTACTCTATTCCCCACTCCTGGAATCTGAGCATACGGAATGTTGTTTGCATCTAACTTGTAGGAGTACTTGAGTGGAAAACCTTTTGGTAAGGCTGGGCTGTTTTTGCGTGAAGCAATGACAGCTACCATTATCTGTCCGTCTATTCTCGTTTTTGAACGAGTGATTGCAGCTACGGAAGCAGTACGTATTGCCCCCTTTGCGGCTTCGTCGGCCAATTAATTCACTTCAACGTGAACGCCATCACATTGATGACTCCGCGTGTCTATCACATGAGCTCTTGGTATTTCGTTTTTTAACTCAGCTACCTGTTCCCATAGCCTTTTATGCTTAATTGTGCAACCTTTAGAGTCTTTAAACCCATTTTGACCCCAGTAGTGAAGATATTCATTGTATGACTGGACACAATAAAAGAATCGCACACAATCAGTGTGGGGAATTCCCGATCCGTATTTATTAGTGCCAGTAATAGGGCTTTTAGTTCTGCCAGCTGAGCCTTGCAGTCTCCTAGAGGCTGTGTCTTTGTAACGCTGGGATGGAACTTGCCATCCTGCATACGACCCTTTACAATCGCACAAGCGGCGCTGTATTGCTGTTTACTTCCTACAGCCGGCTGAGCAGATCCGTCAGTGTTAATAATGTATTCATACTGATCTAGAGGCATAATTTAATTTGGGAGAGGATATTCTTGTTCGTATTGCAGGAATGCTTGCGTCTTTAGACTAGGGTCATACCTGTATTCTACATCTGATGCAGTGAGAGAATTAGCCCATTGTATCTATCTTGGATGTAAGGCTTTAGCATTAAGAACGCTTGCCCTTGTAGCAGCCTCTAAAGCTGGTACCGGGGTTACAACAATTATTTATTTCCCCTGAGCCAGTGCTCTTTCTCTTACTACAGCGGTCTGTACTGCTGTCAGTATCTTTTCTGTAGAAGCAAATCACATTCCAGCATTTGTGTACAAATGTGATTTGTATGCAATGGGTACTGTTTCGCCTTCATTGAAGGTTAGGTAAGTATACTCAGATTGACCTGCTATAACGCGGATCAACAGGTTGAGGACGTTTACGCGTGTCTGCAAGTGTTTTGAAGCTATCATGTCAGCTTGTAGGGAACGAAGTGTATCTGTGTGTTCCTGTGTCCAATGCCTAATTGAAAAATCAGGTCTGATTAGGTCGTAGAAAGGTTTTACTCTTTCTGCGTAATACAAAATGTATGTTCTGCCAAAATTTAAAAATCCCAATATGGATTGTAAGTTTTTCAGCGATTTAGGAGGTTAGAGCAGCGCACACATTTCTAAAAAGTTAGCTGCCAGGCTTTTTCCTTCACTTGATAACTTGTATCCCAAAAATAGGACATTAAGTTGGGCTATTTTTAATTTTTTTAAGTTGAATTTGTAGTCCTCAGAGGCAAACCCCAAAATTATGGTGCTCACCCTGGTCAAGTGATCCTGTAAATCATCATCTGTCAGATAAATATCATCTACATAGGACAATGCTTCTTCATCCAAATTCTGAAGTAATTCTGTTACCTAGCGTCGAACAACCCGGGGCTATTCTTATACCCTTGGGGAAGTCAACAAAATTGACACTGGGAACCTAGCGCTGAGAATGCTGTTAAGTACCTGCTTTCAGGCGCTATATTTTGGCAGAAGAATCCATTTGAGATATCCAGTGTTGTTTTGCATTTTTTCTGCTCAATGTTATTCATTAATGCGGCACTGTGTACATTCTGTACTGCAAATGTTTTTGTGCATGTGTTTAGATGTCTGTAGTCCAAAACTAGACGATATGAATTGTCGGGTTTCATTATGGGAAACAAAGGATTATTCATTGAGGAGGTGCAAGTTTCAATTACACCTTGGTATTCAAGTTGATCTAAGATCTCCCTGACCTGTTTTTTCACTTCTTGTTTTATTGGGTACTGTCTCTGTGGAGTTGAAGTAGTTTTTACTGGGATTACATGGTGTGGTGTCTCAGCATCCCACCGAACATGGTTGCGATATAGGGCCGGAGCAAGGGCTACCGCCCACTCCCACGCGTATGTGTGTTTTAAGTAAATTGGAACGTGGTCGGAAAAAGCTGGTAAAAAAAACCTTTCTCCCTTTGGGCAATCCATAACAATTTCAGGCGGCCAATCTTTTTCAACTAAAAGTATGTCGTAGCCATAAGTCAAGTTCTCCCAAAAGAGACCTTTAACTTTTCTGGGTTTGTCCCCCTCCATTTGGAGTGTTATCTCATGTAACCTATGTGGGACACATACCCTCGTAGCAGGTGTTTCCACCGTTTTGTGCTCATTCAACTCCGCTGTCACCAGAAATTCCATCAGGTTCTGGCGAGCTATTGTTACTTCTGCTGCATTGTCTAGCATCGTCAGAGCCCATTCCCCATTCAGAAATTGAGTACTCAGAATTCTGGGCATGTCTAACTTTAAGACCTGCTACTTTCTTCTTTTTGAATTGAGGTTTTGATTTTGGCTTGGCTTCTATTTCAGAAGTGTAGTCTGAAGCGCGTTGCATATCTCTGGACTTCGTACGCTCTTTTGTCTGTGTTCTGACCATCCTTCTCTCTCGGAGTTTCTTGGTGAACCCTGAAAGGAACAAGAGGAACGTGTATCAGTATCCTGATACCTGTCAGGTTTTTTAATGTTATCTCTATTCCTAGGGTTGTATCTCCTTTCGGGGGGCTCCTGTTGAGGAGACCCACTCCTGAATTGAGATCCATTTTCTTTAATCTTTTTGTTTTTATTGTTAATATCCCATTTCATCTTGGAAGAATTAGGCGCTTGCTTGGTGTTATCCTTTTCAGGACCAGCCATGAGTTGAGGTTTTGTTGCTCTAGCTCCCAAACTATCTCTACCTAATTCTGCATAGGTGTCCATGATAATTTTAGGTAATTCACATTCCTGTTGTAATGGAGTGAAATCCCTCAGGCGTTGGCGTATTGCCACTGCTGCTGCCTCCCCTTTTATATTTGCTAATATTATAGCTGATACCTGGGCAAAATTACCTAATAATTTCATCCCTAAGTTCAGAGCAGGTTCTGCTCCATACTCAGTTTGTATTTGTCTTAATATGTCTGGAATTACTGCTAATGACGGGATACCATGAGTTCTGGTGTATATGGCAGCGAAAACTGTACCCCAAGTGGTAGAATCCTCTATCTGGGGAGCTATCCCCATTGGCAAGCAGATTGTTAGCATTCTGTGGTTTTTTTTAGGGCTTGTGTGTGGAAATACTGCCTCTAGCTGTGTTATTTTCTGAGCTATCCAGAATGGCATTTGTTCACGTTTAGTGGGCATTTTACCCATATCTGTGTATAGCATTTGTGGTGTAATTTTAGTTATAGAACTCTGAATTTGACTTGCTTGTGTAGCTCTTGTTGGCTGAAGTGTGAGTGTCCTCATCACAAACTGTGTCAAGTTTCTGTAAAGTTTTATTATTTCTTTGTGAAGTGTACGTAAGTCTGCTACCGGCATTGTGTCAATGTCTGGATGCGGTGTGTAAGCCTCAAGGACAGGCCAAGTGGCCCCGTCTCTTCCGAGCGGACCTAATCTTACTTTTTCTTTTGTGTGGGGGAGGGTGCCTTTAAACCAGTTTATATGCTCCTGGTAGGTGAGCAGAACTTCAATTTCCTCATATGGACAGTATTCATTTGGTGGTTCATCCTCAGAGTAAGAATGAAATGTATTTGAATGTGCATCTGCTTGTGGGAATTTAACCCATGAATAGAATACCTCTGTTCTGTAAGACTCGTGAGCCTCAATCAGGAATGTTACTGTCCCACCCCTAGCAGTGACTCCGTAGTCTGCTAGTTTTAAAGTAAGGGCAGTTCTAACATTTTCTGAAATGTTAATTTCCCCTTCTGGTTCCTCCTCCCTCGCTACAGCACGTTGGGCTGGTGCAGTGGCGTCTTCGACAGCCATTGTTTCGACAAAGGTTTCTTAAGGAAGAGTTTCAAGGACACTGAGATAAGGTTTTATGCACAATAGGAACTGTTTGCCCTTCAAGCTTGATAAATCTACAGCTAATATATAGGATATGCCTACTCAGCTGTGGCAGATAGTTCCCTTCCCACTCCAGACGTCTCTGGGGAAATGTGAGTAGGGGTCTCTAAGAAAAGCACGACTGAACTACTCAGATTTGACTGTTAAATAAGTATATGTACAAAAATTAGAGAGGCACATAACAAGAGATGTTCTATCAGTGTTCACTTTTTAAATATTCCAGTACACAGAGTAATCACGATGCGAGAGGCCTTCGTTCTTTTTGTATTCTTTACTTCTTTTATTAATTTCTTGCCAAAAAACATGAACATTTCTGTACAGCCAACGCATTTCGCCCACACTTCGGGCTTCTTCAGGGCGTGGTAGGGCTGGCTAGTCCCCACAAATGGTACGTTCTTCTGCCATGCAATGTTCCGCATAAGAGTAGGACGGAACAGGGCAGCAAGCAGAACTCTTAGCATCCGCCATGGCCGTACATGGCCTTAGATGCAAAGCATAACACATGTGCTTTTTTGAGCTGGATTACTGAGTGGAGCATTTGGCTAACGACGTATACAATTAGTTAAGATTTGAACCTACTCTTATGCGGAACATTGCACGGCAGAAGAACGTACCATTTGTGGGGACTAGCCATCCCTACCACACCCTGAAGAAGCCCGAAGTGTGGGCGAAACGCGTTGGCTGTACAGAAATGTTCATGTTTATTGGCAAGTAAATGAATAAAAGAAGTAAAAAATACAAAAAGAATAAAGGCCTCTCGCATCGTGATTGGGTTGTGTACTGGAATATTTAAAACGTGAACACTGATAGAACATCTCTTGTTATGTCCCTCTCTAATTTTTGAACATATGTTGTTATATGAAGGGCCAATGATGGTGGCTGGCCTTTAGAGGTGGGCATTATAGGGAGATTAAACCTACTTATTTCTTTCTACACTCATAACACACGTAGTGGTGCGGCACATAGTGTTCCTTGCCGCCAATATCTTTACAGTCTGTTAAATAAGAACCAAACCAACGTTGGCGGCACCATGTTATGTAGTTCCTATAAACCTATGGAGGGTCTGCACGTTTAGACAACATACACTATAGGATTGGTGTCAGACTGATTCTAGACGCCCGTTCTGGGTATGTTAACGTGTATACCAGCTAGCTCACAGTGCCACTAGAAACCCCTCTTACCAAGGAGAGAATAGTTCTTGGCAACTATCGAACATGACAACCCTGATCCCTCAGGATCGTGGAAACAGTGTGCTACTTTTCGCTCAGTCACTCGTGCTCACTTCGTCTCAGAGAGATACACAGAACAAACGGTGGGGACGTTTTTCAACAATCATTTATTGAACCAGCGCCATTCTAGTGTAAAATAGGTGTGCTGAAACAACCACTAGACAATAACAGATATAAATGATTATAAGCACTAACCGAGTAAAAGGATGGTAGATTTCTACCATTGTGCTAAAACAATGAATACAGGCAAGTATATAAAATACATGACAGTAAAAATGCAAACTCCTACGATGCGACCCTAACTAGATGTACCTAAGTGTACCTAGCATGTATGTAGGTGTAAAAGCCAAGACTCCCTCTAGGATAAAGTCAACCCCATTACCTGAAGTGAGAGACTGTGGGACCCCATCTTGATCTCGAGATGGACACCCCGCAAGGGATGTCAGACCACTGCGAGCTGGAGTGTCTGCGTGCAGGAGCCTCAGCGTCTCGCGTCAGTGTGTCAGCATGGAAGTCCTTTTCTCCTCTGACTACCTCTGCAAGATATGGTGTGTATATACCCAAAGTGGTACCCCCTGGGGATATGCTTTGCTGTGTCATGTCGGACTAGGATGACGGAAGGAATGACCCTTATACATAGTTATTATGCAGGAGATGGTAGGCCTGCTGTCCTGCTGTGATTCCAAGAATCCTCATGCATAATGAATGAGGCTTAAGCTTTTTGGAGAAAACCCCATGTCATCTTTGGACATTACCGTAACTAGGTAAAAGGTCAGTACTAAGAACCGGTATGTAGTGTAATTGTAGGGGAGAATATAGGTGAAAGGTTAGGTGACTACCTGAGCCTATATTGGGGTACCTAAATGGAACATACCAGGCTGCTTTGCAACATAGCTTAAAGAAAAAAAAGTGCTATGACTGGGTCAACGCTGGCCACATCATAAAGCTTTTTTTCTTTACTTTAAGCCATATTGCACAGCAGCCCACACTGCTCTGCAACTCGACTAAAGAAACATTGACAAAGCCAATAGATTTTGCACAGCAAAACCTATAAGCTTTGCAAATGCTTTTTTAATGCAACCACATTCATCTTGTACCATTGATTTTAAGAAATGTTTTAACTTTTTTATGCAAAGTTCCAAGCAGCAGAATGTTTGATAAAAGTTTGAAATTCAACTGCACAATTGCATGCATGCCTTTAAGTATATAGACTGCACTCCGGCTGCGAGCCTTCTAGTCTGTAGACTGCAATACAATTATAACTGTTGAACACTGCAGGCTGCACTTGAGTTGCACTTCAGTTCCAAGCCTCCTAGAGTGCAGACTGCAAACAATTTTATAGCTGCAAATCTCTAACACTGAAGACTAGTTGTAGGCAAACTAGACTTCGGACTGTAATGAAACTGAAAGCCTTCAACACTGCAGACTGCACTGCAGCTACAATGTGCCTAGATTGCTATACAGCTGCAAACATTTGAGACTGCAAACTACACTACCATTGCAAGCCTCCAATATTACAGATATCACCCTAGATGCAAACCTCAAAGACTGCAAACTGCATTAGAGCAGCAAATGTCTTGAAGACTGGACTACTGCTACAAGTCTTCTAAACTGCAGACTTCACTACTGCTTCAAACCTCCTAGACTGTTGATTGCATTATAGCAGCAAGCCTTTTACCCTGCAGTCAGCCCTCTGAGTAAGCTAAACGCTGGGAGACTGAAGCAGGCAGCCCTGCATTAGTTGGTATTATAGATATCTTATATCACATAAGGTTGCAAGATGGCAGACATTAGTATTGAGTGTAATTACAGACAAGTTCCTGTAGGCGATGTGATATACTAAAACCTACTGGTTCGGACTGAGAAGTTGTGACAATTACAAATAAACATTGGCAAAGCCAATAGGTATAAACTTGGTAAGTTTGGCTTTTTTATGATTGTGTGTGCAAGCATGAGCTATATGCAAAAACAATTGGCAAAATATTAAAAATAAATGAGAGCCCAAGAAAATCAGGTACATCTGCCTTGCCACTGGAGTGCAATCATTTTCGGTCGGCTGTGCACATGCAATCAGGCAAAATACTGTCACTCACAGTGCAGAGAGCCAACGTGAGTCTAGCAAACCGGTAAAGCACTGTCTATAAATACTTATGTCAACATTCGCTTTTATTCTGGAGTATTTGCAGATATGACCTACAAAGTGCTGCACCACAATACCCCCTCCTACTTGACCCAGAAACTGACCCTATCAGGTGGAAACAGATCCTCCAGAAGCACGAGCTCCTTACTTCTTAAGCCACAAAAATAAAAAAAAATAAAACCTACAATTGATCCTGCTCTGGAATTGCCCCAAACATTTGGAACTCTTTCCCTACTGCGATCATATGCAACTCATCCACATTCGGCATCAAGAAAGCAGTAAAAGATTTTCTTTCCAACAAATTTCTCTCACACTGAGGCCCTGATTTTGTTTCTGACTCATCTGTTTGTTTCTGTCCACCTATGTGTCATCTGCCTCTTATTGCTCCGGAATACGTTTTAGGCCCGGACCTATGCTATACTATTGTGCCCGTCTCTCCCGGCCTACCATTATCACATGTGTATATATGTTTTGTATTCTGTATTTATTGAACTCTTATCTAATATTTTTATATTGCTTCATATCCGCTTTCATTTTGTTTTGTACAGTTTCTGTAAAGCGCAGTGTCACCCTAATGGGTCATGTTCATGCTATATAAAACTCCAAATAAATAAATAAATATGTAAATATATTTTAACAAAACAAATTAGTGTCTACCTCAAACAGATCAACAGTTACTAAAAACATGGCATGATGTGATCCCACACAGTGGAAGGCCCTTCACAAAGTTTGACTGGTCATCTTTAAGTTGCTCATTGCTGTATTTGGTTGTTAAACTGGAACTAATGGGGTGAGAAGGGGATTCTAGTGGATGGCCAGCCTCTGCCCTTTATGGTGGATAAAATCACAGAGGCAGCACAACAAGATCCGGTGCGGTTAGCACCAGAAGAACCCTTAGGGAATCAGCCATTAGAGGCTGGGACTAGTATCCAATAAGACATAAAAATGATGTTAAATCTCATCCTGGCCGAGATACGTGAGCTGAAAACAATGCAAGCAAATGAGATTGCAGCATTACATCAGCGATTGTCAAAAATCAAAGAAGCAGTTGGTAGCTACCCGGTAAGATTGCAAGAGGCCGAATCCAGGATATCCCACCTTGAAGATCAGATGACCTTGATGCAGCGCCAGGCTACTTTGGATAAAATACAGAAAAATCTACTTGAAAGCAAACTGGAAGTGCTGGAAAATCACTCTCGACGCTCTAATCTGCAGCTGGTCGGGGTCCCTGAAGGCTGTGAGGGGTCTCAAATGCTTCCATGGGTCGAGTCATTCATTAAGGAGAATGTGCCGCCCGAATTCTCTGGGGGTCTTACCATCACGAGGGCACATAGGGTCCCTTCCCAGCCATTCCCGAATTCAAAGCTCCCTCGAACAATCCTAATCAACTTCGCAGTCTTCCGGGTTAAAGAACAGATATTGACTAGAGCTATTCAAAAGAAGCCATTCTCAACGTGCAAAGTTCCCAGCTGCCGCTTCTTCTCCGATATGTCGGCTGCAGCAGCTCGCCGCCGGAAGGAATTTGTCATGCTTCTCTACTTGTTCAAGGCACAGGGGGCTCAGGCGGCTATAGCCCAGCAATCAAAGCTACGAGTCCTGGTCCAAGGCAAATTCCATATGTTCACAGATCTTGCTGAAGCACAGGAACTGTTACAGTTAATTGGGGGGCGGAGTTTGCCCGGCTGGAAAATGGCCGCGATGATCTAGAGCTCCGCCACACACCGCAATAATCCGACAGGAAATCCGCGCATTATTTACTCTATCCCGTCGCGGCTGCGGCGAATTCACCTTCCTGAGCCCTCGATCCGTCCGGGGCTGTGCTCGTCTGCCATGGATCCCCCCCCTGGGGGCCCTCGATCTGCCGATGAGAGGTTGCGGCGTGCTGCGGCCTACTGCCCGCATGCCCGCGAGAGGAGCTGGCTGGGATCCCTGCTGTCCGTCCTGGAGGTGCGGCGTCAGAGCCGGTGGCTGCTTCTCCTCGGCCCGCTGCTGCTGCCGCCCTCGGAGGCTGCTGTGGATCTGCGCGCGGTGCCCCGGTGCGGTGGGGGCCGTGGCGTTCCTACTGCTGTGGAGCGGCTTGAGACGACTCGGCGGCCTGAAGGGGTGATGCCCGGGGGACGGCGAGGCTGCTGCTCGCACATCGGAGCAGGGGGCGGCCCTGTTAGCCCCGGACCTGACTGCGCTCCTCTGAGGTGCCTTGCCTGAGACCGGTGGCAGACGGGGACTTTGACGGAGGTGAGGCATCCTTGCGCTGGGGTCTGCCTCCCTGGGTGCGGTGCGTCCTCCCTTGCGGCCTGGGTTGAAGTCCTGCTCTCTGCAACGTGCCTGACGCGGGGAGCCCCCTGGGGTGAGTTCTGCACCGTCTGCAAGGGTGGCCCTGCGTTGCGATCGAGGCTCCTGAGTGCCTGATGGTCATACCCTGCTGCACCGTTGGGGTCCCCGGTCTCGGCCCTTGGACTGGGGGTGTGGGCTACCGGTGCTGGATTGGAGGACTGCTGCTGCGGGGTGCTGCCTGCTGTATACCAGACCCTTCCTCCGGTGCGCTCTGCGCTGCCTCTCTGCCCTGCCTGAAACGTCGGATGGTCGGTTGACCTGTTCCCCATCCGCTCCCAGTGCCAGCTGGCGGCCTGATCTGGTGTGTGCGCTTCTGGGTCGCCCACTGAGTGCCAAGCTCAATTTTGAGCAACATAAGTCTCGGTGCTACGAAGAGGCGGCGGACGCCGCGCTTTCGGAATCAGAAACCCCTGCTGACGACCCGGTTGGCGACATCAAGCAGATCATAGCGTCTATGCAGAAGGGGCTCACTGCCATTGACTCGAAAATAGACACACTGGCCTACAGGATGGACAAGATGTCCGAGAGGGTCGATAAACATTCAGAGCGCGTAGACATGGCAGAGCGCCGCATAACGGAGGTAGAGGAGGCCCAGACTGACGCTGATGGCACGCAGAGGTGGGTTGAACGTACGCTGGCTGCCCTGCATGATCGAGCTGAAGATCTGGAGGCCCGGTCGCGATGCAGTAATCTCCGTATCACGGGCCTGGCAGAGTCCACAGCGACCGGCAACATGGAGTCATTCGTGGAAAAACTACTAACTTCTCTTCTAGGTGCAGATACCTTCTCTCACTTATTCATCATCGAGAGAGCGCATCGCTCACTTGGCCCTCGCCCTCAGCCCGGTGCCCCGCCTCTGCCTATAATAGCAAAACTCTTAAACTACCGGGACAGAGACGCAGCGTTACGCAAGGCACGGGAACTGGGAACTCTGCAATATGAAGGCGCTTCCATCTCTCTGTTCCCTGACTTCACCCTCAAAGTACAGGAGGCCAGGCGCCAGTTCATTCCCTTGAAACGCAAACTGAGGGACCAACATATCGAGTATGCCATGTTATATCCGGCACGTCTCAAAGTCCTATTCGACGGCAAGCCCAGGATATATTCGAACCCTCAGTCTCTACAGAAAGCATTCCGGGACTGGGAGACGGCTGGCAAGCGGATAAAAGACCAGGGCGACGCTCCTGTACCGAAGGCGCTCCCTGGAAGCCTTGATGACAATGACTGAGATAATGCAGCCCTTTCGTGAGTGCACTGCTGCTTTGCCTGTATTCCTGTAACAGTACTGCAAAGTCATAACGGAATCTATGCATCGCTGACCCGCCTAGCGGGTTAGACAATAGGCTACGTTAGATTAGTGCGGGGTGCTGGCCTCAGGTCCGCCTCTCCCTAACAGTATTATTTCTTGTTATTAGGCAGTTCCCTGGTTGGAGAAGACAAATGTTCCTCTTATTTCTCAGGAAGGTGTACCTCCAGTGTGTTATTTAGTATTGATATGACATACCATTATTTGCTTTGCCACTGGTTTTTCTTTTTTGATATGTGTCATGTTTGTACGGTATTCTTGCAAGTAGTAAGCGGTGTTGTGGCGGTGGGTGGGTTACGCTTGTATTGCTGGGTAACATCTGCCCCACTGCGTTAACCGCTGTATCATTTTTTTGGTTGGGGATTTTTGTGTGTCATTCATGATGTGATTGAATTATGGTTGTTCATTTGTGTGGTGGGTGGTGTCCGCCTTTGCAAAGTTGGGGCGTGCAAGGCGTGGGTGGGGGGTGGTATGTTCACCTGGGTTGTCTTTCTTTCTCCCTTTTTTTTTTTTTTTTTCCTTCCTTTACGGATCACGGGTTCACCTTTTGTATGCATGGTAGGCGGGGTTGGTGGGGGGGTTACAGGTCACTATGTGCAATGGTTGGTGCCATGATAGGCTCTCAGGCTAGGGCCGGCTCGCCCCAACAAATGACCTTCATGACATGGAATGTCCGTGGTTTGAAAGACCACCGCAAGGTGCGTAAAATTATTGCCTACCTGAAACGAAAGGAGATTGCGGTGGCACTGCTTCAGGAGACGCACCTGCCTCCGGGCTCTGCGCTTCTTACTAGTAGCGGGCTGGCAGGGATCTCCCACGCAGCGTGCTTCACTTCCCATTCTAGAGGTGTGTTGACATGGCTTAACCCCAAGGCGGGTTTTAAATTAGAACCCTTGACGTCCGACCCAACAGGTAGATATGTTATCTCACGATGCTATAGCTCGGAGTGGGAATTCCTGGTTGTCAACTCCTATGGCCCGAATTATGATGATCCAGGGTTTTATCGCTCCCTGTTTGCAATACTTGGGGATCGCAGCTCTCTTCCGATATTCTGGGGGGGTGATTTTAATTGTATAATGGATACGGCTCTGGATCGTTCTAAAGGCCCTACGCGTCCGCTTTCTGCCTCGGCGAAGGCAGTGGCAGACATTGCTTTACAATTACAACTGGCTGACTTGTGGAGGTCTCGCTCGAGTGCCCGCGGGGGGTATACACATTACTCTGCGCAACACGATATCCACACGCATTGACTATTGCTTTATTCCCCAACCCTTGCTGCCTAAGGTGCTGGAGTATACTGTCCTGGCCCGCTCTTTCTCGGACCATTCACCGGTAATGGTCACGATAGCGGTGCCTTATCGTTCCCCTACTCCTTTTTTGTGGCGTTTTCCTCCCTATTCGCTATTAGATTCTGTTTTCCACTCCGAGCTGAGCGCAGCGATCTCAGAATACTTCGAGATTAATGTCGGGTCGGTTGACTCCTTTGCCACGGTGTGGGAGGCGTTTAAGGTTTTCATCAGGGGTGTAGCCATTAGTAAGCACGCGGGTGTTCTCCGTGCCATTCGCAGTCGTCTCGCCTTGCTGGAGACCCGCCTATCGGACCTTGAGGCACGCCTATTACTCGCGAACAACTTAAGGCCACACTGGCTGAATTCTACGAGGAGGCTGATCGGGAGGTCAAGCATATGGGCAAGTATGCCACTGCTAGAGATTATGGAGAGACTGACCGGCCTGGCACGGTGCTGGCGGCAATGGCCCACCGCCGACTAGAATCTGGTGGTATTGTTGAGCTGGTGGGCGAGGATGGGGCGGAACGGACGGACTGCTCTGACATCAATGCCCAGTTCCGTTCTTATTATCAGGAGCTATATTGTTCTAAACTAGCCCCCAGCGATGAAGATATTTCTACCTACCTTGAATACATACAGCTCCCTTGGTTGCAGAACTGGCAGCGCGCGTTTTTGATGCGCCCGGTTGAGGCGGCGGAGGTTCGCCTCGCGTTGGGGTCGATGCGCGAAGGCAGTGCCCCTGGGCTTGATGGCCTAACGGTTACATTCTATAAGGGCTTCGGCGATTTGCTTATCCCGCATCTTCTATCCTTATTTCACGAGATGGCTGCAGACGGCATAATGCCCCCATCCATGCGGGAGGCGTTGATTATCACACTGTTGAAGCCCAATAAAGACCCTCATAGGTGCCCCTCTTATCGACCGCTCTCACTGATCAACATGGACACCAAATTGTTCGCGAAAATATTGGCGAACCGCCTGTCGCCGCTACTCCCTCAGCTTATAGGCTCTGAACAAGCTGGGTTCATCCCGGGTCGCACGCTATCACACAATCTCCGCACAGTCTTTGGGGCACTGCAGCATGTTCGTCCTGAGGTCAAGGTTGCCGTGGTATTTTTAGATGCCGAGAAGGCTTTTGATTCGATCGAATGGAAATTTATGTATGCCGTGTTGCGCCGAATGGGGGTCGGTGAGGTTTATTTGCAATTGGTCTCGGTTCTTTATAACTCCCCAGTCGCTCGGGTGCGCACGGGTGCTGCTGTCTCTGCCCCGTTCCCTATCTCACGGGGCACCCGGCAGGGTTGCCCGCTGTCCCCGTTGCTGTATGCGGTGGCTGCTGAGCCCCTGCTGCGGGCATTGCGGGAATATCACAGGCACAGGGGGCTTCGCTTCCCTCATTACAATCTTATTACTTCGGCTTACGCGGATGATACGCTTTTATATATCAGAGATCCCGAGACTCATCTGTCTCCCGTAATACGTGAGGTGTTACGTTTTGGAGGTCTTTCCGGGTTAAGAATTAATTGGGATAAATCCATATTGTTCCTGTTGACGCCCTCTACTGTGCAGTTTCCGCTTGACTTCCCACTCCAATGGACCACTGAACCGGTCCGCTACTTAGGCATTCAGGTCCATTCTGCGCTGACGTGGTTATTAAAGCCAATTACGGCAAAGCGATCGATAGGCTTGGTGGTGACGTAGACAAATGGATACGACTCCCATTGTCTTTGGCCGGCAGAGTTTCTTTGATGAAGATGGTTGTACTCCCCCGCCTGCTTTTTCTGTTTATTAACATTCCCATAGTGGTCCCACAGCATCTGTTTCGTGAACTCCGTTCCCTGATGACTAAATTGGCGAGGGCTGGCGGGACCCCTAGAGTCGCTTTAGACACCCTCATGCTGCCCTACTCTGCTGGCGGACTGAATGCCCCGAACCTTGAACTGTACTACAGGGCCGCGCAGGCCTCCCACGCATACAGCTGGGTACATGGGCCCCATGATTTACCTCATCTTCATTTTGAGAGGGTTGCCGCTGCCCCGCATTCCCTGCCTCGCTTCCTAACGTAGGCCCCGATGAGGCGCTGCAGCATATTGGATTCGATCAACTCTGTTGTGCATGCGTGGAATGCTCTGCTCAGACTGTATGATGGGGCTCAGTTATACTCGCCCCGAATGCATGTGGAATGGTGTCAGTGGTTTGCGCTTAGCTCGGAGAGGGGGACCGTGGACTTCCTCAACAGACTACGCATACGAACTATGGGTGATCTCTTCAAGCACGGGCAGGTGGGCACGTGGGAGGCCGTGGCGGGCACAGATAGTGTGCACTCAGCACTGACCCGATTTCACTTTTTCAGAACTTGGCATGCTCTACGTGCAACGCTGGGGGACGAACTGCAGGAGCCCTTGGAAATTCCCCCTCTAACGATCCTCTTGAGCGCGCAGGCCCCGTGTAAGTTAGTCTCCAAGCTATACACCTCAGCTCTGATCGCGAGGACCCCCTCCCTCAGCAGGGTAAGACAAGCCTGGCAATCAGACATAGGCGGTCCAATTACGGACGAGGTTTGGTTCTACTGTTGCGGGGTTACCCGCAAGATCTCTATCAATGGTCGGCATCGGCTTGCTCATTTTAAATTTTTAAATAGAGTTTACCACTCCCCCCTGCGTCTTTTGGGGTATAGATTGAGGGACACTGATAATTGTGAGAGATGTCATACGCCACATGCTGGTTTTTTTCATCTGGCATGGCTGTGCCCACAGGTAGAACATTATTGGGGAAAGATTTTTCTGAAGCTGAATGATATCCTGGGGCTCTCCCTCGTTCCAGATCCCCTGCTGGCACTCCTAGGTTATACTAAGCCACTTAAGAACAATGTACGTAAACTGGTAGCAATCGGGCTTCTCCTGGCCAAACTCCGGCTGGCGATGCGCTGGATGAGGGGCCCTGAGCCCACTGTAGCAGAGTGGGAGCAAGACTTGGTCTATTGCAATACCCAATCTGACGTTTATAACGAAATGCTCCCTCCCTGTAACTGTCCAAAGAGCTTCTGGGGTATGTTTGCTCAATATCGGGCTGCACAGCTAGCCACAGCAGAGGATCCGGAAGACTAGTATATGTGTGTGAGAGATCGCTGTCAAATCAATTCTCAGAGTGTCAGCTCAGGGAAATTTGTATTACCATGTGATGTTCTTATGTACATTTGCAATCTTTACAGCAGAATTGAGCCCGCCACATCCTCCGATTGTGGGTTCTCTTCTTCTTTGTCTTTCCAATTGTCATGTCACTTGGGCCTGGTCCGCCCGCTTTCTCTTCGCCGCCATGCTAAATTTTGATATTGTTAAGCCCATATTGCTCTTGATTCAAGTGATCAACATTTATGTTATTTCTATTGCTTTTGGATTATTGTATGTATACTGTCCCTTTTTTCTGTGAGTCTTAAAATGCAATAAAATACATTAATAAAAAAAAAAACTGTTACAGTTAATTACTACGGAAAAGTAGAGAGGCAGGAATGGCTGCTGTTGTTTTTTTTTTTTTCTTATTCTCCTTTCTTCTTTTCTCTCTTTTTTTCCTTATTTTTCTTCTATGCCTTTGAAATTGATTGGGCTTTCTCCCCTTTTTCTCCTTTTTTTTTTTTATTGTAAGGGGGGGTGAAAGGTCACCATAGGGTGCAATAACATGGCACCTGGATCAGGGTTAATTCAGGGTGGGGAGGCAGGGGGTATGGTGGGCTATTCCCCATCTGCTGGGGGTTGGAAGGGGCACAGAGAATGGGTGAGGGTTAGGGAAGGGATAAGCAAGGGAAAAAATGAGCAGGAAAATTGTGAATTACACAGGATGTGTCCCCAAGTTAGCAAGATACCACAGAAAATGGCTTTGGTGGGAGACGACGGCAAAAGAAGGGTCAAAATGGAAACATTTCAGAGTGATAAAAGCTGAGATAGACTTTCCAGGATGGATCAAGTGATACAAAATATAAAAGTGATTAGATGTAACGTCAATGGATTGTTGAGCCCGCGTAAAAGCGGTGCTTTTTTAAATTGGCTAACATCCCTCTCTCCTGAAATCATATTTCTACAAGAAACGCATTTCAGGACTGACACCCCCAAGATATCTCTACCTAAGAAAATATGCATTAGCGTATTTCTCATCTGCTAATCTAGCAGTGCGAGGGGTTGGGATTTTATTATCTAATACTCTCGACTGGCAGGTTAAGGAGGTGTGCCGAGATGGAAAAGGTAGATGGTTATGGGTGAAGGTCAAACTCGGGGGAGCAGTGCTAAATTTAGTTAATTACTATGGCCCCATAGAGGATGAAACCACAGCACTGAAGCAGATTTATCAATTAGCAGCAAATATGGAAGGTGTAATGATCTTGGGTGGTGATTTTAATTATATTCAGAATCTGGCACTCAATACCTCAAATAAAGCTAAATGACAATTAAAGCCCAAAACTGCAAAGTTACTAAATAGTTTGTCTATACATTTTGCCTTAGCAGATCCCTGGAGGCAGGGGCACCCCGGTGTCTCTCAATTTACCTGTTACTCCTCAAGATATAGAACGGCATCCCGACTGGATTTCTTTCTGGTGGATAAACTGTTAGCCATTGGTGAAACAGAGATATTAGCCAACTCTTTTTCTGATCATTCTGTAGTCTCTGTTACGTTAATGTTAGGGATCACCCCGAAAAAGAAATCAAGGTGGCAGTTTGACAAATCCTTATTAGAAGATATTACTTGGGTGACAGAAACTAGAATTTTTATTAGGGAATTCTTTCAGTTTAATGCAAACACTGCCCCAATCTTTATGGTTGTGGAGGCATTCAAAGCTACTTTTAGAGGACAGACGATATCCTATAAGTCTAGGATAAGTAGACAACGTAAGCAAAGGATTCTGGAGTTACAGACCGCTGTGGAGAAAGCTAGACAAGATGCAACCTTAACAGCGATAGCAAAGCATATTAATAAGGCACAACAGCAAGAATTAACAAAAGCTAAGGAGCAATTGAAAGATTTTTTTTTGTTTGAGGAGATCTCTGGAAGCAAGGCTTACCAACAAAAGCTTTATGAGGAAAGCCAGCACATTGGCAGATTTTTGGCATGGACCACAATGAGTCATAAAGCGGCGCAAATAATTAGTCATGTTTAAAATCCCTCTACTGGCCTGCTAAAAGAAGATAAACAGGCGATTCCTGAGGTCTTTCTCTCTCATTTTAAACAAATTTATTCGCAAATACAGGCGGTAGAAGAGGCAGAATTGACGTCCTATTTTGAGTCACTGGAGCTACCGCAGATATCGCAGCAGCTCATTGAGACACTCAATGGCTCAATAGGAATCTCAGAAACTCTGACAGTTTTAAAAAGTATGTCCAACGCAAAGGCTAGCGGGGCGGATGGGATTCCGGCGGAAGTATATAAGATATTCCAAGAAGAGCTACTTCCTTTTTTAACAAAACTGTTTAATCAAATAAAGGACGGGATAGACACCCCCAAAAGTTTTAAGGAGTCAGTGTTGGTTGTCTTTCTTAAAAAGGATAAAGATCCTTATGATCCTAGTTCCTATCGCCCTATCAGTTTGCTAAATACAGACTATAAACTGCTTATGAAGATTTGGGCAAGAAGGAATGCTCCATGTGCCCAAAGGTGGTTCATATAGACCAAAATGGCTTCCTTCCAGGACGGCTAATGGCCACTAACACATATTTCTTAATGCAAGTTATTGATTATTTTTCCGCTAACAAGATCAAAGCGGCCATTCTGATGATGGATGCCGAAAAGGCTTTTGATTTGGTAGACTGGCATGCCTTATTTTTTATTTTGGATAAGTTTGATTTCCCACTACAGTTCACACATATGTTAAAAGAATTATATAGTCAGGTGGAAGCCAAAATTATCATCAATGGAACAGAAGCCGGTAGTGTAAATATCAAACGCGGCAAGCGACAGGGTTGTCCATTATCCCCTCTTTTGTTTTCTCTGTTTATTGAACCCCTAGCTGTTAAAATTCGTAATAATTTACTGATCTTGCCCCCCATGGATGGGATGGCAAAAATTAAGCTATATGCAGATGATATAATCCTATATCTCAAAGCAGGTGGGTCTAATATACAGAATGCACTGGACGAAATTCAGAAATTTAGGCAGGTAGGGGGATATAAAGTGAACCAAGCTAAAACAGAAATCCTCACATTTAATTCAGTGCCTTCCGATACCCCGGCATCTCTACAACTACGATCAGCCGACCCAGTCAAATATCTAGGTATCTTTGTCACAAACGATTATGGACAATTATTCCCATTGAACTATAGTAGTATGCTTGCGAAAGTGAAAAAATGATTAGATAACTGGTCTCTGCTCCCTCTATCATTGATAGGTCGGATCTCCATGGTTAAAATGCCGGTGCTCATATTGTTTCTATTTCTTTTCAGTAATCTTCCTTTGAAAATCCCAAGCTCCTATTTTAAAGAACTGGACGAAATGATACGTAAGTTTGTTGGGAATAATAAGCACCCCAGGGTTAAGCTAGCCACATTACAACTGGATCTAGCACGGGGGGTATTAGCACTCCCACATTTTGCAACCTACTACCAGGCCTCCTTGATTAATTTGCTATCACAATTAGGAGAGGAAGATACAGTTTTTGATAAAAAAATTTTTTATACATATGTTGAAGGAAAGTGCTATAAAACTCCCCTCTTTTTTACGATCAGCGAAACTTCCGAAAAATACCAGATATAAGGTGATACTGGCATTAGTAGCAAGAACTCAGCTTTTTTTCAAATCACGAGATATTCTAGCATATCATGCTTATACCCCTATCCAAGATTGTGCGACAGGAGGTCTAACGTTATCTAGAGGGCTTTACCAAGTATGGCAAGAATTAGGTTTTGGTCAGCTTGGGTTTTTATAATCATGAGACATTAATTACTTGGGAAACGGTACGACTGCAATCTTGCAATCTAAACACCGCTTTCTCTATGAGTTTTCTTCAGCTCGTGAATTTTCTCAAAAACAATTACACCATACTGAGTGAGGCTGCACGTCAAATCGCTAGGCAGATGTCGAATAAAACTCTGGGTGTGGGATTTTGGTACCAGCTATTACATCAGAAGGCTCATAGAGAAGAGATTATTATGAAAGAGCTTCAGAAAATTCACTCAGAGACAGGCTGCAAGTTTAATATGAAAGAATGGCAGCAGCTTAGTGAGTTATCAAATAAAGCATTGCGAGTTGCTAATTTTAAGAGAATGAATTTTTTATCCAGATGGTTAGCATATTATACCCCTTTGAGATTGCATACGATGTTTTCAACTAATCCGAACCAATGTTTTAGATGTAATAAACAGGTTGACGGGGGCTGGGTACACATATTTTATGAATGTAGTAATTTACAGCAATTTTGGAAGGACGTTTTTACCATGATTTCGCAATTTCTGTTTGTAACAATTGCCCCATCATCTATGCTGGTTCTATTTGGTTCATCGGAGGAGGTAAAATGTCTAACGAAATATCAGCAGTATTTTATAGTAATTTCTATAGTGGTCGCTAGGTCACTGGTCTTGCAAAATTGGAAAACTAATAAACAACCTAGGATTGACCATTGGCTTAATAAAATGTGCAGAATTTACAGATTTGAGGAGGCCCATGCAAAACGTGTAGGAGCTACTGTAAGATTTAGAGCTATCTGGAAAAATGTCTCTACTCAGTGTATATCTGTGTAAAGTTGATTTTAAGAGCCCTGTCCTCTATGAAGTTAATCTCCTCACCTTACTAAAATACCTGCTGCTAGCCGCACTTGCACTTTAAATAGTTTTTGATATCTGTACGCTAGTCTGATGCTGCTATTGTTCAGATATTAGTTAATCTCTGCATTTTACATCTGCTGCTTGCCTGCACATGCACTTTAAATTGTTTTTGATATCTCTACGCTAGTTCGATGTAGACATCGTATAGATTTTATGTTTGTTAAACTATGTAGTCATAGTCATTTACTAATATATGTATTGGTGCTCCTGGGGAATTGCCAGGAGGTAGCAAAAGCTGGGGAGATCAGGGAATCATGGTTCAACGTGGGCTATTGTGGAATATATTCCATAGTCACTTTCCTATATATATATTTTTTTTTATTTATTTATTATTCCTCGAACTTTTATCAAGTATCTTTATAACTGATGTTAGTTCTGATATATTTTGGCAATTTCATCTAATGTATTTCTGCTGCTATTTATCTGAAATCCGTAATTTCCCCAAAATATATTTTTATTATTTGTCCTGTGATGTCATGTTTCTTCTGCTTTTATTCCTGCTCTAATAAAAATATTTTAAAAAATTAATTTAAAAAATAAAAGAGATCAAAGGCAATAGCATACTCCACAGCGTGCACATAAATAATACGCTTTTAACAATTTAAGTACAATAACAGTAAAACAAAACATAAAGAGGACGTAGTATTTATAATTTTCCTAAACTGAGCCAGCTGGAACAACGGACATTTTTTGTGTTAAAAAGGAGGCAATCGCGATCGTGAATTTAAAACAAGCATTGGCAAAGCCTGTAGGTCTGGCATTGGCTGGCAGCTTGCGGGCTCTGCCAACGCTTGTTCTGTGATGGTTTTTGGAAAACTTTAGTGTTGTGTAATCTGACAGGGCCTTGCTAATTTGAAGAGAAAAAAAAAAGAAAGAAGTAAAAGATTTTCTTTCCAACAAATTTCTCTCACACTGAGGCTCTGATTTTGTTTCCGACTCATCTGTTTGTTTCTGCCCACCTAAGTGTCATCTGCCTCTTATTGCTCCAGAATACATTTTAGGCCCGGACCTATGCTATACTATTGTGCCCCTCTCTCCCGGCCTACCATTATCACATGTGTATATATGTTTTGTATTCTGTATTTATTGAACTCTTATCTAATGTTTTTATATTGCTTCATATCCGCTTTCATTTTGTTTTGTACAGTTTCTGTAAAGCGCAGTGTCACCCTAATGGGTCATGTTCATGCTATATAAAACTCCAAATAAATAAATAAATATGTAAATATATTTTAACAAAACAAATTAGTGTCTACCTCAAACAGATCAACAGTTACTAAAAACATGTCATCATGTGATCCCACACAGTGGAAGGCCCTTCACAAAGTTTGACTGGTCATCTTTAAGTTGCTAATTGCTGTATTTGGTTGTTAAACTGGAACTAATGGGGTGAGATCTTTGCCCAGTTTTACCATGTATAAAATGACAAAATAAAGATGTAATATAATCACAAAATGTGCTTCATTTTGCCACATTATTTGCCTTTGCTTGCCACCCAGTTTGGTTCTCCCTGATGCATAATTTGGACTTAATTTGTCGCATAATTCCATTGGCCCTGGCTATAAGGGTTGTTAAACTTACCCCTGTTACGGTCTATAACAAAGATTAGGGTCTTTAACAACTGGTATAGTCTGAGGCAGGAGGGTTATAATGATATTAGAACACTATTTCCCAAACTGTGGTTCATGACCAGCTGCTGGGTCGCAAGCTGATTTTTGGAGGGTCACGAAAGCCAGAGCAATAAATAAAGATGCCTTTAAATTCTAAGTTTAACTTGTCATATTTGCCAGATTAGTGTTTACTTTTCTTTCTCTGATGAGTTTTTAAAGTGAATTATTTGACAATGTAGGATGTTGTTTTCTGCAATAGACAACAAAATGTAAATACCTGTAAAGTAACTGTATTCATCCAACAGTGAGGAAAACAAAAATGAAGCACTTTTTCTCAGTCTGTAATGCACTAGAAACAGAGATTTTAATAGAATTAAATCAAATCAGACACTTACTTGGTGATGCACAAATGATAAATATTCACAGAAATCTGATTTCCACACATTACCGTTTGTGTGATATACAGTTTTATCAGTGAAACTGTATGTCTGTGCAAATTGTGTGGCCATTTCAATGGAAAATGTGCTGTCTGTAAATGACAGTGTGCTCTGCAGCGGCCGCTCCATTAGGGCGGAGGAGCGCTGCCCCCCTGCCACCAACAGCAAATGAAACAATAATAAAATGGGTTTTAAACCCGTTTTATTATCGTTTTATTTTAATCCCCTGGAACCACCCCAGGACTCTGATGAGTCTTGGGGGTGGGTCCAGGGGATGACACTGCTGGTGGGGGAGTGGTGGGCACTCCCTTCACTGCGCATGAGGGTTTGGCTAGCCGTCTCAGGGCAGCCAAATACTCATGGGCAGTGTTGCCAGATTGGGCTATTTCTCGCACAATTGGGCGATATTTTGCCCGATTGTGCGAGAAAAAATCGTGTTGGGCGGGTTACCTAAATTTGGGCTAGAAGCCGCCCAGTGTGCGGCGGATTCCAGGCTTTGTGCGGCGCCGCCGCGCTGCAGCCCATGGTTGCCCTGCTGCCACACCACTTCTCTAATTTTCGGTGCGTCTGTGCCCTGCAGCCCCTGCCCACAAGTAACACCAGCAGGGCCATAAATCTTTGCGGGCGGAAGCTTCATCCAATTAGGGTCCTGCAAGAGCTGCAGTGACCTCTGACCTGCCCCCAGTAATGTTCCGACCTGCCTTGGAGTTCGTTTGACACAAATCCTGGGTCAGATCAGTTCGTCAGGCACATTAACGGCCCGTGCGCGTGCAGCAGGTATGGTGACGTCGGAGGTTCCAGCTGTAGGGTTTAGTGTAGTTGGGAAAGAGCCGGGGCAGAGGGGTGATGGAAACACTGGGCAATAAGAGGGATGACTGGGGCGTCAGATGAGCACACGGAGTGGAATACGGGGGCAGGAAGGGGTGATGAAAATACATGGCAAGGAGAGGGGTGAAAACAGAGGGGTGCAGGGGGCCGCGAGGAGCGGTAGACAAGCGCACATAGTGGAAACAGGACAGGAAAGGGTGATAAAAACACAGGACAAGGAGAGGGGTGAGAACAGAGGGGTGCAGGGGGCAGCGAGGAGTGGCAGATGAGCGCAGAGTGGAAAACGGGACAGGAAGGAGTGATGAAAACAGGACAAGGAGAGAGATGAGAACAGAGGGGTGCAGGGGGCAGCGAGGAGTGGCAGATGAGCGCAGAGTGGAAAACGGGACAGGAAGGAGTGATGAAAACAGGACAAGGAGAGAGATGAGAACAGAGGGGTGCAGGGGGCAGCGAGGAGTGGCAGATGAGCGCAGAGTGGAAAACGGGACAGGAAGGAGTCATGAAAACACAGGACAAGGAGAGGGATGAGAACAGAGGGGTGGAGAACAGAGGGGTGCAGGGGGCAGCGAGGAGTGGCAGATGAGCGCAGAGTGGAAAATGGGACAGGAAGGGGTCATGAAAACACAGGACAAGGAGAGAGATGAGAACAGAGGGGTGCAGGGGGCAGCGAGGAGTGGCAGATGAGCGCAGAGTGGAAAACGGGACAGGAAGGAGTCATGAAAACACAGGACAAGGAGAGAGATGAGAACAGAGGGGTGCAGGGGGCAGCGAGGAGTGGCAGATGAGCGCAGAGTGGAAAACAGGGGACAGGAAGGAGTGATGATAACAGGACAAGGAGAGAGATGAGAACACAGGGGTGCAGGGGGCAGCGAGGAGTGGCAGATGAGCGCAGAGTGGAAAACAGGGGGCAGGAAGGGGTCATGAAAACACAGGACAAGGAGAGAGAAGAGAACACAGGGGTGAAGGGGCAGTGAGGAGTGGCAGATGAGCGCAGAGTGGAAAACGGGACAGGAAGGAGTGATGAAAACAGGACAAGGAGAGAGATGAGAACACAGGGGTGCAGGGGGCAGCGAGGAGTGGCAGATGAGCGCAGAGGGGAAAACGGGACAGGAAGGAGTGATGAAAACAGGACAAGGAGAGAGATGAGAACAGAGGGGTGCAGGGGGCAGCGAGGAGTGGCAGATGAGCGCAGAGTGGAAAACAGGGGACAGGAAGGAGTGATGAAAACAGGACAAGGAGAGAGATGAGAACACAGGGGTGCAGGGGGCAGCGAGGAGTGGCAGATGAGCGCAGAGTGGAAAACAGGGGGCAGGAAGGGGTCATGAAAACACAGGACAAGGAGATAGATGAGAACAGAGGGGGGCAGGGGGCAGCGAGGAGTGGCAGATGAGCGCAGAGTGGAAAACAAGACAGGAAGGAGTCATGAAAACACAGGACAAGGAGAGAGATGAGAACAGAGGGGTGCAGGGGGCAGCGAGGCGTGGCAGATGAGCGCAGAGTGGAAAACAGGGGGCAGGAAGGGGTCATGAAAACACAGGACAAGGAGAGAGATGAGAACAGAGGGGTGTAGGGGGCAGCGAGGAGTGGCAGATGAGCGCAGAGTGGAAAACGGGACAGGAAGGAGTGATGAAAACACAGGACAAGGAGAGAGATGAGAACAGAGGGGTGCAGGGGGCAGCGAGGAGTAGCAGATGAGCGCAGAGTGGCAAACGGGACAGGAAGGAGTGATGAAAACAGGACAAGGAGAGAGATGAGAACACAGGGGTGCAGTGGGCAGCGAGGAGTGGCAGATGAGCGCAGAGTGGAAAACGGGACAGGAAGGAGTCATGAAAATACAGGACAAGGAGAGAGATGAGAACAGAGGGGTGCAGGGGGCAGCGAGGAGTGGCAGATGAGGGCAGAGTGGAAAACGGGACAGGAAGGAGTTATGAAAACACAGGACAAGGAGAGAGATGAGAACAGAGGGGTGCAGGGGGCAGCGAGGAGTGGCAGATGAGCGCAGAGTGGAAAACAGGGGACAGGAAGGGGTGATGAAAACACAGGACAAGGAGAGGGCGAGAACAGAGGGTGGCAAATGTGTGCACTGAGAAGTGGAGCACAGGGGGCAAAAAAGGGCGAGATAACACCAGGCAAGGAAAAGGATGAGAACAGAGGGTAATAGGGGAGGCGAGGAGTGGCAGATGAGCACACAGAGTGCAACACTGGGGGCAGGAAGGGGTGACGAAAACACAGGGCAAAAAGAGGGATGACTAGAGGGGTGAGGGGGCAGATGAGCACACAGAATTGAACACAGGGAACAAGAAGGGGCAGGGCTTTAAGTGGGCCGGGTCCTGCCGGTGCTCAGCACAGGCTGTTCTTAAAAGCAGGCGCTGGGACGGGTCCCTATCGGGCTCTCCATTTTTGCCCTCACCCTCGGAGGAAAACAATATCTTAACTCTGTAGCAGTACCACTCTTCACTGCCTTTGATGTAACTTCAACGAGACTCCTTATACTTATTTCACAGTCTCGTTGTTTCAGAACTGAAGCATTTTCAATATTATACACAACAAAGCCATAGTTGTTACTTACTCATCTTATGGAGATAACAACCATCAACAAAGTCAATAGTACTGGCTTGTTTTAGGTGTGATGTGAGTTGCTGTATTATATATCTGGCTGCAATGACAGAAAGAAGCAGCAAAATACCAGTGGGGCGGCACACTATGCTAACCACAGATTTTTAGCTTACGTGTTTTAAAGCCACACCCTTAATTACATAGGCCACGCCCCCGTGAGAGACCCCCCAGTTTTTTTTATCCCAATTAAAGCCCTGGGAAGGGGTTACACAGGACAATGAAAGGGATTGGAACAGAGGGATGCTGGGGCAGCGAGGGGTGATAAAAACACAGGGCAATGAGAGGGATGCCGGGGCGGCAGATGAGCACACAGAGGGGTGGGATACTGGGATCAGGAAGGGGTGAGGGAAACACACACAGGGACGGAGACGCAGAGCAGCACTGGGAGGGGAACAGAAGGCACAGAGAGTAAGTGGGGGCAGAAGAGGAAAGAGTAGGTGGAGTGAGGTGTTTTCTATTTGCATTATACCAGCGCGCATATTCCCCTGACGCCATTCCTCAGTCACACTCAACAATAACATTGATGTTTATGATAAATAGGCTTAGGCACCGCACACGGTATGAAATACTCGTTTATTGGCAGGGCAGGCTCCTTTTAATGCACTCATGCCACAGCAGCCTGCCTGGCTCTGTCACTGGTCAGCGTGTGACTAGCACCAGACAGGATCAGGTGTTTTTAACAAATCCTGCTGGGCCCCCAGGAAGACATTGTTGCCACTCTGGCAGGGCCCAGGTAAAATCATATGAAATACTCGACTAGCTTCCTGTCACGGTGTTCGTGCAATTTGTCTGTGGTTTCGCAAGCAGTAGTAGTGATCACAAAAGTAAACTCATGTAGAATGTGAGTAGATTGTGGGCATACGATAATTTTACAGTAGGATCAGGTGCTCTGCAGCAGTTCTTTTTATAGTTTGTCCTTGCTCAAATCAGTGTAATTTATTTTGTTTTATCGGTTTCCATGTACTTAATTTCTTGATTTTGCTCTAAGTGTCACTTTTAGTGTCATACCATTAGTAGTTGTATGTCATTCATAAGTACTCTGAAACCTTGAAAATGGCTCACCTAAGCATTCTTAAAACGTGGCAACTATGCAGTCTATTTTCCATATCGGATAGTGTCCTTCCATTTCTGGTGCTTTGAAATAATTTTAAGATCTTCATAGAGTTTCTTGTTGCTGGAATGGCTGTAATTTCTGATGTTTATATGTTTCCCTCATCTTCTTTACTTGATTTTTGTTCGTGAGAAAGTGTCACTCGTAGTCGTTGAATGTCACTCATAATTACACAAAAAATTTGAAAATGTCACACTTAAGCAATCTGAAACCTTGGCAGCTATGAATTGCCTGCAGGCACCTTCGTACCATTTTTCTTTGCCTTCGTACCATTTTTCTTTGATCAGGCCACAAGTCTTCATGTTACCTCGCCTCGCACACAGAACCGTGCTAGCTGTGTGAAACAAGCATTGGAATTCAATTGTTCTCACATTTGTTGGATGTGGGGCTATTGGCAATGTGAATGTCCAAGTGTAATTCGTCCATACTTCGTTGTTAGTGTCTTTGTAGTTCCTAGCTTATTTGGCAGGTTTGTAATGCACGCAGACCTTCATTTGAGGTTTATGTTTTGTATTAAGCTTGGCACACTTTAAAAATTGTGTTCCTTTCACATTGTGTTGAAGAGCACCTTTCCCAAGAACAACGTTTCCGCAGTTGCAGTCCTCAAAATTGGACCCAGAACATTTTTGGGCAGCTTGCTCCACACCATGCGCATAGCTGCCAAGTTGCCCAGGTCCATGCGTGATGCGCAGCGCCAGGCCAGGTTTTTTCTTTGAATTCTGGGACTTGTAGTCCAGTTTTATAATGGAGTAAACAAGTCTACAAGTCCCAGAATTCAAAGAAAAACCTGGACTAGCGCAGCGCATCACTCATGGACCTGGGCAACTTGGCAGCTATGCATGCGATATCAAGTGAGTGACAGTTTTCATGACAGACCAACTTTGATTTTAGTGTACAAAATATAGGTAATCTGATTAATGTGAGTACTAAACATATAATCCTTGAAATAGAAGTATATTTTTGAATGTTGTAGTCAGGCTACATGTAAGTTAATGGAGTGGCAACATTGGGCTATTTTGGGCTACTTTTCCGTTGCTTTTGGGCTTGAAAGTTGTGAAAAAATCTGGCAACACTGCTCATGGGCAGTGAAGCTCTCTCCAGCCTCAGCTGCATTGCTGGGGCTGGGGAGAGCAGGCACAGGCTCCCAGTCTGCCTGGGAGAGCAAGTTCCCGGCGCTTAGGCCAATCCCGACGCTACTTTCATGCAGTGTCAGGATTGGTCGCAGTGCATTCTGGGAGCCTGTGCCCAGAAGCAGGAAGAGTGTTATGCGGTTGGAGACGGCGGCGGCGTTAAGGTAAGTTTATTTTTTATATGATTTTTTTTGTCCCCTAACTCTCCCCCCCTCCCCACCTCCCACCTCCGGCCCGGCCTGTCCACCCCCCCCCCCGCCCACTTTGGCAGGGGACGGGCCACTAGTTTAGTTACATCCATAAATCGTCCCACCTCATGTCCATTAATGGTAGGTGGGTTGCAAAATGTATTGTTCTAAAAGGTTTGGGGACCACTGTATTAGAACATTCCACCCACTAAGGGTAGAATCGTTCTAAAATAACCAGGGAGAAACAGTAAAGCAAGCATTGGAATGTTGGAGCAGAAGGTCTGTAGGAGTCATTATTGGCCCTGAGTGAATTCAAACCTCGCCAATGGAGCCCTCAACTTTCCACGTTTCATGGGAATTAAAGGAGGAAGGTATAGAATCATTGACCTTTCAGGACAGACATCCAGCAGCAGTGTAATTGTGATATGGATGATTGGGGCTAATGGTACCAGAATTGGACAGACTTTTACACAAATGTTGACTTATTAGAAATTGCAGACCATTCCTATAATGCCCACCCTTGCCTTAAGTCCATAGAACAATTCCTGAAAATTATACATTTGCTTCAAAGCGACTTTATTTCTTAGAAAAGGACATCAGTTGGAGATCAAAAGAATTCTCACAAGTTCATATGTAACCTGTGTTTATTATTTGGAAAATGTAAACAAAAGCTTTAAAAAAAGGACCCCTCCCCATCAAAAAAGGATCTGACAAATTGTAATTTTATTTCTGATTCCTCGAATTTGGTTCTTTTTATGTAAAAACCATTTAGTGATCCGAAAAACAAATACAACACAATAAACAGCACTAGTTGAGTACAGCACCCTAATCCTACCACACGTTGGAACAGTTGTGTGAATTACATGTTGTACAACTGAAAAAATGGAGCCGTGTCAGTCATAATGCCCAATGCGCTCTACTTCCTACCGAGATTAGGGAAGTGACATCGTTTTGTTTCTATGCCACAAATGGGCTTGTGGGGGAAGGGGTGCGAGGCGCTTCTTCCCTTTGAAGTGGCCGCACGACAGAGCGGCTAACACTCCGACATTATGTGAGATGAGGTTATCTCGGTCTGCTTAAAGTCTCGAGTTAGGGCGCCATTATCCACTGGTGCGTCGGCTGTGCCCGGCGCCTGTGACTGACGCGCCCTGTGCTCGTGTCACCCGGCTGTTTACCGAGGCTCCACGCTGCTGGCCAGACGCGCGGGGCACTCATTCGCGGCCACTTCTCACCACTATCGGGGCTCCCCAAACACAGACATTATATCTCAGAAAACTTTCGCTCGCCCCTTTGATCTACTCAATAAAAACGGCTTGCAGATAAGAAAAGAAAGTGATGTCTAGGCGCGCACTCACTTTCGATTTTAGATTTCAGCCTTTAGAACTGTTCTCAACGCAGTTATTATTGTCACAGTATAAAAATTGGCGCAAAATAAGAGTTTGCAAGACACAGCAGCGTATCACAAACACGTATGCCAAGGCCTTTATTTATTTGAGGACTTATATAGCACCGACCTCTTATTGTACACGTCAAAACGATTTACACGTTGTAAACGTAATACTAATATACAATTTGCGATCAAAGCTATGCGTAAGAAGTTACAATCACAGAAAAATCACAGTAAAATTTGAATATCATGATTCTTAACCACCTTGATACGGTTATAATTAATGGAGGAGGAAAACGCGTATTTGTATCTTTTTCCTAATGTTGTTTTGTTTGAAAATTAGGCATAGTGCGCTTGAGCTCAAAAAAGCTTTTAGTAGTAATAATTTATTTACTGCTTGATAAAATGTTTGATCATACACATTAACCTGCAAACTGTGTACGTTAAATAATAACATCAAATATTAATAAAACAATGCTAGGATGTAGGAGAAAGTGAGGGGGTGGGGTCTCACCGGATGCAAAATCTGTCCAATAAATAATAAAATCAAATAGTAATTAAACACTGCTAGGATGTAGGAGAAAGTGAGAGGGGGGCTCATCCGATGTATTACAAAAAAATAAAACTACTTTATTCACAGCTACCCAACTCCTCAACATCTCAATTTTAGGAGAGTACCATAGACAGGGCTTTAAGTGTGCCGGGTCTCACCAGTTTTTTAAAGGGCGCCTCCAAACGGGTCTCTATCGGGCTCTGTTTTGTGCCCTGGCACAGGCGGTCCGTTTTTTTCCGGGCTGCAGTGACAGCAGGCACATCGATGTGCGCGTGCTCACACTGCTCACTTCTCACTAGAGGAGAAGTTGCGGCATGACGTCATGCCAGGTGAGCGTTATAGGGTAAGGGGAATCCTTTAAAGAGAGTCATTTTCTCTCTGGATTTCTCTTCTCTTTTTGAAACTGAGGAGCAGCAACATTGTCACCAGGGCTTTAAGTGGAAGCTTTTTTAATATTATAACAAGCCATGGTTGCTGCTTATTTATCTTCTGCAACTAACAACCATTGACAAAGCCAATAGTCCTGACTTGTTGTATGTATGATGATACTTGCTGTATCATATATCTGGATGCAATGACAGAAACAGCAAAATACAAGTCGGGCGACACACTATGCTAAACCCAGATTTTTAGCTTACAGGTTTTTAAGCCACGCCCCTAATTACATTGGCCACGCCCCTTTGAGAGACCCCCCCCCCCATTTTTTCATCCCACTTAAAGCCCTGACCATAGACCTCGTTGGCCCGTGTATGAATGAACACAAGAGCTAAATTACTCTCTTAAATGTTGGCGCATTCTCACCCCACGATATCATCAGACTGAATAATCCAAAGTGACTGGTAACTCTAGAAGGATTGAGTGGAATGGAGAAATAACTGATCAAAAATGGAAAATACATTAATGACTCAACAATTTATAATTATACCCTGAAGAAATCAATGACATATAGTTCTAACGATGAAACGTGATGGCTAGAGGACCCATGAGGATCTATTGGAAGAAAATAAAATTACAAAAGGACCCATAAGAAATTTCAATGCTGTGCGTTTTACGGATGATTGAGCGCTCAAAGGTGAAATGGATATTCTGGACAAATTCAAGAACTATCATAAAACAGTGCCACTGGAATTATGTGGCCCAGAGGACCAAATTATGTGCAGGATTTACAAAAGTATGCCTCATGGAAAAGCAAAATATGTGACAATGTGACACAATATTTAGCTGTAGTATTTTATTAATAGTTTGTCCTTTTAACAACAATTAATACTGTCTGGGCAAAGTTACACCTCATTTTTACTCGTTAAACACCTGAATACATCAATCGGCAACTGAAAGGCGACCTATTAACCTTTTCAAAGGATCTGCCACTGAGCAAAATGGAGCGTGACACTTTGTGTTTAACATCTTTTGCTACATTTGAGCTAGATCCTATTTTCATTTGGTGAAATCTTCAAATTGAGCAGAAAATTATGCAGAAAATGTTGCAGCCACAGAATCGCATAATCCAAGCAATCCTGCATATAACTCAGTGCGGTCCATATTCCCTTTTCCTCAAGTTTGCCTTTAAAGTCCCCTATGCAGCTTTGATTCTATGTACAGAATGAATCTACATTTACTGTCTAGAGTCAAAGATATTGAAATCTCAACAATCTCCAACCTCATTTTGCTTTGTGGCGCTTCCGTCCATTACAGTAACAAATTGACAAATCACATGAATATTCATTTGCACCATGTGAACAATATTCGCCCAACAATATACCAGCGTCCAATATAGAACAGAACTGAATGAACTATAAAGGTAATGCTGACCTGACCGTAGGCCTTAACTCATTCATTCCACATATTAAATTGCTTTAGGCTGACAACAACAATAGCACATCTGGATTTCATATATTTAAGATGATATATCCATGAAAGGTCATCTAAATCGAAACTTAAATAAAACCAGAGTCTCGCCACCTCAATTTTACTCTTTTTAATATTCCATTGACATTGTTTTTGTTTGACCAAAGAACGGCATGGCATTTGTTTTAGCTAGACTGATTGCACGTTTATTTTTTTTCATTCCCTAAGATCCTAAAGTATTTATCAATCTTTGGAACCTTCTTAGGGTGGCCGAAAGTAGGAGCAGGTCCTCAGAATAGGTAAAACTTGTTAATGTAATACTACTTATGGGAGTGCCTCTTATCTTCTCCTAATGCTCAGGGAAGAGCCAAAGGTCACAAGCCAAAGAGTAGAAGAGCAGTTCTGAACCCTTGTACTAAACCATGCAGGGGTCTCTTTCAGATGCTAAAGCTTTGCCATCATTTAGCTTTCTCTCACCCAAGCATTTCTGTGGAGTTCGATAAGCAACTTAGTAGATGCAACTCTATGATAACCCACAATCTTACCAAGGCCAACCTGGTCAAAAGTGGCGCCATGTTCAAGAAAGAAAGCATATCACTTGCTGTTTGTATTGTGAGCCTTGGGGTTCTTAAGGTTCAAGAATATTTTAGAAATGCTGCCAAAGGCTGAACATTTTGGTTGGGATCCGGCCTAGGATAGATTTAGATAATTAAATGTCCTTTGTGTTTCTAAGGCAGATAATATGTCGGCAAGGATTGTATCCTTTGTTTGTATCCAGTAGGGTTGTAATAAGTCTGTAGTAAGCCAGAGCACATCTGGGTCTTTCTAGGCCTGGGCGTCCCATTGTTGCCAAGTATACATAGAGTGAGCTTTGTCTTCACTCCGCAGAGCAGGGCTCTCTCACCTCATGCTATTGGATTTTTGGTGTATCATTCCACTTCCCATGAAAGACTTGCCTTAGAATGCATGGAGGACTATTTCCATCTCAAAAGTACCAATTTGCATAATAAATGCACTGTATGTAGAAAGAAATCGTTTATTTTGGTCTTCTTTTGCCTTTGCAGGATTTTTAAACGTTTTATTATGAACTGGTAATGCAAAACAGACCTATTGGCTTTGCCAAATGCTTGTTTATATATCGACTGTATATAATACCGATGCTGTCGAATCCATCCGGGATTGTACCACCATTTATGACGAAAGCTTAACAGAATTGTGTCCAAACTAAGGAATGCATTACATTATATACATTGAATTCAGGAGTTATTCATCACTTAATCAAATGAATTATTTAAAAGCAACTCCTCCACCTCTTTGTGGACAGCAATATGTGAGGTTGTTGTTCTAAGTGCTACTCCAAATCTTTGGCGCAGCTCCAGGGAAGGATTGGCTGAACAATTTATATATTTTTTTTATTCCCTTTAATTTCCAGTTAGAAATGGGACTAAGTAGTTCCTTGCAAGCAAAACTCGACCAGCCCACTGCTTGCCTTGCAACGTATTTCTTTCTGAGATCTGTGTCCATAATAATGCGGGGTAAGGATTTTAAGTCCCGACAGGGCCGGCTATGCCATTCATCCTATCGAGGTCGATACAACGATCACCATTCAGATGAGTAACGTTAACTCATATTTGCCACTCCATGCAACAACAAAACCACAATACAAAGCGCCAGTGAAGGCAATTTATGTCTTGATCTTTTATGTGTTAATATAGTGGTATCCTGCTTTTTATCAGTCTTCGTACAATATTGATTATAGTTTCAATTGTAATATTCGCGTGCATCAGCTTGCAGTAAAACCATAAATCTCCATGCAGCTGCTCACGGTGAGCGTGGCCCTGGCCTGGCCCCGGCTCCTTCTGGGCCCCTCACCCAGGCCACACAAGAGCTGCGGTTTCACTTACTGAAAAAAGACGTTTCTGTTCATGACCAAAATCTACTTTCCTCGGAAGCTTGAATGGTGTGGTATCCGGGAAAGCATGTGACTTACTGGCCATCTTTAAGATCTCTCCCGTTCTTCGCAGTGTCCTTGTGTGAGTTGAAAAAATGCAGCGCTCGGACATTGTGGAAAGAAAAAGCGCAACTTACTCATGCTTTACTTCCGGTCACCTTTATTCAGCCAGAAAAAAATGGTTTTTCAACGCAGAATTGGAAGGTGACTTTAACTCTGCGAAGGCAGTGTCCTTGCGTGGTCTAGTGAGGTCATTTGTTTCAAAACAAATGGTCGTTTCTGTGATCTGTCACGGATTACTCCCTTTGGGTTGCAATGACATGCATGAAAAGAACTTGCGTCTTTCTGCGTCTACATGATAACAGGCCCAGTGCCGGCAGCATTATAGACGCAATCTTTATTTAACATATGATCTCCGTGTACATGTCCGCTCCACTGGTGTATTCCGTGTCAATTACTCGATTTTCAAAATGCACGCAACCGCGACAAATGTGGCCATCGGTCGGGTAAGTGTCCGGGACTCCTTTACAGACAGAACAGCGACAGACAGAGATGGGTAGATAGATAGATAGATAGATAGATAGATAGATAGATAGATAGATAGATAGATAGATAGATCTGTGCAGGTAAGGTGTGGGGGGGGGTGACTCGACAGACAAGACCAGGGAAAAATAAATACATAATTAATTTCCCCTCGTCGTAGCCTGTCGAGTCCCGCCTCAACTCCCCCCAACCACTACCACCGCCGCCCCACCGCTCTCACCTGCACTGGCCGCAGATAGATAGATAGATAGATAGATAGATAGATAGATAGATAGATAGATAGATAGATAGATAGATAGATATGGCACCTGCAGGTAAGAGCGGTGGGGCAGGTAAGGGCTCGACAGACGAAGGCTAATTTTTACATCGTCTTCGTCTGTCGAGCCCCCACCTCGCCCCACCGCTCTTACCTGCCTGGGCCGCTCCTGTTGGATGGATGGATTTTACATGTGTATATGGTCGGTGCTCGTGGTATTTACAGCTGTGATGTGCTAGTTCAGCGAAGCAGTGCACCGATCCCTCTTTGCAGCAAAAGGGTGCATGAAAAATCTCCCAGTGGGAAATGCAGCTTATTCGCCGAGTAGTTTTGCCAGTGACAGCCGCTGGTCTTGTCGGCTGTCTGTCCATGGCGCGGGGGGCGGGGGCAGACATATTAGGTGGGCGACACGAGCCCCGCAGGACATTATAGGAGACCATCATGACAAGGCCCGCAGCGGTGCAGGCTTTGATCCAGGTGCCATTGTGTTAGTGTATCACTTAAAAGAATGCAGCTTCAAGGAAGCCAGTAAAATTCGAGATAACTTGTACAATTTCCCCATTATCCATTTACAAGAATGGAGTCAATGAATGGTTAAAACTCTAAAGTAATTTGCGCAGCGATACAAGCGCCCAGATGCAATTACCCCGCCCCGGAGCGCCTCGTAGATGAACTTGGCGCCAGGTTCGGGACCCTGGCACTTGGGATTAGTCGGATGTGACAATCACCTGAACACGACGAGATTAAGGGCACGCTCCTCGGGCTATTGTCCGAGGCATCATTTCCTGGGCTCGGCCATTTAAAGGCCAGGCATTGGGGAAAGTTGGAATAGCCAGTGTGAGGAAGCAGCAGCTGCCGCAAAGACTCGGGGAGTGACTCGCAGAGTTTTGTGGAGGGGTTCGATAGCGCTAGAATGCAGACAGCCTCGCCTCTGCCCGGGAAGGGCCTGCTGTCCGTGGAGTGGATGGCACAGAGCAGCCACAGGGCACCACCCAAGCCTGACCTGGGCCCCATCCCCTGGGAGCGCTGCGCGTCCAGCAGTCCTGAGGGCGAGCGAGTACCACAGGGAACCCCAAGCTCCTGGGGCAGTGACAACAGTGACCATCGGGGCCTTCGAAGGCATCTGGTCCATGCAAGGCTACACGTGACTGGGCATGGTGCGGCCGGGGAGTATTCGAGCAGAAACAAAACAGCGGGTGAGTGACCAGGGCCGCTGCCCCAAATGTATTTCACTGATCCGGGTTAAATGCTTCTAGTGCTGAAAAGCGACAAGTACTTCGCAATAATTCATTTATGATCAGAAATATGTTGCCACATAAAAGCAGATGTGCACAATGAAAGTTAATAATAGCAAAACTCTTAAAACCGCGATTTTTCCAGTATAAAACATGCACTTCACATTGTCTATATCTCATATGAAAATATAGAGATAATTGGAGAAGGAGAGATGTGATCCTAGAGTTTGTGAAATACCAAATTTGTTTTCGATTGTAGTGCCCGATAGATGGTGCTCTGTGCAGTTTCTTAATATGAGGAAGACGAGACTGGATACTTTGTTAGAAAGTTCTATCTGTACAGCATGATTGCATACAATCATATAGTCATAGAGTAGGTAATCGCATACATAAATTACTCGTTACTAAATGTGTTGCATATAGAAAAGAGTGTACACCGGTTAAAATAAATTAACTGTTTCCGTGGAAGTAATTTAGTGGTGTAGTGTGTGTAAATTAGACATGACGTGTTGAGCAAGAGGGTCTGTTTTGTTCCCTGTCAATAGGTAGAACGTCTAGAACTATGTCCTTCAGTTATACTATCTGAATTCAGTTATAGATGTGCGTGTAACGGTTATATACAGCGTCCCCGTGATGTCGCTATTTCTTTCCCACCATCCATGGTAGAATATTTACATAAATGCATACAATGTACATCTCTACAATGTGGCATGAACAGCAGCAGCAGAGGGCCCAGTCCGCAAACCATGCAAAGCAACCACAATAGTTGCTGGAGAAACTTTAAATCTAGTTGCACTCTGACATTGGAGTGTTAATAGTCAGTATCCGAATTTGCCAATAACGGCATTACGCAAATGGCCGGTTTTTGAACAAATCCTCAGCTTTAGTATGCTCTAATCCTGCATTTAACTAGTTACCGATATCAGCTGTGAGTGCTAAAACGAGACATCATTTTGGAACAGCGTGTGCCCACCATGTCCTTCCACACGGTCGACGTGGGGGGTGGGCCACACCCTTCCTCGAAGTTATGCCGTAATCAACAAAGATGAAGCATATATTGAAAGTGTGTAAAGTTATGTGTGGCCCAGGGCTCGAACCTCGCTATGTGACCAGTCATTCTTGACAGCTGTCACGAAACGTTAAAATTAACCCAGGAATGGTAACGTATTTTCCACATAAAATTGCAAACTAGCCGTTAAATAACTAGTTCCTGTTATCGTTGTGGTTATTCTCTCTCTTGGCCGCGTTTAGCAAGGATTGGGTGAATCTGTTTGTGGTTATAACTACAGTCAAAGGATGGGCAGACTAGATAGGCCTGCTCGAGTTCAGTTTGAAGGGAGAGAGGGCGCCCCCTTGGGTCAGTAACATGATTACACGTCTGACTCTGGTCTTTCTTCTCAGGGTCTGACTACACTCTCGCGGTGACAGCCCCCGGCTGCGGACGAAGGCTGGCCCCAGAGACTCCCAGTCCGCAGGAGACGCGGAACTGCGAGGTGAGCAGCAGCAGCCGGAAATGCCCGGAGCCGCAGACTGCAGAGGACCCGGAAGGGGGCCGGTCCAGGACAAAGTTCACCGCGGAGCAGCTGCGAGAGCTGGAGAAGAGCTTCCAGGAGCAGAGATACATCGGGGTGAACGAGAAGCGGCGACTGGCCAGGGTGCTGAAACTCTCCGAGCTTAGGGTGAGTAGGCGCGCTGCGTGAACTGCGGCCGCGGTTGGTTGAGTCTGCGCCCTACACCTGCGCTGCCAGCCCCGGGCGGGCTTCCGAGGGCCCACAGAGTACTGGAAACGACACTTACAACCCTAAACGGGCCCCTTCTCTTCGGGTGCCCTCCACTGTAAAGAGGAGGGCGGGTGGGTCCGTGTAGCGCTGCTGCTCGCTACCCAGCACCACCTCTCCCCGTACTGTGAGGGCGAGGAGAGACACAGGTTCTCATCCTCACGCGTGTTTTATGCTGTATCCTTTAATCAAGGCTCTATATAAACGTGCGGAAATACTGCTAGCGACATTCTCCAGTAACCTCACACTTTCTTAAGCTATTCCATCCTTTCCCTCTTCTGGTAAGTAACCTTTCCCCACACAAGGAAAACTAGGTGAGTGACACTGGTACTAAATTCTTCCCATATTAACCCGGAGTAGGGGTAAGCTTTTCATCACAAACGTTCGTTGCTTTACTTTCATGGCTGATATTATGATGATTTCTGCTCAAATTGAATCTGCCTAATTGGCTCCAAAGGCTAATGCCACAGGTAGAACGAAAATACGTTTTTAGAGAACGAAAAGTGTGGCATGGTGTTATTACCTCAGTTATGGGGGTAGACACTGCTTTGCCAATGCATAGTGCAAGAGAGGGAAACACTGCCTTACTGATGCGTGAGAGTTTGAAGTAAGCGCTCTAGTAAAATAATTACTGAAGACAGTGAAGAGCATGCCTTGTTTTAGAATTTATATAGAGGTCAGTATAATGCGGATGGGAAGAGCGAGGTTTTTAGAGCGCTATAAAACCCACGTTGACATATGTCTTGTAGAGGGATTCTAATTATAGAGGTACATGGTGAGTCATGGCAACACCACCGCCAGAAATGTAACCACACAATATTTAACATTTTAAAAGGCAGTATTTTAAAATAGCCCTTTCTTGTGTGCATTTTCATTTGTTAGCACTTTAATAATCAGTGCTGCTGTTATCGCACCTGTTCCACATCTGAAGGAACAATAAGGCCGACGGGGATTTTAATTCGTCACTTTCAAGTTGCCAAGAAAGCCCCACAGACAGTGCATTAATCCACTGAGTTGCTTTTCTAGCCTTGACACTGGCATTGAATGATATGTGGACTTATGGGCTGAGGCTTTGGGAGTCAAACATGTACAAATGGTTATTTGCCCAGTACGTAAAGGGTAGTGGTCAATTCACTGCCCTTTCTCGCTGGACTGCTCTGTGTCTCTTGACACCATACACCTTAAACACTGGGGCAGATTTTCTGTAAAACACCCTTTGAAAAAGAGGAAGCATCAAAGATACACAGTTTTCAGTTGTTTATTTCGGTAAACGTGCCAATTTGTAGGTATGGAGGTGTGCAACCAAAAAATAACACGACACAGCTTCAGCCAGTGATGCTTAACCACTTTGAATGCTCTGGGTAGTGTTTACTCAATCTCTAACATGGCCGCCATCACAGAAGGCAACACGCATTTGCCGATCACTCTCACCAGACCTAAAAAGGCAGTCCAGGCGAATTCCTAGGGTGTGTCCCCTCTTCACATGTACACAGTGGTTTCCAAAGTGGGTTTTTAACAGTTTATGGTATAATAAATGCCTTCGGTGGTTATTAACCATGACGCTCTTTGCCTTTCCTTTACAGATTAAAACCTGGTTTCAGAATCGCCGGATGAAGTTTAAGCGCCAGAGCCAAGACGCCCGGGTGGAAGCGTTCTTCTCAAGCTTGCTTCTTCCGTATTCCAGCTATCCGGAGCTTCCCACAGCAGACTGCCTCCAGAGGAGCCCTCTTTCAGGGCCTACACCGCCGTGCACGACTTCTCCCGACGGACTTCCTGGTGTGGCCCTGCATCCCTCTCACGGACTTCCGGGCCTGCAGCCAGTCCCTCTCACAGCCCTGGGCTTCTACCCCTACTCTCCCGCTGTGCTGCCACTGCCCCTCCACGGAGAGTACTCTAGCCCCAGGTTTCACCCCTATTTCCCGTCTTAAGAGCATATAGCCTGTGTGACTCACTGAAGTACTTTTAATTTTCTTGCAAAGGACAGAATTTATCATACAATTTAATATATATTGCGTTCTCACCCAAAGTTGGTATTGTTGCCGCTTGCCCAGTTGGCAAAGTAAAATAAATATAAAATTCCATAATTTCCGGATGCAGTCTGTGGTTTTTGTTGACCTGCCCGCGCCTTCTGGTTGAGCATTGTTGAGCAATATTCTCCAGTCAGTGGTGCCTGTGGTAAGAATTAAAAATGCAGCGGGATAGGATTTACACAGTTTTATAATGTATAATTATAAATGTAAATGACATTCAGATGTACAAGTACAAATAATCAGTTTGCATACCGCAGCAACATCTATAGGGATGGGCGTTATTATTTTGCGACGGTAAGCTCTCTTAAGCTCAAGTTATTAGCCTGTGGATATATTAAGTGTCATTTATTTTCTCATTACCTTTAAGTGGATTGCATAATTTGTGCTCGCAGGAGGCTTGGCTCTCAAATAGCGCAGGTATTGTGAAACTGAGAGGCGGGGGAGGGGGGTCTCATAACTTTTCATAACCAAAGTTACACCAACACCCATACCCTTGCACCATACTGCATGGTTGTGGTGTCAACCATAGTTTTATTTACTGTAAGGAAACCCTTCCAGTACAAAAACTGTTTTCATACTTTTCCCACGTTGTATGTTTGCTATATGGTGCACCATGCACAAGGTTAGAAAATGTGGAGACTTTTTCAACTTTCTCTACCATTATGCCTCTTTTGAGAAGGTGTATCTTTTCGAGCCCTGTCTACAAGTACTAGTAGAAATGGATTTACTTGGGATAGGGGTTTGCATAAGAATGCCCATGGACCACCTATGGAATGCCCTGTTAATGCAAAGTAGTGCATAGGCATGGTTTCGGTTGGAAAATAAATCCGAAGACAACTCTTTGTGCCGGGATTGCCTCACTTTTGCAACTAAAACCCGACACAAAGTGTTAGTAAATTTCCACCTAGATGTGTATTATGTCCACATGAGTTGCACTAGCAACGCTCGCTGCATTCCTTTAGAAAATGTATGGACAATACGAGCTCGTATCTCAGTGCCCTTCATACCTCATTTAAGATTTTCCCTCAAACAACTGCCTGTGTGTAATGCAAATAGAACCTGTAATTCTCATGAGAAATACACGTTACATACAGGAAAAAACAACTATTTTTTGCTCACCTCTAAACAACATACCATTTTTTTTGGGGGGGGGGTGTGATGAAGTCAGAGGACAAGAGGGTACAGACATTACAATGAGACAGAAGAGAGGCCGCCGAGCTGCATGTGTTGGTTGCCATGTTGTGGGACTGAACTTTCACTTTGAAGGAGGATGTTTTTGAAGTAGTGATATAATTTCTTAAGATAATCGAGCCACTCATTTGTTGCAGTGTAACCTCCACTGTATTTTGCTGACTTTATAGCAAGGGACCACCAGCATCCATCCAGATTTTTTGCTGCCTTTCAAATCAGTTGGCAGGGTATGCCCAAACGTGGGTCCCTTGCTCACTTTGCCGCTGGTTTCAAGCTAGCCTGGCTGATGAGGGCTGTTAGTCTGAAACCGGTCCCATGATGCTTGTTTCTGGTCCAGGGAAGACATGGCTTGGCAGTTCGGGCTGGACTGTTCCCATGAGGCACAGGGTCAAGACTGATTTGCATATAGCTGTGGCTGAACTGGGGTGGCGAAGTGAGCTAAAGAACGATGATGGATTCAACCCAGATCTGTGACTGGGGGTGAGTGTCTGAAAAGTTTCAGCGCTCCGTCCATCATCTCCTTGTGTTTGCCTTTCAAATCAGCAGCCTTTTTGAGGTCACCCCAGTTCTTATTCTGGTGTAGTTGCTTCTTACCAGCAGCTGTTTATACTTGGCTCTTGCATTTCTTAACTCTAGACCCAGGGTTGTAGCCAGGAGTGTATAGTTTGGTGAGCACGCCCCCAAGCACTGACAAGCAAATGTTCTCGGGGTGGAGGAGGGGCAAGTTGTATGTGGTAGCTTGTGAAAAAAACTACAGTGCAAACTGTACAAACCTGTTGCTTCAGTTTTTGAATCAGGGTATGGCTTCTAATTTGACGAAGGTACCCCCTTGGTGTTTGGCGAACGGACGCAATGCCAAAATCAAGGCGTGCCTCGTCAATTGCAGATCATTGCCCAAACACGCGGAGGATGTCTGGTCAATCTTAATTGAGGCTACTTGGGATGTTATGTTTTTAACTGAAACCTGGTTAAACACGGACGCAATGTCAACAATTGCATTAGCTATCCCACCAGGTTTCAAAATGTGCTACGCCAATCGAGAAGGCGAAAAGAGGGGGGGTGGGGTGGCTATTATTTTTAAAGACTCGTGGGAGCTAGTGTCCTCTGCCCCTCTCCTTGTACAGGGCATCGAAGGGCTAAATTTTTGTTTACAAATCAACCCCTCGACCGCCCTAGCGGGCATTCTTATCTATAGACCACCTGATTGTGCAACAACTGCATCCCAGACTCTGTGCAATTTCATTGCTCAAAAATCGGTATTGTATACCAACTTTATAGCCCTGGGAGATTTTAATCTGCATGTGGACGACTTGAACTGTCCACAAGCAACGCAACTGGTCGCTTCCTTAGCAGGGGCCAATCTTGTGCAACAGGTGTCCGCACCGACCCATAACGCAGGGCACACTTTGGATTTAGTCTTCACTAATATCACTACCATCGATATGGAGCCCCCGTCCCCGCTGGTCTGGTCAGATCATTATCTGATCCCGTTTTCAATTACGCTGCCAAAACCGGGTCAAGTTAAAGACACGCGTTTTATTCTTAAGAGAAACTGGAAGAACTTATCTGAGGCTTCATTAAGCCCTATTCTGCAGGACAATTACCCCCGCCTATCCTCGGACCCCAATGTAAACGCAGCTGCTATACATCAATGGATTGCCACTGCCGTGGAGTCAGTCGCGCCAGCCAGAGTAGTGAAATCTATTAGACTGTCCCCCTCAGCTCCCTGGTTCTCTGATGCCCTTAAAGAATCAAAAAGCAGGTGCAAAAAACTGGAGCGCCAGTGGAGGCTGTGCTACTGCGACCTAGCTAAGGGAACCTACAAAAAAGCATTAAAAGACTTTCATAAATCCCTAAAAGTAGCCAGGCGAGACTACATTGTTACGCGCATCCACAACGCTGACCACTACATCACAGAGGTTTTTAAAGTAGTCCAAACCTTTCTCAAACCCAAGGCTATAGAGATGGGAATGATTCCGTCCCTAGCTTTGTGTGAAAAAATTGCTAGTCATTTTGATAATAAAATTCTAAAGGTCTACGACTCCTTCTCGACCCCTGAGGCAACTGAGAAATCGGATCTCTCCCAAGGCACGGGTGAGGTTTTTTCGTTCACCAACTTCACACCGATCTCACCTCAGGATGCGCTAGATGAAATCCACAAATGCCGTTCGGGCGCCCCAGATGATCCCTGCCCTCCCAAATTGTGGAAAATGTTAGCTCTCTCCCTGATGGGCGGGCTGCTTCATATTTGGAACACCTCCCTAGACACAGGCATCTTTCCTGACCAATGGAAACATGCAACACTTCTCCCTTTGCATAAGAAACCAAATGGTGACCCAGGCGACCTTAGCAACCGTAGACCCATTTCTCTGCTCCCCGCCCCAGGAAAGATGCTGGAGAAGTTATGTCCAGCGACAACTGACCACTTTTATTGAGCAGCATAGCGCATTGCATAACACACAATCTGGTTTCCGGGCGGCATTCAGTACGGAGACCGCTCTCCTTGAGGTGGCAGAGTCGGTAAGATGGTCGCTGGATTCAGGAGCATCAGCATTGCTGGTGCTCCTGGATCTATCCGCCGCGTTCGACACTGTTGATCATACCATACTGATCCAAAGACTACAAGGTGCGGGCTTTGGCGTGGCTGACATCCTATCTGAGTGGGCGCACGCAGAGAGTTGCCCTACAACCGTTCGAATCTGAACCTAAACAGCTCTGGTGCGGTGTCCCCCATGGCTCAGCTTTGAGTCCTTTGCTTTTTAACTTATATCTGGCTCCACTGTTTTCCCTGATTGCCAACTGGGGCGTGAAGGCGATCTCCTACGCTGACGACACCCAGTTGGTTTTTCCATTTAAGGAGCGGACGATAGATGCCTTAAAGAACTTTAAGAGCTGTCTGCGCGACATAGCTCTATGGATGAACTTGAATAAATTAAAGCTTAAAGCTGGGAAGACAGAGGTTTTGTTCTTTGGGAAAGGCCCAGTGCCAGACTCTGATTTATGGTGGCCGTCAGAAATGGGTACACCTCCATCCCCAGCCACACGTATCCGAAATTTAGGAGTGAGATGGGAGGCGGACCTCTCTTTCTCAACTCAAATACAGCAGGTCTCTGCAACCTGCTTCAGTAAACTAAAAATCTCCGGAAAGTCCTACACTTCCTACCGGAAGATTGCCGCAAAGCAGTAGTCCATGCCACAGTTACATCCAGGCTGGACTACGCAAATAGTCTATATCTGGGCCTTCCCAAGTACGCCATTTGCCGCCTTCAGATGATTCAGAATGCGGCTGCGAGGCTGGTTCGTCGTATACCATTTCGACACCATGTCTCTCCGCACCTACAAAAGCTCCACTGGCTTCCAGTTGAGAAACAAATTAAATTTAAGGCTTTGACCCTTAATGGTAAGTGCCCTGGTTATCTGAAGGAAAGACTGTGTCTTTATAAGCAAAATCGTACTCTGCGATCTAATTTTCATAATTTGCTGCGCACCCCACGATTTGTGAAATCACGTTTGGGCGGCAGAGCTTTCACAGTCAGAACGGCTTCGCTGTGGAATGCTTTACCAGGGCCCATGCGACAGATCAATTCTGAAGCCTGTTTTAGAAGGGCCCTGAAGACGTGGCTCTTTATGGCTGACTAGATAGGGCTCGTTGGTACCGGTGCTCGCTCTGGGCGTATTTACCTGTTGCTTCAGCGCCGGGACACCCCTGTTAGGGGTAGCTGTCGCGCTTTATAAGCGTCAGTATTATTATTAAACGGTGATGTTTTAAAGCCCACATTTTTATTATTATTTTTTTGATGCTGATTTCCCCAGATTTGAAAGCATGTTAGTCAAAACTGAACTTACTTTCAAGGCATCCTTACACGAGGGATACCAAATTCCTTCATAGAATTTGTCGGAACAGGACTTTACAGTGTTGCACATATAGCACATTGCGCTAGTATACTGGAGTAAACCTAACCAGAATTTGAAGACATCTTTGCTTGGGACTTGGAAGTTCTCTTGCAATAGACTTATTTCATATGTAGTGGCATATAGAACATTACAAAGCACATTGGAGCAGTCAAATTAGTTAAAATGGGATCAATTCTAAGACAACTTTACAGTTGGAGCATCCCCCACGCCTCCTCCCCCAAGAATTATTCGAGAATATTCAAGCTAATGGCACACCTTTAAGTGCAAAGGGTCGGTAACACTGATGAAAACAGAAAATTAAAAGATAGCTTCATAGGTTCAGGGTTTCAGTTAGTAAGTACTTTAATGAATCCAAGTGTAAACTATAACTCAAATGGAGTATTGTGAGCAATTTTGTCAAAAAAAATCAATGCACACTGGTTATGGTTTAATATTAAGACCTGAGTTTGATGAATTAATTGTTTGGATGTGATAACACATTAGTGCCTGCTACCCACTAGCACTCCCATCTGTGACCAACAATGATAGGTATGTAAAAAAACCAGTCTCAACAATCAGTCCCAGCCCTCAAGCAGCAACATAAATCTGTGACTTTCAGCAACTACCACTATTAGTCTGAAGAAAGGTGTTACTTATCAGTAAATTACAGCCCCATCAGTACACACTAGCTCACCTGTTGAGCACATATATAAATGTAAGGCCGAAGGCCTGCTCCAAAATAGCCACAAACCTGACAGAACTACTATTTGTATGCTCTCACCTTTTAGCTTTCCTCAAAGATCTTTATTACCCTGACTACAGTGAGCAGTGCACACCAAAATGATAAACGAACCGAGTGCACTCGATGTGTTATGTTACTAGATTTGTAGAGCGCATAGCTGCCCCAGCAACGGGACGTCCCAGCGCTAGGCCCAGAAATAACATTGCCTGTTGGAGAATGGGAAGCAGCGACTAGACCGGGAAGAGCCAGGTTTTTTTGGCCTTTCTAAAAGCCACTTTATTCTGAATGCTCCTGATGGTCACGGGGAGAGAGTTCCAGAGGGCTGACGCCAACGCCCTGAAAGAGCGCCTCCAGCTCTTGCTCTTTTGATTCGGGGACACATGCTAAGTGCAGAACCACCTAGCGGAGCGTGTGGCGCGGTGTATACGGCAAGAAAAAAATCAGATAGAATAGGAGGCGCTTGGTGGATGAAGATTTTGTGGGTGATGCATAATGACTTGAAATGAATTCTCTTGTCCACCGGCAGCCAATGTAATTTGGGGATGAGTTTCGATACCGAGCAAGATTTTGGGAGCGCAAAGAGAGGGCGCGCTGCCGCATTTGGTACCCTCTGCTAACGCTGTATCCCAGATTTGTTAGCGCCCAAATACAAGGAATTGCAATAGTCCAATCTGGACAGGATTGTAGATTGGATAATGATCTGGCGTGTTTGTGGGTCAAAAAACCCTAACAGAGGTTTAAGTCCACGTAGAAGCCCAAAACAAACCCCTGCCACCTTTTTTGTTTGAGCTTCGAAGGACAGGGTGCTATCAACCCATATGCCCAGGTTTTTCACAGCCTCCTTGGGCGAGGCGCGGACCCCAGCGCTCAGGCCACCACTGTTCTGCCCATAAATGAGTGCCTTTTCCTAACAACAAAATTTCGGATTTGCTGGCATTAAGCTGCAGACAATTAGCTGACATCCAGTCCGCTACAGCCAGCATATCCACATAAAATTTGATTAAGTTATGGTTAGAGTTGTTGGAAAAGGAGATAACCAGCTGAGTGTCATCAGCATAAGATACAAATGACAGTCCTCTGTTTTTTGCCACCACCACAAGGGGTTGTATATAGATATTAAAAAGTGTGGGGCTCAGCGTCGATCCCTGCTGAACTCCATGATGGACGACATATTCCCAAGAACAGTAAGGGGGTGCAGAAACCTGAAATGATCTGTCATCCAAAAATGATGTGATCCATGCAAGTACAGCACCACCAATACCTATCTCCTGCAAGCGCCGCATTAGGATCTCGTGAGATACCGTGTCGAACACGTCGCTGAGGTCGAGAAGGATCAAGGCTAAGGAATTTCCTTCATCTAAAGAGCTCCGTAGATGTTCCGTAACCGCCAATAAGGTAGATTCTGTACTATGGTGTGATCTAAAACCGTTCTGTGACGAGTCCAATATCTCGTTGGACTCTACGAATTTCGTTAGGGTGGAATTGACATAAGATTCGGTGGCTTTAGCCAAAAACGGGGGCTGAGAGATGGGACGATAATTTTCAGTTTTAGATGCATCCAAAGAAGGTTTTTTCAACAACGGCGCGACTTTGGCATGCTTCCAAGTGGCAGGTACTGCCGCCGTAGCCAGAGATAGGTTAATCAGCTCACCACAGACCGGAAAAAGATGTTTTTGGAATTTACGAAATTGGTCAGGTTTCATAGGGTCAACTGGGGAGCCAGATTTAATTTTATTGCAGAGGGTATCTACCTCTGTCAGAGATAGTAAAGGGAAGGAGAGCAATAAGGGAACTGTGGGGCTCATCCCTTCCTTACAGCTCACATTGCCACTCGTGGTTGAGAGATTTTTATAAATATTCTCTACCTTGTTAATGGGTTTTCGAAATGATGGAAGATTCAGCTACCGAGTTGGGTTTCTTCATGTCATTAGGAAGGGGGAAGATGGTCTTTGAGGGGTTACTGCCATCTTTGATTTTTGAAGCAAAATAATCAGCCCTGAAATTCCGTATCAGCTTGTGATAAGCTTTGATGGATGCGCGATACTGTCTTTTAGCGTCTGCATAATAAGAGCGTCTCCAGGCATGTTCTAACACCTTAAATAGACAACAGGATGTGGGAGCACACTGCTGACCTCTCAGGCAAGGTTCGCCCCTAGCATTCTGGTAAATGCAGTTTCTTGTAGCTCGCTCCGATATTTTCGAGTGTTTCGCCAAGGTTGGCGCAGATAGTGCTGATCTCTAGACACGTGTTTCTGGTTTATTAACCGTCATCAGTAGAGAATACAGTCTTGTATTTTGGGGTTTGCTGAGTAGGCTGCCAAACATTATATCAGGTCCGGTACCTCTCACTGATGCGCAGGTGCTTCATCCACGAGCTCGTCAGCTCCATGACTCACGGGAGTACTTTAAATAGACAACAGGATGTGGGAGCACACCGCTGACCTCTCAGGCAAGGTTCGCCCCTAGCATTCTGGTAAATGCAGTTTCTTGTAGCTCGCTCCGATATTTTCGAGTGTTTCGCCAAGGTTGGCGCAGATAGTGCTGATCTCTAGACACGTGTTTCTGGTTTATTAACCGTCATCAGTAGAGAATACAGTCTTGTATTTTGGGGTTTGCCGAGTAGGCTGCCAAACATTATATCAGGACCGGTACCTCTCACTGGCGCAGTTTTTTTCCGAAGGGTCATGGACTCATTAAATCAGGGGATGGTCTGAGTTCTTTTCCTGTGGGTAAGCTTAGCGGGGATACAGCTGTCAAGGGCGTGTGTAAGCCAAGCCTGGAAAAGATTATTCGCTGCCTCTATGTTAGGGGGCAACTGGGGCTTTTGTGCTAGCAAAAGGTCGCTTAAATGGTCTGCATCTAGTGTGTGCCAATGGGCGTTTCACAGTAGGATGAGGGCGAATCTGCTGCGGCTGGCCTTGCCAGCGTAGGGACATAGAGATAAGGAAGTGGTCCAACCAGGTCATAGGGAGAGGGGGATGAACCTTCATTGAGGGTAAGTTAGAGAATACAGGGTCTTACAAATGTCCTGCTAGAACGGTGAAACTAGGAAAGCATTGCAACATCTAGCAGGCTGCTAGGTCCGCTAAAAACTTGGCGATCTCCTTGTTGTGATGGTCTTCCAAATGGAGGTTAAGGTCCCCCAGGATGTTAAAATTGGCAGATTTACTAGCCAATATGGCAACCAGGTTAAGATGGGCCCGGAGGGTGATAGATTAACAGGCCAGTGACTGTAAGATTACAATTGAGGGTGATTTTAAAGAGGGCATTTTCACAATCCGGAATATTGTCCCAGGTGAAGCAGCAGGAGTAAGGCTCCTTAAAAATTATCATGATGCCCCTCCCTCTGTTACTAACTCTATTAAACTGCTTCATAGCGTAGCCTTGAGGCAGAGCTAGCCATGGCTTGGCTATAGAGTCCGGCATCAGCCAGGTTTTTGTTAAAAACAGAACATCTGGAGACTCCTCTTGCAACAGGTCAAACACCTCTGTGCGATGCTTGGCCATGGACCGGCAATAACAATCTTCTAGATACATGGAATAAAGGTTCAACAGAGGGAGGTCGTTTAAGGATTGCACAGCAAATGTTTAAATCCAAGATGCTAGAAAATTGGACCCTGACTGAAAAAATTGCACTTTTTTATGGTTACCCCCCATTTTTTTCCTGAAATGTATTGCTGATTATAAGACTCTGTGCACTGGGGCACTGTGATTCAGTGACCAGTATATGTGCTCTGACCCCTACAAAATGTTGGAATTGGCTACTCCGTGATTGGCTAATTTACCTTTTCTTTAAGGTAATAGTATAAGGTGTTGAAATAGACGTTTGGCATTGAAAGTCGAATGTCACCTGTGGACCACAGCACTTATTGTGCATGGCTTTAGGCCTACCACAGGAGCCTGACTGCTGCAATGAGGCCTAATGAAATAACCTTTTTTGACAGGTAGAAACCTCTGTTTTAAACATGTAAGCCATGTACCCCACAAGGAAGGATGCATGGTATTTAAAAGTGGGACATGTAGAAAATGAATGATAACATGTCCTTACAGTGACAAGGCCCATAAAACTATTTTTGCTGTGGCAGGTCTAGCTTTTCCCATGCAGAAAAGCAGAGTCCAGATCAAACTACTAATACTGCTATCTCTGGAATGGAACAAGCTAGAAAAAGAGTTAAACAACTATTTTATTAGTTATTAAAAATCCAATGTTGAAGTCAGATTTTTTATAAATATTGAGGCAAAGTAACTTTTCAAAAATTTCCCTTTACCTGCCTAAACTTTTAGAAGGCTAATTAGTTTATGCCTAGGCCCGTGCTCAAGCCCCGGAATAGGTGCAAAAGAGGTGTGAAATGCCTCACAGAAACAAACAATAGGCTGACCTGAAAGGGCAGAGATGACTCCTCTGACCTCAACAGAATATGCCAGGTGGGTTCTATGTGTGAGAAGTTGGCCTGGCATATGCTGTCCACTAATTATAGTGGGCACCTTGCACCAGTCCAAACAACCCCTTATTGGAGATAGGTTAAAGACAACCTTTATTGAAAGCTATCCTAGTGGTAGCTATGGAGAGCAGCCTTCAGGCTAAGTCTTGAAGGAATGTAAAGCAGCTTGTTTTACCAGTCTATAATCTCTTGAGTGACCAAATGAAAGAGCACCACACCAGGTATATATTCAAAATATATGTATTTATTGCTAAACACACCCCTCTAGTCTCTTTATGAGGCTAGAGTTCGAAGTACACAAGTTATAAGTTATTTAAAGACAGTAATAGCACAAATACACGTTTGGGCCCTAGGGGCGTACCAAACCATATACCAATAAAGTGGTATAAGAACCACGACTGAACTAGACACTAGGCTTAGAGCCTCTAGAAGTGCTTGGACCACAAGGAACCACCCAAGGTAGTGACACAGGGAACCCACGGGGGACGCGTGCAGTGTAAATACACAACCGCGATACGCCGTTAACTTCTATGGAGAAAGTCGCGATCAGGAAATTAAAGAAAAGGGACACTTAAAGGAGGACTTGGAGCAAACCCTTTGAGAACTAGTACTTTGAAGAGTCTCTACCCACGGGAGCACCGGAGTACTCGTGTTACCTCACCCAGGAAGCCGGGTGCATAGGTGCCTTTCGGGGTCGGGTTTCGTCGTCGATTTGAATGGCGATCTGCTGCAAAGTGCTGCTGGCGACCAAGTGGAAAGTGTCCGGGTGGATCCAAGAGTGGATCGGAGATCTGAAGAACCTGAAAGCAGAGGGGACAGAGTCTGGGTCACTAGCCAGTGACCAGGAAGGCGATGGACAGATGCCCACCGATGTCGCTTGCTTCAAGTGCGTTGACGGTCGTCTTGACTCTTCAGCCACGAGGTCCAGGAGGCGTTGTCGGTGACCAGGAGCAGGATTCGGGCTGGTACACAATGTCTGTCGAGTGCTGAGGTGTCGGCGACCGGATTGGACCCAACAAGCCTTGGCAACGGCAAGTCTTGGTGAAGATGAAGATCGTCGATGGTACAGACCAGCAAGGTCTGGGGAACTCACCCAGCGAGGGTAAGTGAGGGCAGGCCTGGAGCAACCAGGATGCCTAAGAAGAAAAAGATTGGCCTTCGTGAAGGGCTACTAGCCAACGGGCTAGCGACTGCGAAGGAGCCTCGAGACGTCGCACGTGGATCTGGCTCACAGGACACTCGTGGAGTGGAGGCCAGTGATCTTCGGTGCAGTTGGTGCTGGAGGCTAGGGCTACTCGGAGCCCAAAGCATGACTTCGTGGGAGACCCAGAAGAGGATGCACTTGCAAATGTGCTCAGTGTCCAGGGGTCACAGTCTCACGTTACCCACAATAGCTACGGGCCTCAGCTTTGCTGGGGACTCAGGGTAGCCTCGGGGAAGTCTGAGAATCCACCTCTGGTGATGCGAAGACTTCGGCGTCTGACGGGAGCTTCAGAAATGCAGACCGGACAGATGCGTCTTTGGTGCCTGCCAAGCAGGGGAGTCACTCCTTGACCCCAAGGGAGATTCTTCTGTCCTCTAATCTTGAGTAGAGCGTCGAAGGTCCAGGATTCTGTTTCAGAGTTTCGTCCATGGATAATCTAAAGTCCTAAGGACTGGGTTCCTATACTTATACCAAGTTTAGGGGTTGGACTACTCTGTGGCCCCACCTATGGGTGGGTCAGGGCAGAGGGGTGGCTACACCCCTTTCCCTTTGTCCAGTTTGCGCCAAAGCAGGGGCTGCAAGCCCCTGATCCGGTTTGAACTGGGGTATGCACAGGGACACCAAATGTGCCCCCAGTGCAGGACTTCAAAGCACCCGAAAGTGCTCCCGCCCAGCCCCAATACACATTATCCTGTCTGGGGAGGTGGTCACACCTCCCTGGGACAGGAAACCTATTGTCCAGGCCTCCCCTGCTGGAGTTTCGTCCAGCAGCAGGAGGCCAGACTCGTGTCTGTGGCAGCAGCATCCATTTTGTGATGCCAGGGCTTTAGAAAGAAGTTACTGGGCTAGCCAGAGTTAACATGTCTTTCCCTCTAGAAGGGTGGAATGCTACCCCCGCCGCCAGAATTGGCGGGGGTAGTATTCCAAGATGTTTGACACCAAACACGACATGTTTAGGTGCAGCCATTCCAAAGTTAGCATTTAACGCAGGTTATAATGCGCTTAAGAGTATATGGTCAGGCTGCACTACAAACAGCATCAGAGAAGGGTCTCCGAACGCTGCAGAGGGGCCCTGCTCATGCAGGGGCACCCTCTCACATAGGAACCACGCACTCTGCCTTCAGGATTGATAAGGCCTGCCATAGGAGTGACTTATAGGTTTATATGTGTGTATGTATATAGTGATATAGGTAACCTATATCACAGTAAGAGGTGCATGCACCACCTTACCCAGGCTGCAGTAGCAGACCTGTGGTGTCAGTTTGGATGGCCTTCCAGGGGTGGCATAATACATGCTGCAGCCCCTGGTAGGCCTCTGAGGTACCTATGCCCTTGGTACATAGTATACCATATACTAGGGACTTATAAGGGCACTCCAGATTCCAATCAGAGATGTGCCTAAGGCACATGGAAACCTTTTTACAGAGAAAGCAGATAGACTGGGGCCCTGTATAGCAGGATCCCAGTCCAACTAAGTCATAAACCAGCAAAACACCATAAAAAAAGTGGGGGCAACCATATAGTCAGATTCCACCTTCCTACATAACCCCCCCCTCCAAACGAAAGGAGATAAGGCTAACCTTGGCCAGTTGAGCCTTCATTGACTAAGTGGTCATATAAGGAAGCACCTGCACTAGCATGGTTGCCCCCTGTCTTAAGGTCCACTAAGCAATCCCTCACCCTAAGGGTATGAGAGGGTCTCCACCATGGGGAATCACTACCTGTGGTGTGCTTAGGTAAAGTACAAGGCTGGTGAGGTGTCTGGGTAGGGAAGTGAGGCCCTAGGAATGTTGGCCTCAGCTTCCTCAGATCACTGGTCACCATGTATGCCTGTCTTTCCATGACTGAGTTGCACTTTGCTCTAAGGGTCAACCTTTGGCTGCCTACAGCTGGGGGTTCGGTCCCTTTGGATGGACTACTGGAGGGACATGGCAGGTTTGGAACCTTCAGGTCCCAGGTTTGCCCTTGCCTACCAGAGTCCTTCTGGGGAGGCCCTACATAAAGGCATGAGGGATCCCTCAATGTGTAGAGGAGTTTTCACCTGGCTAGGGCTACTAGACTGGGTGCCCCTAATCTGCTGATGGGGGGTTCCTCTGGACAGGGGCCCTGGGGGTCCACTGACCTCCCTGACCTCTGCAGCCCTGGGCTGGCTGAGGCAGGGTAGAGAGGGGCAGGTTACCTGCTCCAGACTGGGTACCACCTTGGAAGGGTCTTCTGCCATCAGGGGTGTGGCCAGGCCTGACTACCTCTGGGGCAGTTCCTTCACTAGGGGTAGGGTCAGTTCCCTGAGGAGGCTGACCCTTACCTACTGTCTGGAGGGAAGAAGACTTTTCTTCAACCCTTGTGCTCTCTTTTGGGGGAGAGTGGGCCATTCTTTCAGGCTCCATCTCTCCAAATTCTTGGGCTGGGGCTGTGGCCATTACAGCCCCACTAACCTTTACAGGGACGCCCAACATCCTAAGGTGGGTTTGGTGTTCAACTTCAGCCCAGGCTGAAATTTCCAGATCATTGCCCATCAGGCAATCTACAGGTAAGGTGGGGGACACTGCCACTCTCTTTGGGCCTGTGACCCCCTCCCAGCTGAGATTGACTATGGCCATGGGGTGATCTGTTCTGACACCATCAATGTTGGTCACCTGGTATTTAAACTCAGGTAAAAGCTGGTGAGGGGGACTAGTTTCCCTGCCACCATGGTGACACTAGCCCCTGTGTCCCTAAATGCCACAGCTTTCTGACCATTAATCATTGGCTCCAGTCTGTACCTGCCCATTGCTGTGGGACCCATGGTAAAGGTGGCAAATCCTACACCACCATCAGAGTCAGAGGAGTCTGTTGAGGGGTCCCTGTCTGAACCAGGGCCCACCTCTGTTCCTGTTGCAAAAGCACCTAACTTTTTGGGTGCACTACTCCCAACTGGAGGATTACTACTGGTAGTACCAGGAGGGGGGTAGTAGTTGCTGGGGGAACATTTTCTTTATTGCCAATCCTGGGGCAACTGGGATCAGATTTCCAGTGCCCAGGCTTTTTACAGACATGGCAATATGGTTTCTTTTCAGGAGAGGAAGGAGTTTGAGACCCTCTCCCAGAAGAGGAATTTTGGGGCCCTGTAGTGGACTTATCCTTAGATTTATCCCCACCTTTCTCTTGGGACTTAGTAGAATCTTTCTTCTGGTCACCACCCTGATTTTTAGTCTTTACTCTGGTTCTGACCCATTTGTCTGCCTTCTTTCCCAATTCTTGGGGAGAGGTCAGATCAGAGTCCACCAGATACTGGTGCAAAAGCTGGTTTTGACAATTATTAAGGATCTGCTCCCTCATAATCAAATTGTACAATCCTAAAAAGTCATGCACTTTGTTGCCATGTATCCAACCTTCCAGAGCCTTAGTAGCACAGTCTACAAAATCAACCCAGTCTTGAGTCTGAGCTTTTGGGTGTCTCTGAACTTCAACCTATACTGTTCAGTGGTTAGGCCAAACCCATCTATCAGAGCACTCTTCAAGACTGTGTAATTGTCAGCATCCTCTTCTCTTACAGTGAGGAGCTTGTCTCTACCTTTGTCTGCAAAGGAGAGCCACAAGATTGCTGCCCACTGCTGCTGGGGGACCTTCTGAACTTTACAGGCCCTCTCCAGTGCAGTTATCCATTTGTGGATGTCATCCCCACTCTGGTAGGGAGGGACAATCTTGTTTAGGTTTCTATGGTCATAAGACCTTTCCCTATCTTTAGGGATATTGCTGCCACCATGGGACTCTAGTCCCAACTTTTTCTCTCTCTAAAGAGATCTAGGGACTCCCTGTCTAAGGCTACTTGCTTCCTTCTGAGTTCAAGCTGAGCTTCCTCATACTGAATCAGCCTCTTTCTTCTCTCATGAGAGGATTCCCTCCTATGAGATGAGACAGAGCTCCCTATTGAGGTGCCAGAGTGGTTAGACTCCTGAGAAGGAGATCTAGACTTTCTGGGCACACTCATAATCCTTCCTGGGGGGACAAAGAGGGCATCATCCTGATCATCCTCTTCATCTTCCACAGGAGGGATTGGGTTATCCAGGTCAGGGTCATTGTCACCCTCCTGGCCAGTTTCAGAGGGGGGGCTGGGGGTATTGCTACCCCTGGTACCACCCTCATCTTCTGCCCCACCCTCAGCTCCTACCCCTTCAGTCCCCAAGGGCTTACTAAGGTCATAAACTACCAACAACTCCTTAAGGTGTTGGGTGGTGGGACTTTGGCCTGTCCTTAATTTCCTCAAGTTACATAATGCTCTCAATTCCAAGAATGGGAGTGTATCATACTTGGAGGGAGAAGCCCAGTGGCTTCTGGCAAGGATTCTCTAGATCCTACCTTTAAAGACATTACTAGTGTGGTGTGGTGTATGCACTACCTACTCTAGTGTGGCCTACTAAACTCTCTTGAGTTGTAGAAAGGGTGTGCTATCCCTTAACACACAACTCTAAGTTCAGTAGAACTTACTGTATTCTAAGCTTAAATTATATGTACCTTAGGTACCTTTAGTGGTTTTCAGTTGATCAATTCAATTGAGATTATCTGGTAAAACAATAGCAAGCTGGAATCACACACGCTGCACACCAATGTGAGAAGTTGGCCTGGCATATGCTGTCCACTAATTATAGTGGGCACCTTGCACCAGTCCAAACAACCCCTTATTGGAGATAGGTTAAAGACAACCTTTATTGAAAGCTATCCTAGTGGTAGCAATGGTGAGCAGCCTTCAGGCTAAGTCTTGAAGGAATGTAAAGCAGCTTGTTTTACCAGTCTATAATCTCTTGAGTGACCAAATGAAAGAGCACCACACCAGGTATATATTCAAAATATATGTATTTATTGCTAAACACACCCCTCTAGTCTCTTTATGAGGCTAGAGTTCGAAGTACACAAGTTATAAGTTATTTAAAGACAGTAATAGCACAAATACACGTTTGGGCCCTAGGGGCGTACCAAACCATATACCAATAAAGTGGTATAAGAACCACGACTGAACTAGACACTAGGCCTAGAGCCTCTAGAAGTGCTTGGACCACAAGGAACCACCCAAGGTAGTGACACAGGGGACCCACGGGGGACGTGTGCAGTGTAAATACACAACCGCGATACGCCGTTAACTTCTATGGAGAAAGTCGCGATCAGGAAATTAAAGAAAAGGGACACTTAAAGGAGGACTTGGAGCAAACCCTTTGAGAACTAGTACTTTGAAGAGTCTCTACCCACGGGAGCACCGGAGTACTCGTGTTACCTCACCCAGGGAAGCCGGGTGCATAGGTGCCTTTCGGGGTCGGGTTTCGTCGTCGATTTGAATGGCGATCTGCTGCAAAGTGCTGCTGGCGACCAAGTGGAAAGTGTCCGGGTGGATCCAAGAGTGGATCGGAGATCTGAAGAACCTGAAAGCAGAGGGGACAGAGTCTGGGTCACTAGCCAGTGACCAGGAAGGCGATGGACAGATGCCCACCGATGTCGCTTGCTTCAAGTGCGTTGACGGTCGTCTTGACTCTTCAGCCACGAGGTTCAGGAGGCATTGTCGGCAACCAGGAGCAGGATTCGGGCTGGTACACGATGTTTGTCGAGTGCTGAGGTGTCGGCGACCGGATTGGACCCAACAAGCCTTGGCAACGGCAAGTCTTGGTGAAGATGAAGATCGTCAATGGTGCAGACCAGCAAGGTCTGGGGAACTCACCCAGCAAAGGTAAGTGAGGGCAGGCCTGGAGCAACCAGGATGCCCAAGAAGAAAAATATTGGCCTTCGTGAAGGGCTACTAGCCAATGGGCTAGCGACCGCGAAGGAGCCTCGAGACGTCGCACGTGGATCTGACTCACAGGACACTCATGGAGTGGAGGCCAGTGATCTTCGGTGCAGTTGGTGCTGGAGGCTAGGGCTACTCGGAGCCCAAAGCACGACTTCGTGGGAGACCCAGAAGAGGATACACTTGCAAATGTGCTCGGTGTCCAGGGGTCACGGTCTCACGTTACCCACGATAGCTACGGGCCTCAGCTTTGCTGGGGACTCAGGGTAGCCTCGGGGAAGTCTGAGAATCCACCTCTAGTGATGCGAAGACTTCGGCGTCCGACGGGAGCTTCAGAAATGCAGACCGGACAGATGCATTTTTGGTGCCTGCCAAGCAGGGGAGTCACTCCTTGACCCCAAGGGAGATTCTTCTGTCCTCTAATCTTGAGTAGAGCGTCGAAGGTCTAGGATTCTGTTTCAGAGTTTCGTCCAGGGATAATCTAAAGTCCTAAGGACTGGGTTCCTATACTTATACCAAGTTTAGGGGTTGGACTACTCTGTGGCCCCACCTATGGGTGGGTCAGGGCAGAGGGGTGGCTACACCCCTTTCCCTTTGTCCAGTTCACGCCAAAGCAGGGGCTGCAAGCCCCTGATCCGGTTTGAACTGGGGTATGCACAGGGACACCAAATGTTCCCCAGTGCAGGACTTCAAAGCACCCGAAAGGGCTCCCGCCCAGCCCCAATACACATTATCCTGTCTGGGGAGGTGGTCACACCTCCCTGGGACAGGAAACCTATTGTCCAGGCCTCCCCTGCCGGAGTTTCGTCCAGCAGCAGGAGGCCAGACTCGTGTCTGTGGCAGCAGCATCCATTTTGTGATGCCAGGGCTTTAGAAAGAAGTTACCGGGCTAGCCAGAGTTAACATGTCTTTCCCTCTAGAAGGGTGGAATGCTACCCCCGCCACCAGAATTGGCGGGGGGTAGTATTCCAAGATGTTTGACACCAAACACGACATGTTTAGGTGCAGCCATTCCAAAGTTAGCATTTAACGCGAGGTTATAATGCGCTTAAGAGTATATGGTCAGGCTGCACTACAAACAGCATCAGAGAAGGGTCTCCGAACGCTGCAGAGGGGACCTGCTCATGCAGGGGCACCCTCTCACATAGGAACCACGCACTCTACCTTCAGGATTGATAAGGCCTGCCATAGGAGTGACTTATAGGTTTATATGTGTGTATGTATATAGTGATATAGGTAACCTATATCACAGTAAGGGGTGCATGCACCATCTTACCCAGGCTGCAGTAGCAGACCTGTGGTGTCAGTTTGGATGGCCTTCCAGGGGTGGCATAATACATGCTGCAGCCCCTGGTAGGCCTCTGAGGTACCTATGCCCTTGGTACATAGTATACCATATACTAGGGACCTATAAGGGCACTCCAGATTCCAATCAGAGATGTGCCTAAGGCACATGGAAACCTTTTTACAGAGAAAGCAGATAGACTGGGGCCCTGTATAGCAGGATCCCAGTCCAACTAAGTCATAAACCAGCAAAACACCATAAAAAAGTGGGGGCAACCATATAGTCAGATTCCACCTTCCTACACTATGGGCATCATATTGACTCCATAGTGTCAAAGCCAGCTTAACAGGTCTGTTGAGCCACGTGTAATATTTGGGGAACACATGACAGGGAGATAACAGGATGCCAAGACAATTCCTGTGTATCACCTGTCTGGTTGCCAAAGGACCCAGCTTGTGCTCTACCAGACTTCTGTCTCTGGGTTTGTTGTGGTGCTTGCTTCAAACTGGATTTTAATGTTAGATGTGGGAGTACAGTATGATTTCCATAGTACACTCCCCTGTCACACCCCCAGCCTCAGAGCCAAGTTTAGTGTGGCCTACAACGCCATTTTGGATTTGCCTTGGCACATTGCATTTTGGGCCTGTTTGCAGTAAAGCAAACAGAAACTACTGCAAAAGTAGGTAGACCAGGGCTTGGGAGCATTTACTCCATTACTCAGGGAGAAACTATGAATGTCTTGGGGTGTCACACACCCACAAGCTGGTAAACCTTCACCCAGCCTTCCTCAGAACACTGCTGCACTTGCGAAACGATTCCAGATGGACTAAACCTGCTGTATTTGGCATGTGCTATCTGTGAGAAGGCCCTGAGGAGGTTGGACCCCCTTCCACTTGAAGTCCTAGGATAGAAAGATCTCCAAGGATCATAGTGCGTATTCCCTGGGTGGATCCGGGAACATAGAAAGTTGAAGTGGACATTCCTGTGAAGAATTCCAGCGACCAGTGGCAGCTGGTCCTGGATTATAACTAGTGGATTTCTGTGTTTTATTTTTGTTCAGAACGTTAATGTTGTCATTGACAAATTCACCAAACCATAACTTAATTTAACCTTAGCTTTTTTTCAGTGAATTTTTAAGGTTTAAAAGAAAAAAAAACCAGATATTTTTATTGCACCTACTAATACGTTACTTTAACCTTTGCTTTTTCAGTGAATTTCTTGAGATTATGTAACAAAATTATTGAAAATAGGGAAGGGGCCACGTGGGCCCTCTCCCTAAGCCATTCAAGGCACCGGGGACCCCATCCCCAGGGCCAGCTCAATAGCTATGTCCTGGGGAGCCCAACCCTTGGACATAGTGGTTTTCCTGCCTGCACCAATGTGAGCAGGGAAACCTGTGTTTACTCTCACTTGGCTGGAGCATTTTTTAATTTTCCGTAAAGCGGTAGCAAACACCAAGTCTGCTCCCAGCAGGCAGGAGCTTTAAGAATGCTCCTGCCTGCTGGGGGTGGACTTTTGATCAGTTTCCCTGCCGGAACTAAAATGGGCAGGGAAACAGATCAAAATATTGCTCCCGCCCAGAGGGAGCAGCATTAGGAACTGCTCCATATGGGTGGGAGCAATGCCTCCTCCCGCTGCATGCGGGGAGCAGCCTGGGGCCGCGAGGGCCGTGGAGCTCCCCTTGCGGCCCCCAACAACTATATGGTGGGTGCCCTGGGTGGGCACCAGAGCATCCACCTTTAAGTTTTCAGGGCCAGACGGATGGGGTCCCCAGGGCTGATAGTGTTTGGAGGAGGGGGGCTGTGCAGCCCCCTCCCTTTCTTTAAAGAATTATCCCTGGGGATGGGGCCCTGGGCCAATAATGGCTTGAGGAAGGGGGCTACCCAGCCCCCTCCCCTTTATTTAAATAAGTGTCCCTGGGGGATGGGGTACCTGGGCCGATAACGGCTCAGGAAGGGGGCCATGCATCCCCCCTCCCCTTTTAACTTATATGTACAGCTTTTGGAAATGGGGTCCCACAGGGCCTAAAAAGGCTTGAGGCAGGGCCACACAGCCCCCTCCTCTTTCACCTTATTTGTATGGCCCTGGAGGAAGGGGTCCCCTGCGTCTAAAGAGACTCGAGAGGTGGGCCACATGGCTCCCTCCCCATTCATAAAAAAGGCCCTGGGGATGGGGTCCCCAGCGAGGAATATGGCTCAGGGCCCTTCAGTCCCCTCCACGTTAATTTAAAAAAACTGCCCTGGGGGATAGGGTTCCCAGGGCCTAATAAGGGGAGGGGGCACTTGGCTCCCCTCCCCTTTAAAAAAGACTAATGGGGGGGCATGGCCAAGATGGCGAACAGGTAAGACGTGTCTCGTTCGTCTCCCCGCTCCCATCCGCCCGCCGAGTGGCTACCCAGCACCGTCAACAAGCTGTAGACCCCTGAACGTGAAGGGGGAGTGAGCGGGGGCTCGGGAGAGGGCTCCAGCGGCAGTGCGGAATCCACCCAGAACGGCGATTGCCAGCTGCGGAGCACTGAGACCCAAAATGGCGGCACAGCCCGCGGCCGGGAACTGAAGGCTGGGTCCGGACCTGGGCCGCAACTGGAAGCGGAGAGGTGCGAACTCTCGGACACCCCCAGCTGCCGAAAGGGTCAGAGCGCCCATATCCAGAGGGCAATAACACTCACGGCCGAGGTGCGTGAAGAGGGCGCCAGCCGCGGAGGCGACATAGGACTGAGACCGGAGGGAGGGCCCCACACGACTGCCGACGGAGTGCGACGGCTCTGCCGCATAGCAGGAGACAGTGAGGCTGGTGAGCCTCGGGCACGGGAATCGGAAGGGAGAGCCGACACAGCACACGACCCGACAGCGTCAGGCCATCCTGCGCAGAAGTGCTGTAAAGGGATGCACACGGCTCAGACATGCCGCATGGGGACTTAGGCAGCACTCGGCCTCACACAGTGGGCAGACCGGGGCTGAAACGACTGGAGGAGGTGGCACCAGCCACCCTGAGGGGTCGGGAGCTTGGGAGAGAGCTCCGACCCCAGCGGCAGTGCGGAATCCACACGGATCGGCGATTGCCAGCTGCGGGGCACCGAGACCCAAAACGACGGCACGGCCTGCGGCCGGGAACTGAAGCCTGGGGCTGGACCTGGGCCGCAACTGGAAGAGGAGAGGTGCGAACCCTCGTGACGCCCCCAGCTGCTGAAAGGGTCAGAGCGCCCATATCCTGAGGGCAATAACGCCCACGGCCGAGGTGCGTGAAGAAGGAGCTGGCCGCGGAGGCGACATAGGGGTGAGACCAGAGGGAGGGCCCCACACGACTGAGGATGGAGCACGACGGCTCCGCCGCATAATAGGAGTCAGCGAGGCTGGCAAGCCCTTGGGCACGAGAATCGGAAGGGAGAGCCGGCGCAGCACACAACCCGGCAGCGCCAGGCCAACTTGAGTAGAAGGGGTAGTAAAGGGACGCACCCAGCCCAGACACACCGCATGGGGAATTAGGCAGTACTCGGCCTGACACAGTGGGCAGACTGGGGCTGAAACGACTGGAGGAGGCGGAAACAGCCACCCTGAGGAGTAAACCCAACTTGCACAGACCCGGAAACAGGGGTCGCCATACGGGCGCTGTCGGCCACGGAAGGGCGGAGATCGCGAAGAGCGGGGCCAGGGCGGAGATTGCGGGAGAGACTCCGGCGGAGGAAACAGTAGAGGTTAGTGAAGACCTAGCCTCAGCCATACCAAACTAGGTGGGGGCCTACCCAGAACACGCCCCACTCGGTGGGTGCAGCACCGGTAAAACCTAAAGAAGGAAGAGAAAGGTCCAGGCGACTCTAGGTGGCAGGCGACTCCGGCGCATATTGAGAGAGCGAGGAGGCCCGGGATCAGCGGGGCTGAGGGGAAGTGGCTGCCTTGGTATACACCTAAGACGGAGAGCGCAAGGGCTTAGGATTGCCACCACATCTCGAGAGTGGGCTCACAGCAATATACCGCAGCCCCAACTACTACGCTGGGGATTAGCAATGTCTATAATGTGCGGGAAGAAGGACAGAAACGTGAAAGACATGTTCACTAAAATGGCCGGGGCGTGCAGAGGAGACGGCTGTGAATCGCTGACTACACCAGGAGGGCAAGAGATGGAGAATGCGGAGGAGCCGGTCACACAGACTTTCTTAGCGCAGTTATTCTCCACTCTACGAGAGGATCTACAGGCCCTTAGAAAAGATTTCTCCAAAGAGATAAAAGAAGTGAGACATGACATAGAGGCGGTAGGAGAAAGAGTCGTCACGATGGAGGAGCATGAACAGGCCCGGGACGAAGAGGTGGAACAGTTGCAACAAGAGGTGCTCCGCCTCCAGGCACAACAGATAGATATCCAAGCCCATGCTGAGGATTTAGAAAATCGCTCTCGTAGGAACAACATACCAGTTAAAGGGGTGCCTCCCAAAGAAGAGGGAGCAGACATCACTCAGTATCTCCAAGGCCTTTTCAGACATATACTGCAAGAATCTCAGGACTTTGATATAAAAATTAACAGAGTCCACAGAGTAGGCTTGCAGAGAAAAGCTCTGGCTCCTCCCCCAGACATATTGGCATACCTACCGGACTTTCAACTCAAAGAACTCATCCTACGACGAGCAAGGGATGCTCAGCCACTGACATACCAGGGTCACGCAATTGCCCTATATCAGGACCTAGCGGAGATCACTTTGCAGAAGCGACGAGATTTCCGTCCAGTCACGACGCATCTCCGTAACCAAGGCGTTACATACTCATGGGGACATCCCTTTTGCATTATCTTCAAATGGGACGGCAAACTGCAGCAACTCCGGTCACTCCAGGAAGCATGCCGCGTCCTTGGCATTGAGAATCCCCAGCAAGACGGAGCCGGCGGAGGAGATGTAAAGGGACAAAGAGAGAGGTGGCGCAGAGTACGTGGAGGTAGATTACTGGTGACGCTGTCGAAGCCGAACTCAGAGACCATAGCACAGGAACGTCAAGCCGTACTAAACTCACTGTCTACCGAATCCGGATCCAGAGATGGCGATTGAACTGACTCAGGGGTCAGATAAGTGGTAAAAAGCTGTGCCAGGGGGGCGGCGGGCGGACTTCAAGGGAGCGGGGGGATCAGCTAGCTACGAGATGCACTCTACAAACTGCTTCACCAAGGGGACGCAGACGTGCTCTGCGGCTCCTGGACTTTTTTGGGGGACACTAACTGTTTTTCTAGTTGAGGTTAGGGTGGGGGGGAGGAGGGTCCGGTGTCCAAAGCTCACACATGCAATGGGTTTCATACAGGTGGTTACAGCTCAGTACAGAAGTGGGGGAACACAGGCAAGATGGGGGGAGGGTGTAGACCTGAGGATCAGCATAACATTGTTCACAAACACCTGCCATGACCAGTGAAGTAGTGAAAGTACTCACGCTTAACGTCAAGGGACTTAATAACCCCATTAAAAGGAGAGGAATCCTTTCCTATTTGGAAAATGCGGAGGCAGACGTGTGTCTCCTACAGGAGACACACCTCCTTCCCAAAGACTGGCACCGTATGCGCTCTAGAGCGTTCCCTCAGCAGTTCTTCTCTTTCACGGGGGAGAAGAAAGCAGGGGTGGCCATCTTAATAGCCAAACGATGCAAGGGGGAGGTGAAAGAGAAAGTGGCCAAAATGAAGGGGCGGTTACTGGCCTACACTATGCAATTCGGTGCCCAAACTATGGTGCTGGGATCCGTATGTGCTCCTAATTCGGGACAAGAGGGATTTCTTAAAGCGGCTTTAGCAGATACCATGGTTCCACAAAATCGCATGACATTAGTTGGGGGGGACCTGAGTATGGTTATGGACACGGACAAGGATAGATCTAAAGCTACTTTCCATCAAAAAGGGGAGCTATCAAGGGAAGGGAAGAAATGGCTACGGGAATTGGGGCTAGTGGATATCTGGAGGGAGGCTCACCCCACTACGACACAATATTCATTCTTCTCACACGCACACAGGTCTGGATTACTTTCTAGGGACAACGGAGGTTAATAGCGCGGTCAAAGACGTAGACATAGAACCGGCGGCCCTTTCTGACCATGACGCAGTGACCGTGCAGATACAGTTAACACCAAGCGAACGGCAAACGGGATGTTGGAGGCTTAGGGAACCCATGCTCCATAAGAAAACAGTGGAGCAGCAGATCACCAAATGTATTAAGGATTATTTAGCACTTAATGATACTTCCGAGGTAGCCATCACAACACTGTGGGAAGCCATGAAGGCAGTAGTGAGGGGTGAACTAATAGCTATATTGGCAGCTGACAACAGAGAGCGCAAGGAATTACGGATGCACTTATCTGCGCAGGTGCGAGAACTGGAGAGGGTACACAGCCGGACGGGGGCACCTAGGGTGTGGAGACAACTAAAAGCGGCAAGGGCACAGTTAGCGGGTGTAGACCTAGACAGAGCAGAATACGCAGCAATTAGACTAAAGCACTCCTATTACATCGGAGGAGACCGTACGGGACGTTTATTGGCTAATAGGTTACGGGCTCAAAGACAACAGTCAAAGGTACTCTCGCTAAAACGAGGCGGGCGGGGGGAGGCTATGGAAGATCAGGAGATAGCTCAAACTTTTAGGGAGTTTTACGAGAAGTTATATACAGCGGACACACCGACTGGCCGCGATACAACAGCTTACTTGCATTCCGTTAATATGTCCGCACTAACTCCAGACCAAGCAAAATCCTTGGACACCCCCATTCGGAACGAAGAGGTGGTCACAGCGATCTTGCGACTTAAATTGCTCAAATCTCCGGGCCCGCACGGGTTCCCCGCACTTTTCTATAAAACATTTTGTCAAATACTAGCCCCGATAATGACAAGACTGTTTAACTCCTTCGGGGGTACTAACCCGATCCCAGCGAGTATGCTGGCGGCGGCGATAGTGGTACTGCCCAAACCAGGAAAAGATAAGCAGGACTGCTGATCGTACCGCCCGATATCCCTACTCAACGTGGATTTTAAAGGTTTTACGGGCATACTGGGACTGGGACCAGCTATGCCGAACTTGATAGAGCCAGATCAGGCGGGGTTCATCCAAACTCGGCAATGCAGAGACAATACAAAGAGGATCCTCCACCTCATAGACAAAGCCCACCAAACAAAAATGGATGCGCTTCTGCTGACGGTCGACGACGAAAAGGCATTTGACCAGGTGGATTGGAGATTTTTGGAACACACTATGACACAATTTGGGCTGGGCAACAGATTTTGGGAATCAGTGGGCTGCTGCTATAGAGCGCCTACAGCCTCCATTAGAGTTAACGGCATTGCTTCACGCCCCTTCGTTATTCAAAGAGGAACTAGGAAGGGCTGCCCATTGTCCCTGCTATTATTCGCTCTATACATCGAACCCTTAGCACAGAGAATATGGGACAACCCCAACATTAGAGGGATACCATTCAGAGGGGAACCACACCCTATTAGTTTATATGCGGACGATGTTATTGCGGCATTAACGGAACCAAGGAGCTCAGTTCCCGCCTTTGTAGAGGAACTAGAGGCATTTGGCCAGGTCTCGGGCTTCCGGATTAATGTAGGTAAATCGCTGATCCTTAATTTAAACCCATCAACTCACACACAACGCTCCGGAGGGGAGTGGCTCTCGGGGATAAAGGTGGTCGAATCTATTCCTTATCTGTGGCTGGAGCTAGCGGCGACAGTCAATCAAACAGTTAAAATAAACTATGACAGACTGGCGCAGCAGATGAAAAAGGATCTGGGCAACTGGAGCAAACATCATCTTTCACTGCTAGGGAGAGTAGCGGCGATCAAAATGACCGTTTTACCGAAGGCGTTGTATTTGTTCCAAACTCTACCTGTGCTACCACTAAAAGGGGTAATCGCCTCGTTACAGCGAGACATTAGCCACTTTGTATGGGCAGGGGCAAGGCCACGAATGAGCAAAGACATAAGTTACATGCGACCTGAAAACGGGGGCCTCGGGATACCAAACTTACTGGACTATTATAAGGCGGCCCAATTGCGATATTTAGTGGAATGGAATAGGCCCGAGTCCAAAAAGAGATGGCTCTTTCAAGACAGAGTCCTTGCAAGAATCCCTTTATGGAAGGTCCCCTTCCTGAAAAAAGCACAGCGACCCCAAAGTTTAATGGGATCGCCGATCACCAAATCGGTGATGAAAGTATGGGATGGGGTGGCGACTTCTAGGAAACTTACGACATTCCCATCGCCTTTGACTCCCCTGTTTGGAAACAATGAATTCACACCGGGAATGGCAGACAAGGCATTTCAGGCATGGCGGGACACTCCCTGCCGCTCGGTGGGACACCTGCTCGACCTGTCCGGAATAATCGCATTCCCACAGATTAAAACAGACTATGGGATCCCAGAGACGGAACGACTACGATATATGCAATTACGACATTGGGTACTTCAAACTGAGATCCGAGCGCAGGCCAGCCGTCGGCTAACACGCTACGAAAAATGGTTGATTACTAAATAAAATGACAAGGGGCTGATTTCAGAACTATATGACATGATCAGGCACCTACCGCAAACACACGCCACACCCAGTCAAAAGAGATGGGGCAGAGAACTAGGCGGGGACCTAACACAAAAGGACTGGGAAGGGATTTATTACATGGCAAAGCACACAGCTCGCAACGTGGCCAGTATCGAAACAGCTATGAAAATAGCCACGTACTGGTACTTTATGTCGGTGCGCCTCCATAGGGGCAACCCGGATAGGAGCCCTACCTGCTGGAGGGGATGCAATAAAGAGGGAACACTAATACACTTACTGTGGGACTGTCCATACTTACAAACTACTGGACTAGAATCTTAGATGACGTAGATGAGTTATTTGACACGCAGATACCAAGACTACCAGTGTATGTAGTTCTGGACCTCCCCAACCCAATCACATACCCACTCAAAAGCGTTAGAGGACGGCAGATGGGGCTGGCACTGGGGGCAGCCTTGCAGAATATACTGACACACTGGGGGACATCAACCTCTCCCACATACGTAGGGTGGCTACACAGGATGTGGTATATCTTGGGGATGGAGCGTATCTCGGCCTCCTTGACTAGCCCAGAAGACTCATTTCAGAAAGTGTGGAGCCCATTTTTAAAGCTGCTATCAACAGAGTTTAATGAAATCACTCATCCCAAATATTTGAGAGTACTGCGATTGACAGATCTAGGGAGAGAGAACCAACCACCCACAAAAGTTTAGGATGAGATACCATCGATTCAGGAACAAAAGTAACAGGTGCAGCACTAGGACTACTGGAAGGGGAGGTGGGGGAGTTCAAGTTATTGGTTTACTGCATAGAGATAGAAATATGATACAAAATTGAGTCACACCTTGCAATTGGAAATGTTTATTTGAGCACTGTACTAAGACTGTAGTTTGAGCATACACATCTATGACTGTACGTTGATTGTAAAGCTTATTGGACTCTAATGCTCAAGATATTGTGTTGCTTTCCAATAATGATAATTCTAATAAACAGATTTAAAGTTAAAAAAGACTAATGCCTCGGGACCCCCAAAGCCTAAAGGGTTTAAGTAGGCTTGGGAGGGGGCCACGGGGACCTCCTCCCCTTTAAAAAACATAAGCCCCTGAGGCTAATCCCATCTGCCCACAGCCAAAGGCTGTGCATGGTGGGGGGTTTGGCTTTACGTATGGTAATAAAATATTACTTTACATTACAGTAGTTTACAGGCTCAGGGACGGGGAATGTGCCTCCCCTTTTGACCAAATTTTGGCCATGGAGATGGGCTCCCCGGGGCCTTTAATGCCTCAGAGAGGGGGCTGCGTGGCCTCCCTCCCTCCCCTTTCTTAAGAAAATTGGCCCTGGGGGTTGGGGTCCTCCTCCTGCTTTTTAGGTCAAGCCTCCAAGACCTGTTGTATACACTTTGTGGGCTTACATCCCGCCCATTACTTTTAATTTGTTGCTTGGTTTGTCCTTTCAAAATGCTTGCTTGCTAGTGGTGAATCCTTCCTCTTTGTCCCTTCTTTTTGTCTTTCATTTCCTCCCATGGAGCAGGGACCAAGTACTATATCTTTATGCTTTAGTTGTTTATCTGTCATCTGGGGGACTTTTCTTCTTGGCTTCCTGCTCGTGTTACTGTTTGCCTGTGTTCAGCTTCGGCACCCGTAGCTGCTTACATTTTAATGCAGCATTCCAGCAGTAATCCACGGAGCTCCGTGCCCTTATCTGCTACTGTTCTGCAATCTCGGAGCTTGCAGCAGCATTGCCAGTGTTTACAGAAACCATGAAAAGCCTCCTGCTTTCTGTGGGACATGTCAGTTTACATCGATTCTGAGGTGCACACACTCCCTTCCACCTCCTTGCCCCATTGTTCTTTTGTTGGCTCCGTGGCTGACTGCACCCAGCTCCTCTTTAGCTGAGAGCACTGGCCAACAAGAGCACCAGCACTGAGGGGCACGGAATAGCTGGTTTATAATTCCACATCATGTACTACCCTGATAGCAGATCATAGCAGAAAGTTTGAATAAAAGAAAATGGCATTGGATTTGAAATCAAAATGACAACTTTTCTTAAACTGACTCACGCAAGAGCAAATTATCACCAGCACGTCCTCACTCCATTTGCAGGCTGTAAAAGTGTTGCTCTTTTGAAATATTAATGAATTTACAATGCGTTTTAGGGAAGCTGAAATGCAGACTGCAGCGTCTGCATTTCCCAGGAGAAGAAGTGACCCCTTTGTCCAGGGCCCTTTGACACCTGGACAGGTGGGAAAATTAGCTAGTCAGATAGGCGTGTTCACCCTCAGGCCAAAACCACCCCTAAGGTGAGCTACCTGAAGTGGAGGCAACTTTTTAGAATTAGCCCTCTTGGTGATGGCAAATTTAGGATCTCTGGGACAGGGTTATGCCTACTTCCCACAGGAAGTGGTCAAATAGGGAGTGTAGTGACCCCAGGGGTAGGAGGCCCATTGGCTACTACACTGCAATCCCTTAATGCCCCTAAATTTAGTATTTCAGGGAGTCACTGACACCAGAAAGGCAGATCTTGATGATCCACGAAGAAGGACATGGAAGAGCCATGAAAGCAAAAGACTGAAGAAGAGCAACTGACTTGGCACCAGCCCTGCCGGCCTGTCTGCTGTTCCATGTCAAACCTGCACAAAAGATGTCTCGCCCTGCAGCTGTTGTGCCTCCAAAGCCTAGGAGGGTTGCCTGCCTTTAACAAAGACTCAAAAACTCCTGTGTAGTAGCGGAGCTGCTCCTCTATATCCTGTAGGCACCCCTAGAGGAACAGTGAGGACTCCGGAGCCGCCAAAACATGACACCGCCAAGCACCACTGCACCGAGCCCCCCAGCCCATGCCGAAATGGGTCAACAATGTTGTCAATGTCTAAAATTTGGGGGCCAATTGATGGCCAGTGTAAACCCAAAGCACTTACACAGCAGCATCCTATTTTTGGTGCCACTCTGTCTCCAGGCAAATGAATCTTTGCCACCATATTAGAATGGAGCTGTAATCAAATGCATTTCAAATAAAATCATCAACTTTCAGTATCTTAAGGCTCAGTCAATGATGAGAGGTTTGGAATCATTTCAATGCTTTATTAGTAATTGTTTTTGTCGTTTTTATTCAGATTAGTCAATTTACAGAAATATCGAAAAATGTTTTGTTAGAGTCAGCATAAAATAGACAGTGTGTTCCATAAAGGAAATAGACCCTATCTTAATCTAAGAGCCCTAACCTAAATAAGTACCCATAAAGAGTTCTTTCGGAAAAGAACACGATTCAGGATCTTCTAATTAGTCAAAAGAATAAACTCCCTATAAAGAGTAGTTCCAGAAAACTCAGCCGAGTTTCCCAACAAGTTGCAGTAGCAACTGTTAATAAATCAAAACAAATTAATCACAGCAGTAGCTATGATCAACATGAGGAGAATGTCTCCCCGTAAAAGGGCCAGAGTAAAAGGAAATTGCCGTTAGCAGTAGCACACAGCAATTTGGGCAAGAATAAGGGAAACAATGCCTAAAGCATTGAGGGTAAGATGGCATTAAGGCAAAAGGTATTAAGGCATTAATTCTCTCTGACTAGGAACACGTATATATGAAAGCATAAAACATTATTGCAACATTCAGCATGGTTGTCATTCTTGTCCAATGGAAACACGCCTTCCGATGGTCTGTCGTCTCTCCCCCCATTTCCCACGGTAAGCATTCATGCCGATGAGCAGTTATCTTAAAGTTTCTAAATGTCTTGCACTAGATACATGAGGGAAGGTTCTGCTAGTTGTTGTCAGTGTTTCATTGTGTGGACAAAGGGCTAGTCTAAAGCAACAAAACATGTCTATCAGTAAAGTCCTGATCAAACCATGCAAAACAATATCTTCAGTAAGCTTAACATTACTAATACTCATAAAATATAGTGAAATACTTTATCTAGAGAAATAAGAAAATCATATGGTGTGAGGAAGCAAAGAAATATATTTCTCTAGAGCAGCACGTTTTAAAGTGATTAACGATTTTGCAGTCAGATGATTAGGTCAACAGTTTCTAAAAGGCATTTTATTTAAATGTCAAACAGAAGTTGAAAGAAATTTTCAGACCTAGTCATAGAAGCACATTGGGTATGAGATCCTATTATTTTATTTAAGCTGCATGTTTGTTCTGCACATTCAAGAAAGCACCCTCTCCTACGGTTTAAAGCTGCATGTTTTATTTTTCATATTTAAAGAAACATTTTTCTATGGTTTTCTTTATAGTCATGACAAAGTTAAACATATTTTCTAATGTTAGGTACATTTTCTTCAACGGTAACCAAGGTAAAAGTTTCATTAAAAATGTAGGCTTTAACAGTCCCTCCCTTCTGATGATTTTTAAATCATCACTCAATAAGGTTTCACATGGGAACTTGCTTTAGAATGCACCCTCGTCATCAGTTGAGTGCCGTTTTCTTTTTATTCCCCTAAATTTTAGAGATTGCATGTAGTCATCATTCATGATGCCATTTGTTCCCATATCTCCTTCATATAATTTCTTCTGGCAATGTTCCTGTCTTTTGCGTTAGAAATATTTACAAATCAGAAATATAGCAGAAAGAAATATTAGACAAAGTCCCACTATTACTATTGGTATTAATATAGCTCTCAATATACATTTCCCTGCTGTTGAGAACCAGTTCCCAATTGTGGCTATTCCTTTTCCAAAATTTTCATACAGATTTGGTGTTTCCAATCCATGTAATTCAGGTTCTAAACCTGAAATGTTCTTTGCATAACTCTCTATTTCTTTGCTTTTGTCAGGTATGCATGAGCAGCAGTGAGTTATGTGGCCTAACGGCTTGAGCGGTTGACCTTGGAGCTGGGGAACGGGGTTAGAGTCTCTGCGCGGACGCTGACCATCCTGTGAATCTGGGCAAATCACTTAATCTCCCCGTGCCTAACAAAAAATTAATGTGTCCATCTGTAACGCAACTGGTGCTCATATAAAGCTCTCTGATACCTTCGAGTTTAGTTTGCACTTTATAAAACTCCCCAAAAAACCACACACAAAAAAAACGTAAGCATCAGCACGCGCTGCCTTTTTCTGAAAGTAGTATGTCTAAAGCAAGACAGTCCGCCAAAACCATGGACCTTATAGCAACTAATTCTGTGTTGATAGCAAGCAAAGCTCCAGATGTGCTGGTTGCTATTTTATCAACAACTGTTGTTAACTTCCTAATCTTTTCATCATTTATGATGACACCTACAGGTGGAATTATTGCTCCAAATATGTCTCCTACTAATCTAGTTCCGATTTCTGTACTACGTTTCTGTCTATGTGCTGGTGTTAAGGTTAGTGCATCTAAGCTTCTAACATGATACATCTTCGGAATTAATATGCCTAAATAGCAAGTTCCCTCCCAATCAGTTGGCAACAAGAAATACGCGTTTTGTCCACAAATATAGCAAAACCCTGGAATTGCATATCCATCTCCCTGTAATATCAGCCAAGATCCCCCTGTTGATTCGAATGTGTGTTCACAACTACTAATCCTTACATGTCTTGTCCTTTTTGGGATTCACCTTCTATAAACGCAAATCTTCCCCTTATGTCGGCTGTCTAGTCTGAGTTTAGGGTTAACCATCTTCTTTCTAAATTTGTTTTTTTCTTTCTTTCATGCATTCTCTAAGACATCACCCTTTCTGTCTGTAGTTTTTGTTATATTAATATACCTCTCTTCTAAGGCCATTATATATGCCTTTTCTACAGGTCACATTAGACAGGCTAAATTGTTTTCATAAGCGCCTTTACACAATCTATAAGTGTGTGTGTAAAGAAATAATAACAAGTGGTGCCCATCTCTTTTGCTTGCGGGTGTAAGTACATACTTTCTATCAAGGGTACTCTAGAAAGTACTAAATCATGATTAGAATAGATGTATTCAAAATGTCCACTTCTATAAACTAATGATAGTAAACTACTACAGGAAACAGCATAAGACAGAGGTATGTGATAGTGTGTAGCCTCCTCAGAAACAGAAGTGGGTAAATGAGCACAAACAGCAATCCTTTGCATCCATACCATTAGTGTATTCTTGAACTAATTTAGAATAAACGTTAGTAGAATATTCATCCCTTTTATAGCTTCCAAAGGCCTAACAACAATAATTTCCTCTAATGTTAGAAGTGTGTGCATTAGTACGATTCTTTGCTTTGAGTTCTGACTCAGGTGTCAAGTAAAACCCTGCTAGTACTATAGTAATCATTGTTACTGTTATTACAAAAATTGATCCTGTGACATATTTACACTTATTTCTAATGCAACACATTCTCTATGAGTCAGACAAAAGCTTAGTTTAGTAGTTTTAGTGGATGGCTCCTTTGATACAGTTAGTGTTCTTTTTTTTCTTTCAGTAGTTCAGATTTCTAAATAGACAATCCTTAAACCTACTCCGTGTTCTTCTAAAATGTTATCCCTAACTCTTCTGTAGCTTTATTTTGGGCGTAGGTTAATCTTCTGTAAAACAATTAAATAAAATAACAAACCTATCAGGTATTTCAAAGTCTTTTCTCACTGTCTATCTGACTTTGATATTTCAAAATTTTAAAATTCATTTCTAATATCTTTTGGCTTTCATGGTGGCTCCTAAATTTCAGGATTCACATTGCACAGGTCTTCTAATGCAACATTCAGAGCAGTGTTCATGTAATAGGATAATTCAGGTGTGGAGTATCTGCGACAAGGTACTCGTGCTCTTTTGGATCTCTGCCTTACTTGTTAATTTGGATCTATACCACTTTCGTTGTCTGTTTCATCTTCTTCATGTATAATCTCTGGGATCTGAGCTATTGATATACTCCTCCTTGGGTTCTTGTGTTCATAACGTTTTGGCCATCCAATTTGACGAATTGTTCTCCAGTGCTGGTTTCATCACCTGGGTCGTACTCATCTCCTTGCACCACTCCTTGAGCACTTTCGATTTGTGTTTCTATCTCTGCTTCACTTTCGCTAGAGATCTCAATGCCACTTTGTGTTACTTTAGGCACTTGCACATCTTTCTCCATTTGCTGATCTTCACCCCTTTCTTCTTCTTGTGCCTGGACTGGCATTGGTGCTGCTGGTATGGGTGGTCTCTCTTCTGGCGGTGTGATCACCAAAGCTCTTCTTCCAGGATAAAATACCAAGGGCACTTCTTTTGGATTGCTCACTCTTTTGGTATGTGAGGCATGAATCCAATTGTCAACTCAGCACACTTAACAGCAGTGTTTGTAGTCAAGATCACTTGGAAGGGGCCTTTCCATCAGGGTTCAAGACAAACCTTCTGAACGTGCTTCTTGATCACGACCTAATCTCCGGGATTGAGGTAGTGGCACATTTCTTGGTGGAAGTCTGGTGTGGCTACTGATACCTGATGAGAGATAGAACAAACCACGTCAGCCAATTCTTTGCAGTAATCCAAGATTGTGTCGTCTGTCAATCAATCAATCAGGCCATACTTGTAGAGTGTTGCTTGTCATCAGAGAGGGTATCCAGGCACTTTCATCAGGCCTCAGTCGAAGAGCCAGGTCTTGAGTCTCTTTCTAAAGTGGGTCAGCAAGGGAGCACTGCGGAGATGGAGTGGGAGGGAGTTCCAGGCTTTGGCGGCAAAATGGGAGAAGGAGTGTCCTCTGGTATGACAGCGTCGTGTGAGAGGGATCTGTGCGTGGGTGAGGTGTGCAGAGCAGAGGTTCTTGGGGGATCGGTGGAAATGCAGGGGGTAGTTCATGTATGCAGGTTCTTGGTCATTGAGAGCTTTGTAGGTGTGGGTAATGAGCTTGAAATGGCATCCCTTCTGGACCCGGAGCCAGTGGAGGTCTTTGAGGTGCTGGGTGATGTGGGTTGTCTTGGGCAGGTTGAGGATCAGTCTGGCAGCTGCGCTCTGGATGGTCTGGAGTCTTTGCATGAGTTTGACGGTGGTGCCTGCGTAGAGTGCGTTGCCGTAGTATAGTCAGCTGGTGATGAAGGCCTGCGTCACAGTCTTCCTGGTGCTGGTGAGAATCCACATAAAGATTTTTCAGATCATGCAGAGTGTATAGAAGCAGGCTGAGGAGACAGCATTGACGTTTCATGGAGAGTTTGCTGTTGAGGATGATGCCAAGGTTGGGGGAGGGTCTTTTGGCTTGGGGGTGGGCCGAGTTCCGACGGCCACCAGGAGTCGTTCCAGAGGGCAGTGTGTTTGCTGAAGATCAGAACTTCAGTTTTGTCTGTGTCAAGCTTCAAACAGTTGTCCTTCATCCAGGCTGAGACACTCTGAATTCAGTTGTGGAAGTTGATCTTTGTCCCAGTGGGGTTGGCTGAGAGTGAGAGGATGAGCTGTGTGTCGCTGGCTTAGGAGATGATGTTGATGTTGTGCGATCTGACGATGTCTACGAGTAGTGTCATGTAGTTGTTGAAGAGGGTTGGGCTGAGGGATGAGCCTTGGGGGACACCGCAGATGGTGTGCTTGGCTTGTGATGTGATGAAATATTCAAAAGGGCATTTGCAGGCACAGCAGGTAGTCTCTTTGCCCTGCCCATTTGGATTCTGTGTGATGATAATCCTGTCTTCCTGTCTCGGGTACTTCGAATGCACATTAACACCAAGGGTAAAGCAACTGGCCACTTTAGGGAGGTTGAAGTACACACTTTTGCCAATTTCGACTAGATGGTACCATTCATTTGCTCCATGATTCCTGATGCTTCTAGTTTGTAATTGCAATGTAATATTTGCTCAATCTGTAAGGCTGTGCAGATCATCTTCATTACTTCATTATTGAAGTGCGCTCCTCTATCTGACTCAAGAGTACTTAGGGATCAGCTCCTGTAATAACAGCTTCTCTACAGTCAGATTGCTGTTTCTTCTCATCGGGTAGGCTACCACCCATCTCTAGAAAATACAGACAATCACAGGATATAGCTCAGCCAGTTATGTACATGCATCTCGATAAAATCCATCGCCCTGTGTATGTCAAGTTGACATGTGTTCTTTTCCCTACATTCAGTTGCTGATATATTAAACACCTGTGACAAATCTCCTCTGCAAACATTTTGAACCTGGGGTTGTACCAACTCTGCCTGAATAGTCTCACCATTGCAACTCTTCCCAAATGTGTGTACCCATGATAATATCATGTCATTGGAAACAACAAGCTATTGGGAAACACGGTCTCCCATCAGCTGACATCCAAATGTAATTTGCGTCTTTCTCACATCCTCCTCTTACCCTTCCATTCCTTTCTGCCTCTGACACATTTCCTGTACTCGTTTCAGTCTGTCCCATGTGTCAGTGACTATCAACATGGCGAAAGAACTCTCTTCCTCAGATTCACATGTGAAAGCTCCATTAAAGAACAAGCCAATAGTGAGCAATACCTTGCTACTGAATCAGCGTATCTGTTGCCCATAGCAACATATCCGCTTCCATTTTGGTGGCCTGGACATTTAACTACAACAATTTCTCCTGGCAACTGTAGTGCTTCAGCCAAGTTCTTGACATGTATCCCAATCCTTATTGGTGTTCGTGCAGAAGTAGTAAAAACCACGCTGAGACCATAACTGCTCAAAATCATGGACCACACCAAACCCGTATTAGCAGTGAGTAAATATGGTAACTCATTTTTGCAGTTAAACTGCAGGCTCTGGTAAGGGCGGTTAGCTCGGCAACTTGTGCGGAGAACACTGCTTGAAGCCATGATGCTTCTATAACATCAATTATGGTGCACACGGCATAAGCTGCTCTCAGTGTGCCATTGTTTCCTCTTAGGCATGAAGCATCCTCAGATAACACATGGTCGGGCTCAATTAGTGGTTCATCCTTAATTTTGGGACAGGGTTTGGTGCATAATTCCGTGACATCTAGGCAATCATGGTTATATTCATCACTTTTTCATCAGTTTCATTTATAGGGAATAACGTTGAAGGATTCAGGATTGTACAACGTTTTAGTGTGATATTGTCTGCAGACAAAATACTCTGCTCATAACGCATCAATCTGTTATGAGTCATGTACTGGTCCTTGGTTCTTGTCATCAATAGCTCCACAGAGTGTGGGACCAGAACAGTTAAAGAGTATCCCATCACTATTTTCTCACTCTTTTCCAAACTATTGCTTACCGCGGCAACTGCTTGTAGGCAGCCGGGAAGACCTTCCACTACAGGATCAAGTGTAGTAGAAAAATAGGCTATAAGCTTTTGAGCACCTCCATGCATTTGTGTCAACACTGAGAGAGCGCACCCATCTCTCTCACTGCAAAATAAGGTGTATTATTTCGTAGAATCAGGCATTCCTAGTGCTGGGGCATGACACAATTTTTCTTTCAGTTCCAGGAATGCTTTTGTACATTCGTTGTCCCACGGAATTGGATCTGACACATCTCTGTGTGTCAACCTCATTAAGGAAAAGTTTGGTATCCACTGCCTGCAGTAGCCAACCATTCCCAAAAACATTCTGACTTCCTTTGAGTTCTGGGCGGATTCATCTGTAAGAAGGCTTCCACCCTTTCTGGAGACACCATTCTAGCTCCCTTCACAATAGTGTGTCCCAGATATTGAACTTCTTTTTGACAGTACTGTAGTTTACCTAGAGACACTTTGGGCCCGATTCCGATGTAGGACGGACCGGAGTCTGTCCGACGTCGGTCAGGAACTGTAACCGACCGACCTCCTGTCGTCGGTTACAGACCTGCAAATAGGATGCGACCGAACCTGTTATGTTTCATATAGGTACCCTAATATAGGCCCGGGTAACATCATACCCCTTCACCTACATTACCTCCCCTACACTACACTGTAGCAAGCCTTTTAGGATTGAACCTTTACCTAGTTCTAGTCCTGGGTGCAGAAGGAGGGTTTCTCCTAAACAATAGACTCACACAGTATGAATGAATATTCATAAGGGTTCTTAGAAACCAGGCTGGGGCTACACCACCTTCCTCCCCATATCTACGTACAAGGTTAATCCCATACGTCATCCTCACATCCAACAATGGCTAATACAAGCAACAAGGGACAAAGGAACCCTAGATACTTTCTGTATAAATACCGCACATCTTGCTAGTGTTAGTTAGAGGGAACGGAGACTTCCAGGCCGACACACTGACCAGAGACGCTGAGGATCCTGCATGCGGACGCTCCAGCTGACAGTGGTCTAACACATCCCTTGCGGGGTGTCCAACTCGAGACCAGGACGTGGTCCCACACTCTCTCTCTTCAGGTAATGGGGTTAGACTAAATCCTAGAGGGATTCTTGGCTTCACACCTACTCACATGCTAGGTATACTTAGGTACATCTAGATAAGGATCGTAGGAGTACGCGCTTTCTTTTATCAATGCATTTTATATTCATGTATTTATCATGCGTATTGCAAGATAGTAGAACTGTACTATCCATTTATATTCATTGTACTGCTAATCATATATCTCTGCTACTGTCTAATGGTTGTTGCAGCTCTTATATTCTACACAAGAATAACGACTGTTCAATAAACCCTTATTGAAACGCCCAGGCTGTTTATTCTGTGTATCTCTGAGACTGAATAAGTAAGCACGAGTGACTGAGCAAAAAGTAGTACATTGTCTCCACGATCCTGAGGGATCAGGGTTGTCATGTTCTAAGGTTGCCAGAAACTATTCTCTCCCCAATAAGAGGAGACACTAGTGGCACTGTGAGCTAGCTTATGCAATCAGACTAACATTTCTCGGTGGGGGTGCTCAGAATCAGTCTGCCACCAAACCCACAGTTTATGTTATCCGAACGCGCAGGTCCTCTATGGGTAATATAGGAACTACACGACATGGCGCCGCCAACGTTGGTTGGGTACTTATTTAACAGTAGAATCTGAGTAGTTCAGTCGTGCTAATTCTCAGAGACCACTACTCCCAAAACACCAGAGACGTCTGGAGTGGGTGGGCACAAAACTCCGCCACAGCTGAGTAGGAGAAATATCCTATTTATTGGCTGCTGGTTAATCAAGCTTGAAGGACATTTTGTTCCTAAAAATTGTGCATAACACCTTATCTTCTTTCCCTTGAACAAATTTCTCCTTTCCAAAATGACTGAGGACACAATCAACCCAGATAATCCGGTGGTTGCTAGACGCCTCTCAGTAGGAGATGAAGAGGTGGATGGAATTCTCATTGCACCTAAATTCAGACGTACTATCACCCTGAAACTACTAGAATATGGTTTATCAGCTAGGGGTGGCTTAGTACCTTTCGTGATTGAGGCACACAAATCAAACAAAACAGAGGTATTCTATTTGTGGGTTACATTCCCAGAAGCAGATTCAAGAACACAGACATTTCACTACTATGTAGAAGGAGATGCACCACAGGAATATGGTCCTTGCGAGGACATAAAAGTTCCACTCACGTACCAGGAACACCTATACTGGTTTAAAGGCGCCCTACCCCATATAAGAAACAGAGTAAGATTAGGCCCGCTCGGAGGAGACGGGGCAACATGGCCAATATTAGCGGCCTACACACCACATCCTGTCATTGACACAATGCCACAGCCAGACTTACTCTTACAACACAAGGATTTAATTAAAATCTACAGAAACTTGACGCAATTCGTCATGAGGACTTTCACAGTCCAACCAACAACAGTTGCAATAAATGGAACTCAATATCAGAGTACAGCAACTAAAATCACACCACAAACATTACACGCAGTAATGGGCAAGATGCCCACAAAACGTGAACAAATGCCACTCTGGGTAGCTCAGAAAATAACTCAGCTTGAGGCAGTATTCCCAAATACTACCCCGTTTGAAAAACACAGAATGCTAACAATCTGCTTGCCCATGGGGATAACACCACAAGTAGAGGATTGCACCTCTTGGGGTACAGTCTTTGCTGCCATATATACCAGAACACATGGTATTCCTTCATTAGTGGTAGTACCAGACGTATTGAGACAAATACAAAATGAGTATGGAGCAGAACCTGCACTGAACCTAGGGATGAAGTTACTAAATAACTATGACCAGGTATCAGCCATAATACTAGCTAATATTAAAGGGGAAGCAGCTTCAGTGGCAATCCACCAAAGACTAAGGGAGTACAGTCTGTTTGATCAACAACACGAACTACCCAAAATAATCAAAACTGCCTATGCAGAATTAGGCAGAGACAGTTTGGGTGGGAAAGCATTAAAACCACAACTGATTGGCAGTCCTGAAAAGGACACTACCAAGCAGACACCTGCTTCTTCTAAACAGAAGTTGAAAGAAATTTTCATGTCTAGTCATAGAAGCACATTGGGTATGACAGCCTACTACTTTATTTAAGCTACACGTTTGTTCTACACAATCAAGAAAGCATCCTCACCTATAGTTTAAAGCTGCATGTTTTATTTTTAACATTTACAGAAACATTTTTCTATGGCTTTCACTATAGTCATGACAAAATATTTTCTAATGTCAGGCACATTTTCTTCAAAGTTAACCGAGATCAGTTTTTCATAAATAATTTAGGGTTCACTGACAGAATATCGATGTCAAAAATATAGATGTAAAAAATATCGAGGTAAAAATATAGAATGCAAAAATATCGACTCCTATACTTAAAGAGGTAAGTACAAAAAATATTGAGAAAAAAATATCGATGTCTAAAATATAGTTGTACAAAATATCGATTTTTATATATATATATATTAAATGTAATTAAATATCGAAGACCAAGTAGTCACAAACTCAGGATCTCTGCAGTACCAAGGTTTCTATATTAAATGTATTAAATAATAAAATTAGTTAAAAAAATAAAGTAGATTTAATATACATTTTAACAAATATAACAAATAAACTTAATTAAAAAGTTAAACACACATACATAATAATTAATATATATATATATATATATATATATACATATATATATGCTTTAAAATAACCAATAAACTATTAAATTTAATTTATTTTATAATTTTAAAACTATATAAAAAAATACATATATATATATATATATATATATATATATATATATATATATATATATATTCACTGAAAAAACCATAGGTTTTAGGGACAGTTATAGTTAGTTGGACATTGCACTCGTACAAAACCCGTGAAATTCCCCGTTATAGTTAGTTCAGCTAACTATAACTCGCGCCCGCAATGCACTGCTGATGACGTCACATATTACATCACTCATGACATGGTCAGTGACATCACTGATGACATCACTGATGACATCTCAAATGACATCACTGATGACATCATCCAGTGACTGTGTGTTTCTGTAAAGTTTAAATATTTTTAATATATATAGGGAAAGGCGTATTGAAGAATGAGTGGGTGTATAAGTGTGTGTATGGATGATTTAGTAGGTGCGTGACTAATTCTATAAGTGAGTGATTAAACGTATCTTACTGAATGCATGGGTTAGTGACTAAACTGGGTTAATGTCTGTATCTGTCTGTTGCTGTGTAAGTGGCTGCATGGGTTTGTGAATAGCTACATGAGTGTCTATAAGAGTTATTGATTTGTTGTCTGAGTATCTGTATGGGTGCCTGAGTGTTTGTGTGGATGGGGTGTGTGCGACTGTGCATAGATGTGTGAGTGGGTGATTCACTGGGTGGATGGTTTCAAGAGTGCATCTGTGATAGACTGTATGGGTGGGTAAGTGTGTGTAAGAGTGTGTTAGTGAGTGAATGTATGTCCCAGTGGTACATGTGTGAGTAACTACATATGTGAAAGGCAGTATATATGTGTATTGGAGTATATAAATAGCTATAAGCGAGAGTGAGTGATTGTGATAGTGGCTGTATGGATGAGTGTGTGCTTGTATCAGTGATTGTATAAGAGCGTAACAATGTGCTAGTATTTGTATGATTAAGTGAGCTGGTGTGTGTATAACTGTATAGGTGAGTAAATGGCAGTGTGTTTAATTATTTGCATGACTGACTAGGTGTGTGAGTACCTCTATGGATGAGTGGCGGTGTTTGAGTGTCTATATAGGAGTAAGAGTGCATATGATTGTCCTGTACTGAGTGACCATAAGTATGAGTGACTGTACGGGTGAGTGAGTGGATGTGTGTGTGTAGACCTAAGAATCAGTGAGTGGGTATGTAGTTATTGGTGTTGGAGTGTCTATGGTTTTGCGAATGGCAGTCTGTAATTTAGATTGGGTGTATCAAAGGTTATATTAGGGTGTGAGGAGGTGCATCAGATTATCACGTGGATGATGTCATCAGTGATGTCATTTGAGATGTCATCAGTGATGTCATCAGTGATGTCACTGACCATGTCATGAGTGATGTAATACGTGACGTCATCAGCAGTGCATTGCGGGCGCGAGTTATAGTTAGCTGAACTAACTATAACGGGGAATTTCACGGGTTTTGTACGAGTGCAATGTCCAACTAACTATAACTGTCCCTAAAACCTATGGTTTTTTCAGTGAATTTCAAAGGTTTTTTAAATGCTAATTTCTAACTATAACTTATCTGAAACCTATGGTTTTTTCAGTGAATTTCAAAGGTTTTTTAAATGCTAATTCCTAACTATAACATGTCTGAAACCTACGGTTTTTTCAGTGAATTTCAAAGGTTTTGTAAATGACAATTTTTAAATGTATTAATTGTTATATTAATTTTTTCATACTGATTTATTACATTTTTAGAATTTTTTTTTACATATTTTATTTTTTAAATTACATTGTAATTACATTATACATTACATTACAAAAAATACTTTCTCAGAATGAATTACTTTAGTTTAAATACTTTGCACATAGGCAATAGACTTTTAAGTACAGTAGTTACAGTTGTTGCAATGGGCACCACATTTTCAAACACAATGCAACATTCAGCTCAATGTGAATTTCTAGTTAAATGCAATTAGTTACTTTATGGATTACTTTTCTAACCACAGGACTGGATCCTAGATTCAGTCCTGGTACATCTCCTGTAAACAGTTGAGTAAAAGCGTTTTGGTTACAGTCGTGATTTTTAAGGAATATTATTGTATTTTAAAAGTTGACATTTAGAAACTTTTTCTCATAGAATCACCAATGTTATCCTATGGAAGGAAATTCACTTAGCAGGTAAAAACTGTTATCGTTACTTTTTCTTACTCAGTGTTGGATCCTGGATCCAGCACTGGTGCATCTCCTGTAAACAGTTGAAAGAATGCGTTTAAGTCATACAGGCGATTTTTAAGGAATATTTGTAGTTTGTGAAAATCGACACTTTGAAACTTTTCTGCTGAAAACCAGACAATGGATTCCTATGGAAGAAAATATAAGTTACTGGTAAGTACGGTTAAAATTACTTTTCAGGACCAGTACTGGGCTGAAAGATGCAGCACTGAGGTCTCTCCTGATAACAGGTGAGTAAATCGAAATTCGTATTTCGGCTGATTTTAGAGGAATATTTGTATGTTTCAAAAATCAACACTTAGAAACTTTTTCAGCAAAAAGCAGGCAATGATATCCTATGGAAGGAAATTCAAGTTACTGGTAAGTACGGTTAAAATTACTTTTGAGGATCAGTACTGGGCTGAAAGATGCAGCACTGAGGTCTCTCCTGATAACAGGTGAGTAAATCGGAATTCGTATTTTGGCTGATTTTAGAGGAATATTTTAAAGTTCCAAAACTCCACACTTAGAAGAATTTCCAAGTGAAACCAGTCAATGTTAGCCTATGGAAGGAAATTCAAGTTACTGGTAAGTACGGTTAAAATTACTTTTCAGGACCAGTACTGGGCTGAAAGATACAGCACTGAGGTCTCTCCTTATAACAGGTGAGTAAATCGGAATTCGTATTTCGGCTGATTTTAGAGGAATATTTGTATGTTTCAAAAATCAACACTTAGAAACTTTTCAGCAAAAAGCAGGCAATTATATCCTATGGAAGGAAATTCAAGTTACTGGTAAGTACGGTTAAAATTACTTTTGAGGATCAGTACTGGGCTGAAAGATGCAGCACTGAGGTCTCTCCTGATAACAGGTGAATAAATCGGAATTCGTATTTCGGCTGATTTTAGAGGAATATTTTAAAGTTCCAAAACTCCACACTTAGAAGAATTTCCAAGTGAAACCAGTCAGTGTTAGCCTATGGAAGGAAATTCAAGTTACTGGTAAGTACGGTTAAAATTACTTTTCAGGACCAGTACTGGGCTGAAAGATACAGCACTGAGGTCTCTCCTGATAACAGGTGAGTAAATCGGAATTCGTATTTCGGCTGATTTTAGAGGAATATTTTAAAGTTCCAAAACTCCACACTTAGAAGAATTTCCAAGTGAAACCAGTCAGTGTTAGCCTATGGAAGGAAATTCAAGTTACTGGTAAGTACGGTTAAAATTACTTTTCAGGACCAGTACTGGGCTGAAAGATACAGCACTGAGGTCTCTCCTGATAACAGGTGAGTAAATCGGAATTCGTATTTCGGCTGATTTTAGAGGAATATTTTAAAGTTCCAAAACTCCACACTTAGAAGAATTTCCAAGTGAAACCAGTCAATGTTAGCCTATGGAAGGAAATTCAAGTTACTGGTAAGTACGGTTAAAATTACTTTTCAGGATTAGTACTGGGCTGAAAGATGCAGCACTGAGGTCTCTCCTGATAACAGGTGAGTAAATCAGAATTCGTATTTCGGCTGATTTTAGAGGAATATTTGCACAATGGTGAAGGGAGGGGCGGGGCCTGAGGTGACATCTGTGCAAGCGCGCCCCGTGGCGCGTTTTAAGTTGGGAGATTAAGTCCCCTTGAATCATGAGGGTCCCTACGGGCCAACTAGCCCACCAGGAACCTCCAGTATGCGCCAGGGGGGCTGCGTTGCAGAGACATGTACAGAGGCTACACCCCTTTTTACACCTCTCTGCAACGCAGCTCTGTGGCGCTTTCTGGACGTACCTGTTGGGCTAGTTGGCCCCAGGACCCTCAGGATTGAAGGGATTTAATTCCCCATCTTAAAACGCGCCACGGGGCCTGTTTGCACACATGTCACCTGAAGCCCCGCCCTCCCTTCACCACTGTGCAAACGCGCCCGTGGCGCGTTTTAAGTCGGGGGATTAACTCCCTTGAATCCTGAGGGTCCCTGGGGTGCAACTAGCCCACCATATACCTCCAAAAGCGCCACAGAGCTGCGTTGCAGAGAGGTGTAAAAGGGCGTGGCCTCTGTACACCTCTCTGCAAGGCAGCCCCTGGCGCATACTGGAGGTTCCTGGTGGGCTAGTTGGCCCCAGGGACCCTCAGTATTCAAGGGAATTCGTTCCCCTCTGCAAACGCGCCAGGGGCGCGTTTGCAGAGTGGTGAAGGAAGGGGCGGGGCCTGCGGGCCGATCGTTTTTTTTTCCCCCTGAAGGGGGCTGTGTGGCCCCCTTCCTTTTTCCTATTTTTAGGCCCTGGGGACCCCATCCCCCAGGGCCTTACCCTTTTTTTAATTAAATTTTTTTAAAAAAACGGGAAGGGGGCCGCGTGGCCCCCTTCCCTGGGCCTGTATTGGCCCCGGGGACCCCATCCCCGGGGCATGGCCTCTTTTTTTATTTGGAGGGGGCTGCGTGGCCCCCTCCTCAGGCCATTTAAGGCCCCGGGACCCCATCCCCGGGGCCGGCCTTGCACTTTTTAAAAACTTTTTTACCTTTGGGGAGGGGGCTGCGTGGCCCCCTCCGTGGCCACTTATGGCCCCGGGACCCCATCCCCGGGGCCTGGCCTCTCGTTGGGGACTGTGGGGGTCCCCAAACCCCCACAGTCCCGCCGGCTCCCGTGTCCTACGGGAGCCGGCATGCTTACACATGGGGAGCAGCTAACATGCTGCTCCCCATGTGGAAAGCAATCAGCTTTGGATATTGGAAGAGAGAGCAGGTTTCCTGCTCTCTCTTCCAATATCCAAAGCAGTTTGCAATGACAGGACGGAGCCGCGAGGCTCCCGTCCTGTCATTGCAAACAGCAGTGTCCCTGGGGTAGGCACCCCGGGACACTGCAGGAGCCGGCCCTGGGGGTGGTGGTCCCCAGGGCCATCAAGGGCTCCAGGAGGGGGCGCGCGGCCCCCTCCCATTCAGTGCACAGCCCCGGGAGGTGGTGGTCCCCGGGGCTTGGGGTCCAAAACGGACCCCCATTGTAATTTTTCTTAGTGCCCGGGGAGGTGGTGGTCCCGGGGTGTGTGGGGACTGGAGCCCCCCACACAGGTTTTTCAAAAATAAAAAAGAAGCCCCGGGAGGTGGCGGTCCCCGGGGCTGCGGGAGGGCTCAGAGCCCTCCCGCACCATTATACATAAAGCCCCGGGGGTGGTGGTCCCGGGGCTTGAGGGCCTTAGAGGCCCCCACACATAAAATTAACCCCCCAGAATGCCCCCGGGACTTGGCCCACCCGGGGCCAATTAGCTATCGAAGCGCGGAGACCGCGCTTTGATTTTTCCGGCAGGATTCGCGCACCCTGAGCGCATCCTGCCGATTTTTAAAAAAAAAAAATTATTTTTGCCCAGGGGGTCCTTGTGGGACCCCTGAGCAGACCTAGGGGTCAGGGTGTTTCTACCCTGCCCCCTTTGTGCGCTTTGCGCACTTGTTTCTGTCCCTCGGTTCTACCGAGGGACAAAATGGCTGCCAACACTTCCTGATTTGGAGTGTTGACAGCCAATTAGCATGCAGCTCGTGATCGGGAGGGTGCGCGAATCCGACGCGGCCATAGATATATATGTACTTTTACTTTTGATTTTCTCAGCAACTACTGAACGGATTTACACCATTTAACAAAAGGGTTCTTTCTGAACCAAGAACTACCTCTTTGCCAAATTTGGTGTAATTCCGTTCAGCAGTTCGGGCTGTAGCCGTGTCTAAAGTTTCCTATGGAAAATTGCATGGGGAAAACGCGTTTTGGGACCCCCTTTTTCTCGGCCCCCGCTTGACGAATCCCCCGAGACTTTCAGGGTAGGAGCGGACCGGAGCGCCCCACAAAGTTTGAAAATTTTGCGAAGATACGTCAATTGGCAAGAGAGTTATTTCAAATAGAATGTCGCGGATTTCCTATGGATAATAGGTTGTAACTATAACTATCTACTGGCGACCGCCAGTAGATAATATATATATATATACTAATAACAGAAATTCTAATATAAAAAAACATTCGATTATAAATGAAAACATTAAACTATTTAAAAATTTTAAACTTACATTTCCCACTCCAGTAAGTGCAACAGTAGGGAAAGTGTTGGATAGCGGAGGGGTAAACATTACTATTCCCACTCCAGTGAGTGTAACAGTAGGGAAAGTGTTGGATAGCGGAGGGGTAAAAATTACTATTCCCACTCCAATGAGTGCAACAGAAAGAAAAGTGTTGGATAGTGGAGGGATAACATTTACTATTCCCACTCCAGTGAGTGCAACAATAGGGAAAGTGTTGGATAGTGGCAGGATCAAATTTACTATTCCCACTCCAATCAGTGCAACAGTAGGGAAAGTGTTGGATTGCGGAGGGGTAACAATTAATATTCTCACTCCAGTCAGTTCAAAATTAAAAACAAACTAAATATTGACAACAACAAAAATATTTAAAAAATAAAATAAATAAAAAATACAAATATATTTAATATTACAAATTTAAAAAAAACTTACAATGTTAAATACATATGACAAATACCTACAAATATTATATTAAATAAAATACAAAATAATTTTCAAACAAATAAATATTTTTAATTAGAAATTATTTAGAAATATAAACATTAATTATTACATAAATTGAGTTTTTATTTCCTACCCTATAAAACCACACAATTCACAACCCACATATAAATTTTAAAAATGTACTTCCATAATTAACATAATTATTTACCAATTAAAGAAATATTATAAATTAAAAATAAAATTAAAACTCATAAACATTTATTAACTTTCCACACTTTACACCTATAATCCCCACAACCCACAGCTAAAATTAAACTGTAAAAAAATGATTACACAATTAAAACTTATTTTCAATTAAAAAACTAATAGTATTTAACAACTAATTATAAAGTAAGTAAAATTAATTTACTCCCCACCCTTTACCCCTATAAAAGTAAAACCCACACACAAAAAACAAACAATTACCCTAATTAAATATCAATTAATTAATTAATATTAATGATCAACTAATTTTAAATTAATTAAACATAAATTACTTCCCACCCTTTACTCCTATAAACCCCACAACCGACACCTAAAATTAATTACACAATTTCCATATTTGATTTTCAATTAATTAACGTTAATTAACAACTAATTATTAGTTAATTAAACATGAATTACTTCCCACCCTTTACCCCTATAAACCCCACAACCCGCACCTAAAATTAACTCCACACTTTCCATATTTAATATTTAATTAATTAATTAATATTATTTAACAACTTATTAATAATTAATTAAAAATAAATTACTTCCCACCCTTTTCCCCTATAAACCCCACAACCCGCAACTAAAAACAACTACACAATTACCATAATTAATTACCAATTAATTAATTAACAACCAATTAATAATTAATTACAAGTAAATTACTTACCACAATTAACACTATAAAATCTCAATTAAATTAATATTAATAAATAAATATAATCTTTATTTATTATGATTAAATTACTTCCCACTCTATTCCCCTATAAACCCACAACCCGCTATGGAACTAAAATACGCAAAATTTAATTAAAATAAAATTGATATCTACTAAAAATGTAACACATATGTTAAAAAACATAAACAATACTTATACAAAAAAACACACATCACATACATTGAAAATATAAACTAAAATACATAACACTAATTAAAAAATCGATATTTTAAACTATATTTTTGCAAACGATATTAATGACTTCTATATTTTTGAAAACTATATTTCTTACCTTAAATTCGAAATTCATGACCACAATATTCTTGCTGTCGATATTTCTGTGTCACGATATTTACAACTCAGTCAGTCAGTTCAACTTTATTTGGTTTCAACAAAGTAAAACCATAAAAGTTATCAATACATCAAAATTTCATAAAATATCAACACAATTTATCACAGTTAAAATACATTCCACAACGGTCCACGGTAACCTGTAACATAGGGTGCAAAATTCAAGTACATATAATCTTACGCTTGATTTAAAAGCCCACCAGCAAAAATTAACCCGTCCCAGAGCTTTTACTGATATATATATATCTAAAAATGATCTTAAACCCTGACCCTTGTTAGCATTTAGTCAAGGCAAGCCCTAGACTTCACCACAGATTTCAGATAACCAAGGACAAAGAAAATACATTCATCCTTCATCAGTTGTAGATACAGGAGAGCTGGGCGAGCTTGCTTAAAATTCATCCTCTTTAAAATCGGAACGATAAAAGACTTCCGAGGGACCTCATAAAATTTACAAAATAGTACAAAGTGTAGCAGATCCTGTGGAGACTCTCCGTCACAGCCACAGGGTGCTAACAACTGACCTCTACTGCTCCCCCTGGGTATGGAAAGCAGGAGGTGAAAGAGATCCAGGCGAAACCTGGTCAGTAAAAAACGTTCATAGATAGTTAAAAACCCCAGAAGATAAGGCTCAGCAAGTGATGTTGTCTTTAACGTTAGAAATTTACGGACACTAGGTTTCCGCAGTTCCAGCTCCTCCCTCTCCAATTTCCTTAAACTGCTAAAGGACTCCCTTATTATCCCCACATCCTTTTTGGTTATTAGTTCAGGGTTGGTGTACAACTCAACTCGTCCTAACTTTTCAAAACTACTCTTGATGTATCTGAGCCATGGTATACTGAGCGCGTGGTCAAGGGTCATACACTCTTTTAAAATCGACTGGCTCAGCGTTAATCCCTCACCCAACCAAACTTTTAACCAGAACGTTAGGGGGCGGAGTGCCAAGATGTCGCTTAGATAAGGCACCCCCAGTTCTTCATGTACCACCATGTTGGACAGGCCACGAGGAACACCCAATAAGCGCATCAAGAATGTGTTCTCGGATACCTGAAGATCTTCAGTGGTGACATGCCCGCATATTTCGCATCCATAAGAGGCTGTCGCTACACTCTTGGCTTGGTAGACCTTCAGCAGCGCTGCAATGGGTCTGTTTCCCAGTTTAGAGGCAAAGTTGAAGATGGCCGCATTCACCCGCACCAGATCCCCCTTCTTTCTTTGTTTGAGAGGCTCCCATTTTATTTGGGCATCTAATATGACCCCAAATATGAAAAACGTCTGTGCGAGGTACCTTAGCCGAACCTACCCTGAACTGGAAAAAAATTTTGGGGCGTATCCCCACTTGCATGACATAGGATTTCGAGTTGTTTATAGATAAATCCCGATCCGACAAAGGCGGAAAAGGCATCTAGCAGGGTTTGTAGCCTCCTGGCAGTCCTAGATATAAGAACTGCGTCATCCGCATAAAGTAGTACGGGGAGACCTCGTCGCCCTACATGCGGATAATCTACCCCTGTTGATAGAAGGGCTTTATCTAAATCATTGATGTAAAGATTGAGCAGAAAGAGGGCCAAGATACACCCTTGGTGTACACCTCTTTTTATATCAAAATTCCGTGACACACGTAGGTCCTGCGAGAATCTAGCATTGGCCTTGGTTGCACAGTGAAGATCTTCTAAAAAATGGACGATGTTACTGTCTACCCCAATATCTTTCATGGACTGCCACAGTTTAGCACTATTCATGCGGTCAAACGCGGAAGATAAGTCCATAAAAGCTAAATAAATGGTGCCGGAACGTGCAACCATCTATTTATTAAGAATCTTAGTAAGGTTAAGGCACTGGGCCACAGTGGACAGGCCTGGGCGGAACCCGTACTGTACATTTGATAATATATCATGTTCCTTTGCCCAGCTGGTCAACCTATCTAAAAGCACATGGCCCACCACCTTTACCACTGAATCCAACAACGAGATCGGCCTATAACAGTGTGTACTGTCACGGTCACCCTTTTTAAAAACAGGCACTATGGTAGAAGTAGCCCAGGACTCAGGGCATCCAGTCTTTGCCGCCGTTTTGAACCCGAAACTGGTCCCAGGATGCTTGTTTCCGGTCCAGGGAAGACATGGCTTCGCAGTTCGGGCTGGACTGTTCCCATGAGGCACAGGGTCAGACTGATTTGCATATGGCCATGTCTGAACTGGGGTGGTGGAGTGAGCTAAAGAATGATGATTGATTAAACCCAGATCAGTTGACTGGGGGTGAGTGTTTGATTTGCTCTAACGCTCCGTCCATCCCCTTTGGTATCGCTTTGTTCGCCCTAAATTGGCAGGGTATGCCCAGACGTGGGTCCCTTGCTCACTTTGCCACTGAATTCAAGATAGCCTGGCTGATGAGGGTTTTGAACCCGAAACCGATCCCAGGATGCTTGTTTCCGGTCCAGGGAAGACATGGCTTGGCAGTTCGGGCTGGACTGTTCCCATGAGGCACAGGGTCAGACTGATTTGCATATGGCCATGTCTGAACTGGGGTGGTGGAGTGAGCTAAAGAATGATGATGGATTAAACCCAGATCAGTTGACTGGGGGTGAGTGTTTGATTTGCTCTAACGCTCCGTCCATCATCCCCTTTGGTATCGCTTTGTTCGCCCTAAGTTGGCAGGGTATGCCCAGACGTGGGTCCCTTGCTCACTTTGCCACTGGATTCAAGATAGCCTGGCTGATGAGGGTTTTGAACCCGAAACCGGTCCCAGAATGCTTGTTTCCGGTCCAGGGAAGACATGGCTTGGCAGTTCGGGCTGGACTGTTCCCATGAGGCACAGGGTCAGACTGATTTGCATATGGCCATGTCTGAACTGGGGTGGTAGAGTGAGCTAAAGAATGATGATGGATTAAACCCAGATCAGTTGACTGGGGGTGAGTGTTTGATTTGCTCTAACGCTCCGTCCATCATCCCCTTTGGTATCGCTTTGTTCGCCCTAAGTTGGCAGGGTATGCCCAGATGTGGGTCCCTTGCTCACTTTGCCACTGGATTCAAGATAGCCTGGCTGATGAGGGTTTTGAACCCGAAACCGGTCCCAGGATGCTTGTTTCCGGTCCAGGGAAGACATGGCTTGGCAGTTCGGGCTGGACTGTTCCCATGAGGCACAGGGTCAGACTGATTTGCATATGGCCATGTCTGAACTGGGGTGGTGGAGTGAGCTAAAGAATGATGATGGATTAAACCCAGATCAGTTGACTGGGGGTGAGTGTTTGATTTGCTCTAACGCTCCGTCCATCATCCCCTTTGGTATCGCTTTGTTCGCCCTAAGTTGGCAGGGTATGCCCAGACGTGGGCCCCTTGCTCACTTTGCCACTGGATTCAAGATAGCCTGGCTGATGAGGGTTTTGAACCCGAAACCGGTCCCAGGATGCTTGTTTCCGGTCCAGGGAAGACATGGCTTGGCAGTTCGGGCTGGACTGTTCCCATGAGGCACAGGGTCAGACTGATTTGCATATGGCCATGTCTGAACTGGGGTGGTGGAGTGAGCTAAAGAATGATGATGGATTAAACCCAGATCAGTTGACTGGGGGTGAGTGTTTGATTTGCTCTAACGCTCCGTCCATCATCCCCTTTGGTATCGCTTTGTTCGCCCCTAAGTTGACAGGGTATGCCCAGACGTGGGTCCCTTGCTCACTTTGCCACTGGATTCAAGATAGCCTGGCTGATGAGGGTTTTGAACCCGAAACCGGTCCCAGGATGCTTGTTTCCGGGCCAGGGAAGACATGGCTTGGCAGTTCGGGCTGGACTGTTCCCATGAGGCACAGGGTCAGACTGATTTGCATATGGCCATGTCTGAACTGGGGTGGTGGAGTGAGCTAAAGAATGATGATGGATTAAACCCAGATCAATTGACTGGGGGTGAGTGTTTGATTTGCTCTAACGCTCCGTCCATCATCCCCTTTGGTATCGCTTTGTTCGCCCTAAGTTGGCAGGGTATGCCCAGACGTGGGTCCCTTGCTCACTTTGCCGCTGGATTCAAGATAGCCTGGCTGATGAGGGTTTTGAACCCGAAACCGGTCCCAGGATGCTTGTTTCTGGTCCAGGGAAGACATGGCTTGGCAGTTCGGGCTGGACTGTTCCTATGAGGCACAGGGTCAGACTGATTTGCATATGGCCATGTCTGAACTGGGGTGGTGGAGTGAGCTAAAGAATGATGATGGATTAAACCCAGATCAGTTGACTGGGGGTGAGTGTTTGATTTGCTCTAACGCTCCGTCCATCATCCCCTTTGGTATCGCTTTGTTACGCCCTAAGTTGGCAGGGTATGCCCAGACGTGGGTCCCTTGCTCACTTTGCCACTGGATTCAAGATAGCCTGGCTGATGAGGGTTTTGAACCCAAAACCGGTCCCAGGATGCTTGTTTCCGGTCCAGGGAAGACATGGCTTGGCAGTTCGGGCTGGACTGTTCCCATGAGGCACAGGGTCAGACTGATTTGCATATGGCCATGTCTGAACTGGGGTGCTGGAGTGAGCTAAAGAATGATGATGGATTAAACCCAGATCAGTTGACTGGGGGTGAGTGTTTGATTTGCTCTAACGCTCCGTCCATCATCCCCTTTGGTATCGCTTTGTTCGCCCTAAGTTGGCAGGGTATGCCCAGACGTGGGTCCCTTGCTCACTTTGCCACTGGATTCAAGATAGCCTGGCTGATGAGGGTTTTGAACCCGAAACCGGTCCCAGGATGCTTGTTTCCGGTCCAGGGAAGACATGGCTTGGCAGTTCGGGCTGGACTGTTCCCATGAGGCACAGGGTCAGACTGATTTGCATATGGCCATGTCTGAACTGGGCTGGTGGAGTGAGCTAAAGAATGATGATGGATTAAACCCAGATCAGTTGACTGGGGGTGAGTGTTTGATTTGCTCTAACGCTCCGTCCATCATCCCCTTTGGTATCGCTTTGTTCGCCCCTAAGTTGGCAGGGTATGCCCAGACGTGGGTCCCTTGCTCACTTTGTCACTGGATTCAAGATAGCCTGGCTGATGAGGGTTTTGAACCTGAAACCGGTCCCAGGATGCTTGTTTCCGGTCCAGGGAAGACATGGCTTGGCAATTCGGGCTGGACTGTTCCCAGAGGCACAGGGTCAGACTGATTTGCATATGGCCATGTCTGAACTGGGGTGGTGGAGTGAGCTAAAGAATGATGATGGATTAAACCCAGATCAGTTGACTGGGGGTGAGTGTTTGATTTGCTCTAACGCTCCGTCCATCATCCCCTTTGGTATCGCTTTGTTCGCCCTAAGTTGGCAGGGTATGCCCAGACGTGGGTCCCTTGCTCACTTTGCCACTGGATTCAAGATAGCCTGGCTGATGACGGTTTTGAACCCGAAACCGGTCCCAGGATGCTTGTTTCCTGTCCAGGGAAGACATGGCTTGGCAGTTCGGGCTGGACTGTTCCCATGAGGCACAGGGTCAGACTGATTTGCATATGGCCATGCCTGAACTGGGGTGGTGGAGTGAGCTAAAGAATGATGATGGATTAAACCCAGATCAGTTGACTGGGGGTGAGTGTTTGATTTGCTCTAACGCTCCGTCCATCATCCCCTTTGGTATCGCATTGATTACGGCAGCAAGGACCGGGGCCCAAAAAGTAGGGTCAGATTTAAAAAGGTCCGGAGGGATGCCGTCGGGTCCCGGAGCTTTGTTACTTGTCAGCCCGGCGATACCCCCCTCAACCTCCCCAAACCCAAAGGTCAGTTCGGGGGTAACTACCTCTCGACCTGACTGACAGGTTGACTCTGGCGGGCTCTCAAACATGGTTTTAAAGTGGAGCACCCATTCATCCTCGGTAATATGTGCACCTATTACGCTGCCTTCGTCCTGCTCTAGAAAGGGGCTGTTAATAATGCTCCAAAATCTAGAGCTATTCCTCAGAGTGCTTGCCTCAGTTAACTCCCTCCACGCTTCCTCCTTCAGAACAGACTTGCGTTTGGCCAGTTTTAGTTTATAATCTTTACCGCATGCTCTAATCAGGGTCTGGTTTCTTGGACTCCTGTTAAGAGCTTCCCACAGCTTTCTTGCCGCCAGCAAACAGGAGGAGTCAAACCATCTAGGGGTCGGGATGACTGCTCTGCGGGCCGGAACACTTAAAAGATCACCTACTCTAACTGAGATGATATTGAAAGCACTAATGACCTCCCCCGGGGATGTGCACGTCGAGGTACACAGAGCTAGTTCACTGGCACAATATTCTGTTACCGATTTATAAAAAGCATCTGGAGAAATCTGTGTCCACTTTAGCCGTCTTCTACCATCTGTTGGTCTCATTGACCCATTTTGCTCAACTCCTCTTTTACATGTCAATAAAGGTCCACAGAGTTTGACACACAGAGGGTTATGGTCACTATAAGCACTTTCCTGTATGGTAAAACCCCGAAATGAGGATTGTAAGAATGATGAGATCAGTATAAAATCTATGAATGTGCCAGAACTTCTCCCTTTAAAGGAAGGGACGGGTGCCTTGCTACAGGGATCAATTAGTGACATAAGGGACATTAGGTCAATTTCGTGAAGGAGATTGTTCAGAACATCCCCCTGAACAGAGTGTTCAAAGTGGATCCCCCTCACACGTGGGCAACCTAGGTCAGCCAATCTTGTAACCCTGGGGTCTCCACATGGGTGTATGTTAAAATCCCCTGTAATCATGAGATTTCGGGGTTCAGCTATACAGTGTTGCCTTATAAAAGACCTCAGCAGAGTAATATTACACCCACCAATAAGGTATGATACAAAATTATAAAAATTGATAAGAACCATTTTGTTAGACCCCTTTCTTAGGTCCAAAGACTGTATACACGGGCTTGTTGGAGACAAAACCTGTATCTGGCATTCTACCGATAAAGAAATATAAATAACAAGACCCCCCTTTGGTCTACCAGCCGTAGAGGGAGAGGCCGGGACAAAAAAAGACTTGCAACCCTCCAAAAATAGACTACAATCCGCCAACCAGGTTTCCTGCAAACAGATCACACGGAAATGTTTCACAAATGCCATCCACAAAAGATCAGAGAACTTGTTATCCAAACCTGCAACATTCCAGGATATAACATTATTATCATATGCGCGTAGACACCCATGGCTTTGCACTAAGGAGTCCTTCTGGACTAATGGATTCTCTGAGTCCGATGGTGAGGAACTACTGAGTCAATCACAGGCATCCATCGTAGCCAGAGAAGTAAACCGATAAAACAACTCCAAGGGTGGTGTACCAAGATCCTGTCGGCATACAGGCATCTGATTTAAATAAACTGTTGATGGGGGCAAATTCAAATGAACATTCCTAATAGATGGAATTCTCTGCATCGGACCATCAAATGGAACCATATTGGTAGTGTTCGTATGGTTACACCCTGGTGGTTCTGGTTTATAAAAAAAAACAAGCGGCGAGGCCATGATGGTCGAATTTGAACCGAAAGGTGTCAGGGAACGAGCGGAGCAGCGCCTGCCACATTGTACCCTGGACTGCAGTACCCATGATGCCCTCATCATGGAAGGGGATAAATTACGGTGGACGCACGGGACGGCGTGCGTAATTCAATTTGGTCCTTTCTTTGTTTCTCGGCCAGGGAAGTATGGTAATGGCGAATCACGCTGGCGGTGAACTGTGGCTGTGACTGCTCTACGTCTTGTTAGGAGTGCGGTAGCAGATGGGCTAAGCGTGAGTATCGCTGGTGGAGGATCCCCCGTGGCCAGCCAGGTTTTCAGAGGCATTGCAGGAGTACTTCTGAGTCGCGGAATACAGCGGTGAGTCAACCGCGTATTGCCGGGTCTCAGTTCAAGTAGCGGGATACAGCGGTGAGTCAACCGCGTATCGCCGTATACATTTGGCGTTTTAGCTTGTTCTCACCGGAGACGGAACTCACTTGGCCACATAGCGGGATATAGCGGTCAATAAACCGCGTATTTCCGTGTATGTGGGTATTAACTGAAGTTGGGAAGAACAGTGCCAACTCGTTCTCACAAGGGGGAACACTGCAGTGATGTAACTGTGTTTTGTTCATGCAGGAACTACGATTGGAGCCTTAGTATCCCACCCGTGTTGCTTAGCGGAATACAGCGGTGAAGCAACTGCGTATTACCGTCTAAAGGCAAGGAATTTAGTTACATTTGGGGTCTTTGGAATTCCGGGGATTACAGAACTCTTGGGGACAATGGAGAATGGGGATTATATATTTGCGTAACCATCACCAGAGACCTCTCTTATTGGCGATTGTCTTGAAGTACCTCGGTATGTTTGAAGAACGCATGGCGTTTGATATGCTCTGATGGTTGGGGTTGTCCCAATGTACTAACGTTGATGGTTCTTGTTTCAGGTCGGATGTGTGGTCTGTGTGACGTCTGGTGATTCCTTAGGAACCTAAACACTGCTACAGTCATTTGCCAGGTATAGGAACTATCTAGCGAGACATATTGAGAGTAGATGTTCTGTTACCTTGTCTATAGCTCTTTTCTTTTTGTTACAGGTTCTACTCCCCTGCTGAACCTCCCCTCTCCTTTTTCCCTCGCCTGATCGCTCGAACACCCTGTGTATTTGGGGGTGTTGGTGATATCAGGAGGTGGACCCTTTCTTGCTGCAACTGGATCCCGCGGAGCGTAACCTGACAGAATTACGCACCCAAGTATTTTGCTCTGCCCGGTCCAGGTGCTGTAGGAAATGGCAACCATGGATGATGTCCTTCAAGCGTTGGTTATGGTCCAACAAGAACTGGCATCATCTAAAGCAGAAACTGCCGCCTTGAGAGACAAGGTAGACAAACTGTCTCGGAATCCTTTTGACGTTTCCCTCTAGCTTCCCAAATACAGGTCACAGTGCCACCTCCTATCCCGTTATCCAGTCCTGAAAGATATGCTGGGGACCCAACGAAAATCCAGGTATTCCTGACACAGATAATGCTGCATTTCTCGTGTAAACCAGCCTCCTTCCCCAATAACCATTCTAGGGTGGCTTTTGCTATTTCTTATCTGGTGGGGGACGCCGCCAATTGGGCTGTTCCTTTAGTACGGAACAACGATGCTGTATTGTCAGATTGGTCGGCATTCAGGGCTGAGTTCGAGAGGGTGTTCGACAGAAGGACCACTACATTTAGTGCTGATAAGGAACTACTGGAACTTAAGCAAGGTAGGAACGACTTAGTGACTTACTTGACTACCTTCAACAGATTAGTGGCAGAAACAGCATGGCCGGAGGAGAAAAGAATGTCTCTGTTTTATCAGGGGTTAAGGGAAGAAATGAAAGACATCCTAGCTCAGATAGATCCCCAACCCTCTAATTGTACAGGAATGATAAATCTCACATTAAGATTGGATGGTAGAATGTCAGAAAGAGGGGGAGAGGAGAAAATGGGACAGAGGTTATTTCCGTTCTGACAAAACAACGCGCAGAACTACAACCAACACAGAAGCAGTAACAGAACCCATGGAAATCGGAGCTATAAGAGCCCCATTATCGAGAGAAGAAAAAGAAAGCAGAAGAGTGCAGGGTCTATGCATGTACTGTGGGAAAAGGGACACTACGTTAGGGACTGTCCTTCTAAACCTAAGTCCTCAGGCACATGGTTGCGGAATAAGAAGGTGGCAGTGTCTACCTCGGTTCCTGCTTCGCAGGTGGGGGAGTTAAGCGGTAATGGTGAGGAAGACAGGGGTTGGAAACTTCCTCGTTAGCTACCTCGGACTTGCAAGACACCGAATCTCACATAGTGCTCCCTATGAGTCTCGAGAGTAACCAACAGTTCCATCACGTTTTAGTCATGATAGACTCTGGGGCCACCGGTAACTTCATAGACAGTGGGTTGGTAACGAGTCTAAAATTGCGTAGGGTACCCAGAGAGACCCCTGAGGAGGTCTTGGCCGTGGACGGTAAACCGTTAACATCGGGTTTGATCGTTGAGCAAACGGAGATAGTCGTGTTGACTGCTTCTATGGCTGCTGGAAGACATAGGGAGGAATTAACCTTGAATATAATAGAGGCGCCTCAGTACGAAGTTATTTTGGGAATGCCTTGGTTGTGCCATCACAATCCCACCATAGATTGGAGAACCAAAACGATACAGTTCCTTTCAGAGGAATGCCAAGGTCATTTAGTTACAGTCATGCTCACGCAGGCAGCTGCCTTGTTGCATCCTTTTCTTGTGCCTACGGCAGCTGAGAAAGAGACAGTGTTACCCAGGTAATATTCAAAGTTCAAGGATGTCTTTAATGAAACCAAGGCGGAACAGTTACCCCCTCATAGGGAGTACGACTGCCGAATAGACTTGGTAGAGGGGGCCACGATTCCTGCATGCAGAGTGTATGCTTTGTCTGTGCCAGAAACTAAACACTTACGAGAATACCTGGATCACTACTTGGAGATCGGTTTCATAAGACCTTCGCGGTCACCGGCTGCCTCACCGCTCTTCTTCATAGCTAAGGCCAATGGCGACTTGAGAGCATGTGTGGATTACCGTGTGTTGAATAAGAATACGGTGAGGAACAGATACCCTTTGCCTCTCATTTCAGTACTGCTTGATCAGGTAAGAGAGGCAAAGATATACACTAGGTTGGATCTGAGGGTGCTTATCATTTGGTACGTGTCCGGGATGGGGATGAGTGGAAAACGGCCTTTAAGACTCGTTATGGGTTGTTTGAATACAATGTTATGCCGTTCGGCCTCTGCAACGCCCCAGCTGCTTTTCAATATTTCCTCAACGACGTCTTAAAGGAATACATAGACCTTTTTGTTGTGGTATATATTGATGACATCCTCATATATTCCAGCGACATTGAGAGGCATGTGAGTCAAGTCATCCTGGTGCTGACCAAGCTGCGAGCCCATAGTTTGTTCTGTAAATTGAGCAAGTGTGAGTTTGGGGTGAGTGAGGTGGAGTTTCTCGGTGTAATGCTTAGTCCTGAAGGGTTATACATGGCAGAGAGAAAGGTGCGGGCAGTACAGGAATGGCCAACACCTAAAAATGTGAGGGATGTGCAATGCTTCCTGGGTTTTGCGAATTATTATCGCAGGTTCATCCTCCATTTTTCCCGGGTAGCCGTCCCGATATCACGGTTGCTCCGGAAGGGTGTTGCTTTCCAATGGTCGAGTGAGGCCGAGGAGGCCTTTGTGTATCTGAAGAGGGCTTTCACCACGGCTCCGGTGCTCTCGCATCCACGGTTGGAACATCCTTTTGTGGTGGAGGCAGATGCCTCCGATGAAGCCATCGGTGCCATACTGTCACAGAGACATCAGAGCACGGGGCAGCTCCATCCGGTGGCTTACTTGTCCAAAAATTGAACCCAGCGGAAAAGAACTATACGATCGCCGAGAAAGAACTGCTGGCGGTAAAAAGGCGTTCCAGGAATGGAGGCAATATCTGTGGGGGGCCTGTTATCCGATCACAGTGTACACAGACCATAGGAACCTGCAGTATATGAAGTCTGCTCGACATCTTTCCCAGCGACAAATGAGATGGATGTTATTTTTCGCTGAGTACGACTTTGTTATTACTTTTAGACCAGGGGTTGAGAACCGCAAGGCTGACTCTTTGTCTAGGCAGGAAACGATGGAGGTATCCACCCACAACCAAGCCACAAAGGCGATAATTGAACCGTCCAAGGTGCTATGTGCTATTCGTGTGGAGAACTTCTTGGAACAAATAAGAAGACATAAAACAGAACCAGTGTGGGAAGCATGGGCAAAGGAGGAAGCTGAGCGCAAGGTGAAACAGGGGCTACCATTCTACAGAAATAAACTGTATCTCCCCACTCCAGAGCTGCAGAAGAAGGCCTTCATGTGGTGTCATGTATCACCGTTGGCTGGACATCCGGGGGTAGATAAGACCATTCAGCTGACACAACGACATTTCTGGTGGAACTCCTTGCGCAAGGATATCTCCTCTTGGGTGGCTTGTTGTGAAGAATGCGCTAGAGCAAAAACGGAAACCACCAAGAAAAAGGGAAACTTATGCCCATGCCCACACCACAACGCCCATGGCAAAGTATCAGTCTGGATTTTGTCACAGGGTTACCCCTAGAAAAAGGGAATTCAGCCATTTTAGTAGTGGTTGATGGCCTTACGAAAATGGGACATTTCATCCCTTGTGCGAATCTCCCTACGGCCGGCCAGACAGCACAGTTATTGCTGAGTAGTATCATCAGAATACATGGGGTACCTGAGGTGATTGTGTCCGATAGGGGGCCTCAGTTCATAGCTAGATTCTGGAAGACCTGGTGCAAAGCCTTGCACATAAACTCTACACTGTCTACGAGTTTCCACCCACAGACCGATGGACAGACAGAACGTCTAAACCAGACACTGAAGAAATACCTTCGATGCTATGCGAAGGAGGCCCAAGACTCTTGGGTGGAGTTGATATGGTTGGCGGAGCTAGCCTACAACAATACCTGGCACAGCTCTGTCGGTATTTCACCTTTTTGTGCGAATTTTGGGTATGATGCCAGAATACTACCTATCAGCATTCCGGAAGACGTTGCTAATCAGCCCACAGTGTTGGCTCAGGTACGGAAGTTACATGCTGTACACCGAACGGTCAGAGAACATCTGGTAAAGGCCAAGCTGACTTATAAGAAATGGGAAGACTGTCATAGGATTGATGGCCCACGGTATCAAGTGGGGGATCGGGTGTGGCTGTCCACTAAGAATATACGGTTCAAGCTACGTAGTGTCTTTCATCCTAAATACATCGGCCCGTACACCATCATCAGACAGGTCAATCCCGTAACGTATAAGCTAAAACTGCCGGGAACACTTCGAATCCACCCGGTTTTTCACTGTAATCTCCTGAAACCTGCCCTGCAGGCGCGCAGGCGCGCTCTGCCGCCAGTGTTGTGTGATGGTGGGCTTGAATATGAAATCAGGAGTATTCGGGATTCCAAATTGAGGAGAGGTGTGCTTTGGTATTTGGTCTCCTGGAAGGGGTATGCTGCGGAGGACGACTCTTGGGAACCATGGCATCATGTTCATGCCCCTGTGGCTGTTCGCTCGTTTCATCGAAGGTTCCCATCTAAACCTGGGCCTAGGAGGCGCTAGGAGAGAGGGCCTACTGTCAGGGAACGAGCGGAGCAGCGCCTGCCACATTGTACCCTGGACTGCAGTACCCATGATGCCCTCATCATGGAAGGGGATAAATTACGGTGGATGCACGGGACGGCGTGCGTAATTCAATTTGGTCCTTTCTTTGTTTCTCGGCCAGGGGAAGTATGGTAATGGCGAATCACGCTGGCGGTGAACTGTGGCTGTGACTGCTCTACATCTTGTTAGGAGTGCGGTAGCAGATGGGCTAAGCGTGAGTATCGCTGGTGGAGGATCCCCCCGTGGCCAGCCAGGTTTTCAGAGGCATTGCAGGAGTACTTCTGAGTCGCGGAATACAGCGGTGAGTCAACCGCGTATTGCCGGGTCTCAGTTCAAGTAGCGGGATACAGCGGTGAGTCAACCGCGTATCGCCGTATACATTTGGCGTTTTAGCTTGTTCTCACCGGAGACGGAACTCACTTGGCCACATAGCGGGATATAGCGGTGAATAAACCGCGTATTTCCGTGTATGTGGGTATTAACTGAAGTTGGGAAGAACAGTGCCAACTCGTTCTCACAAGGGGAACACTGCAGTGATGTAACTGTGTTTTGTTCATGCAGGAACTACGATTGGAGCCTTAGTATCCCACCCGTGTTGCTTAGCGGAATACAGCGGTGAAGCAACTGCGTATTACCGTCTAAAGGCAAGGAATTTAGTTACATTTGGGGTCTTTGGAATTCCGGGGGATTACAGAACTCTTGGGGACAATGGAGAATGGGGATTATATATTTGCGTAACCATCACCAGAGACCTCTCTTATTGGCGATTGTCTTGAAGTACCTCGGTATGTTTGAAGAACGCCTGGCGTTTGATATGCTCTGATGGTTGGGGTTGTCCCAATGTACTAACGTTGATGGTTCTTGTTTCAGGTCGGATGTGTGGTCTGTGTGACGTCTGGTGATTCCTTAGGAACCTAAACACTGCTACAGTCATTTGCCAGGTATAGGAACTATCTAGCGAGACATATTGAGAGTAGATGTTCTGTTACCTTGTCTATAGCTCTATTCTTTTTTGTTACAGGTTCTACTCCCCTGCTGAACCTCCCCTCTCCTTTTTCCCTCGCCTGATCGCTCGAACACCCTGTGTATTTGGGGGTGTTGGTGATATCAGGAGGTGGACCCTTTCTTCCTGCAACTGGATTCCGCGGAGCGTAACCTGACAAAAGGAGCAACATATGGGTCCGTGAACAAAATCCTTTCTGCTATGTGAGGCCTGTTAAAATTTACAATAACACAATCCCCCATACATGATTTGCGAGAACCACCAATCCAGCTAACTCTTCGCACCATGCTGATATTTTTTTCCACCCTTATTCCCAGGGTTGTATTGTGCGATAACCAGTATAAAACTTTATTCTTTAACTGGAAAAAATCCTCCTTCATACCCTGTGGGAGAGATGGCACATTACCCAGTACCACTACATAGGGGGTTGATTCCGCTGGCAGATGAATTACTGGTAGGCGCTTCAGGTGGGCTTCCCCTCCCCCCTGGGGCCGCCTCCCTGTTGGATGGTTCTCTTCCGGAATCTGTGCCTGCGTGGGCGATCTGCCCCTGTTGTTATGGTTTTCACTCTGTGTAGGCACTAGCTGGCTTACAGTTACTTGCCCCCCCAGTGGCTGTTGCTGTGGCTGTCCCCTAATATTTTTGGTCAAGCTGTCCAGAATAGGGGGCTCCAATAAAGTACTTTGTCCTGGTAGGACAGCTAACCCTCCCGTTAATGCAGGTGAAACACAGCATTTAAGGTCCAATAAACTCTTTTCGATCACTGTCAGACGATGGATTATCGGGCCCAGTTTAGAGTCCAACAAGTTCATCATCGATACCTGGAAAGATTCCAGTACGCCCATCAAGTCTGACTTGGACAGTGTTTGGGTGGACATTGGGACTTTGGGGAGCAGGTTATGTTTTGATCTTTTAGCTTTACCCCCATTATTTGGGATTTCCTTTTGGTACCTGCTCCTGTCCCTGAACCACCCGACTCAGCCAAAAATAAGCTCCCTTGCGTAGTTGCTTTTGATGTTTCCGGGTGCTTACTGGGAGTAATCACCGCATGCCCTTGATTTGAAGATACTTCATTACCCCCTTATTGCTAATGATAATGGCAGGGGAAAGAGTTGATGCTTGGATTGTAGATTGACAGGATATCCCGATACAATACTGCACGACCCCTTGGAACCCGGTGTTATTTGGAAGATTCAATAAATCGTCATCCACGCTGATCAAAGACACGTCTGTGTCTGCATGCATAGGGTGTGGAGCAATGACGGGAGACCTAGAGAGGCGTCGATTAACCAGCTCAATCTCCTTATCCAGCACTGCTGCAGCTCGCTGGAGGAACGTATCCATGGTAGTCACTGGGGCGGTAATACCAGTCGTGGCCCTTCCAGGGGCTACTGTCACCTTACGCCTACCCATGATGGTTTCAAAGTAGGCGGGTTAAAGCACTTAGGGGCATATTATCAACGAGGCAATAAACAATTATCGCCGCTTTTGCGTCCGTTTTCAGACGAAAAGTGGCGATAATTTTATCGCCTAATCAGCAAGGTCACGCTATCACGTGAATCCTTGCATTATCGCCCTTTCCCCCAACGCCCATCTTTGCATCTCTAATGAGATGCAAAGTGGGCGTTACTGGGCGTACCCCGGATGGACTACGTTGCAAATATCGCTGATGTTCACATCGCGATATTTACAAGGCAGCCCACATGATTTTAGCAGAGGTTAGATTTTGGCGAAAACGGCCGTTTTCGCCAAAATCTAACGTCTGCTAAAATCCTGACTTAGCCATCCCTAACATAGGGGGTGGATTCTGCTGATACGACCACAGGGTCGTATCAGCAAGGTTATCGCCATTTTGCAGGGAACATCGCTGGAAAACCAGCGATGTTCCCTGCAAAACGGCGATAACCTCGCTATCTCTGGAATTTTTATCGCCCTGGAGAAACGCGTTGTTAATAACGCGCTACCAGGGCGATAATTTCCAGAGATAGCCTGCGATAGGACTATTATCGCTAAGCACGGCCAGCGATAATTATCGCTGGCCGTTGATAATATGCCCCTTAGATAGCAGGATGTAGCTCCACTATTGCTCCAAAAATTTAATAAGTAAAGTTGACTGAATTAAGTATGTCCGGGTACCACTCTCGGCTGTCCAAAACACAGAAACACTCTGCAGACAAGCCCCCCCTACAATCCGCGTGGTTAATAGCGGTGCAGGTATAATTCAAAATAAAGCGGGACACCGTCCTACCTTCTCCTCAACCGCTGTTGATACCGCAGAAGGACAAAGCTGGAACAGGACACACCGATATAGTCAGGCAGTTGAGCTCTGTGAATGGTATGAAGTAATTTCCAGTGACAGGCCAAGAGGATAAGCCCAGCCCAGCCTCAACCGGTCTCGGACGGGCACAGACGGGCCCGCCCTCATGCGTCCCGCGCTGCGGGAGCCCGTGCCCGGTTTTAAAGCGCCTCCAGGTGCTTAGGAATGATGCAAGCGGCTCCGGCCGCGGAGATTCCTGGAACTTGTGGTGCCCCAGAAACACCAGCAGAATCACAGGCAGCAGAAAAGGGCTGAAAGCGGGAGCCCATGCCCGGTTTTAAAGCGCCTCCAGGCACTTAGGAATGATGCAAGCGGCTCCAGCCACGGAGATTCCTGGTACTTGTGGTGCCCCAGAAACACCGGCAGAATCACAGGCAGCAGAAAGGGCTGAAAGCGGGTCCCGAGCTGCGGGAGCCCGCGCCCGGTTTTAAAGCGCCTCCAGGTGCTTAGGAATGATGCAAACGGCTCTGGCCGCAGAGATTCCTGGAACTTGTGGTGCCCCAGAAACACCGGCCGAATCACAGGTAGCAGAAAAGGGCTGAAAGCGGGTCCTGCGCTGCGGGAGCCCGCGCCCGGTTTTCAAAGCGCCTCCAGGCGCTTAGGAATGATGCAAGTGGTTCCAGCCACGGAGAATCCTGGAACTTGTGGTGAACCAGAAACACCAGCAGAATCACAGGCAGCAGAAAAGGGCTGAAAGCGGGTCAACTCAATATTTGTGTAAGTCGACATTTCCAACTCGATATTCTGTCTGAATACCAAAATTTAGGTTTTAAAAGTGTCAGTGTGGTCCCCAAGCCCTCACAAGACCCTCGTGAACTCCAAATGTCACCTGGAGCCTCTGTTTGCAGGCACCCTCAACCCACAAGTTCTACCTGATAAAGAAACCGGACACCCCAAACACCCTCTGCACCCGACCACCCCAGCCAAGGGAAAGAAGACCACTTATGTTTCCACGCCCCCTAATATCGCAAGACTTGATGCCTCCTGATGGTTCAACCCGACTGGCCTCCCAGTCAAAACCTGCTGCCTCTTTCAACAAAAGGCCATCCCCATTGACTAACATTGAGCACCGACGATGTATTGCTCCACTGCACCCGGCCACCCTAGCGCCTCCAGAGGTGACCTGCTGGTGCTGCCTTGGATCTTGCCCGATGCTCACCTTAAGTCCCAAAGATTGGTCTCATAAGTTGCTGTACTCTACCTGAATGCCGTACTTGTTTTTCCTTCCATAGGATAATATTGCAGCTTCTGAAAAATGCCTTAAGTGTAGACTTTTTAAACTGCAAAGTATTTCTCTTGCAAAACATACTTACCTGTTCGCATTGATTCCGATGCCTAAATAAATATAAAGATGTGTGATATTTTTATAGCCATGTATTGACTATTGTGTGTATCTGTCGATGTCTAACATTCGTCTCTGATAAGCCTAAGGCTGCTCAACAACACTACCCCTAGAAGAGCACCTTGGGATTGTTAGAGCAAGCCCCTGTCCACTCATAAGGGAACACCTATACTCTTTGCACGGTATACCTCATTTTGGTATATCATATAAAGAGCCAGCTTCCTACACCCGCCAGCAAATGACAGCTAATGGAATGCTGAAAAAATGTACCAAAAAATTTGCATCTGAACAGGCCAGTTGTTGGCTGATTTGGCATTGAGAATGCAGCAAGTGTTTCTAAGCTTGATTGTTTATTTTGTGATACGAAAGGAAAGGTGATGGTGTGATCATAAACGTAGCCAGAGTAATATTTCTTAGAGTTCTGAAAGACAGGACTCTATGAGGTCAGGTTTAGTTAAACCTGTGGGGAGGGGCCTATGCCCGTGATCCGTTAAACCTTGGTGGACAATGATTTTGGTCAGGACAATATCTGCGGAAGATGGCTAAGCTTCGTATTGCTACCATTAACATCTGCGGGCTAAACGATAAAACTAAAAGGAGACGGGTTCAAGAGGACCTTACATTTTTAAGAGCAGATACACATCTGCCTGCAGGAGACCCATATTGCCCAAAGCGATCGTGCCATATTGAACCCCTTAGGGCTGAAGGTAGCTTGTCATACAACTCAAGACACCAAGACCAAGGGGGTTGCTATCTTAGTTAAAGGAAACACTGTCACTTCTGGCCGAAAGGCTGTAGACAAGCTCGGAAGATGGGTAATAATGGAGTGTAAAGCTGGCAGTGGCTCCTTTACATTATGCTCAATTTATGCCCCAGTCATTGATGACCCTGGCCTGCCTAACTTCTTATCAATTGAATTACCTGCTCCGTATATAGTTTGCGGGAACCTTAATCTAAATGGGTCTAGAATGGGTCCTGGTGGCAGCGAAGCATGCAGTGTTGGGTGCAAACCACAATCATCTAGATCCTTCAGGAATTTTTTGAGTGATATTGGTTTAATCGATGTCTGGCCTTGCCTGAAAGTGCCCGAGCCTGGATACACTTATTATTCTGCCCCTCATGGTCATAGTTCCCTCTAACCTGCGCGCCTGAGCGCACGCGCACATGTACATTACTCTCCGCGCAGAGACCTTCAAACACCGCGCACCACAAAGGATTCCTCTGCACTTGTAAAGTGCTTAATTCAAGCCTTTGAAATGTGGCCGTAGTGATTAAACTGCGCTGCTAAATGCATTTTTAAAGACGTGTTTTTGTCTTTAAAAATGCTAATACAGGCGTTTCAACACCTGCAATGACGGGCAGTCCAGAAGGAGAGCACTTACAGAGCCTTCAATGCAGCCCAAGAGTTCAATCTGAAGCATACATTGGGAATTGTGGCAGTTCTCAGGTATTAACATTCTCTGGAAGTTGGGGCACACATTCACCTTTCAGGTGCAAGCCACCAGTAACATTCCAGAGGCTGAAACTTCATAACTTATTGAGAGCCATCAGTTTTGGACCCTTATAGTTTTAAAACCTACTAGCTGCCACCGTGGCGGTCGCATCCTGCACCTTTATCATTGCGGCGGGTGCTGCTGACCGCTGCACCGCCACAGTGTTAAAAAATGCATGTGGTGCGTTTCACTGCACTACGTAGCGGGCACTCGGTGCAGTGAAATGTAGGGGGGTACCATGGGTACCCCCCCAGTGCACATACACCCCCCCAACACATTGGGGGCCCGCAACGGGCCCCCGAAACCAATCTCCACCAGCCTTTCAATGGCGGTTTACCCGCCGCAGAAAGGCTGGCTGGAGACTGCATCGTAATTTGGAGGACGGTGCCTGCTAGGCACCGCCACCATTTTACGGATGCAGACCGCTCCGCCAGGCAATCGGAACGATTGCCTGTGATGGTTCCATGGTGGACGGTCTTTGCATCCGCCGCGGTCGTGGTCTGGATCCCACCACCATCGTAATCTGGCGGTGGGAAAATCAAGGTCCGATGTGGGAAGGACCGCCACCGCTGGGCTGGCGGTGACGGTACATCCGCCATCGTAATCGGGCCCTAAGTCTGCAAAGTACCATATGATAGGTCCTAAGTAAATGTGTGATTTAAAGCTCTTCAGATTTTCATTGCTGCAGATTTTCATAGCTTAAAAAATAATCAGTAAAATTAATTTTCACAATCCTATTACTTAGGTAATTCTGTTTTCATGGCCATCCAAACTAACAGATAGATTACAGAGAGGAGTACCACAATACTATTTTCTTATAGTTAGGGCCACTGGAATTGTGGCCAAGGAAGACCAAATTATGTGTCAGTGTTGACTAAATTATGCGGCAATAAAAGCAAATTATGCTGCACTATGCAGCACATTTCATGATAGTATTGCTTCTTTATTTTGGCATTTTTGCACAGGTTAACACTGTCTTGAAAAAGGGATCACCTTATCAGTACCAGTTCAACACCCAAATACAGCAGTAAACAACAGAAGAGGACCAGTCAGCCTTTGCAGAGGTCCCTCTGCTGTGTGAAAATGTGTGTTGTCGCATTTTTAGTAACTTATTATCTGTTTGCACTAGAAACATTTTTTTTGCTAAACTCTGCAGATTAGGCAACAGATGATGGATTAAGTGTCAAATGCAGAAAATCCATAAATATTCAGATAATGCTACAACTGTAAAATCGCATAATTCCAGTGGCCCTGCTTGTAGTCTGCAAATGCTTAGGAAAACTCCAAGTACCAGAATCCTTTTCAGTGGTCTTTCTGATTTCTAATGAAATTGACTACTGTGAGAGAGAATTAGAAGTTTTAATCACATTTGTAATTCTATAACTTTATGCATACTGGTTATGAGCTTTTGCGCACTGTACCGGTTATGGTGTGAAGCCAAGGGAAATGACTATAGACCTGATTCATTTACTGGGAAAAGTTATGTCCGATGCCATACGTCTGATCTGTTTATTATAAAAAGAATATGACAAAGGCGGTAGGCTTGATTATTGTGAAAAGCATGTTTTAAAGCCAATAGGCCTATACTGGGGATTGTGATAGTACTTACATGGAATAACACAGAATACTGTAGTAGGCAAGGGTTTTGGTATTCGTGACTTACTCAAATAAACTGTGGGCATAGAAGATTTGCACTAAAATAATCCTTATTAGGCCTTCTTTGGGAGGATTTTTAAAATGTTCTAGACAATTTTAATTTTGTATATATTTGCAATTTTACTGATGGTTGGCTTGTAGTAAAGTTTATGCACAGTACAGTTAGCCTGCCTCTATTACAGTGATGAGCCAATGACAAATTCTATGGACCTGATTGGTTCAATGGGAAAAGTTATTTCATATGCCATAGGTCTGATCTATCTCTTATGAAAAGTTCTGACATAGGTTATAGGCCTGATTTATTTATTATGAAACACACCTGTGAAAGCCAATAGGCCTTTAAGGGTGAATTGTTATTGCACCCTGTTAAAGCCTGGAGAAGTAATTTGTTACATGAAATCTCACAGATTCATTTTTATGTAAAACTTTGTTTATTAGCTTTTGGACAAACCTTAGAGGTACACGATTTGCACAGCAATATTTCTTTCTAGAATCTCTTCAGAAGGTTTGACAGGCTTAATTGTCTGCCAGGGTCTTGTAATAAAAAACATATATACCACTGCTATATACACCAATGGTATATAAACCACTTCAGTCATTGACTCTCTAGCCCTGTGAGTGACATTTGTCTGGCCAATTGTGCACAGCCAACTGAAAATTAGTGCATTTAATTGCCAAGGCTGGTGGGCCAGTCCTTTAGTTTTTCATGTTCTACTTATATGGCCCTTTCATTTCTTTTCCTCTTCTCTTTCTTTTCATGTTTAAAGCCTGCTACCCCTCCAGAGACAGTTCTAACTCACTGCTTGCTTGCCGCCCAGTGCAGTGCACTGCAGCATGTACAGCCACTGCATCTAAACCACTTGACCAACATGGAAGAATATTGTCCATAGAGTTTCGTTGCTTTTAACATTGCAAAATGGTCAATATGTTTGTTCTAAACGTGGCAATGAGATGCAACTAAATAACAATACACTATGTACAGTACCATTGCAAGACGACCACCTGCTGCTTTGTTTAATTTTGTTACTGTGAGCATATGTCTGTCATTTTTAGGCGACATTACGTTTTCTTTTTTCTGTTTTTATTCTTTTAATTTCCTGTTGCTGAGTTTGTCCATGCACTTTATTGTGGTTGTGTAAATGAGTGAATATAAAAGTTACTCAGTGATGAATAGATGCATGAGTAACAGAATGCATGTATGATAACTTATTATGTACCTAAACTCATCAATGACTAAGAAGGCACTTTTATATATAAGCCCGACCTATTGACATTCCCAGTGCTTATCAACCTTCCAGTGGTAGTTATTCGATTTTCCTAGTTGCACATCTCATCACTCGGTTGCGCACACAAGCTAGAAACGTGTGCACACAAACATTCTGTTAGCGCACACGAGGAAGAATAATTAGAGGGAACATTGCTCATGGTAAGCTTGCCAGGTTGGATTATTTTCTGGTCTCATCAGCTTTGGTTAGTGGGGCTCAGGTTGAACTCTTCCCAAGAATAATGTCCGATCACAACCCAATTGTCCTTGAACTCCCTGTAGCTAGATTAAGAATTGTTTCTAGAAGATGGACCTTTGAGAGGGCTCTTCTGTCGGAACCAGAATACGTAAGCCATATGACGGGCTGGATGTCAGAGTATTTCGAATTCAACAAAGGTAGCTCCTCTCCTGGGATGGTCTGGATGCCTTCAAGGCTGCTGTGAGAGGGAAACCCGAGGTTTAGTTTTGCCAAACAGAAGTGGGGCCAGGGCCAGATTAAAGAACTGTATCAAAGACTTAGGGCCCAATTCCGATCTTGGTTGGAAGGGCTCCGAATCGGATTTGGTTTTACCTAAACCGATCCAGAGCCCTTGTTTCCGACCGACTCGTTCCCAATTCCAAATGACCAAGTACGATGCCTGGAAACCCTTAGCGCCGACCGAATCGTTTCCTGAAGGCATACAGAGAGATAGAGCCTTCCAGAGCCGAATCGTACAGCTCTATGGAGTAGGTTTTCCATGCGAACAAGTACGATGAACGATTCGGACAGCCTTTACGAGTCATTGTGCCCGGATCGAAAAGGCTGCCGGAATCGGTCTTTGGGGGCCCATAGCAAGCCCCCCTTCACCCGGGGCCCTCCGAATCCTGCCCATGGGGGTACCCATGGGTCCCCCCTTTCAGACCATGCACAGTGTGGCAGGCACCAAGGGGTGCCCGCCACAGGGTGCACGATTTTCCCCAGTCACCCCTTTCTTCAATGTGAGCCTGTGTACGCGTTCGGTACACAGGCTCCCATTGAAGTCAATGGGAGTCCGACCGAATCGTATCCGGATGTATTCAAACGCATCGTACTTGTTCGGTCGGACTCCCCTGACACGAGTCGTATGGAAAGCATTCCGGACACGAGTCGTTCGGTTTGCTTTCCAACCGAGATCGGAATCGGGCCCTTAGTATTCTGGAGGCAGAATTGATCAACTCTGTGGCGAAGGAGAGTGACCTTACCCCAGTGCTGAACTTGATAGCTATAACCAATGCACGTCTGAACGAAACTACAGCTGTGAAGATCACCGGGAAATTCTTGGCTAAAGATCAGGAATGCTAAGTATGAATATAATGAATGTATGGGGCATCTCCTTGCAGTTAGGGCAAGGCAAAAGCGGGCCGCAGGGCATATTGGTCAGATCAGGAACATGCAAGGCAGCACTGTAACAGACCCCACTGATATTAGAGAGTCATTCAGGGAATTCTACTCTGATCTATAGAAAGCCTCCCCCATAGGGTGCCCTCGGGACTTAGAGGTAGGGACGTGTGGTAAAACCACTCAGGAAGAGAGGTCTCTAGTATGGACAGATATTTCATTAGAAGAATTCCAGGCAGCACTCCAGGCTCTTCCATCTGGAAAGGCTGTAGGAACAGATTCTATCCCTATCGAGTTCTACAAGGTTTTTTTATGTAGAACTTCATCCGCACATGTTGGGGCTTTTTAGGGAAGTTAGAGATGGGGCACTCCCCCCAGGGTCCTGGGGTACTGCAAATGTAATAACTTTTTTTTAAAAGGCAAGGATCCTACAGCTATTGGCTCATTGGCCAATTACGTTACTAAATAGTGATGTTAAGCTTTACTCTAAAATGTTTGCCAGCCGGCTAGGTAGAGTAACACAGCGACTAGTGTCGGTCCGGCAGCATGGGTTTATTCCAGGGAGCGGGACCTCGGATCACATGTGGTGAGTAATTTCATTGTTTGATGCCACTGAGGTCCTCTCGGAAACCCATGGGGTCGCCCTGCTTGATGCTGAGAAGGCTTTCGATAGGGTGTCAATGGATTACCTCTGGCAGGTTATGGAGGCCAATGGCCTCTTGGGCCTTTATTTACGCAATACGGGCAATGTATCTTAATCCTATAGCTCATTTACAAATTATGGGAGGTGAGTCGGAGCCCTTTTCGATCGAGAGGGGAACGAGGCAGAGCTGCCCCGCTTCCCCTCTGTTATTTGCATTATACATTGATACCCTTCTCAGGAGGCTGGAAGCCTCTCTAGATATCTTGCCCATCAGTATGCAGGGCTGGGATACCAAACGTCTGGCCTATGCCGATGATGTGGCAATAATCAGACAGGGCTGTCCACTCTGTAAAAAAGATAACAGAAGAATTTGGGACTCATTCAGGGTTTTTGTTAAAGAGAGCCAAAACTCAGGTATTGATAAATAGACACATGTCTGCAACTGATAGCAGTATTGTAGAGGAAGCTACATATCTGGGAATCAGTATTACAGCGAAAGTGGAGCGCATAGTCGATATAAATCTAACCCCTATTATTGAAAAGACCAAGAAGGATTTTAGCCATTGGGACAATCTGAAACTTTCAATAATGGGGAGATGCAATCTTGTCAAAATTATGTTTCTGCCAAAGTTATTGTATGTTTTCCGTACTATTCCTTTGGAGGTTGATAATGACTGGTTTAAAGTAATTGAAAGATTGGTGACTAGATTAATCTAGGCCTACGGTAAGACCAGGAGGGCTAACTCATATTTGTGCCCACCCAGAGACAGGGGGGGCTGGGGGCTCCCCAATTTTATATTATACTACCTAGCAGCGGCCCTGCAATGTTTTGGCTTTTTATTTAACAATAAGACAACTGAAGGAGGTTTGGCAGGCTATGTGCCTTCGATTTATGAGTTGCTGATCGGGGCAGCTGCTAAGGGCTGCCTGCTGAAGTCTTTTGTGTCAAGCTATTTGAAAAGAACACTTTGATCGCTGCTTTTCGAAACTGGGCAGGCATCTGAAAAAAACTGGGGGTTGATAGATATGGCAGGTATACTCCCCTGCTTAGGAACGGTTCACTGATAGAATATAGATGACAAAAACATCGATGTTAAAAATATCGAAACAAAATATAGAATACAAAAATATCGACTCCCATACCTACACAGGAAAGTACAAAAATATCAATGTAAAAAATAAAGATGTCAAAAATATAGATGTCAAAAATATCGATTTAAATATATATATAAAATAAAATAATATATATTAAATATATTAATATTCATTTTAACAAAATAAATTAAATTTACTATACATTTTAACAAATAAACTTAAGAAAAAAACACAAACATAATAATTTATACATATATATATATATATTTACTTTAAAATAATGAATAAACTATTATCTTTAATTTATTTTAAAAGTTTAAAATAATATAAAAATATAATATATATCTATCAATAATTTAAAATATAAAAAAACATTCTACAATAATTTAAACCATTAAACTATTAGAACATATTTAAACTTAAATTTCTCAATACAAACAGTGCAACAGTAGGGAAAGTGTTGGATAACAAAATAATTAAATTTACTATTCCAACTCCAGTGAGTGCAACAGTAGGGAAAGTGTTGGATAGCGGAGAGGTAAAAATTACTATTCCCACTCCAGTGAGAGCAACAATAGGGAAAGTGTTGGATAGCGGAGGGGAAAAAATTACTATTCCCAAGGCAAAGAATGCAACAGTAGGTAAAGTATTGGACAGTGGAGGAGTAAAAATTACTATTCCCACTCCAAAGTATGCAACAGTAGGGAAAGTGTTGTATAGCGGAGGGGTAAAAATTACTATTCCCACTCCAAACAGTGCAACAGTATGGAAAGTGTTGGATAGCGGAGGGGTAAAAATTACTATTCCCACTCCAGTGAGAGCAACAGTAGGGAAAGTGTTGGATAGCGGAGGGGAAAACATTATTATTCCCACTCCAGTGAATGCAACAGTAGGGAAAATGTTGGATAGCGGAGAGGTAAAAATCACTATTCCCGCTCCAGTGAGTGCAACAGTAGGGAAAGTGTTGGATAGCGGAGGGGTAAAAATGACTATTCCCACTCCAGTGAGAGCAACAGTAGGGAAAGTGTTGGATAGCGGAGGGGAAAAAATTACTATTCCGACTCCAAAGAATGCAACAGTAGGGAAAGTATTGGATAGCAGAGGAGTAAAAATTACTATTCCCACTCCAAAGAGTGCAACAGTGGGGAATGTGTTGGATAGCAGAGGGGTAAAAATTACTATTCCCACTCCAAATAGTGCAACAGTAGGGAAAGTGTTGGATAGCGGAGGGGTAAAAATTACTATTCCCACTCCAGTGAGAGCAACAGTAGGGAAAATGTTGGATAGAGGAGGGGAAAAATTACTATTCCCACTCCAGTGAATGCAACACTAGGGAAAGTGTTGGATAGCGGAGAGGTAAAAATTACTATTCCCACTCCAGTGAGAGCAACAGTAGAGAAAGCGTTGGATAGCGGAGGGGAAAAACATACTATCCCTACTCCAAAGAATGCAACAGTAGGGAAAGTATTGGATAGCAGAGGAGTAAAAATTACTATTCCCACTCCAAAGAGTGCAACTGTAGGGAAAGTGTTGGATAGTGGAGGGGTAAAAATTACTATTCCCACTCCAGTGAATGCAACAGTAGGGAAAGTGTTGGATAGTGAAGAGACAAAAATTACTATTCAAACTCAAACAGTTAAAACAAAACAAAAAACATTAAAAATTATAAAAATTCATAAAAAAATAAACAATATTCAGAAATGAAAAATCAAATATATAAAAAATTAGAAATATTATAATATTAATTACATATAAAAAAACTAAAAATAATATATAAAATAATAAATAAATTGATCAAATAAAATTCTTTTAAACTAGAAAATATTCACAAACAAATAAATTAATTAATACATAAATGTATTTATTGTATTTCCTACCCTATAACACCACACCAATAACAAAATACTTCAACATTTCTAATTAAATGTTTTCCAAAATTAACATAATTAATAATGAATTTAAAAAATATTATTAATAAAAAAAAACTAATAAACATTAATTGACTACAGACACTTTAACACTATGATATCCACAACACAATCCTAAATTAAACTCTAAAATATTAAAACTTATTTATAAATTAAAAACTATTAATATTAATAACTAATGATACATTAATTAAAATGTATTTAATACCCACCCTTTACCCTTTCAAAAGTAAAAACAACAGACAAAAAATTGAACAATTACCCAAAATACACATCAAATAATTAACAACTATATATTAATTAATTAAACACCTAAAATTTATTACATAATTACTATAATTAATTACCAACTAATTAATTAAAATTAATTAACATCCAATTATTAATTCATCAATTAAAAATAAATTACTTCCCACCCTTAACACCTATAAACATCACAACACACAGCTAAAATTAATTACATAATTACCATAATGTATTACCAGTTAAGTAATTTAAATTAATTAACAACCAATTATTAATTAATTAATAATAAATTACTTTACACATTTAACACTATAACATCTCAATTAAACAAATATTAATAAATAAAAAATAATCAATAATTTTAATATAATTAAATAACTTCCCACCCTATTCCCGTATAAACCCACAACCCAATACGGAACTAAAAACGCAAAATTCAAATTAAAAAAATTAATAAATACTAAAAATTTAACACATATATTAAAAATACAAAGAATTCTTCTACAAAAAAACATACAGCACATACATATAAAATAAATACTGAGGGGCCGATTACGATGGCGGTCGGAAAAGCATTCCGACCGCCGTGGTAGCAGAAATTAACCGTCAACATGTACCGCGGGAAAACCGGCGGTCAGATTAGGATGAACCGCCAGAGAAATCTGACCGCGGCGGACGGATTCCAGGAAAGTCCGCCGGGAGCGTCCGGAGCAGGTAAAAATCCGTCCGCGGCGGTCGGAGTTGATGTGGAAAGACCCAAAACCGCCGCACGGTCAGCGGATTGACTGCACGTGAAATTAGGATACGATTGCGGTGACAGCGAAGCGATCAGTTGTTTCCGATCGCAACCATTAATGAATGGGTGAACCGGCGGAAGGGCTGTTGTATTCCGACCGCCGCGGTTGCTGCGGAAGAGTAATGGCGGTCGAAAGCAACCACACAACAAAGCTACCAAGGTGGGCCATTAATCTGGCTCAGCCTCAAAAAACACCTAACACACCCCAATGACACATCCCCATGGCAAAAAAAAAAAAATCCCAGGTCAACCCACCTGACATGAATACTCCATTTCGACCCTCCCACATAGCTGAGTATAAAACCAGCCCCTTCCCTGACCAGAATCCTTTGCACAACTCCAGAACTGAAGGGCCCAACCCCACAGCACAAAGGAGAGGCAAATCAGCACACATCACACCATCACAACCACACACACACCCACACATCTCCACCACCACCTTCACAACTGCACTGTTCCCACATTTGCACATCACACACCATGTCACAGAAGAAGATGCCCAAATTCACTGACAATGAGTTGTCAGTGATGGTAGATGAGGTAATCAGAGTAGAACCACATTTGTTTGGAAGCATGGTCCAACAGACACCAGTAGCCACAAAAAATCAAATGTGGGCAAGGATAGTCAACAAAGTCAATGCAGTAGGGACCACCCCGCACACCCAGAAGGAGATCAAGAAGAGGTGGCATGACATCAAGACCAGGGTGAAAGAGCGTGCCAACAAGAACCATGAGCTTGCTCTGAGGACTGGCGGTGGCCCTCCCATTCCACCACTAACATTCACCAAATGGGAGGAGAAGGTGCTTGCCATACTGCATCCAGAGGGTCTCACAGGAATATCCGGGGGAGTGGAGGCTGGTAAGTACCAACAAATGTATCCCATCACACTGCCATGTACTGTCTTGCACAACTAGAAAGCTACACTTTCTAGACCTAAATGCACTTATGTACAACATACTATTCCCAACACATGTCTCACATCTCTACCATTTCCTTCCTCTGATTCACCTCAAAGGTAGCTAGCAATATTTCCATGGGGGCATGTGTAGAGGCAGCCAGCACTACAACTCCCACAAGGCACCCTTGTCCCATAGCTGAGCAAGATGGAGCACTCCCCCCACCCACAACCAAGTGGCAGACATTGCATTGCTCTCTTCAAACTTACAGGTAGGTAGCCATCCTAACAGGGAGGGGTGTTTGTGGATGGGAAGCCAGCACTACAACTCCCACCAGGTACCCTTGTCCCACAGCTGAGCAAGATGGAGCACTCCCCCCACCCAGAACCATGTGGCAGCCATTCCATTGCTCACCTTCACCTAACAGGTAGGTAGCCATCTTAACAGGGATGTGTTTGTGGGTGAGAACCCAGCACTACAACTCCCACCAGGCCCCCTTTTCCCACAGCTCAGCAGGATGGAACACTCCCCACACCCACAACCATGTGACAGACATTGCATTGCTCTCTTCAAACTTACAGGTAGGTAGCCATCCTAACAGGGAGGAGTGTTTGTGGGTGGGAAGCCAGCACTACAACTCCCACCAGGCACCCTTGTCCCACAGCTGAGCAAGATGGAGCACTCCCCCCACCCAGAACCATGTGGCAGCCATTCCATTGCTCACCTTCACCTAACAGGTAGGTAGCCATCTTAACAGGGAGGGGTGTTTGTGGGTGGGAAGCCAGCACTACAACTCCCACCAGGCCCCCTTGTCCCACAGCTCAGCAGGATGGAGCACCCCCCCAGCCAGAACCATGTGGCAGCAAGTTCCATCAACTGTGTCACACAACAGGTAGGTAGACAGTGCATGCACCCTGCCATTCCTCTCAAAAAGCATGGAGCCATATGACCACACCAGCCCTCACATGTCACCCAACTTGGCATAGATCCAAAAGCCACTTCCAGTGTGCAGACAGCTAAGCGTACGTAACAGTCACTGAAAACAAAGTTTGACTCACCAAGTCACATGTTGAAGAAATTCAGGGCCCAATCATGCACAGCACTGAATGCTATGTGTAAGTGCCATGGTGTCAGAGCATGAAGGCCCATATGAACACAAAACATGCATGGTCAGTTGGTACAAGAAAGTAAAGTACATGATATGAAAAAGGTATGCTTAAGATTACAATGGCTAGTTCTTGCTCAGATGAAACATCTTCCATGCAGAGCAAACCAAAAAGACGCATCACATAAAGTTGATGTGCTGCAAGTCGTTAGATGACGACATGTCCTTGTAATCACACAATCTGTAAGTGAAATATGGTATCTATTTACATGTCACACCATGGACAAGTAATGTAGGTACCTCCACATCATGTCATGATGCGCAGTACCTTGCAGCCATACAAAGTGATATCAATGTAAACTGTGTGGTGTATCACATGTAACATCCAAACGTCTAACACCAAGCTTGTGGGGTGCACTTCAATGACCATTTCACCTCTGTTCAACAGGATCCACATTTTACTGCTGCAGAAGAGAACACCGACCTGCAGAGCCAGTCTCCCCCCCTGGAACATGGACTCTCGGATTCAGACTCCCCACGTTTCTCAGATGAGGAGCAAGAACCTGGCCCATCCGGACTGCCAGGGCGCATCATGTCCCAGGCCCCCACTGTCCCCACCACCACCACCTCAGCAACAACAACAGCGCTGACCCCTGCTGCAACGACCTGTGCGTCCTCAACCACCACCACCAGTGCTGCCTGCAACACTCTCCCTGCCTCAGTGGTTACCAACACCACCACACAATCAGAGGAGGGCAGGGAGAGTCTGCGGGTGCGTCGGGTGGCAACGCCACAGGTCCGGGACAGCAGGGCAGGTGGGAGGGCAACTGGGGGACCAATTCGAGAGGACACTGGGACCGAAGCCCTGGTCAACATTGCAAGAGTCCTTGGGGCATACGAGCAAACCCAGGGACACATGGGCCAGGTTGTGGAAGAAGTGCGTGAGCTCCGCCTGCTGCTGAGGTCCATGGACACGTGTATGGGCCAAATTGTGGACCTCATGGGCCAGCTCGTGGGTGTTCTGAGGTACAGTCATGCGGCCCAAAGGACAGCTCAACCCCCTCCAGTGTCCCGCAGGATGATACTCCCACCACCTCAGCTGCGGCCACAGAGAGGGGTGAGCTGCAACAGGATGACTCCTCAGACACCGCTGAGCCCGCAGCAGTGGCCCCCCCTGGAAAACGCAAAAGGGGCCATCCGAGAAACACCACGGGAGGATCACATGGCAAAGCACCATCCAAACGCCAGTCACAGAGCCAGCCATGATGGCACCTCTGTTCCCCTTGACATTGACTTTGTTGACTATCCTTACCCACACTGCCATGTCGATGGCAGGTGTCTGTTGGACTGTGGCACTACATCAATGTGGTGACTACTCTATTCTCCCATTTACCATAACTAACAACTCATCAATTCACTTAGCACCATTTTGTAAAACATCACTTGTCTGTCACAAATATTCATTGTAAATAAACACTCTTTACACACCTATGTCTTTGTGTCAGCTCCATGTTTATCACAGTATGTACAATGTTGACTCAGATTCCAATGTACCAGAAGCTCTGATTGTGACGAGGCATTGAGAGGCTGAAGGGACCTAGAAAGACACAAGAGAACTACATTTACTTGTCAGGTGATGGCATCACAGCCAGTACACAACACTAGTTATCAAGGTACACAAACCAGCACACATTACAATGAGAAACAACATCAACGTAGACATCATGTGGCTGGTTATAACTACCCTGTGCCACAAACATCATCCATCAGCACAGAGCCAACAACAGGCAGCAGTCAAAAAGCTCTTCTAGGCCTTGTCACTACCATCAAAGACAGCAGACAATGTCACTGTTGTACAATGTCACTCACACTCAAGGGAAGTAGCTGTTGATGAGCTGTTGATGCAGGTCGACACCTTCCTCCTCTCCACTACCGTCGTCGTTGGACATGTGTGGGTTTGCAGGGGGGGGCATCTGCTGCTCATCATCGTCCAGGAGCAGGGGGATCTCTTTGCGCAAGGCCAGGTTGTGGAGCATGCAGCATGCAACATCGATCTGACACACCTTTTGGGGAGAGTAGAGTAGTGCACCGCCGCTCCTGTCCAGACACCGGAATCTAGACTTCAGAAGACCAAAAGTACGCTCCACCACACGACGTGTCCTCCCATGTGCATCATTGTAGCGGACTTCACCCGGGGTCCTGGGATTCCTCAGTGGGCTCAGCAACCAAGGCCGGTTGGGATATGCAGAGTCACCTAGGTGTGAGATACACAGACCAATTTTGTAATATGTCAGTAGCTGAGGACAGCATGTCACACATACAGCACACTACTTGACTCTGTGTACTCACCAACAATCCACGCACGCTCCGGATGCAGATTTGCCATCAGCTGTGGTACGATGCTGTTACGCAGTATGTAGGAGTCATGTGCTGATCCTGGAAATCTGGCACAGACATGGGAGATGATCATATCTGCTTGGCATACCACTTGCACATTAATGGAATGGAAATGCTTCCTGTTCCTGTATATGTGCTCACGTGCCCGTGGTGGAACCAGGCCAACATGTGTGCAGTCAATGGCGCCACAACATTAGGGATGTGGGCAAGGTCATAAAAATCACCCTTCACAGCTGCCAATTTATGTCTCCTGGGAAAATGGATGTAGCGGTCCTTGTATGTCATCCTTGCAGACAGGACATCACGTAACACCATGCTGAACATTGGTTGAGACATCCCACCTGCACTGGACACCTTCTACTGGAACGAACCAGTTGCAAAGAAATGGAGGGCCGCCATCACCTTACATGTTGGTGTCAAAGCAGTCGGGTAGCTTCTGCGAGGCCTCAGATGGGGCTCCAACTGACCACATAGCTCTTGAAGGGTAGGTCGATCCAAACGGAATTTACGTATGATGTCCTCATCCTCCATGGCCGCCAGCAATGTGAATGGACGATGCACATTTGGTCGTCTCCTACATAAAATAAAAGTGGACACATGTCAATTAAATTCCCCTATGAGATGTGTCCAACATCTTACGTCTTGACTGACACAGCGCCAACAATGACTGGACAGAAACAACAGCTTACAGCACAAGTCACATGCAGAAACACCTTGCTCTCAAGTAGTTGTACACGTGTTCAGTATGTACATACTGAGTACCCCCAAAACAGATTCAGACTATGTGAATGTAAAATGGTACATTCCGACATCTTGTGTCACCAGCCCTGAGAGTAGTTGACACAGCACATGTTTGAAACAGCAACACTGCTGGCTTCTATGTAGCTGCTGTACCTGCCACACCTTCTTGCGGGAGTCGGACAGAGCACACATTAACAACATAATGAGCACAGTGTGTGTATAAAGATCAACTATCAAAATGAGTTCAGCAATCTACACAGTGAAATAGACACATTATGTAGTCAGACCATCATTACTGTGGGTTGATTAGCCATCTCACACATTGACATGTTTATAAATTTGAGAGTCCATTACACAACAGATCTGTGTACATGCACACAAATATCATAGGTGACATGTGAGGGAGTACATGTCAATGCATGTAATCCTGTGCACTGACATGGCATGTGTAGTCATCAGTGAGTTCAATGTCACACTAGCATTGAATTTAACAATCTGGTGGCATGATTCATTGTAAGTGTCTACTGTTCAATGATGAGAACTGGCCATTGCCATTGCTACAGCATGATGTGTCCATAGGTGCCGTAAGCGTGCACCGCCACCACAATCACGATCATTGGCACCAATTGAAAAATGCCAATTCGCAGTAGCGACCGTCTGGGCCCTGCGGTGTGACACCGCCAATGCCCATGCCCTTTCAGCCAATGGGAACCGCGATCGCGGTAGTAAAATACACTTTTGAAACCCACGGTAGGCGTGCTCCGCTACCGCGGGCCCGGTCATTGGGTACAATTGGAAGATGCACGATTGCGGTAGCGACCCCCTGGGCCCCGCGGTGTGACACCGCCAATGCCCATGCCCTTTCAGCCAATGGGAACCGCGATCGCGAAGTACACTTTTGAAACCCGCGGAAGGCGTGCTCCGCTACCGCGGGCCCGGTCATTAGGTACAATTGAAAGATTCACGATTGCGGTAGCGACCGCCTGGGCCCTGTGGTGTGACACCGCCAATGCCCATGCCCTTTCAGCCAATGGGAACCGCGATCGCGGTAGTGAAATACACTTTTGAAACCCGCAGTAGGCGTGCTCCGCTACGGCGGGCCCGGTCATTGGGTACAATTGAAAGATGCACGATTACGGTAGCGACCGCCTGGCCCCGCGGTGTGACACCGCCAATGCCCATGCCCTTTCAGCCAATGGGAACCACGATCGCGGTAGTGAAATACACTTTTGAAACCCGCGGTAGGCGTGCTCCGCTACCGCGGGCCCGGTCATTGGGTACATTTGAAAAAAGCTGACCTGGAACACCAATTGCAGCACCTGAGTACCACTGAAACAACCCCAAGCGGCTATACATGTCTGTGAGAGAGCCACACATTTCCACTGCATCCAGACATTGCTGCCTGCCATTCTTCATCCCCAACTGCTGCTGTTCCTGTCTCCTGGACCCAGTGATGGCGAGAACTGAGAACATCAGGGCCCGTCCCTTCACCACAGAGGAACTGGAGGTCCTGGTGAACGAGGCCCTTTCACAGTATGGGAGGCTATATGGTGCGCCAGATGTACTGGTAAGTGTTTCAGAGTGAAAGTTTGAGTGTGCTCAGAGTGCTCACATGATGTTCCTCTGAAGTAGTATGTGCCTGTGAGTGCAAGTTAATGTGCATGCATCCTCATTTTTCATATACCATGCTCCATACATGGCCTAGTAAATTTTGCACTTGAGTATTTGGGGAGGATGGCAACATGGACATTTCTACAGCCCTTCTTCAGCAATAAAAATACAGACGTTGGTCTGAGGCTGGGTAATGTAAATGTGTGATACACTGCCTAGCATGCTGACTTCATGTCAATGGGATGTGTAGCCTTATTTCCACAGATCCATGGCTGCATTTAAGGATGGGAGGGACATGCAATGTTTTTGCAGCCATACAGTAACACTGCTGGTTTGGACAGTCGAAGTCTGAACAAACATTGCCTGTGCTATGTGATGTCATAGTCCATGAGGTTTTCACATGCTCATTTGTGACATTACAAATGTATTTCGTCCAGAGGGTACGATTGTGTGTACATTTTTCATATTGCCCCCATGGATATGTGTGCATTATGCACAAGATTAAAATGCCAGAGTGTAACACTCTTGGTGGTAATTCACCTATGACACATCAGATAAATGTGATTTTGAGATATCATCCTTCCATTGTTATCATTATGTGTTCTTTCTCGCATGTGTAGGAACTGTTTGCCCTCTCATATTGTACATGCATGTGAATTTTCTGATGGCCCACGTTTAACCTCAGTGTGAGTCACCCTGGCCTGCACAGAAACTGCCCAATTTTAAAAGGACCCATCAGTAAATGGACAGAGTGAAACATATGTGTTGTCTGCCACCCTATTTCTCAATGAGCTATCTTAGGCCTGAGGATGCACAAGACAGGCCTACACCTTGTGAGAAGAGTGTGAGAATGTAAGATCATGTCCCTAAATGTGACCTCCATGACACAGGTAGCCATTCACTGGCCAAGGACATTGAGGGGTGTGTAGTGTTGGACACAGTGAGTCGGCCCCAACACATCATTTCCAATGTATTGTATGTATTGCTCACTCACATACTGCATCACAGATGAGGGCCTTCTTCACATTGGTTTCTGTGCTGGCACTCTGCATGTGTATGAGATGGCCAGGTACTGTGTCCATCATCATACATGTATACCATTCTATGAGATTATTTGATGCAAATGTACTACGTGTCATGCTGTATGGCCTCTGCTCAACATTTATGTATTGGTGTGCTATGTTTTTTCATGCTCCTGTACTGACACACAGTGGTACATAACCCAGTGTCACTGAAACTTCCTCTTCTTGTCTCCCATGCCTGCAGCTTAAAGTCCACCAGCGTAAGGCCATATGGAGGGCCATTGCATGCAAGGTGCGGGCTCTGGGTGTCTCCAACTGACGGCACACACACTGTCACAAGAGGTGGGATGACATCTGCCGGCTGAGCAAAAACATGGCAGAGATGACGTTGGGGGTGCTCCCTCGGACTGGCAGTTTGGAGCGCAGGAGCATGACACCACTAATGGCCCACATCTTGGCAGTGACACAGCCAGAGCTGGATGGACGTTTGAGGGCCCATCAGCAGCAAGTTGGGGGTGAGTATTCTGCGAAGGGTGACTTTGGGTGTGAGCGACTGCATGTATCCCAACCCTGAGCCAGTGCGGAGCTCAGTGATGTTTCTAGTGTGATGCAATGGGTTGTAAGTGGCCTCTGTGTTGAGTGCAGCTGTCATGCATTTTCGCTACATGTACTTTCTCATGTGTTTAATACAATGGCCCTTGACATTGCAAGATGAGATGCGGCCTTCTGACATCTGCTGCATTATGGGTGTCATAGACATCACCGGGCAGTGAACAGCAGTGTGCTTTTGTAGATGTGTGCAGTGCTTAACTTGCAAATTGTGAGAACTACACATCTGACACCAATGTGCAACAAAGCACAACATGTGGATATCAGTAGCTCATGGCCATTGCAAAAGGACATTTGGGAGTCAGTATCTGTGTTGTTCCCTTAAAGTGACTCCATATGTGACAGAGACAACATGTTGAGATGTATATCTATCTCACCTACAGGCACGTAGGTATGGTTACAGAGATTAGTATGTTAGGTTACAAGGAGGCACGGGCCAGCTATTTGGCTGTGTCAACGTCACATGGGTCATTAATGTCAACTATGCATGTTTCCATGCATCTTCTGAGGATTGCATAAGGTTTTCACATCCAGACTGCACATGGTGGTTGACAACATGGGGGTATCATTTGCTAGTTTTGTGCTTTGCTTGCATATGATCTTTGTGAGTATGGCACTATACTGAACCTACATCTCTGTCTATTGCAGCATCTACCGAGGGCACGGAAGGACAGGGGACAGGCACCAGTGGTGAAGCTTCTGGCACGACTTCTACACAAGAGCTCACTGACACTGATGTGACCAGCGCCTCAGAGGGGGACAGGAGTGCCCTGGAAGAATCACGCCTGGAAGCACCAACCTCAACATCATCTGACTTCAGCGGTGACTCCTCGATGTTGGGAGTTCGAAATCTGCCTCTTCTTCCACCACACATCGTCCAGTGCCCACCCTCCCGGCTGCTACCACTAGTGCTGTCCATGCCCGCAGCCCTAGGAAGGGTAGAGTGTCCTTCCCCCCAGGCACCGCTGCCCCTGCCCCTGTCTCCCCTGCTGCCCTCAGTGTGGAGGCGGTGGACCTTTTGCGCCAGCTGTGTGTGGGACAGGCTGCTCTCCTAAATGCCTTCCAGGATCATGACAAGAAGGTGGCACAGGTAGTTGCCTTCATGGAGGGCATTCATTCTGACGTGGGTGGGCTACACAGAACTGTCCAGTCTTTGTCCTCCACAGTGACGGCAGCCATTCAGCTGTCACAGGCTCCCAGTCCAGCTCCAGTCCCTTCAGCAACCACCCTGCCAGTGGCACCACCTGACGAGAGTGCCCACACGCCACAGCCCTCAGGCGCCAAGTCCTCCACACGCAGCACACAACAGCAGCACTCCAAGCGGCCCAGAGCACAGACACCATCCCCAAAACACAAAACAGGCACACAGGAGCGCAAAGGCAAAAGCCCTTCCCGTGACACTCAGAGGCATCAGGCCAAGAGGCAGGCCTCAACCTCACATTCATCCAAATCACCCCCATCCAAGGGCACTCCCATCCACACACCTGCTCCCAAAGACAAACAAACAGTTGACCTGTCTGCTGTGGACCTGGTGCCTGCAAAGACTCAGCACAAACACCTCTCTAAGGCAGATTCACCCACAACGTCAACTCCCACCCACACCCCTGTGAAGCTGGGACAGGAGAGCAAAGTGGGGGGTTTACCTGGACAACAGGGGATGGAGGGGAAAAGGCAAGGACACCCCAAGCGTACCACCAGATCCAGCAAATCCCCACAGGGAGAGCCACCTGCACCTGATACACCTTTGGGGGAGAGTGAGGCTGTTGTGCCCACCCCACTTCCCACTCTTGCCAAGACACTTGTTGGCTATCGAATCCCCAAGAAGTTGAGATCCAGCCCTCAACATTCACCCTCACACACTGTGTCTCACGGCAGCATGTCTCCGCCTCCCCGTGCCACCACGCCACCCGGTCCAAGCAGCCCTCAGGCTCTCACAGCCACTGATGCCTCTACATCAGCTGGTTCTCTCTCTCCCAGGTCCAGTCCTCCAACTGGCCCCATTATCAGCCACCTCCCAGTTCAACTGGCAGCCACATATACAGGCAAAGTCCCCCTCCCAAAACCATCTCTCCCACAGCGGGGCCTGGACTGCCCATTTGTATCCCCGGAGCTAGGGTGATTCCCATGGCAGTGGACGGTGTTACCCATTCCCTGTGCAGTTTATCATGCACACATGTGCACACCGGAACTATGGACTGGCCAATGGCCTTGATGTTTGTCACTTTGGATGCCCATTCCCTGTGCAGTTTCTCATGCACACATGTACATACTTTGAATTTATACTGGCCAATGGCCTTGCTGTTTATCACTTTGGATGCCCATTCCCTGTGCAGTTTCTCATGCACACATGTACATACTTTGAATTTGTACTGGCCAATGGCCTTGCTGTTTTGTACTTTTGATGGCTATCTGGGTCTTATGTAATAAAGACAGTTACTCCTGTTGTCTGCTTTGTCAATGTCCTTGCTAAATAAAATGTTTTCTGTATGTGTATGGTTGCATGTGACACATGCTCTGTATGCCACTTTGGCATTGCCAATTGCTTGTTTTACTTTTGCAGAGTTTGCCAGAGGTGACAGGCACTTTTGTTCTTGTTGACTCTGAGGCTTGAGGGTGCAATGATGGTTGTTTGTGATGATCTACTGTTACCCAAATCATTCTATGGTCAGGTTTGCTAAATTGTACACATGTCATGTTTGGATGCAATACCACAACAGAGGTGAATTCTATCCACAGTATTACTTGCAGGGTGGCCAGGGTCCATCATATCTGTGTGATCTTTCTTGATGTGTGAACAGCAGTGTTGATGTGTGGTCATCTTGTGTAGGCCTGTCTTCATAGTCACATGTGTACATTTGAATGTGTGAACTTGAGTAGTCATACAGTGTGAATGGGCTGTCATTGTCAGTAGTGTTGATGTGTGTGTGCCCCTGCAATGCCAACTACACACATGTATGATCCAGGTAATGAGTGCCTGTTTGTTTAAATTGTCAGCCACGTGCTTCAGATTGTGGGCACATGTAGGAGTTGTAGGTTGGGCACTGTGCAGTGTGTTGGTGTGTCCTTGCACTCCTGGGAGACACCTACTTGTTGTCGCTGCCAGTTGTGAGTATGCAGAGTGTGTGACAGCCAAGTCTGTGTTGGGTTTTGTTGATCAGCCATGTGTGTTGTTTCTGTTTGTGCTCACTGTGCAGACCTGCTTAGCCACACTGACATTATTTGTGAGTTTTCTCATGCATTGCTGTCACTTGACCCATTTTTGGCTCCAGTATGGTATGTGGTATGTGGAGTCATACCATCCCCTATATGTGCTTCTGATGCCTACACATTGTGAGTTACTCCTCTATGTGTTTGTGGACTGTGCACTCCTCACCTGTCCACTACTGAAGTACACACCACTTAAATCTCATGTCTTCCACCCCATGCCTTGCCAGTGTGTGAGCCTCCCCACCACTTCATAGTGTGACACTATGCTGTGTGAGGATGATCTGTGTACAGGACCAATGTGCCACTCAGGACAGTTTCACAATTAGTTGTAGGATATTTTCTTCTACTGGTTTGCAGTCATGGTTGCTCATGTGCAGTGCATGTGTTTGAGCATCACAGTCCTCTAGTCATGTTGTTTGCATCTGGGTTTCCATGAGATGTGCATCTGTGGGTGAAGGCTAAGGTGTATGTGTGTTTGCTGAGGTACTGCTACCCTTCCTGAGTGTGATGTTATGATTTGTGCTGTGATGATTTGTGTTGTGGGAGTTCATGGTGTGGCACTCAGATATGTGTGCTACTGGTTTTGTAGTTGTGCACACACTGCTTGGTGTGCATGCAGTGCTGTCAGTGTATGTTGTGTTGTACTTGCTTGGTGTGCATCCCCCTGATGTCCAGCTGAGTTTGCTATGTGATGGAGTGGTATGTGCCTCTGTTGTGTTGTTCTTGTGGATGTATGCAGTGTTTGGCATGTGTTGGCTCTTTCTGCTGACAGGTGCAATGTGTGTGTTGTTCTATTTGCATGACATTGTGTGTGAGTAGTTTGTGCATTGTGATACATTCATATGTGTGTTGCATGTGTAGTGTGCATTTCTTGTGTGTATGTCACATGCAGCAATGTGGATTCAGGTTCATGAACTTGTTTTTAGTGCACACTAGTGGTTTGTCCTCCTATTTTGAGCCTGTCACTTGTCAGGATTGTGCATGTGCCTGCTTGTGGTACACTATGACACCATGTTCACTTGATGACTGGTGTGGTGTGTATGTGTGTGTTAGCTGATTTGTCCCCTTGATCCCAGTTATTGTTCATGATTGTTTTTTGAGGAGGCAATTCTTGTTTGTGTTGGGGTATGGTGTCTGTGCATTTGTCCAGAGTGACAATGTTGTGTATTCCTGTTCTGTCTAGGGTCACATTTCCCTTCCCACTGTTTGGCTGCACATGGCTGGGCTTGTTGGACTTCTGTGGATGTTGTTTGTGAGCTTTGTGTTTGGCTATTGGTTTTGTGTCAGCATTGGTTCAGGCATCCCTGCGTGTGAGTCTGATATTTGTGGATGCACCACAGGGAGTGTGATTGGTTGTCAGTGAACTCACAGGACATCATTTGCACCATTATGTGTGTTCCACACAGGTGTTGAGTGTTGCAGGTGTGAGGTGGGTAGGTGAGGGGCATGTGTGAAGGTCCTACTTGTGTTTGACAGTCAGGGAGTGTGACAATGAGCCATATGTGTTGTGCTGATGACATACACATGTCAAGTGAGTTGACACAGATGTGTGGCTGGTCACTGTATGACTTCTGACACTTCCTATCATTCCTGAGCCTATGCATGGCTTGCCTTGATGTATCCCTGAGTTGTTGCACAGAGGTCACTTTGGTTTAATTTCACTCACTGTGCCACCCATGTCTGATTTGAGGGCCTAAGGGTGGTGTGATATGTTCCTTCTCTTGCATGTGATGTACACATGCTATGTGGCTTGCTCCATGGCTTTCCAGCACTGTCCACTTCACTTTTGGCTAGCCCATTTATTGTCCTCCATTGCTGCTGAATTATGGTATGAGTATGTGGCAGAGTGTCAGTGTGGGTTCTTTCTAAGGGACTTGACAGGCAGTGTGAACAGTTCAGTGGTTGTTCATATGCAGTGTGAGTCTTCATTTCTTAATTATACTCAGTTTGATTCACATGAGTGGAAGGTAGGTGTGAGGAGGAGGGTTGTCCAGCCCCTGAGCTTCTGTGCAGGGTGTTCCTCTTCACCCCCACCTTCCCAGTCAATCTCCCTTGTCCTTTGATGTGTGAGGTGCGAGGTCTGGCTACACCTGGCTGATTAATTGTGGATGGGCGGCACAGGAGGGACACACAGCATGTGCCCAAATGGGTGTGTGATGCGTACTGTGGGAAGGGTGAGGGTGGAGCCCAGTGAATCTGGGTGGACTGCTCATGCCTGGTGCCGGCCCTGACTACTACATTGTGCGCAGGTTTTCACGCGTCTTCACCGCTGCGGTGACTTTCCTGGGACATTGCAGTGATTTCGCGGTTGATGGGTGACTCCGATGCGGAGGTGTGGGTTTCTATCAGGTAGGACATGTGTGAGTACACTGGGGGATATGTTCCTGTCCCCACTAGAGTGTCTGATGTGGACAGGAACCGTATGTCAGCACAGGAGTTGTGTGTTGTGGTTGTATGCGGAGTTGTGTTTTTGCGTACCTGCGGCGTTGTCCGCGGCGGTGTCTTATTTTCTGGTAGTGGATGAGGTACAGCAGCGGAAAGGCTTGAAGAGCTGGATCCATAGCGGTCAGGAACGCGTGGAGGGGACTGGGAGTCGAGTTTCACTCTCCGCAGTAGTGCTTCCGCCGTCTCCGGGTGGCTGGATTCTCCGCTGCGGTGTGATGGGCTGTTTGCGGCATCGTGATTTGTACAGCGGACGGAACGTCATTCCGCACGGCGGTGTTTATCTATTGGCTCCCTCCGCCGCGGTTGCGGACGGAAATTTCTGGCGGTTCACGTAACTACGCAGCGGACGGAAAATGGGCTATGTTTGCCCATCGTAATATGGCGGACACGAGGACCGCCAATGGAGTGCGGAAAAGGACATTTTCCGCCACCGCCAGCACCGCGGATGTGCCTCCGACCGCCATCGTAATCAGCCCCTAAAATAGATAACATTAATAAACAAAAGATATTTTAACAACTATATTTTTGCAAACAATATTAAACCCTTCGATATTTTTAACATCGATATTACTTACCTAAAATCGATATTCTTGACCACGAGAATCTGTATGTCGATATTCTGACCCATGATATTTGCAACTCAATATTTGTGCAAGTCGATATTTTTGATTCGATATTCTGTCTCTGCACCTTAGGAATGATCAACTCCCCAGAATATTTCAGGACAACTGTTTAGCTAGATGGGAACAACGGGGTTTTGGCAGAATTGGGGACCTACTCGCGGGGAACCATATGGCATCATTTGAGGTGGTTGGTGGTAGATTTAATATTGGGCCTCTGGACTTTTTAAAATATTTACAGCTGAGGGATTTCCTTCTGAGAAAGGCTGGGGGTGTATCTGGTTTTACGCAAATTCACCTGATGGAAATGTTAACAAAAAGCACTGGCCCCTCAAACTTCCAATTATTTGGCTGTCTGTTAGAGGGGGTCCCAGATAATCTGGATAAGCACAATGAAAAATGGCAGGCAAGGTTCGATCTGTCGGACTCTGGCTTCCTGAAATCACTCGAGCTGGGCGGGTGAATTTTGTGTTCGTCAAACCTGTAATCACAACATTATAAAACAATTTTTGATTTGTACATAACACCAGCTAAAATTGCTAAATGGAGCTGGGGCTGTGGGGACTCGCTGCACTAGATGCTGTACATCTAACACAGACCTCGTTCAAATGTTCTCCTCATGCCCCAGCCTAAAATCACTTGGGTTGGAAATTGTAGGTTTTTTAGGCGAAATCCTTAAAGTGAATATCTCCCCGTCACCTCAGCTTATGTTGTTGGGGGTGGATGAATTAAATAGAGGGGTCGAGGCAGAGCTAATTTTTTAGGATCTGTGTGGCCTCGGCTTGGCTGGATCCTCTTCCTCTGACTTTTCAGCAATGGAAGGGACGCTTACTATATGTCTACAATCTAGAAAATGACCTTTATGAACGAAAAGGCAGGAGGGTTAAAATTAAAGGGAGGACTCCTTTAGGGGCTGCTTTCGACCTGGGTCTCTCTGTTTAAATAAGATATTGCTGCTCAGCTTTAGGTAGAGGTGGCTCTGTTTTAATGCTCAGAATGTATTATTAACCTGCACCGTTCTTCTGTTGATTTCTATTTTTGGTCAAATTCATGAATTTCTCATTATTTAATGTATTTATGTGAACTTGCTGCTGCAATTTTATCAATCACATATTTTATAAACTAAAAAAAATGAACAGGCCAGGTGGAGGAGCAATGGAGGAGCTGACGGGGTGAGCCAGTAGGAAAAGAAGTCAATGCAGGAGCAGGTGGGAGCAAAGAAATATTTTAAGATTATAAATTGTTGATCAATAAATACCTTGAAAAGTTGTAGGATTATCAGAAAAAAGGCATTTTAGATTCTGATGATTATCATTTTCTGATAAATGGTACACCATCCAATGCCAAAGGTAGCACAGACATTTTAAGAAAAATCCATACTCTGATATGGGGCAGATCATTTCTGATGGTCATACCAGATGTCTCCTCAGTTTACTTTTGAAATAAGCATGAAAATGATATTAGGTTGTGTGCTCAATACATATAAGCCCACCTATGTGTTATTCTGAACAGTATGTGATGCTCTCACAAATGATTTTTTCCTAAATGAGAATATCATTATTTTATAAAACACCTATTACAGGCAAAAGATTGAAAAGGCCGTAGGTACCTGCTGTATCCCTAGTTACTTAAGATAACTTTAATTGGCCAATATCAGTGGTTTTTTTTATTTAAAATGGTATGTTTGAACTGACATTTTCTCCTAACTACAATGTCCATTTAACCTTTGTTTATTTCAGTGAATATGTATTTATATATAAGTGTGTGTGTATGTATGTATATATATATATATACTTATATATATATATATGTGTATACACACTGAAAAACAAAGGTTAAAGTGACATTATAGTAAGATGTGGAAATAAGACAAAAATAAATATACAAATTAATGTTCAAAAACCAAAAAACACTGAAATTCATCAGTTATATTTTTTTTAAGTTGTCCTCTGGCTGGGTCCCTATAGGTCCACCCAACACGTGCCAGGGGCTCATGTGTTCACACACTGCCCCCTTATACTCTGGGGCATATTACCAAGGATTTGCGATAATTATCGCAAAGCGCGCTTAGCGCTGTTTTCTTTATCGCCGGCTATCGCTGGATTTCATCGCGGAGATAACGTGTTATTATCAACGCTTATCTCCAAGGCGATAAAAATCCAGCGATAGCAGCGAAACCCAGCAATAGCGCGAGAAATCCAGCGATAAATTCACTGCGCTAATGAAAAGCTCGCTAATAGGCAGGTGAGGACTTAACCTTACAATCCACCTCCCATTGACAAGATGGTTAAGTCAAGTTTTTATCAGGTGTTAAATTCCAGCGATAATCGCGGTTAGCGCGACTTTTTATCGCTTCACGGGCATTGGTAATAGGGGAAGTTGTGTTTGCGACTGTTTGCAGTCGCTTAGTTGGGAACGCCTACTTTGCATGTCATTAGCGATAATTATCGCTGACATGCAAAGCGGCAACAAAACGGCCGCTATCGCCATTAAGCTGTCGCTAACAGCTGTTAGCGACAGCTTGCTAATAGGGCGATAAAAATATCGCCGCTTTATCGGCAAGAAGTGCCGCTAAAGTGGCGATACTGCCCTTGCTAATATGCCCCTCTATTTTTTAAACTTTTCTCGTACATGGGAAAAGAGTCCCCGACTGAATTTCTCAAAAACGGCTGAACAGATTTACACCAAGGTCTAACTTCCTGCCAAACTTGATGTATTTCCGTTCAGCTGTTTTTTATGTGCGCAGACTTTTCCATGAAGGAGCCAAGGTGAATTAACTTTTTTGGGGAACGGTTTAGAAGATTCGTCAAACGGTGCAAATGTTATTGAGGAAACAAAAACGCTCTTCTTATGGAAACTCTTACTTGAGCATTACTACACAGTGGCAACCACCACTGTGTGTGTGTGTTTATATAGATAGCCTCTCTAGAGCTGTTTCAAATCTTTGTTAAGTGGGAGAGTAGAAATGATACATTTTGACCCTATATGTGTGTAAAGGAGGGGAAGGATCAAGGTCCAGACCGCGTCGTGTTAAGCAAGGTTTTATTCTACAATATCGCCTTCGTTTTACAGAGGCCAGTGTTACTAGACAGGGATAATGCGTCTTATCCGGTCTTTGGTTCGTTCGTCGCTCCTTCCGTCTTCAGGATACGATCTTCCCTCTCTTGGTCACATTACTCCGGCACATAGAGAGAAGGGAGAACAGTGTCACTGCCTCATATACTTCAAATGCAGTAGGGAAGGGAGTGGGGGAACACCCGTCAAGTGCCCTAAGCAACGTAAAAGTGTGTTAGTACTCGGGAAACGGGTAACCGGGGAACAGAGACAGAGAGAATCGTCCTAACGGTTGAACTTCTCACTTCCTCCAACCCACCCCGCAACTTTGTTCCGTACCTTAGTAAGCCACGCTCCTCCAGGAGCGTGGCCGGGCGCAGCGAGGAAACGTTGGCCTCCTGGCATATCCGACGTCTCCGTCTCCTCTGCAGACCTTCGCAAGAGCGGCTGCTCTTCGGTTGGCGGGCCCGGTGTTCTTCCTCCGGCGTCCTCCTCGTCTCGGCTTTCGCTGTTTCCGGAGTGGTCACACACCAGCATTGGAGATGCGTATCGCCTTATTGGTCTGTGGGTGATGACGTCCGTGTTGTGGGCGGTGCTAGCGGAGCCCGTCTCCCGATTAAAGGAACTGTGTTCCAGGAAAAAGGTGTCCGCCACTTGCGTGGTATCTGGTGTGGTAGTCCAGTCGTCCTGCTGGGGGGAGAGAAGAGGACCATTGAAAGGGGGTACGGTCCACCATGTTTCAGCCAGCTCATGTCCCTCTCGGTCAGGATGGGAACCGTGACACACCTCCCCCCTAGGATTCTCCCGATCGGGGAGAGGGAACACTCTGGAGAGGAAGTCAGCGCTCCCATTATCCAAGCCTTTCCGATGTTTCACAACGAAAGAGAAAGGCTGCAAAGACAGGAACCAGCGTAGGACCCGGGGGTTTTGGCCCATGTTTCTGCTCATCCACTGAAGCGGGGCATGATCAGTATATAGGGTAAAGGGGTGGCCTTCGAGATAATACCTCAGTTTGTCTATGGACCATTTGACCGCAAGGCACTCTTTCTCAATTGTGGGGTATCTTGTTTCACGGGGGAATAGCGTCCTACTTATGAAGAGTATTGGATGTTCGACCCCCTCTGGGGACAGTTGGGACAGAACCGCTCCTATGCCGTAGTTGGAAGCATCAGTGTGTAAAATGAAAGGTTTAGAGAAATCGGGGGAAGCTAATACTGGACTGGTGGTAATGGCTGTTTTTAGTTGTTTGAAGGCGTTTACTAAAGGGCTCAGCTGGATGTAACAAGGCCTCGGTTTTATAGTCTTTACGAAGAGTGTCAGTTAAGGGCCCAGCTATTTCTGAATATTGCGGAATGAAGCGTCTGTAATACCCTAATAGCCCAAGGAAAGCTCTCATCTCTCTTTTGGTTGTGGGGAACGGGGTTTCTGCTATGGCTCTCACTTTTTCTTCTTGCGGAGCTATCACCCCATGGCCCAATACAAACCCCAGATATTTGACCTTCTGAAATCCCATCCTGGATTTTCTTGAATTTATGTGCAGGCCAGCATGTTGTAGGGTGTGTAGGACTTCCTGTAGATGTTGCAGGTTTTTCTCCCATGTGGGGCTGAACACCACAATATCGTCTAAATAGGCCGATGCAAAGGACTGGTGTTCACGGAGCACCATATTCATGAGCCGCTGGAAGGTAGGTGGTGCACCGTGGAGGCCAAATGGGAGGACCGTGAATTCAAACAGCCCATCTGGTGTAACGAAAGCTGTTTTCTTTCTATCCGCCTCTTTCAGGGGGACCTGCCAATACCCCTTCGTGAGGTCTAGGGTGGTGATGTAGGTTGCCTCTCCTAACTTTTCTATTAATTCGTCTACCCTGGGTATTGGGTATGCATCAAAGGTGGATATTGAGTTAAGGGCACGGAAGTCCATACAAAACCTTGTGGAGCCATCTGGCTTGGGGACCATTACGATGGGTGATGACCATTCGCTCTTGGATGGACGAATGACCCCCATCTCCAGCATGTTTTGTACCTCCCTTCGGACGGCCTGTCTTTTGGCTGCTGGTATACGATATGGCCTTTGTTTTATGACCTTCCCCGGAATGGCCTCAATGGTATGTTCGGTTAGGGTCGTCATCCCGGGGTTGTCAGAAAACATTGACGTGAAGGGATGTAAGATGGAACCAAGGGAGTGTCGCTGCTCTTCAGACAGGTCGTTATTAATCACTAATTGGTCTACTGTCTGGGATGAGTTCTGATGAGACGGTAGAGTGAGATGGGCTGCAGTGGGTGCAGGACCCAGCCATTTTTTTAATAGGTTGATGTGGTATGTTTGTTTGCGCGAAGGCCTGATCTGAACTTTGTAACTGGTGTTGCCTACCGTACCCACCATTTTATACGGGCCTAACCATTCTGACTTAAACTTACTAGTCGAGGTAGGTAATAACACCAAGACCCAGTCGTTAACGACCAGGCGCCTCCACTTCTTTCCTTTATCATAAAACTGTTTCTGCTTCTCCTGTCTTCGTTCCAAATGGGAGTAGGCAAGATCTCTTAACTTTCCTATTCTGCTTTTAAGATTCTGTGTGTATTCTAGAAAGCCCCGGGTCTCCTCTGCCTCTTCCTTTTCCCAGGCCTCTTTGGTCATTTCTAGGAGTGACCTCGGTTGCCGTCCATATAGCATTCGAAAGAGGAGCACCCTAGGGAACTCTGGACTTGACTCCTGACTACGTAAAGGGCGAGAGGGAGGAGTTGGTCCCACTCTTTTCCTTCATTCTGTAGCATTTTCTTTAGGACCATCTTCAAGGTTCCGTTGTAACTCTCCACCAATCCATCAGTCTGTGGATGGTACACCGAGGTTTTTATGTGGCGAAGGTTCAGGGTTTTACATACTTCTTTCATGAGGCGAGATACAAACGGGGTCCCTTGATCTGTTAAGATCTCTCGAGGGAATCCCACCCTAGAAAAGAGTTCAATGAGTTTCTCAGCTATGTTGGATGTGGTAGGGGCCCTTAGAGGAAAAGCCTCGGGGTATCTGGTGGAGTAATCTACTATCACCAATGCATACAGATGACCTTTCTTAGTTTTTGGTAAGGGTCCGATGAGGTCCATGCCCACTCTCTCGAAAGGAGTGCCAATCATCGGTAGCGGTTGTAGGGGCACCTGGGGAGGACGATATGTGTTTTTCCTCTGGCAGGTGTCACACTCTTGGCAGTGTTTTTTTATATCTCCATATACGCCTGGCCAATAAAAGTGTCGTAACATGTTTTGTGTTGTTTTCTCAGCCCCTATATGCCCTGTCGTAAGGTGGGAATGGGAAAAAAAAGTATCTGGTCCCTAAAAGACATAGGGACGAGAAGCTGCGGTCCATTGTCCTTCGCGCTTATTCTGTATAAAAGGCCCTTATCAATGGTGAAATGGGGATATGAAGTGGGTGTGTCTTGGTGTTGTGCATTCTGCTAGGCGTTTTGCAAGGTTGGGTCGTTAATCTGTGCGAATTTAAAACTTCTGTCTAGGATCCAGGGTTCTGGGGAGATGAGAGCTGGCGCTATGTCTTGCTTTTCTCCTCTACATTCTACTTTCTCTTGAGGCCCATGCACAATCTTGAGGAATATGTCTAAAAACCCAGGGTTATCTGTTCCGATTATCAATTCTTCCGGTAATTCCACCAACATCCCCACCCTCATGGCATAAGGCTTCCCCTTGGCAGGCGTGAGGACGATCACAGCCACTGGATATGGTTTTACATCTCCCTGTATGCATCTGATGTGTACTAGTGCTTCAGGTACTATCTGGGTAGGTCTTACCAAGTCTCCCTGAATAACGGACTGCCTGCACCATGAATCTGAAAGGGCCTTCACTGTTCTCCCATTCACCTCCACACTTACATAAAAGGCGCTCCCCAACTCGGCTGTATACAGGATGGATCTTGGGATATACCCCACTTCCATGGGTTCTTCTGTTGATTTCTTGCGGGAACACACGCGGGCTATGTGACCCCATTCGCCACAGTCAAAGCACTGTGGCCCTTTATAGGGGGGTCCCTCTGGTTTCACGGGTCTAGAGCGAGGAACGTCTGGGGGTGGGCGATAAGTCTTTTTCTCGGTTTTCGCTGCGACTGCTCTGTTCGGTTTCTCTGGCTCCCATATGGCAGCTCGGGGTTGCGCGCGTGAAAAATTGGTGGCCATTTCAACCGCTTGCTCTGTTGTTAAGTGCGTGTGCTGGCGAAGCCACCTCTGGGTATTGTATGGTAAGGCCTCTAAGTATTGTTCGAGATATACTTTGTCCATTATCTCTTCCTTGGTACTCTCGCTGGGTTTCAACCATTTGTCTGCTGCTGATTTTAGGCGGAAGAATAAGGTTCTGGGGTTTTCCCCGGGTGCACCTCTTTCCCTCCTAAATCGTACCCTGAAAGCCTCGGCGTCCAGACCCAGGTGGTCTAGAATTACTTCCTTGATCATCGCATATGGGGAGTTGCCATTTGCGTTCGCCACCTGATAGGCGGCTTGAGCATAATTTGTCAATTGTTTTCCTCTCTGGAGAGAGGATGCAGAATCTGAGATTGATTCCTAGGCTATCTGGAGGAGCATGGAATTCTTACTGGGCAAAGAAGGCTCACCTGGCTCCTGAAATGCATGGTACTTACCAAGACTATTGGCCAGTCAAGAGTCACAGATCCATCCAAGAAAATTGCTTCTACTGGATAATCTGAGTGTTCTAGTCTATAGGTTTAACAACTGTCTTGTTGCTGGGATACAGAACCATCCTCCATCATGGAAACCTTAAACATACATACACACAATATGGAGGAAGCTCACATTTGCATTTTGACTACAGGGAAAAGACTTTACACTGAGACTTTACACTGAGGGTCAGTGCTGCACCACTGAAACTATAATCACTACCACCAGCAGTGTTCCATTGATTAGAAAGCTGAGTTGAGTGAAGACCTAATGGAAGTGAGACATTTTGATATCACCTATTTCACTGCTACACTAAAGGGAGCACTTGAGTTGGTGTTTAGGTGGCTTTAAAACCAGGGACCACTTAAATATAGCCTAAAAATTCAAAATAAGGTGAAACATCTAAGGACAAGCAAATGCAGTCTCACACAGTAAATGTCACAGAGCATTGATCAAGCAATGTTCAGATAGTGAGTGAAGTTGGAGAGGGAGGACCACTGTGCACACTGTGACTATAAAAAGCACTACTCATACAATGACTGGGGAAGAGTCAGGGAGAAGCATTGTTCTTATGCTAAAAGCTTTGTGTAGACAGTTTGACATTGTAGGAGAAACAATGTTGTGCAGAAAGTGAGTTGGAGAGGCATGAGAAGTAGACATTGAATGAATTGTATGAAGTGGGGTGAGAGGGTCCTTTACTTGCCTCTCTCTACGATGGGATCCTTCTTTTCTTTGGCGGTAGCAACCATCACAGCACAAGTGCCCCCTCGTTAAACAATTCACAATGGTTGTTGAAAATGACTTAATCATCACCTCTCCAATATCGCTGACAATATATGCACCTGCATAAATGTGCATTTAGACGATGTTTTTGCGTTACTACTGTTGTAGGTGCATATCTTTATGAACAATGTTTTCTTTCTGCACAAAAGTAGGGTAAAACAATATTGTTTTAATATTATTTTTTATCTTATTTAAGTTTGCCAGTTTGTGTTGATTTGTATATGTTTCCATAATTCATATATGTATTCTACCAAAATTGCATTTAACATTAATGTGTGAAGGCCAGCACTGGGAAACAGAATTTTTACTGCTAGTATTGTGTCTTATATGTCTGTGATTCCCACAACTTATTCTTACATAAATCTTGAGATATAAGTAGAGCCTGCTCACAGGCTTTCAGGTCTCGAGAACCAGACAGCACAAGCTATCTGGTTGTTCAATAAATGTTGTTGCATACTAAGAATTTATAATAGTCTCACAGCCCAATCATTGCTTACCATTGGTTGGCTTTATTGTCACTCTTATTTGCTTGCTTCTTTTTCAATGCCTTGGTTTCCTGATCTTGTGTGTGTCCCTCCCTTGTAGCATAGCATAGCATAGCTACTTTACTATCATTTTGATTGGCTGACTTGTATCTCTCCACTGATTAATTTTAGGGAACTACTTTTTTTTCTCTTTGGTTAAGCACACCATGATAGTGCACATGCTTTCCAGCTATCTCCCTCATCTGTTCTCCAATGCCAAAAACCCTTCCCCATACTCCATTTTGCTCTCCCCATTATGTGCTGCTCTGGCTCGTGTGCTTCGTACCTGCCAAACTCCCCCATAATCAGTGTTGCTCGCTCCTTCATGTGCTTCTCTCTCTGTCCCACATGTTGATCTGTCCTTCATGTGCTGTGATGCTTTTCTCCTCCTTCCCTCCTGGGCTTTATTCTTCTTTGTGCCCCCCACCTACTCACTCCCTGTTCATTCTCCCCACTCGATACTCCATTGCCCCCAACCCTGTAGTTCTTTTAAATAAATAAATTTATTAAAGTACCTGCAGTTAATAAAAAGATCGAGTTTATTTATGTGGTGGTTTTGAGCTGAATTGTTGTATTCTTCTGCTTGGCAGCCTGTGATCAAGGACGAAAGTTTGAAACGCGTGAGGCAGAATGCCAATCCCTGGAATCTTCAGTGTTGTACCTGTTACTTACCTCGATGAGAGTGCAGCTTCGCCCCTTCGGACGAACTATTTGCTTCATATATATAAATATATGGATATAGATATATATTGCATGCATAAAGTCAGTACAGCGCGCACTCGGAAGAACTATTTGCTTCATATATATAAATATATAGATATAGATATATATTGCATGCACAAAGTCAGTACAGCGCGCACTCAGACCAAAACAGTAATACTTCAGCAAAAAAGGGGATTTATTGCTTCATAAACCCTCTGTGACGTGTTTCGACCGGTATATGGTCTTGATCACACAACGGAGTGCAACACACAGGCGTCTTTACATACATGAAAGTAAAAACCAACATAGGACTCCAAAATGTGTACAAACAGTGAAAACAGCGGCCATTTTGAAACGTCTTCCAACTAACGACTTTCAATTGAATCTTGTTTAATGTAAACCATTAAAGCGCATAATACTTGCTAAATTCCACACACATCCCCATGCTAAATGTCTTTCATGACTTTAGTGCCTGCAAATAGTAACAAATGCCACATATAAAGTGAATACTGATAGGGTGAATATTGAAAACACTGCATTCGGGAATATGTCTACCAACCTTGGGGGTGAAGGAACTGAAGTCGGCTTAGTGCCAGAAAATACCCCCAATAAGAAGGTGATGTTCCAATAAAATGGAGCTATGTGGCTAGACCATCATCGCAGAACAATACTAGTGCCTAATTAGCCCATAGAGGTGTGGAAGGCAACAAGGCATGGCACCTTAATGGTGACTACTGACAGGACACGCTACAAGGCCCCAGGACGCTTGCAAAACAGTGCATAGTGATTTAAATCCATAAGAAACCATAAATAGTGCATATTAAATACAATGCAAAAAATAATAAAATGAAACAAATAAAACAAATCTGTGGTTTCTTATCTGGAGGGTGCGTTCTACCTGATGGATGTCTTGAAGAAAAGGGTAGGAAACCCATGACGTAACACTAGATCAAATCCAGGGTCCCTTCCTTTCCTCCTAAAGAGATAGACATAACGACAGATAAGTTCTTTGTCAGGATTCTCAGAATAACAGTTTGACATAATATACAAACAATCTGCATAGGTTGCTTCACAAACATATAATATGCAGAAATACATAGTCGCTACAGAAAGCAAATGCTGGTCTGCTCAAGAAACAGGAGAGGCAGGGGGACTGAAGGCAGGTGGGAGAAGAGATGGAGGAAAAACAGCTATTCCTCCCGAAGATGTATTGCCATCTCTTCATCAATGTTGTGACCTCCCGGATAGCAGGTCCCAAGGCTAATGATGTGCCTTGATTCTCTTTTCCTGAGTTGGAATACCCTGTTGCCATCTCTGATGTTGCTATTAACTTGTTCAATGGCATAGTAACTGAGTTTAGAACAATCAGAAAAATTATGTGTTTCGAAATGCCTTGCAATTGGATAATGCTGATCTTTATTCGTGATGGCCCTCATGTGCTCCAATACACTCTTCTTGGCCATGAGTGTTGTACTTCCCATGTATTTCAGAATACAGGGGCATTCCAATATGTATACAACAAAGGTAGAGCTGCATGTTAGAAACTGTTTGATGGAAATACCGGTGCCAGTGCTAGGGTTGAAATATTCATTTTTCATGCGGCTGCTGCAACATGCTTTGCAGTGGCCACATGGAAAAAAGCCCTGCAGATTGATACCCCTCCTCTGGTCCGTGGTAGTGATATCACTGTGTACCAGAATGTCTTGAAGGCTGTGTCCTCTTCTATAGGTGATTCTTGTCCTGTCAGGGAAGGCGGCACCTATAATTGGGTCTCTGGTAAGCATGTCCCAATTCTTGGCTAAACTTTTCTGAATCTCTCTAGTGTTCCCACTGTAGGTGAGTATGACCCTGGTTTGATTACTCTCCTCACTGGATTTCATCTCAGTGATACTGTCTTCTAAGGTCTTGTTTCTTTTGACCCCTTTCACTTTTTCCATGGCCCTCTGGAGTACCCACTTGGGATAGCTCCTTTCAATAAATCTAGAAATCATGATTTGTTGTTCGTCCTCAAAGGCAGAGTCAGAACTACAGTTACGTTTTGCCCTCAAGAGTTCCCCATAGGGGATACTCCATTTTAGGTTGTCAGGGTGACTACTCATGGCATGCAGTAGAGTATTACCCGCAGTAGTCTTTCTGAATAGTCTTGTGTGGCTCTCATTGTTGATGATTTCCACCTTTGTGTCAAGATACTCAACTTCCTTCCTGCTCACATTGCTGGTAAACTTGAGATTAAAGTTGTTGGAATTCAGTCTGCATACAAAGTCCCTGGCTTCATTTTCGGTGCCTTTCCAAATTAAAAACAGGTCATCAATATACCTGAGCCAAAGAACCACCCTGCTGAAGTCACCCATCAAGGTCATATCCCTCCTGATCTCTTCCTCCCATGCGCCCAGGAACAGGTTCGCAAAACTAGGAGCGAAGCACGTTCCCATCGCAGTCCCTAAGATCTGTTTGTATATGCTACCATTGAACATGAAAAAATTGTTGTGAAGGCAATATCTATTTAGCAGCATGTAGGTGTGTTCCATGTGCCAAATGGGTCTCCTGGAAAGGTACTTGGCACAAGCCGATATACCTTGTTCATGCTCATTGATAGTATATAGGGAGTTGACATCCATGGTGATTAACAGAAAGTCATTCTGCCACTGTATATTGCAGATCTTGTTCAGAAAGTCCTTTGTATACCTGACATACGATGGTAGGGTGATAACTTGGTCCCTGAGGAAGTGATCAACTTATCTGGAAACATTCTCCAGTGCACTGCCTCTGGAGGATACGATGGGTCTGCCTGGAGGATTGGATTTGTCTTTGTGTATTTTCGGGAGGAGATACAGTACTGAGAGTTTTGAAAATCCTTTTTTGGGAAACAGTCCTCCTCCCATTCTAGAAGGCCTTTATCCTTCCAGTCCACTAGTCTACTCCAGATATCCGTAATGCTGTCACTGTATTCTGTTCTTCTGGTGGTCACATACGCCATTGGATCATTCAGTTGGCGCATGACTTCTTCTATGTACATACCTCTTCTCAGAATAACAATATTCCCCCCTTATCTGCAGGTCTTATGACTATGCTGTTATCACTTGCCAAATCTTTGATGGCATTCCTTTGTTCAAGGTTAAGATTATGTGAAAAGCTGGTAGATGTTGAAAAACAATTTTTTTGTCTAAATTTCAGTAACTGGTTGCTTACCATATATTGAAAGGTATCAATATTATCGTGAGACATATTGGGTAAGAATTTGGATTTAGGTTTGAAACTGGTGGTTGCAGCTTTGTCATAGGATATATCAAAATCATCCAACATTTGATATACATTGACTACCACATTGCCTCCCTCACCCACCAATTCATGCAGGGTTAACAAAGTATCTATATCCCCAATGTTGAGTTCACTGCCGGCAATGACCCTTCTTGCATTGTTTGATTCCCTGTTGGAACTGGGTTTCAGTTTATGCCACTTTTTAAGTTTCAATTTGCGGCAAAATCTAAAAATGTCAATGCACACCAACTGTCAGTTGGTGTGTAAGTGGCTGCATGGGTTGGTGAGTAGCTACATGAGTGTCTATGTGGGTTAATGATTGGTTGTCTGAGTACCTGTATGGGTGCCTGAGTGTCTGTGTGGGTGGGTGGGGGGGTGTGACTCCCTGAGTGGATGTGTGAGTGGGTGATTCACTGGGTGTATGGGTTCATGAGTGCATCTGCGAGGGGCTGTATGGGTGAGTGACTGTGCGTCTGGCTTTGCTGGTGAGTGAATGGAAGTGTCAGTGGTATATGTGTGAGTAACTACATATGTCAAAGGCAGTATATGTGAGTGTTGGAGTATATAAGTGACTATATGTGAGAGTGAGTGATTGTGAGAGTGGTTGTATGGGTGATTGCGTGTTTGTGTCAGCGACTGTATGCAGAGTAAGTATGAGTTAGTATCTGTATGAATAAGTGAGGTGGTGTGTGTATAAATGTACAGGTGAGTAAATGGCAGTGTGATTGATTCTTTTTTTAAATTGTTTTTATTATCATTTTAACTTTATGGGTGAGTGGTGGTGTGTGAGTGTCTGTATGGGTGCATGAGTGCATATATCAGTGGCTGAATTGATGAGTGACTGTGTGTATGAGTGACTGTATGGGTGAGTGAGTGGATGTGTGTGTAGACCTATGAATCAGTGAATGGGTATGTACTAACTGGTATTGGTGTGTCTATGGTTTCAAGAATGGTAGTCTGTATTTTAGAGTGGGTGTATGAAAGGTTACATTGGGGTATGAGGGGGTACATCAGAGATTAAGTGGATGATATAATCAGTGATGTCATCAGTGTTGTCATTAATGTGATTTCACTGACCATGTCATGAGTGATGTAATATGTGACGTCATCAGCAGTGCATTGCGGGGGCACGAGTTATAGTTAGCTCAGCTAACTAGAACAGCTGAATTTCTCTGGTTTTGTATGAGTGATATGTCAGCCTAACTATAACGTCCTTGAAACCTGTGGTTTTTCCAATGAATATCTAAGGTTTTTTAAATGCTAATTCCGAACTATAACGTCCCTGAAACCTGTGGTTTTTTCAGTGAATTTCTAAGGTTTTTTAAATGCTAATACTAACTATAACGTCCCTGATAGCTGTGTTTTTTTCTGTGAATTTCTAAGGTTTTTTAAATGCTAAGTTCTAACCATGCCTACATAGGTAGGACATGTACAGAAAGAGGAAGAAAGGTGCAGAAAGAAGCAAGAAAAATACAGAAAGAGACATCAGAAGTCCAGAAAGAGGAAGAAAGGTGCAGAAAGAAGCAAGAGAAGTGCAGAAAGAAGCAACAGAGGTGCAGAAAGAGGCCTACTTCGGCTGTACCTTTCCACAGACTCATGCAAAGTAGCCTAATTACTAATCCTTCTCCCAAGATGTCTTAAACCTCACTTTTCTCTTGAAGGTTCACTATTCATTGACTACTCAGAATGTTAGGCCTCCCAAATGCAAAACAGCAATCCTAACCATATCACTGTTGTAAGTCTCACCAAGTTTGTGAAGGTATGCATGCGTATGTCTGCTTTTACCTAGTGACATGTTACATAAAAATAAACATAGAAATACTTGAATACCTGTGTTTCAAACAGCATACTCTGTAAATTTGTGTACAAAAAGGATTATGTATTGCTTTCTGCTCATAATACAGGGCACATGGGTATTCAATAGTATATTTGAGGGGCACTATAACACCTATATACATAAGACATCTCTGCCTGTGCAACCGAATGACAGAGCAGAACTGAGAAGATTTGACCACCGATAGGAGAAGCTACCGCTTTTTAAGCTACCATCTTCAGATGCATAACACATGTGAGAATACATGTACAAGTAGACATATACCTCAGTCACGAGAGCACACAGGCCTTTAAACTTGACAGTTGCACTTCCCATTTGAGTACAGAAAGAGGCGATAGAAGTACAGAAAAGCAAGAGAACTGCAGGAAAAAACAGGAGAGGTGCAGAAAGAGTAACAAATGTGCAGCAAGAGGCAAGAGAGGAGCAGAAAGAGGCAAGAGAGGTACAGAAAGAGGGAAGAGGAGTATAGAAAGAAGCAAGAGAGGTGCAGAAAGAGGCAAGAGAGGTGCAGAAAGAAGGAAGAGGACTGCAGAAAGAGGCAAGATGGGTGCAGAAAGAAGCAAGAAAGGTACAGAAAGAAGCAAGAGAAGTGCAGAATGAAGGAACAGAGGTGCAGAAAGAGGCAAGAGAGGTGCAGAAAGAAGGTAGAGGGGTGCAGAAAGAGGGGTGTAGAAAGAGGCAAGAGGGGTGCGGATGCACAGCTTTAGGTTGTTGAGAAAGACTCTTTTTCCTTGATCTGTGAAGTGTACTCCATCACTTCTGTAAATGTCATCCATATCAAAACGTAGATTGTTGTTCTATATGGAGCCCATCCTATGGTCTCTGAGGTAAGCAGAAACAGCTTTATTGACATTCTTTCTAGCTTTCTCAATCTGTGGACAGAATTGATTTGACCACTTCCATTTCTGTCTTTGGCATATATTAGAGTATACAAAGACAGTTTGAGGAAAAAGCAACATCAATTGTGCAAAGGTGTCCTTCATTAGCATTTCCAGACCTACCCCAGTCAATGTGCCTAGGTCATTGCCACCACAGTGCACAATCATGAGGTCAGGGGGTTGGAGATGCAAAAAGGTTTTAACCAAAGGCATCAATTGGTGCCACTTTAATCCTCTCTGGGCAATCCATTTAATATCCACATTTTGCAAAGCTAGATCTTTGTCAATACCTCTGAGTTCAGCATACCTTTTGCACCAGAAAACATAGCTGTGCCAAACAATCCATACTGTAAGCATCTTGAAGGGATGTCTGGAAGTAATGAAAAGATGTCTGTAGCTGAGGTAGTCAGTTGGTAGAATGAGAGGTATCTAAAATGGTGGACAAGATGCTGTTTTTTAAAAAGTAGAGAATTGATTGGCTGTTTAAGAACATTGGACATTGAAAAATAGGGTGCATGTTACTTTTTTTAAAAAGCAGTTTCCTATTGGTTAATAAAAATATTTTGAAAGGTACAGTAGATAGGATAAGGTGATATTTTGGAATTGTCAACCACACCTCCTGTTTGCATTTGCAACATTGTGTGCTGAACTTGAAAATATGGTGAACTTGTGACCTGTCAGTTCAGTTGAATGTTGCATTTACTGTTACTATGGAAACTGGCATTAAGCAGAATGGGGGAAGGGTTGAAACTTAACTGTGGACTTAAAATGTGAAATTGTAATTTATATGTAGGTGATATCTTATTAAAGTAAGATTTCCCAAGTCAGTACTATCTTTAGAAGTGGTGTGTTCTTAAAAAATAGTGGTATTTTTATTTGTAATATATTTTTGAACTCCCGTATGGATTTGCGGCTCCATCGCGATGGTGCACGGTGGAATCGCGACTCCAAAAAATTCCAGAAGCAGTTTGGGCACTTTTAGAAGTCAGTTGGTAGGGGTTCATATGTCTAACCAATAGAAATGTGTTTTACAATTTGAAATAATGTAGGAAGCAATGTGATTTGTTACTTACATGTATTTGTGTGGAGAAAGAGAGGGAAACCTTGCCATTACTGGTTTTAACTTGCTGAGAGTGGTACATTACATTGATTGTATGCATAAGAAAATCTTTTATGAGTTTGTGATATTTGAAATTCTACAAATCAATTTGAAAGGTGAGTAATACATTTATGTGGTGTACTATGTGTTAGGTTTATTTTTAATCAATAAAAATTATTCATGAACTGTGATATATGAAATATATTATTAAATGTAGAGATGTGTATTGTAGTTTGTTTTTTGTACTTAAATGTTGTTTGAAATAGATTTTGTATAGTAATATGTGTATATTGGAAGATGGATTAGTGATTATGGTAGTTTGTATTAGTGTGCGGATATGTACATTTGTAGTATACCGCATAATTTTAGCTGTTGTTTTAAATTTGGAGGTGGAGTCTGTCAAGTTTTAAGGTGTGCATGGAGTTCTGTCTCAAGTATGTCTCTACTTGTATATGTATTTTCACATGTCATACATTTGAAGGTGCATGATGTATAATAAAGAGGTGTTGTTGTTTTTTATGTGGTAGGCTCATGACTGTGAGTAGTAGTAGAATGGTGTAGATACAGCACAAAAGTGTGGTTTAAAAAATGCTGACATAGGGTATTATTTATTAGGCTTCTTTTTTTAAAGTTTCTAGAGAGGTACAGTTGAAATATGCCGCATAAGTTTTGGTGTTTGCTTGAAATTGGAAGTTTGTTCTGTGAATTTTTAATGTTTGGATAGTGTTATGGTACAGACATATTTATGTATGCTTTTAGGAATATGGTAAGAGTTTTAGTAAAGACATGTGAAGGGTTCCTGCTTTGTATTTGGGTAGGTGTAACATTATAAGTAGTTGTAGAATGGTGAAGCAGCAGTGTGAAAGTGAGGTTTGAGATGTTTGTAGAGATGTTATTTATTAGAGTAATTTGTATGATGTGAGGAAAGTTATATTTCATATATACCGCATAATTTTCAGTGTCTGTTTGAAAATTGAAGTGTAGTCTGTGAAGTTTGGAGCTGTGGATGGTGTTGTGACTGAGATATGTGTCTACTTGCACATATATTACGCTATGTGTTATGTGTGTGAAGATGATAGATGTATAAAGCACAGGTATATATTTATGTGTGTATTACTTTTATATATGATGCTGCTAGCAAAAGGTACAGACATATGCATACATGGTTTTAGAAGTATGGGGAGACTTTCATGAAAGATAAGTGAAGTGTTGCTTTCCTGTTAGCTATGCTGTATACTCGATTAGTACTAGAATAGTGAAGCTGTATTCTGCTACTACTCAGGATGTTGCACTTCTCCAATCATTCAGGCACTACTGTAGTACTATTCCAATCACCCAGGCAGTACACATGCACTTATAAAATCACCCAGGCACTACCTATGTACTTTTGCAATCTCGCAGATATTACTCCTGCAATCATGGAATCACCAGGTATTACCTATGTACTCTTCTAATCCCAGAGACATAACTGCTGCAATCATGTAATCACCAATGCGTTAGCTATACACTGTTTTAATCACACAGGCACTACCCTTGCACTCCTCCAATCACCCTGTCAGGATCTATGCACTCCTCCAATCACTTAGCCAGTGCGTATTTACTTATAAAATCACCCAGGCGCTACCTGTACACTTTTGCAATCACTGAGGCACTACCACAGTATTACTCTAATCACCCAGGCAGTACTGATGCACTTATAAAATCACCCAGGCACTTTCTATTTAGTTCTGTAGTCCCCCAGATATTACCTCTGAACTCATGCAATCACTATGCACTCATGCAATCACCTAGGTATTACCCAAGCACTCTTTGAATCATGTAGTCACTACTTATGTACTTATATAATCACCCAGGCACTACTGTTGCACTCTTGTAATCACTCGGGCAGTATCTTAGTACTTCTGTAATCACCCAGGAACTACTCATGGACTTATAAAGTCACCCACTCACTTCCTATGTACTCCAGTAATCCTCCAAATATTACCCCTGCAGTCATGCAATAACTCAGGCAGTAGTTATGTACTATCCCTGCAGTCTTGCAATCATGCAGGTTGTACCTATGCACTTATGTAATAACCTAGGCACTAGTCTTGCAGTCGTAGAATCACTGAGGCCGTACTGTTGCACTCATTTATTCACCTAGGCACTACTCCATGAGTCATCTATGCCTTCAGTTGCTATTTATACATTTATCCATGCACTCAAACTCTATGTGTGCACTCATGCAATTAGCCAGTCACTATCCATCTTCTCCTGCAATTACCCAGTGACTACCCTTGCACTCATATAATCACCCAAGCACTACCCATGGAGTTATGCAATCACTCAGGCAGATCTATTATATGTGTTAGTTACTAGGTTTCAGTATATTCCAGAACAATTGTATATATGTTTCTTTTAGATATCATGTATGATTTGAAAAGGTAGAGACATATGTATGCATGCTTTTAACAATATGGAGAGACTTATAGTTGAGTTATGTAATAGTCTGCTGCTTTATATTTGGCTAGGCCCAACACGTATGCAGTTATAAAAACACCCAAGTAGTTGCCATGCAGTCTTGAAATGATCCAGTCACTACATATGCACTGCTGTAATCACTCAGGCATTACTCTTGCACTCATGCAATCACATAGGTATTATCCATGCACTGTTTGAATCATGTAATCACTACTAATGCACTTATATAATCACCCAGGCACTACTGTTGCAGTCCTTCAATCATGGAGACACTACCCTTGTACTTATGTAATCACTCAGCCAGTAGTCATGCTGTTATGAAGTCATCCACGCACTACCTTTGCACTTATTTATTCACTCAGGCACTACCTCAGTAGTCCTATAATCACCCAAGAAGTACACATGCATTTATAAAATCACGTAGTCACTTCCTATGTAGTTATGTAAATCCGCAGATATTACCCCTGTAGTCATGCAATTACCCAGGCGTTACCTATGTACTCCTTTAATCCCCCAGACGTTACTCCTGTACTCATGCAATCACCAATGCATTAGCTATACAGTGCTTTAACCACCCAGGCACTATCCTTGCAGTCTTTCAATCACACACGCACTACTCTTGTAGTTATGTAATCACTCAGCCAGTACTCATGCACTTATAAAATCACTCAGGCACTACATTTGCACTCTTGTAATCACTCAGGCACTACCTTAGTACTTCTGAAATCACCCAGGGACTACTCATGGACCTATAAAGTCACCCACTCACTTTCTATGTACTTTAGTAATCCCCCAAATATTCCCCATGCAGTTATGCAATAACCCAGGCACTAGTTATGTACTATCCCTGCAGTCTTGCAATCATGCAGGTTGTCCCTATGCACTCATGTAATAACGCAGGCACTAGCCTTGCAGTCGTAGAATCACCCAGGCCCTACTGTTGCACTCATCTATTCAGCTAGGCACTACTCCATGAGTCATCTATGTCTTCAGGTGGTATTTATACACTTATCCATGCACTCAACCTGTATGTGTGCTCTCATGCAGTTAGTCAGTCACTATCTATCTTCTCCTGCAATTACCCTGCGACTACGTTTGGAATCATACAATCACCCAAGCACTACGCATGGAGATATGCAGATCTATTACATGTCTCAGTTTCTAGGTTTCACTGTATTTCAGAAATATTGTATATATATTTCTTTTAGATATGATGATGTTTTAAAAAGGTAGAGACATATGTATGCATGCTTTTAATGATATGGAGAGACTTATGGTTGACTCATGTAATAGTCTGCTGCTTTATATTTGGCTAGGCCCGACACTCATGCAGTTATAAAAACACCCAAGTGCTACCCATGCAGTCTTCCAATGATCCAGTCACTACATATGCACTGCTGTAATCACTCAGGCATTACTCTTGCACTCATAGAATCACCCAGACGCTACTGGTGCACTCATCTATTCACGTAGGTACTAGTCAGTGACTCATCTATGCCTACAGGTGCTATTTATACAGTTATCCATGCACTCAATGTTTATGTGTGCACTCATGGAATTAGCCAGTCACTGTCCATCTTCTCCTGTAATTACCCAGTGACTACCTTTGGAGTCATCCAATCACCCAAACACTACGCATGGAGTTATGCATTCACTTAAGCAGATCTATTACATGTCTCAGTTTCTAGGTTTCACTGTATTCCAGATAGATTGTATTTTTTTTTTTTTTTTGAAATTATTTATTCATATGCAAATTCTTCTTTGACATACTTAGCAGTGCGCCTACAACCTCACGGCCGGCTGTGCTTATACATAACTTTACTGTTCTGCTCAGCGCTTCCCACATCCCGGAAGCCGGTCAGCGCTTTGCTATTGCTTATCTTATTGCTCTGATGATGGGGCCTTTCTGCCATGTGTCAAATCTGTTATTTACAATTCCGAAACACTTTTTTTTATACAACTATACCTATTTATTCCAAACAAAAAAAATAAAAAACCAAAACTAAAACCAAAAACAACAACCCGTGAGGTGTCACATCAGTCTTTCACGCCTGGGCATCTAAGCTTGTGTCCTGGCCCGGCTGTGGGGAGCCAACACTGCAACTACTTTCTACGTGTGTTTTCCCATGTTGCTCTATAACCCCCGCCCGTGCAGACTATCAACTCCGATCACACAGCAGTCTCTGATCATAGCAGCCCATTCCACCCCGCAGTCCTCCCTATCTCACTGGGCTCTCGTTCACTTCTCATCACGCCAATGTACTAGCTTCCGTCTCTGCGCCTGGCTCTGCTTCTGTTATCGCTCCCCCGTTCCCACCCTTCAGATACTTGGTGTATAGTCCCCAAAATTCTTAGGTCTACTCCGCGGTGGTAGCAGGTCGCTATACGTTTCTGATTGTGTGCAACAGTAAAGTACATCTCGCGACCATTGCTGAGTCGTGGGTAAAGGTCCCCGCATCCAGCACATCGCAACTCTCCGCTTCGCCATCAACAGTCCCATATCTACCAATCTGCGAGCAGCTTTCGGCAGCCCCCTGGAATAGCCCAGTAGCGCTACCGTCGGGTCTGGGGGATCTCCAACTCCAGTATAGTGCTTATCTCTCGGAATATGTTCCCCCAAAACTCGAAGACGCCAGGGCAATCCCACGCTAGATGCACAAAGTCCGCCTCAGGGGCACGGCATCTTTCGCATGCAGCATCTGCTCGCAGGCCGTACCTATATAGTCTCTCCGGTGTGTAATACACTCTATTGATGTATTTAAAATGGATCAGTCTGTGTTTGCCATGTAGTGAGATGCGCTTCGTGTTGTTACAGCAATATGCCCACATGTCGTCATCAATAGCCACATCCAAGTCTCTTTGCCAGGCTAATCTTGCTTTAGTGTATTGGTTGGCTCTCTGGGACATAGCTATCTTATATAGGTTGGACACTATCCTACGCGGAGACTTTGTCTTAATGAGATACGATAATTCCCTGATCTCCGGCGGTTCATCCATGTCGTCCCCTAATTGCTGTCTCAGGGCGCTATACACTCTGTGGTATTGAAAACCCTGAAGTGGTGTAGCTGCTACTGCTGCGCCTGCAACTGCTTTCCATTGTTTTGCCACTCCGTCCGAGAAGAGATCTCCTATCTTGTGGATACCCAACGCCCGTAGCGCCTGTAGCACCCCTCTATCCCTGCATGGTGCCAGCCAAACCGCCCATTCCACCGGCGTGTCCGGAGAGTACAGTAGTGCCCCCGACGTTTGCTGCAATATGCAGTGCCATGCATGCCTTGTTGAGTTGAGGGAATCTAAAATGCCGGTCCTGCGGTCCACTGTTTCAAAAATGACCGCTGGTAGCGGGTGTGGGTCGGCAAACAGCCTCTCCAGCTTGATATATGGTACATTATCGGCCCCATGCATCCAGCTATGTGCCTGCGCCCCCTGTGCCACCCTGTAATATAGTTCTAAGTCGGGTGCTCCCAGTCCCCCCATGTGATAAGGTAGCGTGAGCGTCCGCCACTGTACTCGAGCTTGCTTGCCCGCCCATGCAAGCTTCACCAACGCTTTTTTAAGTCTGGCAAAAAAGGTGCGGGGAAGTACTATCGGTATATTTGCAAACAGGAACAGGAATCTAGGCAGCACCACCATCTTCATTATAGATACCCTGCCTATTAGTGATAAAGGGAGCCCGATCCATGTTTCGACGTCATCCTCCAGTTTATCTACCGCTGCTCCATAGTTTTCTCTGAGAACTACTTCCGGGTCTGTGTGCAACCTGATGCCCAAGTATCTGACCGACTCATCCGACCACTGCAACGGGAACTCCATCTGAAATGGAGTAGTGGACTTGGTGAGTGGGAAAGCTATAGACTTGGTCCAGTTCACCCTTAACCCCGATAGCGCCCGTAGTGTACCACCTCTCGCAGGACCGGTGCCAGATTGTCCTCCGGGTCCCTCACATATAGCAGGGTGTCATCTGCGTACGTGGATACTATAATTTTACAGCTGGGAAATCTGACGCCTCTGTGGCTGTGGTACTCCCTTAGCGCACACGCCAGTGGCTCCGCGATCAATGCATATAACGTGGGTGATAGTGGGCAACCCTGGCGTGTCCCTCTTGTGATCTGGATGGCGTCTGTTACCAGGTGTCCAAGTCGGATTCGCGCGTTCGGGGCGTCATATAGCACCCCCATCATTTGCAGGAAGTCGGGACCCAGTCCCATTCTGGTCAGCACCTGTCTCATAAAGGGCCATTCCACAGAGTCAAAAGCTTTCTCCATGTCCAGGAAAATTGCTATTGCTTTTGTGTCCTGCCTAATATGTTGCATTGTACCAAAGATTGTGCGCAAGTTATACGTGAGGTTTCTATCTGGGACAAACCCAGCTTGTTCCGGGGCCACCAATTCAGGGGTCAGTAGGTTCAGTCGTGTTGCTAAGATTTTCGCAAACAGTTTATTGTCCACGTTTAACAGGGAGAGCGGGCGGTACGACCCGCACTCCTCGGGGTCCTTACCAGACTTAGGGATAGCGACCAAAATAGCTTCTCTCATTGTTTGAGGCATTCTTCCGGTAATACACATAGTGTCAAACAATTCCTTTATGTGCGGGAGCAATATGTCTATGAAAGTCTTGTAAAAATTCACCGTTAGTCCATCAGACCCCGGGGCACCGCTTACCTTCATTCCCGCTAGGGCCTCCAGTATCTCATCTTTTTCTATGGGGAGCGAGAGAAATTCTCTATGCCCTTCCTGACTGACTGACTGACTGACTGAAATATTTATAAAGCGCTCTAATGCCGAGGCGTCTTGGCGCTGAAGTAATAGCCAACCACCAGATCTAGCGGGCCTAGGGCTTAGTGAAGAGCCATGTTTTGATCATCTTTCTAAAGAGATCCCTGCTTGGCTGCAGTCTCATGTGGATTGGGAGGGAATTCCACAGCTTAGCAGCTTGGTAGGAGAACCCCCTACCGCCCCATCTGGCTCTGCTTATAGTAGAGAGCAGGACCAATCCGGTGTTTGCTGACCTGAGGCAGCGTGCCGGTAGATATCTTGGGAATAGAAGTTGGATGGCTAACGCCCCTCCTCCATAAAGGGCTTTATGGACTATACATAAAGCCTTGAAATCTATTCTTCGGCGAACTGGTAGCCAATGAAGACTTTTTAGGCTTGCGGATGTTGGGTGATATTTAGGTAACTCAAGCAGTACTCGTGCAGCAGCATTTTGTAGAGACTGTAGTTTAGAGAGTTGTATAATGCCAGCCCCTAGGTATAGCGCATTACAATAGTCTATTCGGGACAACACTAACGCACCAACTACCGTTTTTCTTAACGACGGTGGAATGAATGGAAGAATCTTCCGTAATATTTTCAGCGTAAAAAAACAGGCCGATGTCACTTGATTAATCTGGGAGGCAAGAGTTAAGTCCTTATCTACCAGGAACCCAAATTTCTGGCCTTCAGAGCCGTGACAGGAAGAGTTCCGGCTTCAGGCGGCCACCAGAGTTCACTCCAGACAGAGGGTTTTTGCCCGAACTCTATGACCTCAGTTTTTTCTGTGTTTAGCTTCCGATAAGAAAGGTAACCGTATATGCTCCAGGTACGTCATTATCTCCTCCTCCATCCCTGTCGAGCGAGTAGCGTAGAGGCCCGAATAATATTGTGTAAACCTTTTAGCAATGTCTGCCTCCTCCGTTAACAAGGTACCCTCGTCAGAACGAATCGCAGTTACCGCCGTCCTGCCTCGTCGGGCTTTCAATATGTTGGCCAGCACTGCTCCCGGTCTGTCCCCCTCCCCATACGCACGCGCTGTGGCATATTTGCCCAGGTGTTGTACCTCGTTGTCCGCTGCCTCATGAAATTCCTCCAGCAAAGTCCTCATTGCCTCTGCGTGTTCCCCTCCCGCGTCTACCTGCCGTCTGCCCTCCAGTTCACCCAGTTTCCGCTCCAGCGTTGTGAGTCTCTGTCTGATGTCCCGGAGTACCCCGGAGTGTTTAGACATGGCCACCCCCTGATATACACCTTAAACGTCTCCCACACTATCTGGAAGTCTTCCACGGACCCCACATTTGTGTCGAAAAATATTTCTATCGCCTCTGCAATTGCTGCCTTGAACAATGGGTCCATCAGAGAGTAGGGGGCGAAGCGCCACGTGAACGGGGAATCGCTTTTTGCGGGGTGGGCAGAGTCAACAAGATCGGGGAGTGATCAGACAGCGTGCGTGGCAGAACCTGACATGTTGACCTCTGCGACACGAAGGGCGAGGAGACCAGCCAATAGTCTATCCGTGTATGTAAGTTATGGTATGCGGAGTAGTGTGTAAAACCCCCCTCCCCTGGGTGAAGTTTTCGCCAGACATCCAAGAGGTCCTCACTGATCATTACCCTTTCTACTGCTCGCGCAGCCGCTGCCGGCTTCCTTGGCGGCCCTCCCGACCTGTCTAAGCTCGGATTCCTGACCAGGTTGAAGTCCCCTCCCCATATCATACGTGCCGTCCCGTGGCCTCGCACCGTGGTAGCCAGTTTACTGAAGAACTCGGGGCAGTCATAGTTGGGGCCATATACATTGACCAGTAGCAGCTCCAGTCCCCTACCCTGACATCGGGAGATCACAAACCTTCCTCCCGCATCTGCCGTCAATAGCTGCAACTTATAGTCAGATCTGGGGTTAGCCCAGGTCATCACCCCCCATGCGTGGGTCGTGAAACCAGCCACGTTGATGTTCCCCAGCAGTCCTCTGGATCGTAACAATGGACTCTGTGATGGGAGGTGTGTCTCCTGTAAGAAGGCAATGTCTACTTTGTGTCTGGTTAGGTAGTTCAACACCTTGCGCAGCTTGCGGTGATCATTTAAGCCTCTCACATTCCACGTTAGTACCCTGAGGGTGTCCTGTGGGTCCCGAGTTACCTCCCCTCCGATCTTTAGTCTGCTGTCGGCCATGTCTGCCATAGTGGTGGGCTTCCTTCTAGGGTAATGTGTGCATTGTGTTGTTCGACTTTTATGTGATCCTCACTGTCTCCTAACATAAACAGAACAACAAGAAAAAAAACAATAAAAGGAACCTGTCCCATCCCCGCCCCCCCCCCCCCCACTGCGAACCTCCCCCAACACGGTCGCGTTGCATCCCGTATAGGGATTTCCCTCACCTCCCGCCTCCCTTCCCCCAACTTAGTTGTCTGTAACGGTGGTTAACACTTGCGGGCGGAGGTCGCTCTGCGCGCTACTTCCAATCCTGTGCAAGTTTGCTCCCCTTTCCTCCACGGCTCAGCTCAACTCCCCAGCGTCTCCCCCAGTACCTAGTCACCGTCCCCTTCAAGCTCATGACAGCGTGTTATTCCTCTGCTCAGTGGTCTCTTCCGGCCGCACCCAGTGCGTCCAGAGTGTGCTCCCCTCTCCCTGTGTATTCACTATGTACGTATCTTCCGCCTATAATCTGCGCACGTTTTGCCTCTGTGGTGGGCGCGGCGTGCCTCATAACTTGCAGAGGAATTAACTATTATTGTCCGAGTCCACACAGCCTTATTTACTCTATCCCCAACCGGCTACCCGTGTCCTCCCCCCGGCGCCCATAGTACTTATCTACTGTACACCACTGTGTCTGTCTCAGTCCTGTTTCTCCAGCGATCCCCGGAAGCCTCATCTCGAAGTTGCTGCTCCGGGCTGTGTCTCTGCTCCTTGTTCCAGTCCTTGAGCGCCTTCTGCAGAGCCTTCGGGTCCACAAAGATGTGTGATCTTCCTTGTCGATTCACTCGTAGTTTAGCCGGGTATAGCATTGCATAGTCTAACCCCAACTCTCGCAGCTGCCTCTTCATCGGCACAAATTGTTTACGAGCCTCCTGGACTCTAGCGGTGAAATCCGGGTAGATTGAGATAGTCGAACCCTCGTGCTGCAGAGTTTGTTTTTCCCTTGCCACTCGAAGTGCAGCGTCTCTGTCCCGGTAGTTCAACAATTTGGCAATGATTGGGCGTGGCAATGCGCCCGGTGGTGGTCGTGGACCCAAGGAGCGGTGCGCCCTTTCTACCACGAACATACTAGAGAACACCTCTGCTCCCAGCATGTCGGCGAGCAGTTTCTCCACAAACCGTTCCATGTTCCCGGTTGTGGTCGTCTCCGGCAGGCCCATGATGCGTAGGTTACAGCGTCTGGAACGGGCTTCGAGGTCCTCCGTCTTGTAGCACTTGCATGACCATGCCAAGCCTTTTGTGGTCTGTGTCCAGCGTCGTCTGTGCTTCTTCCACTTCCGTTAGCCGTCGTTCGGACATGTCCAGCCTCTCCGCATGCTTGTCCAGTCGCTCCCCCATTCTATCCATCCTGTACGATAGAGCGTCAATTTTCGCCCCTAGTGATGTGATACCGCTCTGCAGCCCTTTTTCCATTGCTATTAACATACTTCGGATGTCTTGTCCTTCTTTTGTCGGGGGCTCAGTTCTGGTCTCCTCTTCGCGTGTGGGGTCATGGGACTTGGAGCGTTTCTGGTCAAAGGTCAACTTGGGTTGCGACCTGTCCGTTTTACCCATCGTTTTTGCCGTAATAGCGCAGTTGTGCAGATATCTTGTATCTGGTTTTCGCCGCCCCAGGGCCCTCTCTCGCTAATCGATCGTGGGCTTCCCGGCCCGGAAGCCTATAGCTGGTGAGTTACTGTCTGTCCCCAGGGGGGGGTCAGCGCAGGATACCCCGCAAGCAGACTTGCGTTACTCTACTGCGATTTACCTCCACCCTTCCGGGGCGTACGCTTCTGTGCTCTTCCCTGTGGCAGCTGGGGGTATGGGTGAACTGTGCAGTCTTCCCCACTAACTTCTTTAGTGTTCGAATCGCTGCCCACGCTGCCCTAGGTCATCTGGTGGTATTCTTTCTCAGTGCTGTGCCCTACATACGAGGTAGTTGCCTTCCGTTAAGGGCCCCCGCTGCCGGACTCGCCTCTGCCGTGCTCGTTGTCTGTCCCTCGCCGTAGGCCCCCGGCCGCTCGCCAGGACTTGCGCCGGACTGTTGATCGGCTTTCACCAGTGTCCTCTGGTGCTTCTTACGCTTCCCGCTGTGCTCCACACTACTCCTGCTGTTGTGGCTCTGGTGTACGGCCGCTCCTCACCGCCCAGCTCTCACATTGGGGGAGGGGTGCCCAGGTGTCTGTATGCTCGCCGTGCACCCTCTGGATCCTCCTGCCTTCTTTCTCTGCTGTCGCTCTTTTCCCACGCGCCAGCACTTAGGTGACGTCCGACTACACCCTACCGCCGCTCTTCGTGCCGCACGCACGCTTATGGTGCCGCGTCTCCCGGCTCACTCTGGCGCGGGGATTTTCGGCCTCACTTTCCGGCCAGCGCGACTCCGTCTATTCTTCGCCGTGTTGCTCCTCGAGTGCCGAGCTTGCTTTCCCGGGATGCGTCGGTCTCTCTTACACTGCTGGGCTGTATTCGACGGTCACTCCGGTTTATGGGGGAAGGATATCTGCAATATTAGTGCGCTGAGTTGGGGAGCTCTAAACTCAAGCGGCCATTTTCTTCGCGAGCCAAGCTCCGCCCCAGATAGATTGTATTTATATTTGTTTTAGATATGGTGATGATTAGAAAAGGTAGAGACATTTGTATGCATGCTTTTAACAATATGAAGAGACTTATGGTTGAGTCATGTAATAGTCTGCTGCTTTATATTTGGCTAGGCCCAACACTTATGCAGTTATAAAAACACCCAAGTAGTTGCCATGCAGTCTTGAAATGATCCAGTCACTACATATGCATTACTGTACTCACTCAGGCATTACTCTTGCACTCTTGCAATCACCTAGGTATTATCCATGCACTGTTTGAATCATGTAGTCACTACTAATGCACTTATATAATCACCCAGGCACTACTGTTGCAGTCCTTCAATCATGGAGGCACTACCCTTGTACTTATGTAATTACTTCAGCCAGTAGTCATGCTGTTATGTAATCACACACGCACTACATTTGCACTCTTGTACTCACTCAAGCACTACCTTAGTACTTCTGTAATCACCCAGGCACTACTCATGGACCTATAAAGTCACCCACTCACTTCCTATGTACTCTAGTAATCCCCCAAATATTCCCCATGCAGTCATGCAATAACCCAGGCACTAGTTATGTACTATCCCTGCAGTATTGCAATCATGCAGGTTGTACCTATGCACTCATATAATAACGCAGGCACTAGCCTTGCAGTCGTAGAATCACCCAGGCCCTACTGTTGCACTCATCTATTCAGCTAGGCACTACTCCATGAGTCATCTATGCCTTCAGGTGGTATATATACACTTATCCATGCACTCAACCTGTATGTGTGCACTCATGTAATTAGTCAGTCCCTATCTATCTTCTCCTGCAATTACCCAGCGACTACGTTTGGAATCATACAATCACCCAAGCACTACGCATGGAGATATGCATTCCCTCAAGCAGATCTATTACATGTATCAGTTTCTAGCTTTCACTATATCTCAGAAATATTGTATATATATTTCTTTTAGATATGATGATGTTTTTAAAAAGGTAGTGACATATGTATGCATGCTTTTAATTATATGGAGAGACTTATAGTTGACTCATGTAATAGTGTGCTGCTTTATATTTGGCTAGGCGCAACACTCATGCAGTTATAAAAACACCCAAGTGCTACCCATGCAGTTTTCCAATGATCCAGTCACTACATATGTACTGCTGTAATCACTCAGGCATTACTCTTGCACTCATAGAATTACCCAGATGCTACTGGTGCACTTATCTATTCACGTAGGTACTACTCAGTGACTCATCTATGCCTACATGTGCTATTTATACAGTTATCCATGCACTCAATGTTTTTGTGTGCACTCATGGAATTAGCCAGTCACTGTCCATCTTCTCCTGTAATTACCCAGTGACTACCTTTGGAGTCATCCAATCACCCAAGCACTACGCATGGAGTTATGCATTCACTTAAGCAGTTCTATTACATGTCTCAGTTTCTAAGTTTCACTATATTCCAGATAGATTGTATTTGTATTTCTTTTAGATATGTTGATGATTAGAAAAGGTAGAGACATTTGTATGGATGCTTTTAACAATATGGAGAGAATTATGGTTGAGTCATGTAATAGTCTGCTGCTTTATATTTGGCTAGGCCCAACACTCATGCAGTTATAAAAACACCCAAGTGCTACCCATGCAGTCTTCCAATGATCCAGTCACTACATATGCACTGCTGTAATCACTCAGGCATTACTCTTGCACTCATGCAAACATCCAGGCAGTACATGTACAGTCATGCAATCACCAAGGTATTACCCATGCACTCTTTGAATCATGTAGCCACTTCTCATGTACTTATATAATCACTCAGGCGCTAACGTTGTATTCCTTCTATCACGGAGGCACTACACTTGTACTTATGTAATCACTCAGCCAGTAGTCATGCTGTTATATAATCACCCAGGCACTACCTTTGCACTCCTTTATTCACTCAGGCACTACCTCAGTAGTGCTGCAATCACCCAACCAGTACCCATGCACTTATAAAATCACCCAGTCACTTTCTATGTACTCCAGTAATTCCCCATATACTACCCCTGTAGTCATGCAATCACCTATGTTTTTTCTATGTACTCTTTTAATTTCCGAGACATTACCCCTGTACTCATGCAATCACCAATATGTTGGCTATACATTGCTTCAATCACCCAGTCACTATCCTTTCACTCTTTCAATCATACACGCACTACTCTTGTACTTATGTTATCACTCAGCCAGTACTCATGTACTTATAAAATCACCCAGGCACTACTTTTGCACTCCTGTAATCACTCAGGTAGTATCTTAGTACTCTTGCAATCACCCAAGCAGTATCCATGCACTTATAAAATAACCCACTCACTTCCTATGTACTCCAGTAATCCCCCAGATACTACCCCTGCAGTCATAGAATCACCCAGCCACTAGTTATGTACTACCCCTACAGTTATAGAATCATACAGTCTCTACCTATGCACTCATGTAATAACCCATGCACTATTCTTGTAGTCATACAATCACCTAGGCCGTACTGTTGCACTCATCTATTCACCTAAGCATGTCTTAGTGAGTCATCTGTGCCTTCAGGTGCTATTTATACACTTATCCATGAACTGAACCTGTATGCATGCACTCATCTAATTAGCCAGTCACTATTCATCTTGTCCTACAATTACTTAGCGACTACCTTTGGAGTCATACAATCACCCAAGTACTACCCATGGAGTTATGCAATCACTCAAGCAGATCTATTACATGTCTCAGTTTCTAGGTTTCAGTATATTTCAGAAATATTGTATATATATTTCTTTTAGATATGATGATGTTTTAAAAAGGTAGAGACATATGTATGCATGCTTTTAACGATATGGAGAGACTTATGGTTGACTCATGTAATAGTTTGCTGTGTTTTATTTGGCTAGGCCCAACACTCTTGTAGTTATAAAAACATCCAAGTACTACCCATGCAGTCTTTCAATGATCCAGTAACTACTTATGCAGTGCTGTAATCACTCAAACATTACCCCTGCACTGATGCAACCATCCAGGCACTACCTATGCACTCATGCAATCACTAAGGTATTACCCATGCACTCTTTGAATCATGTAGCTACTATTCATGCACTTATATAATCACTGAGGCACTATCATTGTTCTCTTTCAATCACAGAGGTAATAGCCTTGTACTTATGTAATCACTTAGCCAGTAGTCATGGTATTATTAAATTACCCAGGCACTTCCTTTGCACTCATTTATTCACTCAGGTGTTACATCAGTAGTTCTGCGATCACCTAAGAAGTACCCATGCTCTTCTAAAATCACCCAGTCACTTTCTATGTAGTCATGTAAATCCCCAGATATTACTTATGTAGTCATGCAATCACCCAGGTGTTACGTATGTACTCTTTTAAATCCTCTAGATGTTACCTCTGTACTCATGCAATCACCAAAGCATTACCTATACACTGCTTCAATCACCCAGGCACTATCCTTGCACTCTTTCAATCATGCAGGCACTACTCTTGTACTTATGTAATCACTCAGCCAGTACTCATGCACTTATAAAACCACCCACGCACTACGTTTGCACTCCTGTAATCACTCAGGCAGTACTTTAGTACTTCTGTAATCACCCAGGCAGTTCTCATGGACTTATCAAATCACCCACTCACTTCCTATGTACTCCAATAACCCCCCAGATATTACCCCTGCAATCATGCAATCACCCAGGCACTAGTTATGTACTACCCCTATAGTTACAGAATCATGCAGTCTCTACCTATGCACTCATGTAATAACCCAGGCACTACCCTTGTAGTCGTAGAATGACCCAGATCCTACTATTGCAGTCATCTATTCACCTACACACTACTCAATGAGTTATCTATATCTTTAGGTGCTATTCATACACTTATCCATACACTCAACGTTTATGTGTGCACTCGTGCAATTAGATAGTCACTATCCATCTTCTTTTACAATTATCCAGTGACTACCCTTCAACTCATTCAATCACCCAAGCACTACTCATGAAGTTATGCAATCACTCAGGCAGATCTATTATATGTTTCAGTTGTAGGTTTCACTATATTCCAGAAATATTGTATACATATTTCTTTTAGATATGATGATGATTTGAAAAGATAGAGATGTATGTATGCATGCTTTTAACAATATGGAGATACTTATGGTTCAGTCATGTAATAGTCTGCTGCTTTATATTTAGCTACGCCCAACACTCATGCAGTTATAAAAACACCCAAGTACTACCCATGCAGTGTTGCAATGATCCATGCACTACATATGCACTGCTGTAATCTCTCAGGCATTAGTCCTGCACTCATACAATCATCCAGGCACTACCTATGCATTCCTTTATTCAGTCAGGCACAACTTTCGTAGTCTTGCAATAATCCAAGAAGTACCCATGCAGTTATAAAATCACCCAGTTACTTCCTATGTAGTCATGTAAATCTGCAGCTATTACCGCTGTAGTCATGCAGTTACGCAGGTGTTACGTATGTAGTCTTTTAATCCTCTAGACGTTACCCCTGTACTCATGCAATCACCAATGCATTAGCTATACAGTGCTTCAATCACCCAAGCACTATCCTTGTATTGTTTCAATCACGTAGGCACTATTCTTGTACTTATGTAATCACTCAGCCAGTACTCATGCACTTATAAAACCACCCAGGCACTACCTTTGCACTCCTGTAATACCTCAAGCAGTACTTTAGTACTTCTGTAATCACCCAGGCAGTAGTTATGGACTTATAAACTCACCCACTCACTTCCTATGTACTCCAATAATCCCCTAGATAATACCCCTCCAGTCATGCAATCACCCAGGCACTAGTTATGTACTACTCCTGCAGTCATGTAATCATGCAGGCTGTACCTATGCACTCATGTAATAACCCAAGCTCTATCCTTGCAGTCGTAGAATGACCCATATCCTACTGTTGCAGTCATCTATTCACCTACACACTACTCAATGAGTCATCTATATGTTTCGGTGCTATTGATACACTTATCCATTTACTCAACGTTTATGTGTGCACTAATGTAATTAGCCAGTCACTATCCATCTTCTCTTAGAATTATCCAGTGACTACCCTTCAACTCATTCAATAACCCAAGCACTTTTTATGAAGTTATACAATCACTCAGGCAGATGTATTTTATGTTTCAGTTGTAGGTTTCATTACATTCCAGAAATATTGTATACATATTTCTTTTAGATATGATGATGATTTGAAAAGGTAGAGATGTATGTATGCATGCTTTTAGCAATATGGAGAGACTTATGGTTTAGTGATGTAATAGTCTGCTGCTTTATATTTGGCTAGGCCCAACACTCATGCACTTATAAAAACACCCAAGTACTACCCATGCAGTGTTCCAATGATCCAGGCAGTACATATGCACTGATCCATTCACCCAGGCATTACCCCTGCACTCATGCAAACATCCAGGCACTACCTATATACTCATGCAATCACCCAGGCACTGCCTATGCACTCCTTTATTCACTGATGCATTGTGTCAGTAGTCCTGCAATCATTGACGATGTAGCCATGCAGTTATAAAATCATCACCCAGTTACTTCTTATGTAGTCATGTAAATCCCCAGATATTGCCCCTGTAGTCATGCAGTCACTTAGGTGTTACATATGTACTCCTTTAATCCCCCAGACGTTACCTTTGTACTCATGCAATCACCAATGCATTAGCTATACAGTGCTTCAATCACCCATGCACTATCCTTGCACTCTTTCAATCATGGAGGCAGTACTTTTGTACTTATGTACTCACTCAGGCAATACTCATGCACTTATAAAATCACAGAAGCACTACCTTTGCACTCCTGTAATCAGTCAGGCAGTACCTTAGTTCTTCTGTAATCACCCAGGTAGTACTCATGGACTTATAAAGTCACCCACTCACTTCCCATGTACTCCAGTAATCCCCCAGCTTATACCCCTGCAGTCATGCAATCACACAGGCACTAGTTATGTACTACTTCTGCAGTTATAGAATCATGCAGTTTCTACCTGTGCATTCATGTTATAATCCAGGCACTACTCTTACAGTCATATAATCACCCAGGTTGTACTGTTGCACTCATGAATTCACCTAGGCACGTTTTAGTGACTTATGTAAGCCTTCAGGTGGTATTTATACACTTATCCATACACTAAACCTTTATCTGTGCATTCATGTAATTAGTCAGTTACTCTCTATCTTGTCCTGTAATTAATCAGCGATTATCTTTGGAGTCATACAATCACTCAAGCACTATGCATGGAGTAATGCAATCACTCAAGCAGATCTATTACATGTCTCAGTTTCTAGGTTTCACTATATTTTAGAAATGTTGTATATATATATTTCTTTTCGATATGATGATGATTTTAAAAGGTAGAGACATATGTATGCATGCTTTTAACAATATAGAGAGACTTATGGTTGAGTCATGTAATAGTCTGCTGTTTTATATTTGGCTAGGCCCAACACTCATGCAGTTATAAAAACACCCAAGTACTACACATGCAGTCTTCCAATGATCCAGGCAGACCATATGCACTGATGGAATGACCCAGGCATTAGCCCTGCACTTATGCAATCACCAAGATATTACCCATGCACTCTTTGGATCATGTACCCAGTACTCATGCACTTATATAATCACTCAGGAACTATCGTTGTACTCTTTCAATCTTAGAGGCACTAGCCTTGTACTTATGTAATCACTTAGCCAGTAATCATGGCATTATTAAATCACCCAGGCACTTCCTTTGCACTCATTTATTCACTCAGGTGTTACGTCAGTAGTCCTGCGATCACCTAAGAAGTATCCATGCTCTTCTAAAATCACCCAGTCACTTTCTATGTAGTCATGTAAAGCACCAGATATTACTCTTGTAGTCATGCAATCACACAGGCATTACGTATGTACTCTTTTAATCCTCTATACGTTATCTCTGTACTCATGCAATCACCAAAGCATTAGCTACAGAGTGCTTCAATCACCCAGGCAGTCTTCCAATGATCCAGGCAGTACATCTGTACTGATGCAATCACCCAGGTTATTACCCCTGCACTCATAAAATCATCCAGTCACTACGTATGTACTCATGCAATCAGCCAGGTATTATCCATGCACTCTTTCAATCACCTAGGGGCCGATTCACAGAACTAATCTGAGATAAAATCCTAAACTTACTACTTTTGGTATTCACAGAAGGCATTTAGTAGTAGTAAAGTTAGGACTCCTAACTTTACAACTACTAAACTGAGACAAAATCCTAACTTTACGACTTTCGGTATTCACAAAGGCATTTAGTAGTAGTAAAGTTAGCAGTCCTAACTTTACTACTACTAAATGCCTTCTGTGAATACCAAAAGTAGTACGTTTAGGATTTTATCTCAGTTTAGTAGTAGTAAGGTTAGGAGTCCTAACTTTAATACTACTAAATGCCTTCTGTGAATACCAAAAGTAGTAAGTTTAGGATTTTATCTCAGATTAGTTCTGTGAATCGGCCCCCTAGCTACTATCTATAAACTTATATAATCTCTCAGGTACTATCCTTGCACTCCTTCTATCATATAGGTATAACCCTTGTACTTATGTAGTCACTCAGTCAGTACTCATGCACTTATAAAATCACCCAGGCACTACCTTTGCACTCCTTCAATCACTCAGGCATTCCCTCAGTACTCCTGCAATCACCCAAGCAGTACTTATGCAGATATAAAATCACCCACTGATTTACTATGTACTCCATTAATCCTCCAGATATTACTCCTTCAGTCATACAATCACTCAGGCACTAGTTATGTGCTACCCTTGCAGTTGTTGAATCATCCATGTTCTACTGTTGCATTTATCTATTCACCTATGCACTTCTCAATGTATTTCTTTATTTATAGATGACAATATTTGTATATAATTATTTTAATAATATTAAATATTATATTGAAAGATAAACTCTTCTTTTTTTTTAGACATTCTCCATATTTATTGAGAAATATTCAGTATGACAAGAAAAGATCAAAAGAAAAGACAACAAAGTAAACAGAACTATTTAAAGGATAGAGAAAAGCATAAAGTAGATGAAGTACAACATATGACGTTAAAGAAAAAGTCTTCTGGTAAGAGAACGAAAGAATTTGTTAAAAGTCTTTTAAAAAATCTAAAAGATTTTTAAAATGGCGAAAAGAGAAAGAAAACTACTACAAGCAATCAGAAGGAAAAGAAAAAAGGAGAAATGAATGCAAAATCAGGTTATAAGAAAACAATTCATGTTGAAAAAAGGATGAAACAATATAAAGACATTAGGAAGAGAATGTATAAAAGTAGAGTACTACAAAATTTATTGAAAGATTGCAAGAAATATAAAAGAAGACCAGTATTTTACAAGAAGAAAGAACAGATTGAAAGTGTAGTCAAAAAGGCTTTTGAATTGAAAAGAAGATTGTTTATATTCGTATTGAAGAAAATGAAGAAATTGAATAAAACAATGCAGTTTATGAAGGAGAAAAGTAAAAGAAAAAGACTGGTTAATAGAACTAACTTTTGTAAAAAAACATTTGGGTGAATGGAAGCACACTTCTAGTTCAGAACCTTTTTTTAATGAAGAAAGCTATTTTCAACAAAATACATTAGTTCACGCAGTTGATACCAGTGGTCATTCTTTTGAGGTTAAAAACGGTTGTCCAATTGAAAAAGAAAAGATGGTTGCTAGAAATGTGGAAGAAGTAATAGCTGAAGAAGTTCAAGGGAGACGTTCACAAGCTCCAGTGTATACGTGGGATTGTAGTAGTATTTGTAGTATACGACAGGAACCTATTGATATTTTATGAAATTTCTTATGACAGTATAGTAAAAAAAGTATTAAACAGAAGATTAAGATATTGCAAGGACTAGATCCTTGTAAAGTGAGAAAAAATACTGGCTTGCAGGGTCATTCTCTGGCTTGTCTTTCTAGAAAAGTGTGTCAAAGTACTTTTCATCATTTGAGAATGTTAGCAGTACATCACTCAGAAATGCGGAAGTTAGTAAGAAGATTGTACTATGTAAAAAGTCCTGCATTATCTTTAAGTGAAATAAACACTGCTCTTTTGCATGGTTCAGTATCGGATGTAAAAAAAAGTTTGTGATGATATACAGTTTTGTTTCTTTAGTACTGAAGAAGAGTGTAGAGAAAGTGAGAGTTTGATAAGTGTAGGTGTTGAAGAAGAGGTGGAAAATAGTACTACTGAGATGTTTGTAGAAGAAATTACAAAGTTTAAGGTAATTTGTTGTGACAAACCAAACTATGTTTGTATTTGTTGTCGACGTACTCACTATAGAAGTCAAACTAGGAATGTTGATGTGTATTTAAAAAGTGAAAAGGAAAACAATGATAAGTGGGAGCAATTTGGTGCTTATTTGTTGGTGGAAGGTCGTTTTGAGTTGGGTAGTGATCAACGTATTTGTAAATATTGTTATAGCAAATTAGAAGAGAACAAAATGCCAGCTAGAGCTGTACATAATAACCTAGAGTTGGTAGCTATTCCTTCGGAACTGGTGGATTTAAATACATATGAGTCTATTCTTATTCAATCTGTGCACCCGTTTCAGGCTATTGTTCGTATGGAGCCTAGAACAGGTAAGCTGCCTCCCACATATTTACAAAGAGGATTAAAAGGAAGTGTTGTGTATTTACCTTTAGATTTTAAGAAAAATATTGAAACTGTTGGTGTAGAGAGAGAGGAAACTGAACCTGTAGTTATTCTAGTTAATGGTGTACCAACAAAGAGTCGGGAAATATGGCAAGAGTTAGTAGATGTCACCAAAATTCAAAAGGCTACGTTATATCTCATAGAAAACAATATTTATTATAAAAATGTACATCTGGTAGAACAAGAAATATCTTTAGGAGATGATAGAGAAATTTCAACTGGACAAATCGAAAAAGTGGACAACTCCAGGAGTGAAGAAATTTATGAACATTATAGTATACATCCTTTACATTCAAAAGAAGTGATTGGAAATACTATTGAATTTTTCCAAATGAAGAAAGCGAAGGGAACTCCCACGAGTGTTTGGGAAAGAAGTTTAGAAGCCCGTTGTCTTCCACAGCTCTTCCCCACTGGAAAAGGTGGACGATATGATGAATGACCAGTACAGATTCCAGCTTCAGAATACCGTTCAACAAGATTGTATTCAGAAGATCCAAGATTTCGACAGTGTGTTCCATATTTATTTCATCTTCTATTTGAAAGTGACTTGTCTGGACTTTCATATGCAGTGAACCACATATTAAAAACAGGAGTTCATCTTACACATCTTTCTGCAAAGGAATTTTTGGACAAAGTTCAACA